>JAUTDX010000131.1:0-660000 GCA_030844895.1 Ambrosia x helenae
GTTTCAAACATCAAGGGATTACAACTCTGCCTTTGCATAAAAAGTGTTGCTTTAACTTATAACATTCCGCTGTGCTTATAATCTGATTTACAAGGACTTGCTAAACACTTAAGTGTCAAATAGCAAGTTCTTACTTAGCAAACAAGAGCAAACTGATCCAACAATTGGTATCAGAGCATTGGTTTATCTGATCACATATCAATCTAACAAATTGAGAATCAGACACAAAGCTCTTATTGATATTCAATAAAAAGATCAAAAGTTCACTTTTTATCAATATCCATCATTTAAAAGAGTCATCAGACAAATCTATACTCTTTAAAATGGATCCACACAATACTGGTTCTGCCACCAAACCTGCCATGCTTGTGAGAAATGAGTACAATATATGGCAGAAAAGAATGGCACATACCTTGTCACAAACCAACACTGGTTGTTGGAGATCTGTGATATATGGTCCACACAAACCAGTAAACATAAACCTTGAAACTAAAGAAGGGATTCCTAAGGATCCCAAAGACTATACAGATGAAGATTTCCTAAAACTTGAGCTAGATGCTAAGGCATTCTCTATGTTGGCAATGGCTCTCCCAAATGAAATATACTCTGGCCTTTTACATTGTGAAGTGCCAAAGAACTTTGGGACTGTCTTAAAGAACAGTTTGGAGGAACTGAAGAGGTGATTGCCAACACCAGAGAAATTTTGGCTCAACAATATGAAACATTTGCTTATATTAATGGGGAAACTTTGACACAACAATTTGAAAGATTTTCCTCATTAATCTCTGAGCTAAAGTTAAATGGTCAGACCTATACAACAGTATCTATGTTACATAGATTTTTAAGGTCTCTACCTGACAAATGGGAAACTTACTCCATTGTCTTAAGATCCTCACCAGATTTTAGCTCCCTCACTCTTACAAAACTCCATGGGAGATTACTCACTTTTGAAAGAGAAATCGATCAAAAGAAGAAATTACAAACTTCTGGTAAAAACTGCTGATGACTACCTACCAGGTAGTACAGCACTTTTTGGGACAAATTCACCAACTTGTTCCTATGGATCTTATGACAATATTGACATAACCACTGGGATCTCATCAGAAAGATCTTTCCCAGGTTATGACAATGATGACCAAAGTTAAACTGCTGATAATCTATGTTTTATCATGGATGATTTGAAAAATTTTAGCAGTGATGACTTGGAAGAAATGGACATACTACACCAACTGGCCATGCTAAGCATTAAAACTAACAAGTTTTATAAAAGGTCAGGAAGGAAATTTCCAGGATTGACCAGTAATACAAAAATTGGTTTTGACAAATCTAAACTGAGATGTCACAAGTGTCAGAAGTTGGGACACTTTGCTAGAGAGTGTAGAAGCTCTAGCTTTAACACAATCACAATCTGGAAATAACTATAACCCCAATTATAATAGGAACAATGGAACTCAAGGGAGTGCTCATTTTGTACAGACACAAGCTCCTCAACAGCAATATATGCCTCAAGTACAATATGTTCAAGTGCCTGCTCAACAGATGCAGAGCCAACAATCAATCCCTCCCTTTCCAGCTGCTCAACTTCCTCCACAGCCTCAACAACCCCCTCAACAAAGTCTCTTTACCTCGGGGTATGTTTGACTGGAGCAGTCTCCCTTATGACACCACAGAGTGTAATCCTGATGCAGACAACAAAGTGTTTGACATCAACTGGGGAGAACCAGACAATGGCAGAAAGAAACTTTGCCTTAATGGCATTTGAAGGCTGTACCTCAAAATCTGCATTGTCTCAGGTATCAAAAGAATCTTTGACAAAACTTTGTTCAAACTCTTGCAAAGAAACTTTTGCTCTCATAAGAGAGACAAACGTGCACCTACAAGGCAAAGCCAATGATTTAGAAAGAAAATACACACAGATAAAATGTGATTTAGAAAGAAAACTGTGTGCTAAAACAAAAGAGGTTTCTAAATTAACTGACTCTGCTATTGAAACCCAAGCACAAATCAAAATGATGCTAAATGACCTGGGAGATGTCAGACAAAGCTTGCTGACACCAGGATCACTTGTGAAAAATGGGTTGAATCTTGTAGGGGGTATCAACTACTGCTAAACAAACAAAGTGCTTCAAATGTTAAGTTTGGCATAGGATACCATCATGTTGAAACACCAACAGATTTTTCTCCCAAAACTACTGAAGATGGGAGAAGAATTGTTTCAAATGAAACTTCTGAAGGGAAAGAATGCACATCTTTCCATGAAAACTTTCTAAACAGAAATCCTGGCATTTTTAAAGAAAGTACTTCAGAAGTATTTACAAAAACTGACAACAAGCCATCAGTAGTTTCATCTACTTCAGGAGTTGAGACCCTGAAAACTACTGATGAGCAAAATCTTTTCACAACTGTCAGAAATTTGCCTTCTGATCAAAAACTTAAGGCAAAAGAATGTGAAATTTGTGGCCTGTTCAACCACAAAACTGAATTTTGTAGATACAGAAAAGGAATTCAGTTCAATCAAAAATTTAAACAACAGGTTGTGGGAAATCAAATCAGAAATGATTATGAAAAAGTCTTTAAACCCAAGAAAACAACAACCTGAAAACACCCTTTCTAAGAAAAGATAAAATCTCAACCAAAATCTTTTTCTCAAAATCCCTGTCAGTAGTTAGACCAGAATCATCAGCAGTTTCACAAACTGCTGAGATTCAAAATCTAAAGAACAGGGTAGAACTACTGATGACCAGGTTGATGGTGGTCCTAAAAAGGCTACCACCATGGTTCTTCATGAAAAATCCATTGCCAAAAAGACATGGATTTCTCAACCTGGTCAAGAACAAACTGTAACTGTTCTCAAGAGCAAACCCAAAGCCAAACAGGCTTGGGTCTCCAAATCTAACTAATTTGCTTTTATGTGCAGAGAGTTTCCAGGGGCTTAAACAGCATATGGTATGTTGATAGTGGAGGCTCTATGCACATGACTGGATGCAGATACCTGATAAACAACTTTATCAGCCAAAGAGAAGGATCTGTGTCCTTTGGGAACAATGCTAAGGGATATGTGCTAGGACATGGCAATGTCTCCTCTGGCAAAATACAGTTTGACAAGGTCAATCTGGTGGAAAATCTTGAATACAACTTGCTGAGCGTGTCACAAATGTGTGATAAAGGATACTCTTCCTTTTTCACAAAGACAGCTTGCAAGATCATCTCACCAGAAGGCCAGAAGTTGATTGAGAAGATTATAGAAGATCATACTTTGCTGATTGCCAAAAGATGTGGCAATGTCTATGCAGTGGACATTGAGAAAGACAAAGTATTGAACAACACTGCCTGTTTCTTCTCAAGGGCATCAACTTCAGAAACAGATCTCTGGCACAGGAGACTTGGCCATGTGAACTTTAAAACCATAAATAAAGTCACAAAAATGGGCTTGGTCAGAGGTCTACCTTTGAAAGTATACCAGTGTCAAGAACACTGTGTATCCTGTTTAAAGGGAAAACAGCATAAGTCCTCCTATAAGTCTATTGAAGAATCAAAAACAACTGCATGTCTTCAACTACTCCATATGGACTTATTTGGGCCTGTCAAGATTATGAGCCTTGGTAAAAAGAAGTACTGCTTAGTCATCATTGATGACTACTCAAGATTCACATGGGTATTCTTCTTATTTTCCAAGGATGAGGCTGCTGAAATCATCAAGTTCTTCATTCTACAAGTAGAGAAACAATATTCTCTATCTGTCAAAACCATTAGAAGTGACAATGGGACAGAGTTCAGGAACAAAACTCTGGATGAATTCTGTTTGTCTAAAGGGATTATTAGACAATACAGTGTTCCCAGAACTCCTGAACAAAATGGTGTAGTAGAAAGGAAGAACAGAACACTGATAGAAGGAGCAAGAACAATGTTAGCTGATTCTGGACTGCCATTGTACTTTTGGGCAGAAGCAGTTAACACAGCATGTTATGTTCAGAATAGAGTTCTTGTGGTCAAGAGACATTCCAAAACTGCCTATGAAGTTCTTCATGGCATGAAGCCCCTTATCTCCTTTTTCAGGGCTTTGGATGTCAATGTTTCATCTTGAACATCAAGGAATCTATCTCAAAGTTTGCTGCCAAAGTTGACTCAGGTTACTTTCTTGGTTACTCTTCAACTAGAAAAGCCTACAAGGTTTTTAATTCTCACACCAGGATAGTAGAAGAAACATTGAATGTCAAGTTCAATGAGTCAAAACACACTCTTATTCCAGCACATCCTGCTGAACTCTTTGACCTTGACAACTTTCACTTTGGACCTGAAAAGGCTGTTACTTCTTCCAAACCTACTTATTATGGTGATCAAAGGTTTGAAGATGAGGATCCTGCACCATGGACTCCTCAAACAGTCATTAAGTCAACTACAACACCATCAGAAGTTTTTCAAACTTCTGATCAAACAAATACTGAAGGCCAAACTCAAACATCTGCTTCAGCACCTGCAACTACTGAAGAAGCTGCAACTGCTGAACCAGATATCATAGACCTCAGTAGTTTGTTTGAAGAACCAGAGCCACCTACACCTGTCAGTGGTTTACAACAACTGATTGAACACAGAGATCATCCACTTGATCAAATCATGGGTGATATAGCTACAGGTGTTCTGACCAGAAACCAGCTCTCCAACTTTTGCCTATTCTCAGCCTTTATTTCACAGTTGAACCAAAGAAGTACCAGGAAGCCCTCAAAGACAATAATTGGGTGCAGGCTATGCAAGATGAACTACTACAGTTCAACAAGCAACAGGTCTGGGAAATCTGTCCCTTACCTCAAAACAAGCAACCAATTGGTACAAGATGGGTTTTCAGGAACAAACAAGATGAAGCTGGTATGATAATCAAGAACAAGGCAAGACTGGTAGTTCAAGGGTACTCTCAAGAAGAGGGAATTGACTATGATGAAACCTTTGCTCCAGTTGCAAGGCTTGAGGCCATCAGGTTATTTCTGGCCTATGCCATTTCCAACAAAATAAAAGTTTATCAAATGGATGTGAAAAGTGCATTTTTATATGGTAAAATCAAGGAGGAGGTGTATGTCTGTCAGCCACCTGGGTTTGAGGATCCTTCTCATCCTGAGTGGGTGTACAGACTGGATAAAGCTCTATATGGGCTCAAACAGGCTCCAAGAGCCTGGTATGATACACTCTCCACCTTTTTACTCAAAAATAACTTTACAAGAGGTGCCATTGATAAAACACTTTTCATTAAACATGTTGGAAATCATGTCTTACTTGTTCAAATTTATGTTGATGATATCATCTTTGGTTCAACAAACACAAAATTGTGTGATGATTTTAAGAAACTCATGCAATCAAAATTTGAGATGAGTACCATGGGAGAACTGCAGTACTTTCTAGGACTGCAGATCAAACAACAAACAAATGGAACTTTTATACATCAATCAAAATATGTTAAAGAATTATTGAACAAATTTTCTTTGAATGACTGTAAATCATGTTCCACTCCCATGACACCTATCACACAAGTTGAACCTGATGATCAAGGAAAACAGGTTGATCAAACCATGTACAGATGCATGATAGGTTCCCTTTTATACTTAACTGCTTCTAGACCAGATATTATGTTTTCAACATGTGTTTGTGCTAGATATCAATCAGCACCAAGGGAATCACACCTTATTGCAGTCAAAAGAATTTTTAGATATCTGAAAGGAACTCCAACACTGGGAATTTGGTATCCTGCTTCAAGCAATACCAAGTTATCAGCATTTTCAGATAGTGACTATGCAGGGTGTAAGATGACAAGAAAGTCAACATCTGGTGGTTGTCAATTCCTGGGTAACTGTCTAGTGTCATGGCAATCAAAGAAGCAAACATCTGTTGCAACTTCAACTGCTGAAGCTGAATACATTGCAGCTGCAAGTTGTACATCACAGATACAATGGCTCCAATATCAACTTCTTGATTATGGAATCAAAGAGACCAAGACACCTTTGTTTGTAGACAGCAAATCTGCCATTAGCATCATTCAAAATCCGGTACAGTTCCAAAAACTAAACATATTGAGATCAGGTACCATTTCATAAGAGATTGCTATGAAAAAGGCAAGATTGAGGTGAAGCATGTAGCAACAGCTAATCAGATAGCTGACATCTTCACTAAACCCCTTGACACATCAACATTTCAGAAGTTAGTTTCCATGCTTGGAATGCTAAATTTGTAAGTGTTTATTTTATTTTGCATATCAGTTAGAATCCAAGTTAACACTTGATTCTACCCAACTCTACATCAAACTTCTACATCAATCACTACTGTTATGCATCAAATTTTTCTTTTTCCTTTTTCCATCCTTGATTCCATCCTGTTTACCATGGTGGAATCAAATGAAAAATTTTATTTTTCCTTTTTCCACCCCTGATTCCATCCTGTTTACCTTGGTGGTTTTCAATTAACCTTTTCCATCTTTTTTCTGGTTTTCACTTACAAATGTCAAAAGTCTGAAACAAAACTTCTGAAAAACAAAAACAGTTTGAGAGAAACTACTGATGAACAAAAATCATCAGTATAGGGATAACTTTCTGAAAAAGTGTGTAACTTCTGATAAAATAAACTTCAGAAGTTATGAATAAAGTATTTATGAAAAAAAAAAAAAAAAAAAAAAATTTCTCATCAGATGTTAAAACTGCTGAAGAGAAAATGGGAACTACTGATGAAGTAATCCTTCATCAGCAGTTTAAGTCAAAAGGGCAAATCTGACTTTTCCCATCATCAGAGGTTTGACCTAATAAGTTTAAAACCTCTGATAAAGAGATTTTTAACCAAAGGCGGTTTTAAAACTTCTAATAAAGAAGATTCAAGCGGTTAAAACTTCTAATAAATACCTTTTTCACACACTTATCCTTTTAAACTCACAAAATATCCCTCCTTCTCTCTCAAAACTCTCTCAAAACCTATACCTGAAAATTCACTGTTCGATCAAACACCCAAACCACAATGGATCTAGTTCTAAAACAGGGACACAATCAAAGAGCCTTTCTTGAAAAACAAGAAGGCTGGTCCCAATACGATGAGATCATTGATCTTGTCGTCAAATCCCAATACTTTACTGCTCTCACAATTAACCCACCAATTCACACTGAAACTCTGAATGAGTTCTGGGCAAATGCTGAGACGGTTACAATGGGTGGTGAGGTCATTTCCCTCAACTCAAAGATAAAAGGGAAACAACTGACCATCACACCGGCCACACTAGCAACAAGACTGGGTCTGGATGATGTAGCTGCCCCTGACCATGTTGCTAACAAAGATATTCATCTAACCATGACTGAGTGTGGTTATCAAGGTACTCTCTCCCATGCAACAATATTCAAAAAATATTTTGAACCAAAATACAAACTTTTGTTTCATTATATAATTATGTGTTTGAGTCCAAAAACAGGGTCATATGACCAGATGCCCTCCACTTTTCAACCAATATTTCATTCCATTGTGAATGAAACTAAATTCAGGGCATCAAAACTGTTTTTCCATGAGTTGGTGTTACATCACAATAATACCAAGAAAAAGTTTTTGTTGTACCCAAGGTTCATTATGCAATGCATAATAGGGGAACTGGGTAATGAGGTGCTTGTGGGAAAAATTTCAACTTTAAACCCTTTAACATCACAAGCATACTCAAGACTTAACAAACCGGCTGCCTGGCCAGAAGATGATCAGGGAGAACAACAACAAGTCCCCCTGAAGCCCACATCTTCCACACACACACAACCAAAAGCCAAAAAGCCCAAGCCAACAAAAACTGCAACCCACCAACCCAAAAGAAAAGCTGTTCAGGAGGTTGAGATGCCTGAACATGCTCTTGAGCATTCTGCTCTTCAAATTGTTGAGACTGAAACACCCTCTCAGTCTCATCCATCTCAAACCCCACCAAGAGCACCCATATCTGTTCATTTCAAAAGAAAAAGACTTAGAAAAACATATCAAACACACTCTTCTTTTGAAACTGCTGAACAACAACCTATTGCCCAAACTACTGAACCCTCCCCACAAATTTCTGAACAAGAGGCAATAGAAATTGCCAAACTTCTCTCTGGGCTAAAAGAGAATGTCCCATCTGATCATGTCAGTCCCCATCAACCACAACAAACAGGGGACATAACTACTACATCAGACATGGATGTGGACATTACTAGCCCTATCCCAAGAGATGAGGGTGGACCAGAGTCTTTAAGCCCAATTTTAGAGACTCTTGGGCATCTGAGGCTGCTACTACTCAGTTACCACCCAGTGGTGGATCTGAGGACAGAAGTAACATAGCTAAGACCTCAGATGTGGCAACTACTGATGAAGGCTTAATGCCTGAAGTAGGAAATCCTCAGTACCAAGAAACAGAGGTTCATGAGAGAACTGAGTTGGGCTCAGCTCATGATTTAACTGAGACAGTCCTCACTGAGGGCAACATCAGGGATACAGATGATTCCATTAATTTGGATGATGTTTCAAAAACTCCAACTACTGAATTGACGGCACTTTCTGAAGGTCCTGCTGCAAAGGTATCCAGGCTCAAGAAGCCAGTCACCTTTGCACAGGTTAAAGTCCACTCAATCCCTAAAACCCCTAGAGTGGCATCCTCTGTACAACATGAGGATCTCCCAAAAACACCCCCTTCACAGCAAATGCCTACCCAATTCCCTGGGCAAACAAGCATAGACCTGAACCAGCTATGCAGCCCAGAGGGTCCCCTGTACCACATGATGAATACACTCATCAGAAATCACTTCCAAACATATACAGCTGACTTGGAGCTGTCAATCAAGAACCAATTTGGAGTGATCAAGACCAAGATGAACGATCTGTCAAACAAAATAGACTTCAACAGCCAACAGATTGCTCATCTTCAAGGACACTTCTCCCAACCCTCTGCTTCAAGGGTTATAATTGATGAATCCAAAAAGGGGGAGAAGATCAGGGAACCTAAGGAGTCATTCCAAGCCAGAGTAAAGGCACGAGTGGCACTCCTTGAAAGAGATCAGAAAGATCAGGCCAGGAAAGAAAAATTGGCCAAACAGTTTGGTGTCTCTATTAAAGAAATTGAAGCTGCTGAGAAAGAAGATGAGACCCAAAGTTCTGATGATTCCCTAAGGTGTAATGAAGAAACTTCTGATGACCAAACTTCTGATGAAGAATCAGAAAGTACTGAAGACAATCCTTCAGTAGCTGACAAACCATCAGCAGTTGTCAGCACATCAGAAGTTAACACTTCCCAACCTCAAACAACTGAACCTTCCAAAACCACTGCTCCCATTCAACCAACATCTGATCCTATCAGGCCTACATCTGTTACAACAATGACTGTATTAAACCCTTCTCCCATCTCTCATTCAGCTGAACTATTAGAGAAGAGTTTAATTGCAGCCAACAAGAAGGCCAGAGAAGATCAGATTTGGAAATCTCTGGAAGAAAGGGATGATTTGGACTTAAGCCATGAAGAAAAACTTCAGGCTTATGCAGCTGAACTACAAAGGCAGGCTAGCCTTGATGAGATTGCTGAACAGGATAAAAGACAACAACTGGTGTCTTATATTACCAAGAACAGCAAGACTAAAGCCTTTACACTCAAAGGACTCTCTATGCAAGAGCTGACAAGAAGAGCACAACTGCTTGCAGAGAAAATGGCCACAAGCAAAGATGGAAAGGCCAAGAGAGCCCAGATAATAGAAGAGCTAGTAGCAGAAGGATATGGTTCAAAAGCCTCTGTATCCAGATGGAAAGAAGAAAGACTGATGGATACATATAGAAAATATTTGGCTGCCAAGGCTGCAAATCCTGAGAAGTTTCAAACTGCTGATCCTTCAAGATCAGTAGTTAGAACTTCTGGTGTATCTAGAAGATCTGCTGCTCAGAAGAAGAAGACAGAGGACAATGTCAAAACTGATTTCAAAATGGTACTACTTGAGGGAAGCTCAATAGTCCATTCAGATTTTGACATTGAGGAGAAACCTCTGTTAACACAGTTCAGGGATCCTTCCACTTTTGCTTATCAAATACAAAAGACAATCACAGAAAAGCTGCATACCAAAGTAGTGACTGAACACCATCTCCCAACTGTTCAGATGCCTGGTATGCAACAACATCAACAAGGAAGAGAATCCCACCTGAGGCTATCTGAAACTGAAGACATCCAGCACTCAGGACCATCAACCCAAGGGACAAGTCTGGTTCCCTATTCTTCTGACTTTAACAAGTCAAAGATCCCTATCATCAGATGGTCACTTACTGATAACAACTCAGTACTGTTGACAAGAAGAGACTTCTCAAGCAGGGCTTACAAGAAGATCAGTGATCTGAAGAAACTGTCAACACAAGACCTGCTCACAATTCAACATCTAGAACCACAGAGAGGATCTCTGTCTGATGATCAGTACAACCAGCTCAAGAACACCATGTACAAAGAGATATGGAAGATTGTTCAAGACAGAAGAAACACATAAGGAATTAGTAAGGTTTTGGCTTCATCAATCCAGGGGGAGATTGTTAGGACAAAGAGGATTGGTGAAACCACTTTTGTAAACCTTAGTCTAATTCACTTCTGTCGTTTTTGGCTAAGTATAGAAGTACTGAAAAGAAGACAAGAAACTGCTGATTAGAAGATATGAAGAAGTGCTGAAGTTGCAGAAGTTCTGAAGTCCAAACCAGACAAGTTCACTTCAGAAGTACTGAAGACAAAACTACTCTTCAGTAGTTGTCCTTCATCAGCACTTAGCAGAAGATATTTCCCACCGCCCTTTTGCATCAGTAGTTTATTGTTTAATATTACTTTTAGCTTTATTTTGTTTCTTTCAATGTTGCAACTTGTGCAACTTGTCACTGGACTTTCTGTGCTTGCTTTTTAGGCAAGATACATGCATGTAATCGTCTATAAATAGAAGGCTTCAACCTTCTATTTTAGACATTGATTTTCAACAGAAAAATCCTTCAAACACTCTCATTGTTATATTCCATTTCTGTATTTATTGTGAATCTCTCTAAGTATCTAATTCTCATTTACAACTTAGATTCATAATAAATACTTTGTCATTTATTTAGTTTCAAACATCAAGGGGGAGTTACAACTCTGCCTTTGCATAAAAAGTGTTGCTTTAACTTATAACATTCCGCTGTGCTTATAATCTGATTTACAAGGACTTGCTAAACACTTAAGTGTCAAGATAGCAAGTTCTTACTTAGCAAACAAGAGCAAACTGATCCAACAATACCCTCATTCACCTTCAAGTTTGTCATCCTGTGAGCCGATCGAACCACCTCTGAGTATGTAGGAAGATTCCCCGCAGCCACCAACCCTGCGATCTCTGGTACTAGCCCCGAGATATAGTGTTCAATCCTTCTGTATTTTGGCACATGCAGATCAGGACACAACACTGCCAACTCATTACGCCTTACCGTATACTTTTCAATCTCTGACCCGATCATCTTGAGGTTCCACACCTCATGCTCTAGCTTCTGAATTTCTTCCCTTGGACAGTACTCTCGCTTCAGTAGTTGAACAAAATTTTCCCAAGGCATAGCATAAGCCTCCCCTATACCCATATTCTGGGTGATATTGTTCCACCAGGTCAAAGCAACATCCTGGAATAACGCAGCAGCATACTTGACTCGATCCTCTGGGAGACAGTTGCACATCAGAAACACTGACTCCACCTTTTCCAGCCACCTGAGCAAGCTCACCGCACCCTCAGTGCCAGAGAATTCCTGGGGCTTACAGTCCCGAAACATCTTGTAGGTACACATGGGTGGGGGTGGGTTAACAGGACCACCTGAAATAAAACGCATGAGAAACCACGAAGGATGTAAACAAGGTTCACCAATGAGGCAAAAGTGGATAAATCAACTTACCACCACCATTGTGCCCTAACTGAAAGGCAGCTTGTAGTAAGTTGTTCAGATCTTCTTGTGTTAGGTTTACACCTCCACGACCACCACCACCACCACGACCACCACCACGCCCACCAGCGCGGCCACCTCCACGTCCTCCTCATACTCCAGACATGATTCTGACAGAAAGAACGAGAAAATTTAGTTTCGCAGCTAATGGTAACCACTAGCACTTACAAGATCAAAGCTAGATCCAACTCAGGACTATCCATTCAAACCCAGAGCTCACTAGGGCTTTCATGCATTTCGGTTTATGATTTTGTGTGCACCCAAAATGATAAACCGCTCTACATGGTCCTCCAAGTGTACTCCTAGTTCAAAGTTCAAATCACCGAACATAGACTCTTAGCTATACACCGTAATGTTACGGTAGTTTATGGCAAGTGTATCTATTGGAGTATGAAAGGGAGATGTCCGAGCCTTGGACAAATCTCAAGAGTACACGATTTACCCCAATATACCACACTGCCTAGAAAGCAAGTAACCCGACATAAGATAGAACAGATGATGTAACATAGGAAGGTCAGATGATTTAGAGACACTCCGACAAGGCCATACGTAATCCACCATAATGTTTAGTACTATGTGATCGTCTAGTGTGTGCGACTCGGCTATAGACTAGACTCTACATGCAGTCCTAGTTCACTATAACCATTGGCTCTGATACCAATCTGTCACACCCTCAAAATCCACTTGCGGAGTTTTACTGTGAGGCGCATGACAAACCAGGATCCAAGTCAACGATCACAATAAACAAGTCTAAATGAACATATGCAATTTCAAAAACATAGTTTAATTCCCCAAATACAGCGGAAGCTTATTCTCAAAACATAATCCAAAAGTAAACCAATTTATTCAATGTTTGAAAACCATGCAATCCTAACTAGACGCCGTGCAGACGCGTGCGCCCTAGTTCCGTAGTGCTACCTTAGCGACCTGAGAAAACATGTAAGAGTTACGTCAGCACAAAAATGCTGGTGAGTTCACAGGTTTTGTAATCAAAGTATCAAGTTCAACCTGTCCATACTATATCAATTTGTAAACCAAGTACGCTAGCTAGGCGTATGTTTTGTTACTACTACGATTGGAAAACCATTACTAACTCGCAAACCAGATGTTGTGCCCGAATAGTAAACCTGTTCCTGTTTGAGACAATATGCACTCGCCCGGCCCTCCAAGCGGACGAGCGGGGTTGGTTACTCCCAATAGATCTATTCACATTTCCCCGTTGTGCTAACCCGCACATTCATGGTTTCCCCCGGGACTTCCAAAGATCGTATAGTAAACCATAGAAACCCATAGTATGACAGTTGTTACCAAAACATAAGTTTAACACATGTTTTCTCCCCCAAAAAGTGAAACCAGTTAAAAGAGGGGCCGTAAACTCACCTTAGGTTGCGTTACTTCGTAATACGAATAAAATCAGCAAGCTATGCTAGTCCCGTAAGACGGCGACCTAACATGTGACAGTTACAAGTAATTAGACTAATAACCCGTAGGTTAGTTAGTCCCTAGATGTCCAGACCATAACCAAGTTCGTTTGAAAACACTGTGACTGTTAAATTAACCCAATGTACAAGACTCGACATCCCATTGGTGACCCGAGACTCCCCGTGTTATACTTGCACTCTCAAACATACAATTATGCAATCACACTTAACATACGTTAAAATCCAACAAGTTGTAGCACGTAGTTCAAGTATCACATAAATAAGTCCGAGCACATGTTACCAAGTCATTAGGTATGTTACGGGGTTCTTAGCATGTTCCTAGGTGTCAAATCGGGTCTCGGAATGTCAAAATACACTTACAGCAGCAGTACAGGCGATTAGGAAAAGTCAACTAGTGATTATGTGGGTCAACAGGCATTTAGGAAGGCTAATCGCCTATACTATAGGCGATTAGGGTCATGCGGTATGCAAATCATGAGTTTATAGGCGATTACGTCGTAAGCATGCAATTCAGGGCTTAACTAGCAATTAGGATCGTAAATGAATGAAGTAAAGACATTTAGGCCCCTATTCGCCTATACTATAGGCGATTAGGGTTTCCCATCAGGCGAATAGCCTCCTAATCGCCTATAGTATAGGCGATTAGGGTTCCTATTCGCCTATAGCACAGCTGTTCCGGTTTTTCGCGCGTTTAACACTCCAAATCAAATCCAGAACGTGTGTAAACATCAAATATCAATCAAACAACCATATCAAACATATTTCAATCAAAATCCTTCGTTTAACCTCGTTCTATCAGCCCTGCATGCATCCATGTATCCCAAAAACAATACACATAGCATGAAACATCACATTAACATGCATAACCATAACCCTAATGAACAATTACTCAGATTTCATCAACATGCTATCATCATCAATCTGTAACTACCTTAATATTATGTTATCAATCCATCTTGAATCACAAAAACCCTAGCTTTTAATTATAAACACACATACAACATGCATAATAGCTAAAATCCAATTAACAATGATTATTAACGAATTTCAGAAGACACATACGTTATAAACAGGTCTGGACCATTAGGGATTCAATAAAAACATTATTAAAGATTGCATGAATGAAAACCACACCTTAGATTTATGATAGATTGATGTAATAGGCTTGAAATCTTGTGTTTTGATCCAAAATCGTGTTCCAGAGGTTGTGTGTGTGTTGGGGCGAGTTGTGGGACGACTAGGGTTGTTATAATGAAGTTTAGGAGGTCAAGTATTGTATTTATAGTCGTTTTTAGTCGTCCAGCACGTTATAGGCGAGTACGCAACAGCATCAGGAGAATAGGGTTGCTAATCGCCCTCCCTATAGGCGATTAGCCTTCTATTCGCCCCAAGACATGTCCTATTCGCCCCCTATAGGCGATTAGCCCTCCCTAATCGCCTATAGGGGTTGGTTCTGCGTATTTTGCGCGTTAAACCCCGTTTTAACATATGTTAACACACTTTCACATACCGACAAGTCACATAATGATTGTAAACACATAATACTTGCAAACAAACACATTCACACTCGTTCACCAATTCCCGGGACTCGAGACTTGTGTGTTCCCTATGCGCTGACGATTCTACGAATCGTCACCCCTTGTACACTTGGTTAAGGACTGACATCTAATGAGCCTCTAGACTAACATCTAATGATCCTCTATACTAAACTAACAGTTCCCGAACCGTAACACGACTCAACTAACCCAGTTAAGTATAATATACGCGTGACTCGCTAAGGTAGACTTTAATCTAGACAGCGTTGTTAACCGGAATTTGCCGGGTGTCACACCTTAATCAATTAATCAGAAAAAAGTATGGAATTACATAAATCTCTTAATCAAAAGGGTGTTTGGGATTGCTTTTTGAAAATAGATTATGCGTTTTGTTGCAGTAGGGGTGGAGTTGCTTTCATATTATTGTGTTTTGGTAAACTATTGAACGCAAATAATCTATTTTTACAAACCTTTCCCAAACACTAAAAACTGATTATTTGCATTTTCAAAATGCAATAATCTAAAAATCCATTTCAAAACTCAACCCTAAACAACCTCCAAAAAAAGTTAATGGATTCATGCATATTACTCAATTGATTAACATAAGAGTTTGAAAAAAAAAAGATTTCTTTAAAAATAAGAATCCTTTATGATATAAAATAGATATATCACCACTTGGGGGTTTTTTTTAACGGAGCCCGGATACTTCAATGTAGTAGTCCAACTTAGCCGGCCATAAATTCTTCTAATTGATAATAGTAATTACTTTTCATGGGCGAAACAGAGGATATATTGATTGGGGAGAAAACGGGGAAATCCTATATGACCCAATATATATAACAAGTCACACTGTATGTCAACCGAAAATGCATCTTCTTCTCCAGGACTTCGAAAAGGTACTTTGTGTAACATCGCAAAAATTTTCAAAATTTAATACGAATATTATTATTTTTTTTATCGTTCATGAGGTGCCTAAGTTTTATTCACCGACCACACAACTTATATATATATATATAATAATAATAATAATAATAATAATAATAATATTGATAATAATAAAAAAATTAGTTATTATATTTACCACCTACTAAACCAACCTAGCCCATTAAACATAACCTCAACCACACTCTTTATACTTATCTTGGAGCCCATCAGAAATCCATCAGCAGCCCAATACCGGCCCACAACATAGATCCAGCCCAAACATCAAGCCCAACTCCCCCTTCTTCTCTTTCACGGGTTAATAAAAAAAAAAAAGATGCTTTCCCCGGGTTTCGAACCCGAGACCCCCCACTCACACACACGCGTCTCAGCCAACTAGTCTGGATGTTTTCCTTGTTTTATTCCCAGCCATAATTATCTTTAAACCAACCCTCATTCCCTCCTTCTTCCTTCCTAAAACAGCGAACAGCAGCAGAATGTATATGATGATTTGAAATTCACAAATTTACCATGTTTAATAATCCTTTGACCACTGATACATGTTTACCGGCCCATATTAACTCACCAACGCGTTGATTATCAATTGATTGATAATCAATTAGCCATGAACGCGTCTAGACTTTAATAATTTGTCAAACCTTCTAAAACGACTAATTCGTAGGCCTCACTATAAATTGATACCTTCTACACCTTCACAACTCGCCACTCAATCTCTCTCAACTCTCAATTTCTTCATATAACCTCTGTTCATGTTATTTTGATTCGTGTTTGACTTTTATACTTGACCAAGCAAATCGTGTTCAAACAAACTTGTAAGTCTAATTTCTTCAGTGGGTTTTGTTGGTCGGCATCCACACAATGAAAGCCCTAACATTAATCGGGTTATAGATGTGTGGATCGTTCGATTGTAAATGCTAGGGCTCGTAATCATAATTTGGGGAAGAACACTAATTTGCATAACATATTAATATTTAAAGAACAGAGAACAATCACAACCACTGGTCTAGACCAAGTGGTTGTGTTGTTGGTGTTATACAGAGCAGGCGCGGGTTCGATCCCTGCTGCCACAACCTTTTGTTTTTTTTCTTTTGTTTTATCAAAACTATATATGTATATATTACATATAATTCATAAATTCATTTTTTTAAATACTAAAACACTTTTATAAATTCTAAAAAAAATTATCTTATACTAATCTGATGTAAAAGTTCAACTTACAATTTTTAGTTTTCAAAATTTTATTTATTTAATATATATAATAAATAAATCAATTTTATTCCATTTTATTTATAAAAATCTATAAAAATATCAAAACGATCTTATAAATTTCCACAAAAATTATCCTAAGTTTTTATAACATTAAATTTTCAGAAATGATTTTTATTTCTGAAAAATCATTTATTTAATATTTTTAATCAATTTTTGTTAGTTTTAATCATAATTAAATCATAATAAATTCAATTTTCATTATTTTTGCACCAAAATTTTATACAATTTATTTTTAAATATTTAGAACAGAAATATGATTTTTAAGATAAAAATTCTTTAATTTTAGTATTTTTAAATATTAAAGTTAAATTTTGACAATTTGTGATAAATAGATTTAAAAATCTATTTTAAAGGAAATAATTTTATAAAAATTATTTTTGTACTTTAAACACATTCTTATGACCATCCTAGATTTAACATTTATAAAAAGGATTTGTAGTTATTTATTTACTAAATTTCTCTCAATTGGCGAATATTTTTTAATAATAATCAAACGAGCAATTATCCCCAATTCGAAGCCCTAGAAACTTATACATTTGTAGACTTGATAGACTTAGACATATTTATTACTTCATTATAGGGTGATACTTGATATATTTGGGCAACACAATTATCCAAATTTCTCAACAGATATAACATTTTACCAAGGTGAGTTTTACATAGCCCCTTTTCTATTTATCACCATTTTTGGGGTGAAACATGTTTATAACATCATCATTGCAATTCAATCATCAATGTGTCTATGTGTTTTCTATGTTGCATTATGTCTTGAGCATGATTAGAGTAAGCACCATTCTAGCATAATCATTAACATTGATCAAGCCGACGGTATACATTGATAGATCTATTGGATTGACAATCCCACCCGGATACGTGCCTCCTACAAAGGTAGCGTGGGTGTTTGTTATCGTATAACATATTCAATTGGACCATGAGCGTATGGTATGTATCATATTATAACAGTCATCAGGGTTGATTATGCACTCGATTTATTTCTAGTATGTTCTCACATATGGACTAGATTGACATGACACATGAATTGCACAACATTTTTATTCAATTATCAAAAACCTATGTAATTCTCACCAACTTTTGTTGACCCAAAACATTTTCAACTTAACATGTTTCAGGTTCTATTTGCTTGAAGATTTGAATTGATGCTTGAAGATATGTGTATAGTTTTATTCAATTTGATGTACAAATTCTAGAACAATTGTATGTAATTCATTTAAATCATTTAATGGAATCTATTATTCACCATGAGCTACTGAACAATTATCATTACGTGACATCCCGATGTTTCCGCCATCGGTTGGGGTGTTACAGATTGGTATCAGAGCCATGGTTATAGGGAATTAGGTTATTAGAAAAATAATCTAGTCTATAACCATAGGATATAACTAGTACTTGCTTCTTTTACTTGCTATTCTCTATCTTCCTCCTACTTCTTATCCCTACTTTCATTCCTACAAGAAGGTTGCTCTCCGTCAGTGGATCTACTCTTAGACTAATAGGACAAATTCCTCAGGTTTAACCTGAACCCCCTTGAGATCTCGTCGAAGTTCTAGATCTTAATAACGAACACGTGCAATCTGGAAGGGTGAACGCCTGTATTCTGAGTCTTCTGTCTAGGCTGGCATTGCGCATATATCCCAATCAGACGAGGGACCCGGATGCCTACCTGGGAATTCTCGGGATGAGTGTTCACTTATAGGCTAAAGCATGTCTTCATATGTTATTAGAATCTGGAATCTTTGATAAGTCAACGTTTTCGTTTATTCGTTTTAATTAATGAATAAATGATTACATTCCTTATATCACCTCATTCATTTCATGCCACGTTGAACCTTCATTGTGTCCCTTACGGGTCATGTCTCCACGTCGCAGCACTCGCAATAACAGTGGTGAAAACCAAAAGGAAAGTAACAATAACCACAATACCAACCACAAGAACAACAAAAACAACAAAGGTGTTGATGCCCGACTGGCTGCAATTATCCACAACCCTGCTCAGGTTACTAATCCCAATCATCCTGGTAATTACAACTATGGTCAATGCTATGAATATGGGGACCCAAATCACTACCGTAACCGATGCCCTAAACTAAACCGAGATCAAGACCCTCCAACTACTTACCAGCAAGTCCCACCATTTAAATGTTGTTTGCTTTTAAATTCTATGTAATAACGCTATTTGATTCAAATAATAAAGTATTATCATAACATCTGTGTGCATGCTTGTTTGAATGTGAACTAATTGCTATATCTATAATCATACTTGCTTACTTGTACAACAAATAGTTGACTACCAAACAACCTACTTAACGATTGGTAGAGGTCATCATGTCTTTCTAACAGTCGGGAGAGGCCCTACCACCTGCTCAACGACTGGTGGAGACTATCAGACCTGCTCAACAATCGATAAGAGTTAAAAAAGGACGCAAAACCCTGATGTAAGGTAAATTGGTAATTACGGTCCGGAACGTAATCACGAATTTACAGGTACGTTAAGGTAGTGTGAAATTTTATCAAGGTTTCCGGTGGTTGACCAATTGTAAACCTAGTGTCTCTCTTAACTTCGGGACGAAGTTCCTAAAAGTAGGGTAGATTGTAACATCGCAAAAATTTTCAAAATTTAATACGAATATTATTTTTTTTTTATCGTTCATGAGGTGCCTAAGTTTTATTTACCGACCACACAACTTATATATATATATATAATAATAATAATAATAATAATAATAATAATAATAATAATAATATTGATAATAATAAAAAAATTAGTTATTATATTTACCACCTACTAAACCAACCTAGCCCATTAAACATAACCTCAACCACACTCTTTATACTTATCTTGGAGCCCATCAGAAATCCATCAGCAGCCCAATACCGGCCCACAACATAGATCCAGCCCAAACATCAAGCCCAACTCCCCCCTTCTTCTCTTTCACGGGTTAATAAAAAAAAAAAGATGCTTTCCCGGGTTTCGAACCCGAGACCCCCCACTCACACACACGCGTCTCAGCCAACTAGTCTGGATGTTTTCCTTGTTTTATTCCCAGCCATAATTATCTTTAAACCAACCCTCATTCCCTCCTTCTTCCTTCCTAAAACAGCGAACAGCAGCAGAATGTATATGATGATTTGAAATTCACAAATTTACCATGTTTAATAATCCTTTGACCACTGATACGTGTTTACCGGCCCATATTAACTCACCAACGCGTTGATTATCAATTGATTGATAATCAATTAGCCATGAACGCGTCTAGACTTTAATAATTTGTCAAACCTTCTAAAACGACTAATTCGTAGGCCTCACTATAAATTGATACCTTCTACACCTTCACAACTCGCCACTCAATCTCTCTCAACTCTCAATTTCTTCATATAACCTCTGTTCATGTTATTTTGATTCGTGTTTGACTTTTATACTTGACCGAGCAAATCGTGTTCAAACAAACTTGTAAGTCTAATTTCTTCAGTGGGTTTTGTTGGTCGGCATCCACACAATGAAAGCCCTAACATTAATCGGGTTATAGATGTGTGGATCGTTCGATTGTAAATGCTAGGGCTCGTAATCATAATTTGGGGAAGAACACTAATTTGCATAACATATTAATATTTAAAGAACAGAGAACAATCACAACCACTGGTCTAGACCAAGTGGTTGTGTTGTTGGTGTTATACAGAGCAGGCGCGGGTTCGATCCCTGCTGCCACAACCTTTTGTTTTTTTCTTTTGTTTTATCAAAACTATATATGTATATATTACATATAATTCATAAATTCATTTTTTTAAATACTAAAACACTTTTATAAATTCTAAAAAAAATTATCTTATACTAATCTGATGTAAAAGTTCAACTTACAATTTTTAGTTTTCAAAATTTTATTTATTTAATATATATAATAAATAAATCAATTTTATTCCATTTTATTTATAAAAATCTATAAAAATATCAAAACGATCTTATAAATTTCCACAAAAATTATCCTAAGTTTTTATAACATTAAACTTTTCAGAAATGATTTTTATTTCTGAAAAATCATTTATTTAATATTTTTAATCAATTTTTGTTAGTTTTAATCATAATTAAATCATAATAAATTCAATTTTCATTATTTTTGCACCAAAATTTTATACAATTTATTTTTAAATATTTAGAACAGAAATATGATTTTTAAGATAAAAATTCTTTAATTTTAGTATTTTTAAATATTAAAGTTAAATTTTGACAATTTGTGATAAATAGATTTAAAAATCTATTTTAAAGGAAATAATTTTATAAAAATTATTTTTGTACTTTAAACACATTCTTATGACCATCCTAGATTTAAAATTTATAAAAAGGATTTGTTGTTATTTATTTACTAAATTTCTCTCAATTGGCGAATATTTTTAATAATAATCAAACGAGCAATTATCCCCAATTCGAAGCCCTAGAAACTTATACATTTGTAGACTTGATAGACTTAGACATATTTATTACTTCATTATAGGGTGATACTTGATATATTTGGGCAACACAATTATCCAAATTTCTCAACAGATATAACATTTTACCAAGGTGAGTTTTACATAGCCCCTTTTCTATTTATCACCATTTTTGGGGTGAAACATGTTTATAACATCATCATTGCAATTCAATCATCAATGTGTCTATGTGTTTTCTATGTTGCATTATGTCTTGAGCATGATTAGAGTAAGCACCATTCTAGCATAATCATTAACATTGATCAAGCCGACGGTATACATTGATAGATCTATTGGATTGACAATCCCACCCGGATACGTGCCTCCTACAAAGGTAGCGTGGGTGTTTGTTATCGTATAACATATTCAATTGGACCATGAGCGTATGGTATGTATCATATTATAACAGTCATCAGGGTTGATTATGCACTCGATTTATTTCTAGTATGTTCTCACATATGGACTAGATTGACATGACACATGAATTGCACAACATTTTTATTCAATTATCAAAAACCTATGTAATTCTCACCAACTTTTGTTGACCCAAAACATTTTCAACTTAACATGTTTCAGGTTCTATTTGCTTGAAGATTTGAATTGATGCTTGAAGATATGTGTATAGTTTTATTCAATTTGATGTACAAATTCTAGAACAATTGTATGTAATTCATTTAAATCATTTAATGGAATCTATTATTCACCATGAGCTACTGAACAATTATCATTACGTGACATCCCGATGTTTCCGCCATCGGTTGGGGTGTTACACTTTGTTTAGTGCACCCGTAGTGGGCGTTTTGAGCCCTTATTATGGGGCGTTTTCAGCCTCCATAGCGCCGGGGACACTGCCCCCGCCAGCCCTATGGAGGCGTTTTGGGCTGGAGGGTTATGTACATAAAGAGAGAAATGGGCATTGGAGTTGATGAATTGATCGTTGGAATATGAAGATTATTATTATTATTATTATGAAGATGATGACGATGAACATGATGATGAAGATGTTGATGATAAAGACGGTGGTGGCTGTGACAGAGTGGCGATGGCGGTGGCTGTGATGGTTGAAGACGGTAGGTTTACAGATGAGCCATTGAAAGAGCTAGGTGCTGGTAATTTTGGAGTTTCAAGGCTGGTTAGAGATAAGAAGACTAAGGTGCTGTTTGTTTTTTTTTTTGCTCGATAGCACTTCTAGCCTCTTTTGTCTGCACCACGCAGACGCGCGCAGACGTTTGAGGTCTGGAGATTGTTTGTTTTTTGGAAGACCTTTCACTCAAAAAGGTCTTCTTGACCTCTTCTTGGTGCAGACTTGTTCCAAAGTCTTCTAAGGTCTTCAAAGGACTTCTTCACTTATCTTCTCCTCACCCACGACCACCACCACCACCCACCACCACCACGGTCCACCACCACCAACCACCGTCCACCACCACCTACCACCTTCCACCACCACCACGGTCCACCACCACCCACCACCACCACCACGGTCCACCACCACCACCCACCACCACCACCACCCATCACCACCACCCACCACCACCACGGTTCACCACCACCGTCCACCACCCACCACCACCACCACCACCGTCCACCACTATCGACCACCACCGTCCACCACCACTATCGTCTACCACCAGACTGCTGTAAAAAATCAGTTTATTTAAATTTCAGTTTATTTCAGCAGCCTGCAGACATTAACAAACAAACAGTCTTCTTCTTGTAGACTGCAGACCTTTGATCCACCTCTTCTCCTGCAGATGTGGTCCGCAGACTGGAGACCTTTTCCTGCAGAAAAAACAAACAGCACCTAAAGAACTGCTTGGTGTTAAATACATTGAAAGAGGGAAAAGGTATAAACTTTATATTCTGTATTTCATGGTTCATGGAAAGATTGTTTTTTTTTTTTTTGCGAGTTTTATATGATTTGCATTGTTGATATGATTTGCATTGTTGAGTTAACCCTCTTTGTTATTATTAAATATTTAATATTATTTTTTATTTAATAAGTTTTCTTTTAATATTATTACTATTATTATTATTATTATTTTATTTTAAATATTTGTTATTTAAATAAAAAAATAATAATTAAGCAATGATTGCACAATCTATGTTACATTATTAAGGAGGAGACATGTCTAGAAAAGTAATTTCACAACTTTTTTAAGATGGCATATGAAGAGGCATAAGCATAGATCTCTATATTTTACCCTATTTCTTCCTATTATGCCCTTTTATACAATTTTTGATAGCAATGGTACAAATAGCTGATGCAATCTATTCCATGTAATTGTTTTTAAAACCGTTCCAAACATACTTAGTTATTATTTGGCTGTCTTTTCACCTACGCTTCACCGAGATAAAAAAAGAGAACGATGGTTTTTTTGTGAAACTTCCTCATCATCAATACAAGTTTTAATAATCATCAATTCAAGGGTTCAACGAAACATCAGCATCAATTACATATTCAATGCAAAAACTTTAATCATCATCACCATCAACTCAATTGCCTATTCATCATTTGATAAAGACACTGAAATTTGGCTTCTTATTAGTCGGCTCAATATAGGTGTGTACGAACAGGTATCTAATCGATCAATTGAAGATAATTCGTGGAAGAAGTGTTGAATTTTAATTTGGGATTATTTTTATTTTGCGGTGGTGAAATATGGAGTCACCAGCTTGAATTGGAGGAGATGCTCTCATATCTATTTTTTTGACATAATTTCTACACCTCTAAATTCTAATCTTGGTTTTATTTTTTTTTTGTATATAATGGCTTCTTCTTTTGGCTTTTAGGTTCCAATTTCGTCATTTGTCCTTGAAGAGCTAACAAGGTATGTGCTTTTATCAAATTTATTTAACTCTGTTTCTTTGGGTTATTTCATCAGTAGCGAAATTTCTAATTTTAATTTCTTTATCAGCATCTTGCATTAGATGATGTGAAAAACATTGTGTTCAACAAAGGGTAAAATTTTTCCTTAGTTACAATTAGAGGTGTAAAAAAAACCGGTTTTTTAAAAATCGGTTTTAAACCCGGCCCAAACACTCAGTTATATACCGGTTATAATAATACAGGAATTGTTTTTTTTTTTTAAACTGGTTTTTAAATAAACCGGTTAATAACCCGATTAGGCTAAAAAAACCGGTTTTAAAACCGGTTGTTCCAAAAAACTGGTTTCTATAGTGTATAAAAAATCCGGTTTAACCGGTTTTGAACGTTGGACAATTTTCAGCAGCACTGCAACGGTCATATGACCGTTTGGGACGATTTTGTGACCGTTTTTTTTTTGTTTTTTGGGCCAAATCCTTCATCATTCACTCCTATAAATACCCCATGATGTTTTGGGTTGATTACACAACTCTAATACACTATTAATACTCTCCAAAATCATAAAAAAACCATTTAGTATTAGCAAAAAAAAAAACTCTCAAATGGCTACCTCTAGCCAACAAGATTCGACTCACATTGGTGCTTCAACTAGCGATGTGGTGGTTCGGGTTGTTCCTACCAAGCGAAATCGAGATGTTTGGCAACACTATGATATGTGTAAAATGGCTTCGGGTGAAAAAAAGGCTCGTTGTAGATATTGTAAAGGGTTCTACAAGCCGGATGCAAACACCTCTTTGAAAACGCACATTACAAAGCCATTTTGCAAGGTTTTGATGAAACGTACGATTGCGTTTCAACTTTTCGATTATCCTCACACGGGTCAAAATATTTTTAAGGTTATTGACAACGTTATTAAAACTTATAAATTGGAGGAAAAAAATTTTTCTATATCTTTTGATAACGCCTCCAACAATACCGTTGCAATAACACAATTAAAATTAAAATATAAACCCATTTGTGAAGGTGCATTTTTTCATAGTCGATGTGTTGCACACATCATAAATTTGCCGGTTCAAGACGATTTAAAAATTGTTGAGTCACAAAAGGAGGGTTTTAGAAGAATGTTGCGTGATATTTTTAGCAACGTACAAAGACATACTAAATATATAAAGTTTTGTGCGGAGGCGAAAAAACCGTGTTTGGGTCCGAATTGGGATTGCCCAACAAGATGGAGTTCTACATGTAACATGTTTGAAAAGGCGATTTCACAAAAAGAAACTTTAATGGCTTTTCATGAAATCTTGTCGAGTCATGGTAAGGTTAACCCTTACCATGCAAGGAGTTGGGAGACTATTGAGCGTATATCCGATATGCTACGAGTTTTTAAAACCTCGACAACCGCTTTATCCGGTGTTTATTATCCCACAAGTCCTTTAGCAATTCACAAAATATTTTTAATGACATCTAAACTAAGCAAGATAAGTGTGTATGGGCATCCTTATTCGGATATGGTGACACAAATAAAAGAAAAACTTAAAAAATATTTTAGAGAGATACCACCGGTTTTTACTTGTGTCGCCGCCTTAAACCCTTGCTATAACATAAGGGGCGTTAATGCTATGATTGATAAAATTGCGGACGAGTTGGATTTAAATTGTGCCGAAGACCCATGTTTTAGCCAAGTTTTAAAAAGTAAATTTAGCACTCATCTTAATGCCATGTATGCTTTTTATCAATCAAAATATGGTTCAAGCTCACAAATTCATGATTCATTGAGAAACACTTTGGACGAGAATTCAAGTGATTCCGATTTCGTTTTTTATAGTCATTTATGGAATATAAATGAACAAGATGAAGCTACTAACACACCAAGTAGCGAACTCGGGAGATATAGTGGTTCAAACTTTTTACAACACACCACTCCCGAACAATTTAAAAACTTTGATTTGTTGGCTTGGTGGAAAGAAAAGGAAGAAAATTTCCGATTCTAGCCGCCATGGCCCGAGATTTACTAAGTGTCCAAGCTTCTACGGTAGCTTCGGAATCCGCTTTTTCTACTAGTGGCAGGGTCCTATCGATAAGGAGAACGAGGCTAACTCCTAAGGCGGTTGAGATGTCTATTTGCTTAAAGGATTACTTGGATGCGGCAGAAAGAGTACAAGATAAATGCTCACTTGAGGGAGAATTGGAGTATGAAGCCGAATTGTACGAGGATGAGGTGAATATGGCCTTGATTGAACCAATGACCGACGAAGAAGCCGAACTTGATGAATACCTTCGAAACAACTCGGGTTTGGGCGAAGATTAAAGATATTTTTCAAGAGACGTGTGATGTATTCAAGAGACGCTTGCTTATGTTTAAGACTTTAAGTTGTTCAAGCTTTTAGTACTTATGTTTAAGACTTTAAGTTGTTTAAATTTTTAGTTGTGTAAGACTTTAATTTGAATGGTTTTATTGTTTAAGTTGGATGTTTTAAGTTAATGAAATGGTTATGAATGTTTTAAGTTATAAGTTTGTTAAATGTTTGAAGTTTGTTTGTAATGAAAAAAAAAAACCCAGCAAAACAAAATGTAAAACAGCAGCCAGCAACAACAGCAGCATTTCCGGTTTTTTTCCGGTTTTTTCCATCAGACAAAAAACCGGTTTATAACCCGGTTCCAACCGGTTTTATTTAATATGGTTCTTCGTTGTAAAAAACGGTTTATAAACCAAACCGGTTATAAAAAAACCGGTTTTAAAACCATAAAAAAACCGGTTTGCAAAAAAACTGGTTTCGGTTTAAAAAAAAAACCTGATTTGTACACCTCTAGTTACAATGTAGTGTTTGGATTTTTCACTTTGAGTATTTTGATGCTCTACTCTTCAATGTGCTGATAAAAAAGAAGGAACTCTATATTTGTGGGTCGGTAATTGTCAAGCAAATGAGGTTATTGAGTTGTAGACTCAACATGGATAATTTCTTGTTAAGTGATAACTATTGTTTTTTTTTTTCACTCACAAACATATAATTTGGTTTTTAATTTGCCTGGATCTTATATTAACGGCACGTGGGTATCTAACTTATTTTATTTGAAATCACAAGTTGCTTTTGTTAGATATTGTTTCTTGCATTGGGATAATACCCAATCTGGACTAAGTGGAACTAGCTTAAATAACCCAAACAACACCTCTACTTGTTTTTTTCTCAAGTTTAGATTATATTTGGGACTAGGTTAAAAAAGAGAGACTGTATTGTAAAAGTTATAGAAGTACCATAAAGATAATTTATTCAATTAAAGAGAAGTGTTTTTAGGACCCACTTCTTGGTTAATTTATGTTTGTGTCCCATGTTCTGATGTTTTTATTTTTGACCTTTTATTTTTTGTTTGTCTAGCTGGTGACACTCTTAGATTAGTTCCGTATCAGAAAGTAGCTTAAATGATTAACAAATTGAAGTTGAACTTATTTAATAATTTTAATGTTGTTAGGATTGGAACACAAAGAAGTTCAAGGATATATTGAAGTCAGGAAGTGTAAGAGGTAACTTTTTAGTTATATACTGAGATGTGTTATGTGTGTGTTTTTATATGGTTTGATTAGTGTGGATTTGGCATGTTGAGCCCAGTGTTCTTAGATTGATGGATGAAGCAAAGGCTTCTATAAGATATTTGTTTTGTAATACATAACTCACTATGTAGGCCTTATAAATTATGTTGTCAAAGGCACATGCTAAGGTGAGGCGAGGTGTAGCCTATCCAGCTTGAGTCCACCTAGGCGCACATGTGCATTTAACTAATGTGAGAACCTGCTAGAAACAGAAGAATGCTGGTCTGAAACAGTTAAAATGACTTGGCATAAATGTGCGCTTTGCTTGCCTCGGGCCATTGATTTTTAGGGGACTTGCGCCTAGCCAATAGGATCACCCTTGCATCTTGAGTGCGCCTAGCACCTTTGACTATCAATCTTATAATTCGTTCATTGTTTTGTTTCAGCACATGGTAAAAAGCTTGTTGGGTGGTTATCCTATGTCTAGAAAGTCTTATTACAATGGTAATCCCTCTGGTCAAAATGCTTCAAGTGTATTTACATCCAATGACAAGCTTTGTTTATTCTTTCAGGAATGTTTCCCTTGTAGGTATTTAACTTGATTCACAACATATTTTATAATTTCCAGTCATAACTATGTGTTTTAACTTCATAGTTTAATTAATTCATTATAGGGTTGATGTTAATTACTAATAAAGTTACACTGATTGTGGGTATCAACTCGAAACCCTAACATACCGAATTCCTCATGTGTAACGAACCTGCTACAACGCGCGGACATTACCACTAGTCATTCATAAAGCTCTATGAAGCCCTTTCCCACTGCACACCTATTTTTTCCATAAAGCCCCATTGAGCCCATTTTATTACTTTATAATATTTTTTCCATATATTTTTAGCTTTTATACCCTCATTTCATGTATTTCTAAGCAAAAAATTTTGTCAGAGTTTGCTTTTGGTTATTAACCAAACTGAAACCCAACAATTTAATAATAAACCGAATGGTTAATAAGCTTGAATAACCGATGACTTCAGTTTTAGTTGAGCCTAATACCTAAATTGAACCAAACCACATATGTTCGTACTAGTGGGAAACCCGCGCGTTGCTGCGGGGCGTTCTTGTGAGCTGGGGGCAAATTTGTATTGTTTTTGCACCATTATCTAAATAACTTTTGGTTATATAAAGAGTAACACTTTTGCTCACTCATCTCTATTCATGTATTTCTTTAATTTCATTTTTGAACCAACAATATAATGCCACATGACACTTTACTTTTTGTTTGCCATCTAGTAGGGTGCCGCGCTTCGCGGTGGGAACACGATGCATTTGTAAGTTTAAAGGTTTCCGAATACTAAACCAGAATTAGACATTACAACACAAACTATGCAAGTGGTTCAATTTGTTCTTTACTTCACCTCGTTCCTTGGCAGACAATTGTTTGCAATGTTCATTTAAGGCCATGTTTGGCTCTCCTTCTTCTACCTCCTTATCTACTTAATCAAAAAGTTACAAGAGTTATTTCACTTGCTTGGTTGGTAAAGGAGATTTGGTGTCTTTTTGGTGTGATGCGTGGTTGAAGGACATTCCCCTTAGGTTGGTGTATCCTAATTTATTCAGAATTGAGTCTCATAAGTGGGCGTTAGTGCAGGATCGACTTACGGTTATTGATGGCTCGAAAGTGGTTACTTGGAGTTGGAAACAGAATCCACATTCTGAAGAGGAAATATCCGAACTTTTCTTGCTGTTACAAGACCTGTTTGAATTTGATTTCCGTGGCAATAAAGATGAGTGGTCGTGGAAAGCGGACAGCAGGGGAGTTTTTTCGGTTCGTTCTGCGAAACGGCTTCTTTATGCGAATAATCCAGCCGCTTCTGGACCCACTGTTGATTGGATGAATTGGACGCCTCTTAAATGCAAGATTATGGTTTGGAGAGCCGCTAGAGATCGTCTCCCAACGCGTTTAGAGTTGTCCAAGAGGGGAGTGCAACTTCAGAGTTTAGATTGTGTTTTGTGCCATTCGGACAATGAATCGGCTCTCTATTTATTCACAGGTTGTATGTTCTCTATGGAGGTGTGGAGCAGGGTTTCCAGTTGGTGCAGGTTAAGTCCTTTTTTCGCTTTTGATGTGCAGGATGTGATCCGATATATTGAAGGTCAAAGATTGTCCAAGCATAACTCCCGTATCCTAAAAGGAATTTGTTTCACAACCTTTTGGATGATTTGGCTTGAACGGAACAATCGCGTTTTCAATAACAAAAATAGAAGACCGACTGAGATCTTGGAAAAAATTAAGATGACTTCGTTCTTTTGGTTCCGACATAGAAGTAGAATTAAAAGTATTGATTGGAATTCATGGTGTAATAATCCGTTGGACATGGTGTAATTGTTTTGTTGCCCGCGAGTCCTTGATTTGAGGACTCTCGTGGCCTTGTGTATGAAGTTTTCTTTTCAAAAAAAAAAACTTATCTCCTTTTCAACCCACAAAAACCTCATTTTCAACCCATTACCCAAACAATATTTTCTCTTTTTTTTTGGACCGGCTAAGGACATCACCTCGGTACCCTGTTTCGAATCCCCATTTCCGCATCGTCCCTGATTCGAACGTCAAGGGGTGTATTTTTGCTGGCCCTAGGATTCGAACCGTGTACCTTTCCTTATTAACTTTTCGATTAAGTTAATAAGTTATAAGGAGAGCCAAACATGCACTAAAGAGAATATTTGGCTTTAGAGTTTGTGAGTATGGGTATAAATGGAAGAAAGTAGGTAAAATTTAGTGATTTATATTTGTGCCTTTTCATATGCCATCTTAACTTTAACATTTTGGATATATTTACCCATGTCCCCCCCTTTATAATGTAGTATAGATAAGTGCGGACACCCTGCGAGTCATCTTTTAACATGAATGTACAATGTTAACAAAACAGAAACCAAAGTAAACAATATACGAAAACCGAAAAAACGAAAATAAAAGAAGGTTTAAAAGTGAAGAAATAAATAACTCAAAGGGCTATTAATATAACATTCAGTTCATGATGAAAACCCTAGCAGATAAAACCAGCAGCCGGCAGCATCTAATATTCATAATATTATCATCTCGGTCAACACCTCTTCATTGACTAGATATTTTCTGCATATTCTTAAGGTATATTGTTGCCAATCCTTTGTTTCTTTAGATCAATCAGAGTCTTTATTTACACTTGCAATCGTTGATTTTAACTGTTTTGTAGAGAAATATTATTTGGGTATCTGTTATTTATGTGTTTTTATGCATAAAGTTAGGTTCTTGGAAACTAGTATAGGTTATATCTAATGTTGGATTTTTTGTTGAATTTTATTGGATTTTATAGCTAATGTTGCTAAGTATTTAGGTTTTTTTTTTTTTTTTTTTTTAAATAAAGTTGTAGGTATGGTTTTTGGGTTGCATTGGGTTGTTTAGTTGATGGAAATATCTTTTATTAGTTTCTAGAACTTAATGGAATTTATATAAATGTTCTTTATGTATTTTGTATAATTTTGTTTAGACTTACTTAGCTTGCTTGTGTGAGGCATTTATATGTTTGTGTTGTGAATATTGATATATGTTTTTTAATTGGTAATTAGGGTTTGGTAAATGGGTGGAAGGAGCTACTCGCCTTCACCTCCTAGAGGTGGACATGGGAGAAGGGGAAGAAGCCCTAGTCCCAGGGGTCGCCATGGTGGCGGCGGTTATGGTGGTGGTGGTGGTGGTGGTGGTGGCAGTCGTGGCCGTGACAGAGATCTTCCAACTAGTCTTCTTGTTCGCAATCTTCGTCATGATTGCCGGTTTGCTCTCACTTTCGCATTTCATGTTGTTTGATTTGTGTCATGCTATTGTAGTTTTAATCGTTGATCTTTGCAGTCCTGAAGACCTCCGGAGGCCATTTGGACAATTTGGTCCCCTAAAGGACGTCTATTTGCCAAGGGATTATTATAGCGGGTGAGCTGGCATAGTTTAAACATTCATGATCTTTTTGTTATAATGTCATTGCTAGCTTGGCTTAGTTGAGCTCAATATCATTGCTTCCTTTATACACATGAAAAAACTTTTACAAAGTTCACTTGTTCGTTTAGGCCTAGAACTCTTAATATTTTAAATTCGTTTTTTTTTTTTTTGAGATGGATACCAAAAATTTTAATATCTTGTTTTTACGCTGTAATGCTGGCGTGATTTTATATTTTTCAATAAATTTGATAATAACATCTCATATCTCCAATTGGATTTTTGAGTTGAGATGCAACATTGAAGTGAGGTAAAACATTTTGAAGACATCAGTCAAGTATTAAGGGCTCTGTAAATTCAAGTTGTAGAGAGTTCATTTGACACCAATCAAGTAGAGTAAGAGTTTTGTTCAAGATGCGTGTTATATGGTAGTGAAGATGAGAAGGAAATGTAATCAAGTTTTCTCGAGTCTTGAAGAATTTCAAGTCATATTTATATTCACATTTTGCAAGGTCAGCAGCCATGTGCTTGCTTTATCTGCTTGTGATAGATGACCGTTTCAAATTTACCGAAATTTTGGTATTTCTATTTTCTTTACTGACACAAGGGGCTGTTTAACAATTTTTTGTTTTTTTAATTTTTATTTATCGTCTACATTTTTTTTTGTCAAATAAATGATAATGAGGCTTTACGGTGTGGAATAATGCCCCCCCCCACGCGCGCGCGCACACACAATGGCGCTGACGCGGTGGGTGGGTGGGTTGGGGGGGGGGGGGGGTAGCAGTTCCACACCGCATAGCCTGACAGCTCTTGTTAATAAATCACAAATTTTGTTGCTGAAAGTATCTTTGAGATTTACTGCAAACAGCCCCAAACGAATATCCGGTTTACTTTGGATGGTATGGACTCAGAAGTACGGTTTTTAATGCAAGTTTTTTAAATCTTTTACAGGGAGCCAAGAGGGTTTGGGTTTGTTCAATTTCTAGAACCTGCTGATGCTGCAGAAGCAAAATACCAGATGGACGGCCAGGTTCTTCTAGGCCGACAGATGACAGTTGTGTTTGCAGAGGAGAACCGCAAGAAGCCAACTGACATGCGAACTAGGGAACGGAGGTAGGTTTATTGACGTGTTAAATTATTAATATAGTTATATAATAATTTCCATAAATACTTGGTTTTGGTGAGTGGTTATATATATATTATTATTGCAGAGGCGGCGGTGGTGGCAGGTTTAATAATCGCAGGCGGTCACCACCACCTCGCTACTCACGCTCCCCTCCACCACGTTATGATCGATCACGATCACGATCTCGATCTCACAGCCGTGAGTACTCTCCTCCCCCAAAGAGAAGGCAGCACGCTAGGTATGCTGCAATTATGAAATTTCGTTTTATGTATTGCATTTTATAAATTTGTTTTTAACCTTTTTTGTATGTGCAGTCACGAACCTCGTATGTTTTTTTTCTTCTGATTTTTGTGTGTAGGTCTGTTTCTCCTAAAGAGAAAAGGCATAGTCGAGAAAGGTCACTCTCGCAGTCTCCGGTCAGAGAGCGGTCCCCACCTTATGATGCTTCTCCAAGAAGCCGCAGCCGCAGTAGGTCTCCACCTTACAACGGGTCAAGGAGCCAAGACCGTAGTCCTGGAAGGGAGCGGCCGCCACCAAGGGACCGCAGTCCTGCAAGGGAACGACGGGCACCAAGGGATCTTAGCCGTAGCCGTAGTCCAAGCCCTGATGCGCGTGATTATCCCAGGGGTGAACCAGAGAGGGACATATCACCTAGTCCCTGAGACTGACTGGTGTTTGAATGTTTTAAGCTTTGTGGTTATGTGACTTATTTGGATAAGTTCATGTTGCTAGACAATGGTAACTATACCTTTATGATGATGTACCCTATGAGTGTTTTGATTTATGGTATTTTACAACTAAGAGCTCATTTCTTTTTTTATAGATGAATGTTTTGATTGAGAAAATTTGAATAGCTGTTTTTTTTTTTTTTTAATTAAAACTTTTCATATTCCCGTGCTAGAAAACAAAGACGATTACCATAGGATGCTAGACAAACGGGCAACAAGTTGCGTCGCTATTGGTTGACCATTCAAGTTGCGTCGCTATATGTTCTCATGAACCTTTGTTGTTTCCATTTGAGCCATTGCTAATTGAACTAACAACCGACGTGAGACAACCGAATAACCCATAAGCCAGATCGATGCGAACTGTTGAAATCCATGGAACCACCCAATGTGTGCAAATGTCACAGCCTTTCTGAATCGAACCAAACCATTCTGTCCATGAACCAAACAAATTTAACCTGCCTCCAAAGGACGTCGAGTTGGACTTGACCTTCATAACCATCTAAAGTCTAAACCATCATAGTAGTATAGTACTAAACCATGTTTGACTGTTTCTACCGACTATATAAAGGCAGTTCTCAAGCGGTTCATGGCAATCCAAGCGAGCAAACTGATTTAAAACCTTTAGATGAAACCGCTGACCATAACATCATATATTACAAGTTATCCAAAAAAAAATACAAAACGCGGAATTTGGCCTATCAATTGCATTCAGGTTTAAGAATACATATTATAATACTAAAGTAAAAAGAGTGTTTGGGTTGAATAATCCTTCAAAAACTACACACCAAATCTAATTTCTATGTAAATAAACCTACAAGTTTGTGTACAAATTCTAAACAACATATACAAGATCCTTTAAACACTCAATCCATCAGCCCCTTACCCGAAAACAAGCCTGCAACAGACGGATTACAATGGAGAACAAGAAAGAACAAATAAAGACCTGGACCTTAAGTGACTTCAGCATCCTTCTTTTGTATAAACGGGCTGTTGCCATATTTTTGTGTTCTTTTTTGGGTCATCGGTTAGGCTGATATCCGTGTCGGTCTCCTTGTATGTTTTTATATATGTTTTTGCTCCAGCTAGTATAAGCCTTTCTATCATGAACAACTGGTAGTTATTCTCTACTACCGGGTCTAGGATACCGCTATAATTTGATGAATAAGCTAGTTTGTACCTGAAATTATGTATCAAAAAGAATATATGATGGGTTATAATTTCATTAATAACATACAAATGTTTTATATAGTTGTAAATTTTAGCAAGTTACCTCACAGAAAGAGGGGAAAAGAAATTTGGTGTCTTTTCGTTGGAAGCGATAAATAGTGTCCGCCCAGCTGGGACCCAGTTTGCAATTCTACAAAGAATAAACTGAGGACGCGTGTCACGGTCAAGATGAGGATGAAGGGTCCTATCATCACCAAACCGGTCTTTTCTTGTTTTTAAAATATCACCCCGACGAACATGAATGGCATCATAATCACCAAGAAGTGACATAATCTGGACAAGTTCATAAAATAATTAACTAAATATATTACGATACCTTGGTAACAGATGAGTTGGTCTAGTAAAATATGTGCAAATGTCATAGAATAGAAACCGAGTTTCCTTGACACATTTAGACACTAAAGAAGTGACATAATCTGGACAAGTTCATAAAATTATTATTATTATTATTTCAATAGTTATTATTACCATTTATATTATTATCTCATCACCTGCCATTGGCAGCCCACCTCTTAAACCCCCCAAGCATGTTTTCTAACTGCACACTGATCCCACTGACCACCGCCTGCTCTAAACCCAGAACCCAATTCAATATCCAGAAAGATGACCTCTTTGGGTCATGTGCACTCTATGCCACAACATTTCTGATATGTCCAGTTATAGCCCATGTGTTAGATGTTCGATATATTTGATCCAAGTAAATTTCCAAAATTTGTAGCTTGCCGCTATGTACGGGCGTAATAAGTGTATATACATAACAAATAGGTAGTAAAAAGAGGTACTCCTAAGTTTGACCCTCAACCAATCAACTAGGATCATTTACGTGTACTTCAGTTATATAGAGTTGGATTTAGCAACATGGGTATGAAATTATGATCTTGCTTTCCCGCAGTGCCGGTGGCTTATCAACACTGATTAGAGTAGAGACCCAACTTCCAGTTCACATTTTCTCTCCACACACACAAAAAAAAAAAAAAAAAAAGAAAGAAAGAAACAAAAACATCTCAAAGCAAATTTAATCCAATTTCAGCGAAAAACAGGAACGAGAGAAAGGGAAAGCTGACCTTCTCTGCTGCATCTCTAAGCCTTTTGGAAGCCATCGAAGGAAGATATGAATGTGGTAACAACACAGCACTGCGGTTATTCCGATCCTTACATTCCATGAACCTGAATGATTATGGTGATTAATACCTACACACAACACAAATAATAAATTCAAAAGACACCTAAACTAAAGACAGGCTGTTTATTTTTAGACCATGACCATCTATAATTCTACATTGCAATGAGCTTATATCTGTAATCTGTATCAATATTTATTTATGCATATGCTAGAGATTATAGGGAGTTTGTTAGTTGTTACCATGACAAATGGTTTGCAGTTCGATTAATAAGCAAAATCTTTGAATATTGACTTCTTTCTTTAAGATCGGCACGGCTAACTCCTTCCACATGAGCAACTCCTCTAGATCCCAACTTCATACTAGTTGACATAACTTGGAACCATTTTTTTGAATTATCCAAAATTACAGGCACCTTGTTTGATATAAGGTCCAAATCATACAAGGAGTCCATTGCACAAGAGCTTGCGGCCCACCTGACATAACAGTAATTTCATACATTATTCATCGCATATATAGCATAGATCCCAGATAATAGAGAAAAAAAAAAAAAAACTCACCTTTCCTCTGAACTAACATTGTCTGAATGATGCAGAATTCCTTTGTTATTATGTATTGGATTTATACACATCCTAGAAGGCATCACAAATGTTCTGCAAGAACAAAGAAACGTACAAATGATGAAATGAACAAGATGATTAAAAATAACATTGATTTCGTCTTCTGTTGGTAATTTTAGTGACATCCAGTTATTTTATGTAACTGGATTTACTTAATGTCCAATGAGAATCAATATCATAATAACAGATCAAACAAGTTGGAAAGTGAGGAGTGCACACTAGTTTAAAAATCTTATGAATTCATGCCCGCAGAACAACATGGGTCCGGGGGCTGGGCCCCTGGTGGGGTCCAAGGCGCAACAGCCGTGGCTAGTTCTTCTGCATGTTTTTTTATCCACTGGAAACTGTTTTGGAATTGCAAGGTTGTTGAAAGCAGGATAAAATGAAGATCAATAGTGAATTTGGTCTTCAGTTTCAAAACTGGTTCTCAGTATCATATTTGCGCCTCAGCACTAAAGTTCTTCGTTCGTGATTCAACACAGCAGTTTTAAAACTGAAAGTAACTGCTATTCGCCAGTTTTAACCGCAAATTTCATGAGGATTTAAAGTTCATTTTGGGGTACATGAATTCAAACAAAATTCACACTGGTTCTCAATATCGTATTTGTGCTTTAACACTTAAGTTATTCTTCGTTCGTGATACGATGCAACAGTTTCAAAACTGAAAGTAACCACTAACCGGCAGTTGTAACCGTCAATTGTCATGACAGTTCACCCTTGGATTTAAAGCTCATTTTGGGGTACATGAATTCGAACAAAATTCACATTTGTTCTTAATTTATCCCCTAGTACGAGCGAAATAATTCAATCTAAAAGCGTTCTACACCATTTTCCAAGATATAAATCCCAATCTTCACACCTTTGCACTCATTTCATTACATTATTACATTATTATTATAATAAAATTCAACCCAATCATCAATCTTTCCTCATTAACTCAACAAACCCAAATCAATTCACACAAAATCAAGTAACAAATTTCAACAATGTGCACTTAAATTCAAGAAAATTAACTTAAAAATCAAATCTTTTTAACCCAATTATCAATCTTTCCTCATTAACTCAACAAACCCACATCAATTTTCACAAAATAAAGTGACCCATTTCAACAAACTTAAAAAAAATCAAACCTTTTTAAAACAATGGCTTCTTCAAGAGCACATCGAAGACTGGACTCCTGATGACCCAATCCTTCACAAGACTCACAGTGCTTTCCAGGACAGTCTATTCGGTTTCCCCAATATAAAAACTTCTCTGAATCACTGCTATGAATGTGGTTATTATTATTGAAAGGTAAAATAGGTGTTTGAAGGGGGTTTGATCTAATGGTTGAGATTAGTGATGAAAAAAGGTATAAAAAGGCGATTGTGGAGATGGTTATTGTTAGAAGCCAGATTGCGGATCTGGGTTTGGGTTTAAATCTTGAGGGTTTGGAGATCGCCATTGTTATTGTTGTGATGAAAGAGGTGATATGTGGGATTTATATATGCACAAGCAGTGTTTTAAAAACCGGTTTAAACCTACACGAATAATCAGTTAAATTGCCTAATATGACCGGTTGAATTGTTTTTTAGCCTAACCTCGTATGGTATAAAAATCAGTTTTTAAAACATTGTGCAAAAGGAAGAATTGTATGTGACAAAATTTTTAACATTTTTTTTAAACGACATGACAATTTTTAACGAGGAATAATACTTGAGGGAAGAGGTGTTGTTCACATGGTCTGATTTGATCGGGTTTGATGGAAATTATTAGTTGCACTGCTAACTAATATATTGGAGGACGATAAACCAAATTGGATTTGATTAGTTTCACGGTTTAATAGTTTGTTTTACACTACGGGTTTTTAAGTTATAAGTTTCATGCCAGATTGAAAATTTATATTGTTAAATCAATCTTTGATTATAATTATAATATTACGAAGTGTGAGGGGTAAATTGGTTTCAAAAGATATACACACAAACACAAAAAGAGCAGAGTAACGCAGTTGGTGTAACCCATAAGAGGTTGCATAGGATTCCCCAGAAGTGGTTGAACACAAAACCTAGAAGTGACTGCATATAAAACCTAGAAGGGGTTGCAGACATAACCTTATAAGAGCTTACTGATAAATTCTTGTAAGAGAATAGTGGAGTTCCAGAATAAACTTAGGTACCAAATATAAATGAGATCTCAATGAAACATGTACCAAATAGTACAATATGAAATCGTAAGGAAACACAAGTAAAATGATATATTTACATATGTTACAACAGTAGATGTAAATGATGAAAAAGATTACGTATGTAAAACTGTATAAGAGTGTCTACACATAAATATCCAACATGGCTTAGATGACTAAATGATTTAAATAAATTCACTCGACAAACTAAACGTTTTAAACCTGGAGTCTGAAGACACATAGACGTCAAACCAGTAGGTTATAAATATGGGTCTTCAAATAAAAATAAACGTAAGGAATGAGATTATGTGATGTAAGGCACACCTAGTAACATAAAGGTTTTTCCCGAATCCCATAAGTTGATTATGATAAACGTATTCCCCTTTAGATGATTTAGCGGTCACGCAATCTCAAAATGACTTTAGAGATAACTTATGGATGTCATTATCGTATAGTTGTATGGTACAATTGAAATTGATATCTACATGAAAATCCCTAAAGGATTAAAAGTGTCCAAAGAATTATAAAATGATAATATCCACTAGGAATAACATATCGGTATTGGTGAATTAGATAACGCATAGGGTTGTAGGAGGTCATAGATTCAGTCTTCATAGTGTGCAAGTTAGTCATTCAAAAAAAATTATAAAATGATAACAACTGATATTTGTTTTAAAATCTCAAAAAAAAAATCGGTCATATGTGGTAAAGTTGACTTAGTTGATAGTTTGAAAAAATAGGAATATAAGTTATAACATGAGCCATATCTATACCAAAAATTCACTCTTAAAGTTCATCAAGTGGAATTGTCGAACTAGAAAGAGAATTTTGAAGAGCTCTTACATAACACATTGATTTCTCGACATACTGTTCAAGTATATGTGTAATATTTGTTCATTAATCAAACTATATCCAGAAGATTTCATCTGAAAAAAGTTTACTTGTTGAGGACACAAATGATTGTATGATCACTTCACATAGAAATAGATTCTTACCGTTCCTATAAGATAGAGAAGTGCTTGGTTCAGAACTACGATACTTAATTGCGACCGGAACACTAATATATCTTGTAGACGATACGAGACATGGTGTTGCCTTAAACATAAATGTATTAGCAAGATACAATTATAATCTAACATGTTGCACTCTTTTTCCATTTACTAAGTTTTTACTATTAGGTTTTCTTAGGAAGGTTTTTAACGAGACAATGTAATTGATCCAGTAGCATCCATTTATCTTATAGGTTCTGAACAATCAATTTAGCATCATCATGTAGCATGTTGTTAATTATGTATAATATGCAATGTACTCTTTTTCCCTTAGCTATGGTTTTGTTCTAACGAGTTTTTCTAGCAAGGTTTTTTACAAAGCATATTAAATGATTTGGGATTTGAGACATGATGTTAAATTTATAGCGGAATGTCTAGATAAAAAATTAAACGCAACCACATTTTTAGTTTTATATAAAAACTATCGTAAGAAAGTTATAATAGACAAATTAAACTATCACCTTAAACGTGTATATTATTTGTAGTATAAGGGATGAAACTAAAGTTTAACAAAAAAACCCAAATCATTATTCACCAAAGTTGACCAATGTATGTTTATTAGGGTACTTAGGGCACCCATCACACTATCACACCAAATTACTATTTAACACCTCATTTTATCACATTTTCACTATCACACTTGCAATACCCATCATATTCTATCACCAAAATCAATCCCACTAATCACAAGAAACCAACCAATCATAACATTCTACCTCATCTCCTTACACTCTCAAACAAACTACCCATCCCTTCGCAAGCGTGATGTATATCATGGGAATTGAATTTTTCACCGTGAAACTTGTACTCACGGTAGTGTTTCATAGTATCACTACCGTGAAAACCACTTATTACGGACCCGCCCTGTCCACCCCTAATAATGGAAATTAAAATTTGTCATCACATATGATACTTGTTGGTTTTATCATACAATACTTTATGACATTGACAATGCTAACATAATGTTTTATTTGCAAGTAATGTTACAATAAACCATGTGGGCACATAAAGTGATGTATGCGCCATTGACTAGATTGCTAACCAGATGTCTAAAACACATACGGACCGAGAAAGCCATTTATGTATATATGATGATGCGAAAAGGTACCACATTATATTATATACGAAGTGTAACGAACTGAGCTACTTAAGCTCGGCAAAAAAAAAGAGCATGAAACTAGCTGAGCTTAGATGAGCTCGAGCCCAATCTCGAGCCTAAAAACAAGCCCGTTTAAACAAGCCTGAGCCCGAGCTTTGCTTATCGAGCTCGACCCGGCTTGTAAGCGTAAACGAGCCTACAATTTATTTAATTTTTAATTAGTATATTGAATATATATTGCAATAATGATAATTACTATTTATAAATTTATGAAAAAAAAAACTAAATTATATTTAAAATAATAATTATAATTAATATTAATATAAATTAAATAATAAATCATAAACGAGCCGCTTGAGCTTAAAAAATTACCAAAAAGTCAAGCTCGAGCTTTAAAAGAAACACTAGAATCGAGTTGAACTCGAGCCTTTATAAATTAAATGAGCTCAAACTCTACTCTACTCAGCTCGTTTGTACATCCCTACTTTATATTCTACTATACTAGTTTATCCACCATGAGCTTAACGGGATAGAAAATTTAATATGAAATGACAAAATGTGTGTACATAAAATAAATAGGTCGTTTTTTCTTGAAAAATTTAAAAATTGTAAAGAATCAACACTCGTGGAATTATTGGCCGACAATGAACTTTTGTTAACTGAAAACTATCCCATTTTCAAAACTGAAAGAGTTTGAAAGCTTAAAAGTTCATTGTTGTCCAATAAGTTGAAAGTTTGGACTGTTGTAGGGAATTTATTAAGTACAGATTATTGCCGGCCAATGAGGCAAAGTATGGATTATTAAAATCCAATTCCCCAAACAAAAATAAACAATCTATACGTAATAGGTAATATGGACTTTGGTATTGTTTTGGTCTAGAGTTCATACACAAATAGATCATATAGGAATAATAGTATTAAAAACAATTTTCTTTATAAAAAAACCCTCAATTTTATTATACGCTTTGGGTCCCAAAAAGCTTTAGGGCCATGACTTATCAAGGGTCCCCAAATTCTAAACAAAAATAAATGATCTTTAAGTAAGACCATGTGTAGTGGTGGGTGAAAATTTTCAAGCCTCATTGAGCAGTAAACAACACGTTGGGCCTTTAAGGGCTTGAAAATGAATAAGTGATGTAATGGTTAAGTGAAAATTTTCAAGCCCATTCCAATCATTAATATTTTTTTTTAAATTTTTTGAATAAGTGGTGTAGTGGAATATAGCCGTTGGGAATGATGGATTTTGATTGGCCCTCCCTTTTTTCATAACGTTGTGGAAAATTCCACGGGAAACTGAAATTGGCCAAATCCACGAGGAGGGGGGCGGTGTGCATCTCGTGGAAGGGCGTGGATTTGTCCAAACCACGCCCAATTTCTACACCACTACGTACGATCTAATAGGTAATATGGACTTTAGCCTTGTTGATTGTGAGATAATTTGTGGTCTAGAGTTATGCGTGCACAAATGGATTATATATGAATCATGATATTAAAAACAATTTTCTTTAACGATAAAGACCCCAATTTTATTGAACGCTTTAGGCCGCTAAGAAGCCTTAGAGCCCGGGCAAAGAGAGAACCATTGACTTAGTCTTTGGTCCGAGTATAAGGAAGTCACTCCATGTGGGGGAGGATTATATTACTTCTTCCTTAATAGAGGATAATTAGGTGTTGCTCCCCTTGAAGTTAAGGGTTTGAGCCCCGTCAAAGGCGGATTGGTGTAAAAATTTGCTGTTCAAAAAAAAAATAATAAAAAAAAATATAGAGGATAATTAGGTAGAATGCATGCAAAGAATGTAGAATACATATTGATTCTTCCCATCAATTAAGTAGTTGTTTCACTATGCTTGATTGGCTCCAAAAAGAGAGGTCCCAACCAGGCTGTTAATGCCTCATATCATACCAGAATCATTTTTAATAATACTTAAATGACATTTATAAAAAATAACTTTATAAAAGTGTGAATTGGATTAGAGGTGATTTCAAAAACATATGATTTCAGATAAAAGTCTAACATGAAATAAAAAGTGTGATGATTAAAGGCAACAACTAACAAAATGATTGGTATGTCAAAATCATTTTAGTATGATGTCGTGTGAACCTTCAATAGCACGCATTTTTATTTGCATTTTAATATTTAGTTATTAATTGATATCGAACCTTTAAAACCATGACATTTAATAAAGAGATATCATGTCACACAATGGTGAGTGAAATAAAAGCAACTTTAATTATTCTTTTGGACCTTCATATTTGTTGCATACTTAGTGAATGGGTAACACTTTAACCATACGTCCGTACATAGACAATCTACACTTTTATAAAGCTCAAGTTCTTCAAACTACTTATCCTTCTTCAAGCTCAGGATGGCTAATCCCTTTCCTGGACGACTTTCCTCTTGGGAGTTCGGACTCTAGTTTTTCTAATGATAAGAAGTAAGTTTATTCTAAAAGTACTAATCATGGTAAGCCTAATATAGAGACTAATTTAAGTACAAGTGTATAATGCAAAAGGGGTATTATGGGGAATTTTTAGGTTATATACATATGTTAAAGCATGAGCCTTTTTGTATCCCATCTTAAAATGGGTGTAAAATGACTCTCCTACCCATCCCTCCTACTTAATAAGGTACATAGATATACTTCGCCAACTTCGGATGAACTATTTCCTTCTCTATAGCTGACTTATAATACTGGACTCTTCTATGACGAAAAAGTACCGGACTATATTTTTAGGATAAGACGCCAGGACTGTAGTCTTATAGACATGAGTGCCTTAGATTTGATAGCTTGTATCACCGACACCTAGGACCAGAGGCTCTGAGCCAATGGCAGATACTAAGGGTAGATGTATTTGGGAGTCAGGGTAGCACGCGCTAAACTTTGTGGGTGAAGTGGAAAATTAGTGCAATTTTTTTCTTCTTCTCCATTTTATATTGGATGCCCCTAAGCAAAAAAAATTCTTCTCCTTGTTACCCCTGAATTTTTCTTCTGGATCCGCCACTGGCAGATACTGATTAAAAACCGGTTACACCCAAACCATCATCAGTGGCAGAGCTCAAATTTTTTCTTTTGGTGTCATTTTTTCAATACTCGGGTATATAATAACCCAGAGTCAATCTTTTTTTTTTTTTGATTGGGCTGATTTGAATCTATAATCTATATCTATAATCTATAACTACTAATAAACAAAACACATTGAGTGACACGTGTCAGTCACTCAATGAGGGTATCCATACTTTTTCTCCTCATTTGAGTTTTTATATCGAGTTAAACTTGAATTATCAAAAAAAAAAGTTTTTTTTGAAGGGCAACTTTCATAAAACCAAAAAACAACTGAACTATCTCCAAGGCGGAGATAGCCACACAACAATTTACCTTACATCAAAATTAAAAGACTGCTAACCCGCCCAATCCACACTATCATTTTTGCCCCTACACGTATACCAAAGAAAACTCAATGCTTTAATGTCCGCAAGAACTTGAGAGGAGTTAACATTTATAGACTTGAAGACCTTCTCATTTCTCGCCTTCCATATTCGCCAACATGTTATAGAGACGATACCCAAAACCGCATCCTTCTTTCTCCTCGAACAGCCCTCCTGTTCTGCTAAGAGCTGAACGTCTTTGAAAGAAAACAAGAAAATAGGTGGAAGATGACACAAGGTCGCAATCGCTTTCCAAACAGCATGGACAAATCGGCATTCAACCATCAAATGGTCAACTGTTTCCTCAATGCCATCACAAAGAACACACATAGAATCTCCTGTTTGAATATTTCTTCTCCGCAAAGCCTTTTTTTGTTGGTATCCGGTCTAACCACGCTCTCCACATAAAGATATTGCACTTCGCCGGTAACCATTTACACCATTTAAACGTGTTGACTTGCTCCTACACTGTACCACTTCTGACCCATCCTTTAATGTCTTGAACTGATAAATCCAGCAGCCGATTATTGTTCCACGTCCAGTCATCAGCGTTCTCATTCAAAACAGTGCCCTTAACGTAAATGTTTAGGATTATAATTTAAATATTTGTTTCCATACTTAAATTTATTTAATTAGATCACCTTAACAAAGGCCAATGATGTACAACCCAGCTAGTCGGAGGTGGGAGGGTTTACTCCTTAGGGAGGTTCCCGCCCGGGCTTGGTGTGACATCCGCCCCTTTTATTTTGACATTTTTACAACTTTAGTCCCTGCGATATATAAATATTTACAATTTCAGACCGTGTAGTTTTTTTTTATTTATCGTTTTTAAAATCATTAAAATGATCAATTTCATATTTTTTTTTCTTCAAAGTTGTAGAAATACAAATTTATTATTAGTTGAATAGGCTTGAAAAGTGTAAAGTTTGAAACTTATAAAACAATTTAAGTTAAAAATCTTGGTTAGTTTGTTAAGTGTATAAAAGAAATTATTAACCAAGTTATTCATAATATAAACCTAGTTAAAAAGGGGAGGGACCATTTTTGCCAAATTTCAAAACCTTTAAAACAATTGAATTCTCTTGTCTGGATATCCGAAATTCCGGTGACACTCCGGTCACCGGTGAGTTTTTCCGGTCACGCTTTAAAGGTGATTTAAATGATCTTTTACTTGTTTTCTAAAGCAATTACTCATGGAAAATGATTAACATGTCATAACCGCTCCATAACAGTCAGTAATTCAGACGTTTTAACACATTAATCATCATGTGCGGTTTCTTTTCTTTGTAACTCACCGGGAATTTAAAACGAATCAATGCTTGATTCCTAACCATCCGGTATATAAATAAATCGTTCCTTTGCGTTTCTGCACACCTGCACATCCTAAACAAACAATAATAAGTACCCAAATCTGCCCAGTAGCGCTCCAAGTTGCGGATATGTATCCTCCTTTTTCGGCCCTTAATTATTATTGTAAGTCCATGTTTTCTGATGCCGTATTGTGTAGTCGTACATTGCGATCAAAAGCCCCATAATTTTGATCAGTAATCATAACGTAATAGGTCTATTAAATTGTGGGTTAGGGTTAGGGTTCTTAGGAAGAGATTGGGGAAGAAGATGACTTAAACATATATATTATAAATACAAAATGTTTTGAAGGTTATTAACACAAAGGCTTTTGGTGTAGTGGTTTGTGTGTGTGTTGGGTACAGCCGTGACCCGGGTTCGAGTCCCCCTACCCGTGGTACCTGAAGTGTTTTTTTTTTTTTAAAACTCTATTTCTTTTGTTAATTATTTTTATTCATTCATTATTATGTATATCAAACTTATTTAATTCATAATAAATTCATTTTTGATCCAAAAATTATAAAAATTTAGGATTAGCTTCTTGACACCTCATAGAATATTATCCCACTTTTATTTTCTGGAAAATGTTTTATTTTTATATTTTTAATGAATTAAATTGTTTTAACCGTGTTTAATTGATTAAAAATTTATTTTTAATGATTTTAATCTCAAACTTTTTGGGTAATTATTTCTAATCATCAGGAACTTAAATAAAAATTATTGGTTCAGAAAACATTTATTTTTATGGATTTTCCTATTTTTAATCATTTAAACATGATTTAATCTCAATAAATCAGTTTTAAATATAAATAAGTTTATATAAATTATGGGAAAATTATTTTAATTTGTTTACGTCAGAAATCATCCATTTTCTATAAAATTAGTATTTTTGGATCATGTCTTGTACTTTTAATCTTATTTATGTTTAATTAGACATAATTGAATATATATTTATTCACACTATTTAAATATCTATTTTATAAATATTTTTCTTATAAAATAGAAATGTTTTATGTTTGAAAATCTTAATTACCATTTATTAGATTGTTGTGAAACACATAATCATTTATTTATACATTTATAATAATTAGTTACAGTAATTAATTACGTTATTTTGTTTTAATTATTCGAACATAAGTTTTATCTAAATCTTTAATTGGTAATAAATATATTACCTGAACCGTATTTACAAACTTTAGTATGTTATTATACAACTTTTACATTAACGCGATTCATCATAAAAACTCTAATTCCCCAAATCGACTTAGCAAACCCTAATACCTTAGACCCTAGATACCTTAGACTTTTTAGACATTTCCTTATTAGTACTCTCATACATTATAGGTTGAATTCTTCGGAATTTCCATTACTTAGAGCACGACTGCTTAAGTTGGATTTTGATCGCTTTCGCAAACTGTGAGTATATCTTTCCCCTTTTTACTGTCTTACTATTTTGGGGTGACTCATGTACTTACTATCAAGTTTCTATTTCTTTTACTACATGCAATTCTTATGTGTGTTTGCTTGTGTTATTTTTGTGTATCTATGACCTGTCAAATCATTAACCGCTGGGCGGCCTGGCATTTCAATGAATAGTACTATGGTTGATACCCTTGTGACTCTGTTGAGAGTCCTCGTCATTGCTATGTATTACATTACTACTAGCGCATACTATATATATCTGCTTTCTTCTCTTAGGGTTGATTTGACACGGATACCACTTATTACATAATTGCAAACAGTATACGACACATGAATTGCCAAACACTTTTCTACTATATTTATTTAAACAGGGTATGCTCACCAATACAATTTTTGTATTGACCAAAATATTTTGTACATGTTTCAGGTTGTTTTGAGATGCATTCTTTACGCTTTCGGATTTATATTTAGATTTTGATTCATTGTATTTCAATTTAGTTGGCAGTTAGAATCGTTGTATTTCATTTCAATGTAATAAATTATTTAATCAATGTATTCAAATTTGCACATTAGTCCATGAGCTATTGAACAATCGTCACTACGTGACACCTCGATGTTTCCGCCATCGGTTGGGGTGTTACACTTGGTCTCAGGTTCGAGTCCCCCCACTCGCACTAAGGGGTGAGAAATTCAACACCCACGTTTGGCCTGGATTTGAATTGGGGTTGAGGGGTTGTGCGTCGTTTTGATTATCCGCTGAAACACACCTTCCAAAAAAAAAAGATTACCTTAACAAAGTCAACAAAACTTAAATGATCAATTAATTTATAACTCGTAAATCCTTTTAGGTAATTTAAAATTCAATATATGTGATTTAAATTGATTGATTTCAAATAAAATGGTCAATATCGAATTTAATTGGGAAACATACTCTAGAATTTGAATCCTTAAAATCAAATAAATGTCATAACACTTAATTGTAGGTCACGACATTTTTAAAGAAATTCAATTTTTCCCTAATTTATGTTAATGTTTGTATTTATAAACAACCGCATTTTGAAATCAAACAAACGTTTGAGCATATACGTAATATTGCTTTATAACAAATTCAACAATTTTAGCAGTTTATTCTGTTTTTTTACATCAAGATAAATATTTAACTATTTATTCATTTTTTTCCGAGTTATATTTATGTTAATAACTACGTTAGTATAGTTTTTTTCTTTATACCACTATTTTATTTATTTATAGCAAATTTCTTCACATCATTTATTTTTTTAGACTAAAACATTATAACCTTATAACAATTTTTGTTTAAACCTTCATATTTTGATTTCATATTTTTACATACAATAAAATTATAGTCTGTATTTATACTTTGTTATTTTTCAAAATCCGTATTATTACTTTAATGTATTATATCTTTCGAGGATGAAAAATAAACATTTAGAATATAATCAATCATTACTAGAGTCGTAAGTGTATGATACAACATAATCAGTCAAAGCTTAATTTCTATAATACTTATTGTTAGAAATAATTCAACAACTACTTTAAGTTGGGACATAAACATTTTTTCCCATTTAAACATCACATGTGTTAAATACATGTATGTTTCTTTTCACCTTTTAGGCATGTCTTACAAAGTTGTTGATTCTTCTTATGAACCTTTAGATGACAAGCACATGGTGAAAGTATGCTAGAATTTCTTAAATTCTCTTTCTCTCTCTCTCTCTCTCCCTCACACACACACACACACACATAAACAACAAACACACACGCACACACGCACACACACACACACACACACATATATATATATATATATAACTTTTCCGTTATTTACATTATTAATTATATTTTAAAGCTAATAAAAATTTTGTTTGTTTCATTGTGTGTTACACGGGCTATAACCTAGTCACATAATAAATATACATGATATCGCTCGGGATTTCCTATTACACGTTACATATAATCAAAATTGGGCATGAATATAAGTACTCCCTTCCTCAACATGGATGGGGTAAGCGATGTCTCCCATATTCTCTACTCACCCTTACTATTACTCTCCTACATACGTATAATCAGTGGCAGATCTAGAAAAATTCTTTAGGGGTAACGTTCAAATATTTTTTTTTACCGTAGTTGTTTCATATAATCTTGGTTTTAAAAAAGCGCGCCTCAGGCTCGAGGCACATTGAGGCGTGAAGGGCATCACCTTATGTAACCTGAGGCGCACGACGTACATGAAGCACCGCTGAGGAGCACTTCGTGGAAAAAATTGGTTTAAGGCGCACGCCTCAGGTACACTGCTGTAACATTTGCGTGATTTCATAACTTTATCGTATTTGCATTTTAAACCCTGTGTTCGTCTATTCGCCTTGCATTGGTCGTTACACTTTCATTATCTATATGTTATTGGTAACTTGCTAATGAACGTGTCGAGGGACGTTGAAAAACGTCTAGGTTTTACGAGGAAAGAGGATTAAAACTTAATAATATTGTGTGAAATTTTAAAAGATGAAAATATATAGTTTTAAAAGGTTTGGTTAAAAAAAAAAAATATTAACTTTAGTTAAGTTTTATAAGAAATCAAGGGACTAAACTAACCAAACTAACTTGAGGGACCAAAATTGTCATGTTTCAAAGCAAAAAAAAAAAAAAAAAAAAAAAAACTGGGCTGGTACTGTAGCAGCGGTTTTCCGGCGACTTCATTTTGGCGTTTTTAGGCGTTTACACTCACTAGAATTAATGGGTTTACGTTTCTCCACTTGAAACCTTTGAATTCCCTCACTTTAATAGCCCAAAACCGCGTTTAATTATGTTTTAGAAACTGAAATTACATGAAACCGATCGGAATTTTTAAAGCTTGAAGAAACGCCAATTTTTCAAGTCCACTATATAAACTGAACATAGCACTTAGTTTCTACACACCTTAGCTTCAAAACCCACAAAGAAATTCCACGAAAATCTGTCCAAATCGTGTCTAATTCGTGAAAACGTGTGCGGCTCTTGAAGCCCTTTTTGCGCCTTCATTACGCATTGTGAGTTCCACTTTTATATGCCGTTTTGCTCCTCATTCATCCCTAAACAAAAGCCCTATGATTCAGATGCATAACCATGTTGAATTGAGGTTGATTGTTTTAGGGATTAGGGTTAGGGTTTATGTAACATCGCAATTTTTTCCCCAATTTTTGAATTAGTGAAATCACCACTATGCCTATATTATACATCTTTTGTAAAAGTATAATCATATCTAAATTTTTCTTTTGATATTTCAAAACATTCTTAGTTAGTACGGATATTTTAAAGTTGGTATAATTTTAAAACGTATACAAAATTCCCCCCCCCCCCCCAAAAAAAAAAAGCTATCTATGTTTATTTTTTTTTGGTGATTTTATTTATTTATAATAATAATAATAATAACAATAAAAATATTTAAACGAGACCCGAGTCGGTAACGAGTCGTATACGCGGTACCCAATCACTTAACCCACACAACAACCCTAACTATTTAATCACCTCATCTTCTTCCACCTCCATCCACTTCCAAAACCCTAGCCACCAACACTACTTGTGCTCCACCCCTATCATCATCTTCTCCTCAATTGCCTACTTATATGCAATACACCCCATCCATCAAAGCAAGCCAAGACTCCGGCAAATAAATCAAACCAGAAAAAGCCCAGCTTCTGCTTCTACTGATGGTGCACATCGCGACAGTCATGGGAGCAGCGCCAACCACCACCCTTCCCCCTATTCCCTTTCTGGCTCTGCAGCCGCCTGCAACTATCACCGAGCCACCATCAGAACCCTTCAACACTTTCTCCTCTCTTTCACCTCGGTCCCTCTCCCTTTCTCTCCTTATGCAGCGGCCGACCACCACCTGGCTTGGTGGTGGCGGCGCAGAGGTTCAAGCCGGAATGGGCAAGGTTGATGAGACCTGGTTGTGATGCACGGGGAGACAAAACAACAACGATCAATTGAAGGTGGTTCTGGTCCGGTGGTGATTCTGGATCAGCGGTGGTGTTGGGTTGTTAGTCGACGAAGGAGGTTACGACGATGGTGATGCTTGGCAGCGATGGTGCAACAACTTGGTGGGTTCCATTTGCTCGAGTTGGGTTCAGGTCTCGGAACAGTAACGGTGCCGGTGACCAGGTACGGACCGGTGAGGTTGAGTGTTGGTCTTGGTTATGGCTTGTTTCCTTTTCAAGTCTAGATCAGGTCAAACCTGGTCAACATTGGTCAAACAGGTCAAGGTCTGGTCAACTCCAGTCAACGGTCGAGCCGGGTCAGATCAGTCAATTCGGTTCGAGGCGTGTACGGTTCGCGAGTCTATCTTTGGGAAGGTATAACGCGCGCCTTATCTTGTTTCGTTCTTTCGCGCTACATTGTAATTACTAATATAAATATAATTGTATTCTAAATATAAAACATTAACGACGCATACGCTTGTAACGAACCGAACAGACTTGTAATAAACGCTTAAAATAGTAATGAGACATTTGAAAAAGGGATGGTTAATCTATATCATGTTTATGAGCATACACATTCACATATCTTTTTTACATATACTAACACATTATATAGTCGGTTATTCAAGTCCAAAAATAGTCGATTTATTATTTCGTCGCTAAATGATGACTAAATATGTTAGTATGTATATATTGTTATTAGAACGATCAAAGGTTGAGGTATACATAAGCATTACTTGTCAATCATATTATTTTTGTTACATTATAGTTTTAACAAGTTAATCAATTGTCGTGTCTAAAAGCTTAGTCAAATTGCGTATTGTTTAGTTTGGACAATTGATGTTTTAAGATAAAATAGACGACTTGTGTTGTCTGGTTTCTTACAAAAACAGAGGAAACTCTGCCCAAATTTTTACAAAATATAACTATAATTTTGTACAAATGAAGCTATGTTTTACAAATAAGCGCTATTCAAACCTTACCTCGTCATGATATAAAAGCGTACATAAATAAATATAATACATATATTGTTCGGTCTTCAAACAAACTAAAACGCGAATCAAGTTACACATATTATTTTTCACTATCTTAAATATTCTTTTCTAGCTAGTTTTGAATCTGAATATTATATAAAGTATACATATACATTATATATAACTATACATATGAGCAAGCTTCGTGAGACTAAACCAAGTACTATCGGTTCGTTAAGTCATACACATTAAGACACATATTGTTTACAATACGAGTCTAGGTAGTTGAATAAACTATCTTTACAACTAAGAAACAAAGCAAGCTTACTTGCATTAGAATTTAAGGCATCCTTTATTTGTAATAGGATACAAGAGTTCAGTTTATCCAAGTTCAGATTTGTTGCTACTTGCTAGTACTTGCACGGTGAATTTCAAGTGAGTTTACGTAACCATGTTTATGCAATTCTTTATACTTGCAACATTATACTTAAGCAATTCTACATACATGTCTAGTTGTAAACTTTAATGCCTCATGACTTAGACAACTACTGTTAGACTTAAACTTCAACATACATAATCATTAGCTATGGCCAAGCCGGCGATACTCAATAATAGATCTATTGGATTGACAATCCCACCTAGATTCGTTGACCATCTTTTATGGGGAGCGCGGGTGATTGTTATCGTTCCAACGTGATATTAAGGTGAACCGTGGATGACGGGATGGACCTAAACTAGTCGGAGGTTTGATTATGTGCATACTATACTTCATGTTTATTCATGTAGACTTAAACTTACGATAGACATATGAATTGCTAAACTTTTATTATTCTTAAACTTAATTGCTTGACATGGCTTATGTATTCTCACCAACTTCTAGTTGACCCCTCCATTTTTCCAAACTCACCAGGAAATAATGATGCTTGAAGTCTAGAGCTAGCATGAGGAGTTATTTGAAGTTTCGTTGTTTGTTTGATGTATTAGATTCCATTCAAGACATTAATGTAATTCAATAATGTAATGAAATAAATGATTATTTAAACTTATTATTTACCATGAGCTACTGAACAATCATCAATACGTGACATCCCGATGTTTCCGCCATCGGTTGGGGTGTTACAGTTTATGCTAGTATTTTGGGGAAGATGAAGTCTTTGGGCTAATGGTTAAAAATAATTAAGTTCAAGAAATACAACAAACAAGTCTTCTAGTCTAGTGGGTGTGGGTATGGATTGTCAAGGGGAGGACTCGGGTTCGAGTCCCCCATGCTACACAAAATTTTGGTTTCTTTTCTTCCTTCATTAATTCTTTTCCTTTATGTATTTTTTTGAATTTAAATATATATTAGTCATAATCTTGAAATATTCATAGAAAATTCATTTTTATTCCAAAAATTATGAAAATTTAGGGGAAACATCTTGACACTCTAAAGAAAATTATCATATTTTTATTTTCGGGAAAATACATTATTTTCCTATTTTTCTTGAATTAAATTGTTTTAATCATAATTAAATGATTAAAAATTCATTTTAAGTGATTTTAACCTCAAATTTTCTGGAGATTTATTTATAATAAACTGAAATAAAATATAATTTCTCAGAAAAAGGTTATTTTTGTTATTTTTACTATTTTTAATCATTAAAACATCATTTAAACTCATTAAATATGTTTTAAATACAAATAAATTGAGAGAAAGTATGAAAATAATATTTTCACTAATTTACATCAGAAAATAATTAGTTTTCATAAAAAAACAATATTTTTGGATTATCTCTTGTCTTATCTAATTTAATTTATATTTAATTAGATTTAATATATTGTTTAGGTAAATATAAATCATAAAATCTATTTTGTGGATATTTTCTATAAAATAGAAGATGTTTCTAAACGTGAGATACATAAGTGTTTTGGTCGCTTATTTACTTAATCGTGATATATTCATTTCAAAACTGTCGTTCAAGTTATTATTAACAATTTCATCTTCCATATACGAGTATATCAAGCCCTAATGCCTTTGATGTTGGTTGTCTTAGACTTTTAAGTCATTTTCCTCATTAGTATTTTGTATATAGGTTGATTTCTTCGGAATTCTTAAGCCTTTACGACGAACTTTCTCGGAATTTATACTTAGCGAAACTGTGAGTATATCTTTTCCCCTTTTTACTGTTTTACTATTTTGGGGTGACTCATGTACCTATTACCAAGTTTTATGTCCTTTTACTAAAATAGCAATTCTTATGTGTGTTTGCTTGTGTCATTTCGTGTATTTATGACTTGTCAAATAATTAACCGTTGCGGCCTGACATTTCAATGAATAGTACTATGGTATATACCCTTGTGACTCTGTTGAGAGCCCTTGTCATTGCTATGTATTACATTACTACTAGCGCATACTATATATATCTGCTTTTCCTTTCATAGGGTTGATTTGACCCGGATACCACTTATTACATCTTGCAAAATAACACACGAATTGCTAAATTTTACCTTACTATATATATCAAACGGATGTACTCACCAATACATTATATGTGTTGACAAATTACTTTGTACATGTTTCAGGTGACGTTTGATCTTACATGCTCTCATGCTTAGGCTGGACCTAGTGCTTAAATAAAAGATTGAATATTTATTTATCGATGTTTAAGATTTTCATTAAGACTTTTGTATTTCCTTTTGGATAACGAATGGTTGTTTGCTATTAAAATTTACAATTTAGTCCATGTGCTATTGAACAATCGTCACTACGTGACACCTCGATGTTTCCGCCATCAGTTGGGTGTTACAGATTGGTATCAGAGCCATGGTTATAGGGAATTAGGTTATTAGTAAATACTTTTGACCTAGACTATAACTAAGTTACCCTTTATATGCTTTCTTTTATCCTCTTATTACTTTAGATAGATTTTCTCCTTTTACTTTTTATTATATTCAAGAAGATCATATTCCACAAATGAAACGAAAACACCAAGTTAGGAGTGATATCCATATCTTGGTGAATAGTTTCACTCCTTACATGTTTTATTTATTTATCTTGGAATATTTTCCTTTCGAGATAGGAGACGTCCAAATCTCAAGGAATCTATCCCTCCAAAAGAAACTTAAAACACTAAGCTAGGAGTGATATCCTTATCTTAGTGACCAGTTTCACTCCATCGTATTTTTACTTTTTGAAAGTATATCTTTGAGTTAGGAGTGAAATCCACATCTCAAGGATATATATTTCCACATCTCAAGATCCGCTAGAGTTTTGGAATTTATTTGTGACGGGGCACGTGCAATCTGGAAGGGTGAGCGCCTGTATTCTGAGTTTTCTGTCTAGGTCTGGCATTTCGCATAAATCCCAATCAGACGAGGGACCCGTATGCTGACCTGGGAACTCTCGGGATGAGCATTCACTTATAGGCTAAAGTACGCCCCCACAAGTCACAAATAATATTTCAATTACTTTAGTTAGTCAACAGTTTCCTTGGAAGCACTCTTATACCTCGTTTTATACTTGGTATTGCTTTTCACTTGAAGTTTATCATGATTTTCTTTATGATATTCATTTATAATTACTATATTTCATGTTATGAGTTACTTGTCTTGATATAAACTATGACATTTCCAAGTTTTTGGAATCAAATCTCATAATTTCTGTTGCAATTTTGTAGATGTCTGATCGTGAATCTCGTAAGAGAGCCTCAAAGCATCAGACTAAGCTGAAATCTGATCGTCGTATTGCGTCCATGCTTAATGATAAGTTGGAAACACTTGTTCCTAACATCATTAATGCTATTATTCCAAACCTTAACCCGAACGGTAGCTCGAATGGGAACTCTAACGGGAATGCGGGTGGAAATGGTGGAGCTAGTGAGAATAAGTGCACTTTCAAGCACTTCAACTCTTATCATCCCAACAAGTTTAATGGCACTGAGGGAGCCACTGGGTTACTTGAATGGTTCGAAAGTATGGAGAATACGTTCATTAAGAGCGACTGTCCAGACAACCTACGTGTTCGTCATGCCACGGGTGTTCTTCAAAAGAGAGCGCTCACTTGGTGGAATGGTGAAAAACATGCTCGGGGGACGGAAGCTGCTTTAGCTATGTCTTGGGATGATTTCAAAATCGCCATGACTACTGAGTTCTGTCCTCGTAGTGAGATGAAGAAATTGGAGGATGAGTTCTATCACCTTAAACAGGATAGTGGAAACAACGTTCCCTACAACAATCGTTATCACGAGTTGAGCTTACTGATTCCTCGTATGGTGACCCCACTACCCTTAGCCATTGAGAAGTATATTGAGGGACTGCCACCTCAGATCCATGATACAGTTATGGGGAGTAAACCTGCTACTGTAGATGATGCCATTCGTCTTGCAGTATCTCTTACCGACAAGCATGTCAAGGATGGTACTTTAACTCGTAAGGGTACTAAACGGTCTACTGAACCCACTTCAAACCCTGCTACCACTGAACCCTCCAAAGCAACCTCTGCCTCTACCTCTAGTTCTAATAAGAAACGAAAAGGTAGAAACCAGAACTATGCTGTTGTTACACCCCTTAACCAGGTTCCTGTTGCAAACACACCTACTGCACCCCAAACTCAAAAAGTTCAGGGAAACTACTCAGGTTCGTACCCTAAATGCACTTCATGCAACTTTCACCATCCAACTACTCGACCCTGCTATAAAGGTGACACTTGCGGCAAAGTAGGCCATACTGCCTCTCACTGCCGAGAAACTAAACCTGGGAATGCTCAAAACCAGAGGCCTAGTCAACCCAGAGCTTGCTATGCTTGTGGTGATCCTAACCACAAGCAAGATAGGTGTCCTCATCTAGCTGCTTTCATTCAGTCTCGTCAGCAAACCCCAGCAATTCCAGCAGCCCCAGCAGTTCTAGCAATCCAAGCAGCTCCAGCTCGTGATCGTGCTTTCAACATTAATGCTAATCAAGCTCAAGCTGCCAATGATGTGGTCAATGGTACATTTCTTATTAATAACTTATATGCTTCAATTTTGTTTGATACCGGTGCGGATAAGAGTTTTGTCTCGTTAGAATTCGAACCTATGCTTGCTCGTGCTCGTTCTCATCTTACACATCCTTTTACTGTGGAGGTCGCTGATGGCAATCCCATTGTTATAAAATCTGTGATCCGCAATTGCACGTTGAATCTAAATAATTATGATTTCTCTATTGATCTTGTACCCATGAGACTGGGTAGTTTCGATGTCATAGTAGGCATGGATTGGCTTTCTAAACACCATGCCGAGATTGTTTGCTTTGAAAAGTTTATACGAATTCCACTTTCATCTGGTGAATTTTTACGTGTTTATGGGGAAACGACATCGAAGGGTTTGAAACTTATGTCTTGAACTCAAGCTCAAAAATATCTTCGTAACAAGTATATATCTTTCTTGGCTCATGTTGTGGAAAAGAAGGATAAGGGTAAGGGTAAGAGTATCCAAGATGTTCCAGTTGTGCGTGATTTCCCAGAGGTTTTCCCTGAGGATTTATCTGGATTACCTCCTGTTCGCTCTGTTGATTTTCGTATTGATCTTGTTCCTGGTGCTACTCCAGTCGCTAAAGCCCCATATCGTCTTGCACCTTCGGAAATGCAAGAACTTGCCAGCCAACTTCAAGAATTGACTGACAAGAGTTTCATTCGTCCGAGTTCCTCACCTTGGGGAGCTCCAGTGTTGTTCGTTAAGAAGAAAGATGGGACTTTTCGTATGTGCATCGACTATCGTGAACTTAATAAGCTTACGATAAAGAATCGATACCCTCTACCTCGCATCGATGATCTTTTTGACCAACTTCAAGGTGCAGTTTGTTTTTCGAAGATTGACCTTCGTTCAGGATATCATCAACTTCGAGTTCATGAGGATGACATCCCCAAGACTGCTTTTCGTACTCGTTACGGACACTACGAGTTCATGGTGATGCCTTTTGGTTTAACCAATGCACCCGCGGTTTTTATGGATCTTATGAATCGAGTTTGCAAACCTTTCTTGGACAAATTCGTAGTTGTATTCATCGACGATATCCTCATTTACTCCAAATCCAGGACTACCCATGAATAACATCTTCGCCAAGTTTTGAGCCTTCTTCGTGATGAACAACTGTATGCCAAGTTCTCCAAATGTGAATTTTGGCTTAAGGAAGTTCAATTCCTTGGTCACGTAATAAACGACAAAGGAATACACGTAGACCCTGCTAAGATCGAAGCCATAAAAAGCTGGATTGTACCCAAAACTCCCACTGAGGTTCGTTCGTTTCTTGGTCTTGCTAGTTACTACCGTCGTTTCATTGCCAATTTTTCAAAGATCGCGGTCCCACTTACCTCTTTCACTCACAAAGATAAACCTTTCATATGGGGATCCAGTCAGGAAGAAGCCTTTCAAACTTTGAAAAGGAAGCTTTGCGACGCTCCTATTCTTTCTCTTCCCGATGGTGTGGAAGATTTCGTGGTGTACTGTAACATCGCAAAATTTTTTCCCAAATTTTTATACATAAAAGCCCTTATTTTATACATCTTCATCATTAATTTTATACAAATGTGCCTAAGTCTTTATTTTTCCTAACACACAACTTATATATTGTAACACCCCAACCGATGGCGGAAACATCGAGGTGTCACGTAGTGACGATTGTTCAATAGCTCATGGACTAAAGTGTAAATTTGAATACATTGATTAAATAATTTATTACATTGAAATGAAATAAACGATTCTAACTGCCAACTAAATTGTAATACAATGAATCAAAATCTAAATATAAATCCGAAAGCTTAAAGGATGCATCTCAAAACAACCTGAAACATGTACGAAAGCGATTTGGTCAATACAAAATGTATTGGTGAGCATACCCTGTTTGAATAAATATAGTAGGAAAAGTGTTTAGCAATTCATGTGCGGTACCATTTGCAATTATGTAATAAGTAATATCCGTTCAAAATCAACCCTATGTAAAGAAAAGCAGATATATATAGTATGCGCTAGTAGTAATGTAATACATAGCAATGACGAGGACTCTCAACAGAGTCACAAGGGTATATACCATAGTACTATTCATTGAAATGCCAGGCCCTCAAAGGTTAATGATTTTGACAAGTCATAGACACACAAATTAACATAAAGCAAATACACATGAGAATTGCATTTAGTGAAAGAATAACATTTAGTAATAGTGTACATGAATAGCCCCAAAAGTAAAACAGTAAAAAGGGGAAAGATATACTCACAGTTTGCGAAAGCGATCAAAATCCACTTAAGCGGTCGTGAGCTAAGTAATGGGAATTCCGAGGAATTCAACCTATAACGTGTAAGAATACTAATAAGGAAGTGTCTAAAAAGTCTAAGGTAACTAGGGACTAAGGCATTAGGGTTCGCTAAGTCGATTTGGGGAAGTAGAGTTTTTAATATAAAAGTTGTATATCCAAATAATATTATGCCAAAGTTTGTAAATGTGGTTTAAGTAATATAATCATTATCAATTGAATATTTAACTTAAAATGTGTTTAAATAATTAAGACAAAATAATTTTGTTAATTACTTTAACTAATTATTGTAAATAAATACAATAATCATAAATATTGAATTAAATATTTATAAGTTACAATATGATACAATAATGACAATAAAGACTTTCAAACATAATAATTTTTCTGTTTTATAAGCAATGTATTTATAAAATAGATGTTAAGTAGTATAAATAAATATATAATTAATTATGTCTCATTAAACATAATTTAGTCTAAAAATACAAGACATGATCCAAAAATGTTATTTTTATAGAAAATGGATACTTTCTGATGTAAATTAATGAAAATAATTTTCCCATAATTTTTATAAACCTATTTATATTTAAAACTGATTTAATGAGATTAAATCCTGTTTAAATGATTAAAAATAGTAAAATTAATAAAAATAAATGTTTTCTGACCCAATTATTTTTATTTCAGTTCACAATGATTAGAAATAATTTCTCAAAAAGTTTGAGAATGAAATAATTAAAAATGAATTTTTAATCAATTAAATACGATTAAAAATAATAAATTCAATAAAAATATGAAAATAGGACATTTTCCAGAAAATAAAAGTATGATAATTTTCTTTATTGTGTCAAGATGCTACACCTAAATTTTTATAATTTTTGGACAAAATATGGATTTATTATGAATATTTTAAGATATCAAAGTATTTATATATAATATTATATATAAACAAACTAAAAAAAAAACAAAACAAAAGAAAATGAACAAACCCGCCCTTAAGGGGGTTCGAACTCGTGCCTGCCCAACAACAACACAACCATGTAACCACTACACCACAACCATTTTTGTTTAATAATATCGAATTAAAATATATTTAACATATAACCCAACTTCATCTTCTTCCCCAAATTACATAAGAACCCTAACCCTAGATTGAAATTCAATAACCCAATTAAGACATTGTGACACCCGGCATGTTTGAGTCAACACTTTATGAACACATAAGTCTACCTTAGCGAGAAACGTTTATAAACAAACTTAACTGGGTTAGTTGAGTCGGGTCAGATTAGGATTGTCCAGGGTTCAATGATCTGGAGGATCATTGGGAGTCATTTTGGGGAATACACTAGTACCGGGTTCCGTTGTTGGTGACATTACATGAACTAATTAAGTATATGTGTAGATTATGGGTCGTGTGGTGGATTGTATACTTATACTTGCTTAAACGATGTACAAATGATTATACGTGCCTAAATATGCTAAGTATAGACTATGGATGCATGCTTATGTGTTAAGATGTGTTAGAATGCGTTAAACACGACAAACTGGAAATCTGGAAAAAGTTAACATGTGTTAAAAAGTGCTGTTAACATGTGTTAAAAAGTGCTGATGACCTGAAAGTGGAAAGTGGGCGAATGTGGAAATGGAACTTGAGAAAGTGGGCGAATGTAGAAACAAAGTGGGCGAATGTGGAAAGATTCCACATTCGACCATTACAAAGGGGCGAATGTGGAAAAGTTCCACATTCGACCATATAAAAGGGGCGAACCTGGACCTGGTATAAATACCATCCTTAGTCATTTTTCACCATTTCACAAACCCTAAACGCCTCCAAACACTCTCTATCAACTATTATCATTGGGGAAGGAGTTTTTGAGCTTGTTTTTCATAACCTAACTCTCTAAATCATTACAAGTGAAGACCTAAGGTGTGTTCTTCATTCCAAATCCTTTTTAAACAATTTTGACTTGTTTTCATTGAAACCCCAAGGGTCCAGATCTGATATCAACATGTTTTATGGGTAAAAACCTTCCTAATATCTTTCTAAATAAAACCTATTCATAAACAATGAGTTTTTATACAAATTAACATGTGTTAATGTAGTATTATGCATTGTTTGATGATTACTTGCTATATAGATGATATGACAACAACCTAGGACTGTTATTAATGGTGAGTTATGATTGAAATATGTTACAATTGATTGTTGATGGTGTTTTGTCGATTATAGGAATTTTTAGTTAGATTTAGGGCTTGTTTTTGGATGGTAATGATAGAGTTATGATAGGGGTTTCTTGTTCATGATGATTTAAGTATGATGAGCTGATGATTGATTAAATTCAGAAAGTTTCCTAATTGGGTAATGATTTCATGCATGATGATGTGACATCTCCATAATTTACTATTTTAGGTAACTTGTAAAAACGGATAGATTTTGGGGTAAAATCGGTAGGGTTTCGTAGGAATATGTTAATGATGCTTGACTGCTGTAACTCATGATGTTTCGTGATGTTTTCGGATGTTTTCGACGCGTTTTTGGGAAAATCTAACAACAGGGGCGAACCTGGAATACCTTCGACCAGTCTAACGGTCGAAGGTGGATCTCCAAGGGTCGAACCTGGAACTGAGGGGGCGAAGGTGGAAGAAAAGGGGCGAAGGTGGAAGAAAAGGGGCGAAGGTGGGAGTTTAAAACCACCTTCGACCACTCAAAGCCACGTTCGACCCTACGATAACAGAAATGAGATTTTTGATACAAACTAAGTGTTTTATGCTTGAACCTTGCGTGTAATCTGTGTGTACTTGATTAGTTAGGGTAATGGGTCACCAACGGGATGTCGGGTCGGTCTAGTGTGTCGGTTAAACATGTAAACACGTTTTAAAACATACTTGGTTATGATCTGGACAATCGGGGACTAGATAACCTTATGGTTATTAGTCGGAGCACTTATGTGAACATTTTGATAGATCTCCGGTAGAGGGATTATCAAGGGCTAAACATCTTTACTTATATTTGAAGAACGCTACTTAAGGTGAGTTCACGGCCCCACTCTTTTACTGGTTATACAATTTCGGGGGAGAAAACATGCTGTGTTCTTTAAACGTGTGTCAAATGTGTTTTTCCTAAAAGGCGTGACAACTATGTTTTGGGTACTCATGTATTCACTACGTTTTGGGAGTGTTCATTTGGGTTCAACGTATTCATTTATGTTCCGTATTATATGGCCTATGTTGTGGCAGTTCGTTAGCCGTGGTGCGGTAGTTCGTTAGCCTCTATGTGGTAGTTCGTTAGCTATGTTATAGTAGTTCGTTGGCCATGGGATGGTAGTTCGTTAGCTATGGTAAAGCAGTTCGTTGACCATGGGATGGTAGTTCGTTAACTTCGGTGGGCGATAGTTCGTTTGGGAGGTTCGTTATGAAGTTCAAACATTTAACGAGTGTTTTCATCGGTCGGTAGTATCATGATGGTCTTTCAAAAGTTCGTGAAATGTTTTACTTAAAAACCTGTGAACTCACCGGCATTATTTGCTGACGTTTTTAGCATGTTTGTCTCAGGTCGCTAAGGTAGCAGCTGTCGATAGGCGCACGTAGTCTCACGGCGTCTAGGATTCATGTGCATCTCATTTAGTATTTTTAGACTTTCGTACTTTTGATTTCATGTTGTAACAAAGTTTTGCGCTTCCGCAGCGTTGGATCATTTATGAAAAACTTAATGGTTTACTTATGTCAGTTTTTACGTATCATATAGTGTTGTTTATTGTGACCGTTGACTTGGATCCTGGTGTGTCACGCGCCTCGCGGTAAAACTCCGCAGTGGTAATTTGAGGGTGTGACAGACATGATTAACAATCTGTAATAAGGGGCTTTTGATCAGAAACACGCGAATAACAAAACGGCAACATGAAATATAACTTACAATTACGATTAAGGGCGAGAAATGAAGAACAAGAACCGAACTTGGAGAGTCGATTACCATGGTTTCTGAAACGTTTTGTTTTAGATTTTTTTTTGTGGGTTTAGCGCGACTAAAGGTGCAGAAAACTAATGGGGTTGATGGCTTAAATAATAAGTGAGTATGCGAAGAGTTTTAATTCATTTAAAACTTACGGTGTTACATCTCTTAACCCGAATTAAATACGCGATTAAACAATGATTTAATGCACACTAAAACTGGAATTGATTAGAAATAGATGGTGAAACGTTAACCTAGCATTAAAACGAATAATTGTCACATTAAAAATCTGTTAATTAGGTTGCCGGAAAAAAATGGATTCGCCGGAACAGTGGCCGCCGGAACAGTGGCCGCCGGAACAGCGTGAGAGAGGAGGGAGGCACTTGTTTGGTTTTGAATCTTTCAGTTATTGGCAAAACTAGTCCCTCTAGTTTAACTATGTTAGTTTAATTATAATTTGTTATCTTTTTCCTATATAAACTTAACCGAGTTAAACTAATTTAACCAAAAAGTTTCATAAACTTTATAAAACTTGAAACTTTTATAAAATCCATTGCGTAGACGTTTTAAGATACGTATTTGATAAAAAAAACGTATACCCGATCCATGATAAATATAAATGATAAAATTTTAGTTTGCTCAAAAATTAAATTTGAAAACGACGAAACTTACAGGAACTATAATTGAAATATTTTGAAGGGCTATTATTGTCAATTTGATGAGAGATGAGGGTGACGGTTGTCACAGTCTCCCCTACTTTAGAAAATTTCGTCTCGAAATTTCTTTCAAGTGGAGGTTACTATGAAACAAATGGTTTTGTAAAAGTCAACTAGATTTCTCTTTAAAAATTTTCATCACTTACGGATTGACAAAAATTAAAATGACTGTCTAACACTCAAAATAAATGTTTCAAAATCTTTTGACAGTTGTCCCGACGTTAGAAAATTAAGAGTTTAAATGAGAAAAGTTTTGGGAATGTGTAACGGGTGAGGGGCAGAGATAATAATGAAGTAGTCTCCCCTACTTTAGAAAGGTTTATGACCGAACTTTATTAAGGACAGGCAACAGGATTTTGACTAACAGAGAGTGTAAGAGTACACAAGGTTTAAAGTTTTCTATAGAGACGGTCAATAAAGAAGGCTCCAACAAAACTACTTGAAGCTAGTAATGAGTAATGGGTAGGTTCTTGGTTAGTCTCCTAGTCCGTTCCCGCAGTATCGTTTATGTTTATATATAGGGTGTACCGCAGCTGACCCACCACACTCCCGATACTTTGGACTCGTACTGATTGTCTACCAATAGCCTAAATAGAATTACACACCACCCTCATGTACCTGTAAGCCCATGATTGCGTTCCGGACCGTAATCATCGATTTACCTTACACTAAGGTGTTATGCTTTTCCATAACCTTAACAAGAAATAAATGCGTGCAACCAATATGTAATAGCCACTGTAATGAAATGATGTTCAATCAAGACATGGTTAGAGGTTCTTCCCTTTCGGGTTTTCCCTTTAACCGTAATGAGATTAACATGTAAGTAATAGACATGGTTAGAGGTTCTTCCCTTTCGGGTTCACCCTTAACCGGTAACTTCTGTTCACATTGTCGGCTCTAAACACCCATATTGATAAACTCTGAGATTTACACTGTTCCCCTCAGATTAAAGAAATACTCTAGTCCGAGTCGTACGTGGGCATCGGCTTAGATCTCATACGAGTTATCAACTAGTATGTTCGTTGGCCATGATGATGAACAAAATAATGTAAAGTATAACAGGGTTTTGCTCAAAACAGGAAAGAAAATATGCATACCAAATATGCGTTCAAGTAAGTATATAAGTATAGCATAAAATTCCGACTGAAAGAATAGTATAACATAAATCGAGTAAATCGCACAATTGCACAAAATGAAAGTAAACGAGTTGAATTAATGCAAATAGTCAATGTGAAAATAATCACAATAACGTGTTAGAAATAACTATGAATAAAAATGGTGCAAGAATAAAATAATGAAATTTACGGCAAATGAATGTGCACGGAACGGGTGTATAGCCTACTGGCATGTGAGTTAAAATCTAGTAATTTTACATATATGCGTTATACTATAAAAGATATTTAACAACATTCTGATAAAAAGATATGTCCATTGTTTTGTTAAACCAAAAGTTTTGCAACTGAAAGAGATAAGTGTAAAGGTAAATTTTCGCAGTTTACTCGACTTTGTGATATTGTTGAAAGAATAGTAGTAATGCATGAGAATAAAATTTTTTTAGAAATCAAAATGTGTTTTAGATTCAAAACAGGTTTATTTGCAAAATCTTCGTAAATACAAAATTTCATGTGTTTACGAGAAGTTGAGTTTGAAAAATGTTATAAGGCTTATTATTAGTTGCAAATTTCTCCCGAAAATATATATTGGTTGTTTCATATGAAAGCAAAAGATTTACATTTGGTCTTTAAAATATGCAACACAAGTTTGTAAAATGCAAAATGAAACCATTTCATGAAGTATGTGCAATTCTATTGTGTTTTAAAAGACCATGATTTAAAATAACGTGAATGATAAGGTTAAAGTATGTAATAGATTACCAGCATTTAAGAAAATTCATAATCAACGAGATGTAGAAATAGATCCTTGAGATGTGGATTTCACTCCTAACTCAAAGATGTATGTCAAAATTGAAAACGATTGTGGAATGAAACCAATCACTAAGTTAAGGATATTACTCCCAGCTTAGTGGTTAAGTTTCTTTTTGAAGGAAATACTCTTTGAGGTGTGGATGTCACTCCTATCTCAAAGACATATTCCTAAGATAAATAACATATAGAGGAGTGAAACTAATCACCAAGGTATGGATGTCACTCCTAACTTGGCGCTATCGTTTCGTTTGTGAAATACGAGTGTCTTCTTCGCCAAGAAAAATATCGAAAGAATAACGAGAAATAATCATAACGAAAATATCTTGAAAGAAAATAATAGGAAATAAGAGAAATATAAACGAGAGGACTCGTGAAAGTAAGCTTAGTTATAGACTAGGCTAAAAGGCATTCTAATAACCTAATTCCCTATAACCATGGCTCTGATACCAATCTGTAACACCCCAACCGATGGCGGAAACATCGAGGTGTCACGTAGTGACGATTGTTCAATAGCTCATGGACTAAAGTGTAAATTTGAATACATTGATTAAATAATTTATTACATTGAAATGAAATACAACGATTCTAACTGCCAACTAAATTGTAATACAATGAATCAAAATCTAAATATAAATCCGAAAGCTTAAAGGATGCATCTCAAAACAACCTGAAACATGTACGAAAACGATTTGGTCAATACAAAATGTATTGGTGAGCATACCCTGTTTGAATAAATATAGTAGGAAAAGTGTTTAGCAATTCATGTGCGGTACCATTTGCAATTATGTAATAAGTAATATCCGTTCAAAATCAACCCTATGTATAGAAAATCAAATATATATAGTATGCGCTAGTAGTAATGTAATACATAGTAATGACGAGGACTCTCAACAGAGTCACAAGGGTATATACCATAGTACTATTCATTGAAATGCCAGGCCCTCAAAGGTTAATGATTTTGACAAGTCATAGACACACAAATTAACATAAAGCAAATACACATGAGAATTGCATTTAGTGAAAGAATAACATTTAGTAATAGTGTACATGAATAGCCCCAAAAGTAAAACAGTAAAAAGGGGAAAGATATACTCACAGTTTGCGAAAGCGATCAAAATCCACTTAAGCGGCCGTGAGCTAAGTAATGGGAATTCCGAGGAATTCAACCTATAACGTGTAAGAATACTAATAAGGAAGTGTCTAAAAAGTCTAAGGTAACTAGGGACTAAGGCATTAGGGTTCGCTAAGTCGATTTGGGGAAGTAGAGTTTTTAATATAAAAGTTGTATATCCAAATAATATTATGCCAAAGTTTGTAAATGTGGTTTAAGTAATATAATCATTATCAACTGAATATTTAACTTAAAATGTGTTTAAATAATTAAGACAAAATAATTTTGTTAATTACTTTAACTAATTATTGTAAATAAATACAATAATCATAAATATTGAATTAAATATTTATAAGTTACAATATGATACAATAATGACAATAAAGACTTTCAAACATAATAATTTTTCTGTTTTATAAGCAATGTATTTATAAAATAGATGTTAAGTAGTATAAATAAATATATAATTAATTATGTCTCATTAAACATAATTTAGTCTAAAAATACAAGACATGATCCAAAAATGTTATTTTTATAGAAAATGGATACTTTCTGATGTAAATTAATGAAAATAATTTTCCCATAATTTTTATAAACCTATTTATATTTAAAACTGATTTAATGAGATTAAATCCTGTTTAAATGATTAAAAATAGTAAAATTAATAAAAATAAATGTTTTCTGACCCAATTATTTTTATTTCAGTTCATAATGATTAGAAATAATTTCTCAAAAAGTTTGAGAATGAAATAATTAAAAATGAATTTTTAATCAATTAAATACGATTAAAAATAATAAATTCAATAAAAATATGAAAATAGGACATTTTCCAGAAAATAAAAGTATGATAATTTTCTTTATTGTGTCAAGATGCTACACCTAAATTTTTATAATTTTTGGACAAAATATGGATTTATTATGAATATTTTAAGATATCAAAGTATTTATATATAATATTATATATAAACAAACTAAAAAGAAAAACAAAAAAAAAAAAGAAAATGAACAAACCCGCCCTTAAGGGGGTTCGAACTCGTGCCTGCCCAACAGCAAACAACCATGTAACCACTACACCACAACCATTTTTGTTTAATAATATCGAATTAAAATATATTTAACATATAACCCAACTTCATCTTCTTCCCCAAATTACATAAGAACCCTAACCCTAGATTGAAATTCAATAACCCAATTAAGACATGATTAACAATCTGTAATAAGGGGCTTTTGATCAGAAACACGCGAATAACAAAACGGCAACATGAAATATAACTTACAATTACGATTAAGGGCGAGAAATGAAGAACAAGAACCGAACTTGGAGAGTCGATTACCATGGTTTTTGAAACGTTTTGTTTTAGATTTTTTTTGTGGGTTTAGCGCGACTAAAGGTGCAGAAAACTAATGGGGTTGATGGCTTAAATAATAAGTGAGTATGCGAAGAGTTTTAATTCATTTAAAACTTACGGTGTTACATCTCTTAACCCGAATTAAATACGCGATTAAACAATGATTTAATGCACACTAAAACTGGAATTGATTAGAAATAGATGGTGAAACGTTAACCTAGCATTAAAACGAATAATTGTCACATTAAAAATCTGTTAATTAGGTTGCCGGAAAAAAATGGATTCGTCGGAACAGTGGCCGCCGGAACAGTGGCCGCCGGAACAGCGTGAGAGAGGAGGGAGGCACTTGTTTGGTTTTGAATCTTTCAGTTATTGGCAAAACTAGTCCCTCTAGTTTAACTATGTTAGTTTAATTATAATTTGTTATCTTTTTCCTATATAAACTTAACCGAGTTAAACTAATTTAACCAAAAAGTTTCATAAACTTTATAAAACTTGAAACTTTTATAAAATCCATTGCGTAGACGTTTTAAGATACGTATTTGATAAAAAAAAACGTATACCCGATCCATGATAAATATAAATGATAAAATTTTAGTTTGCTTAAAAATTAAATTTGAAAACGACGAAACTTACAGGAACTATAATTGAAATATTTTGAAGGGCTATTATTGTCAATTTGATGAGAGATGAGGGTGACGGTTGTCACATATATATAAATGTATATATAATAATAATAAAAATAATAATAATAATATTTCAGATTTTATTTAGTGATAAAAAAAATAAATAAATATGTATTGTATTAACACATTTACTTGTGTCTAACCAAACCAAAACCCACCCAAGTTTCTTTTTTTAAACCCAATTTCCTAACCCACCAAAAACCTCCTAGGCCCAGCCCAACCCAACCAAATACCCGGCCCAAACCCCCTTTCCTCCTCTCCCTCTCTGCTGCAACGATTAGAAAAAAAAGGATTTTTTTTGTTGAATACGGGACTCGAACCCGCACCCAATCAGTTTTCACACAACAACTCAAACCAGCTAAGCCACCAAGGCATTTGTGATAATGGTCCAACGTTTTTAAACATAAACATACCCAAACCAACCAGTTTACTAAGCAAAAGTCAAACACCCAGTTGACTTTTTGTTTGAATCCAAATTCAACGCGTTTTCCTTGTTTTTGGAAACAATTCAGGCATGATTATGACCGAAAATCAATTCCCTATCATTTAACGCGCTCAATTACATTGAAAACATTCCAAATCGACCACAAATCAGACGCGTATGACTCATTGATGAGTCAAACTTCCATTTTTCCAATCGAGGCGATGAAACTATAAATTGAATCCTCCTTTGCTCTCTGAAAGTGCCGAAAATTAAACCCTCACCTCCAATTTCTATTAACAAATCGTTCTTAATCAAGAATCAAGCTCAGTTGACTTTATCGTTGACTGATTCAAATCGCACCAACACGCGTTGTAAGTCTCGAATTCTTTATTTGGTTTTGTTAATCGGCCCTAGTACATCATAAGCCCCATGATTAATTGGCCTATAATCGCGTATATTGGTTGATTAGATAATTAGGGTTCATGTCAATTTGGGGATAAGGTTTCAAACAAACATCATTTAAATTTAATATACGCTGAAATCTATCACCAACTGACTCTGCAGATCAGTTGGTATCTTTCTGTTGTGTTAAGACAGGGGAGACGGGTTGTACCCGGGTTCGATCCCTGGCACAAGCACTTTTTTTTTTTTTGTTCTTTCTTTCTTTTTCCCTTTTATGCTTATATATGTATTATTATTCTTTTAAAATGGTTTCAAAATACTAAATCTAATTTATAAATTCTACAAAATTTATTTTATGTTATTCAAATGATAAACTTTATTATCCAAATTTTAGTTTTTCAAAAATCATTTATTTATTATATATAATAAATATTACAAGTTTATTCTATTATAATTATAAAATTCTATAAAAATATCAAAACGATTTTATAAAATTCCACAAAAATTATCCTAAACTTATAAAACAATAAACATTCCAAAAATGGTTTTTATTTCTGAAAAATCATTTATTTAATATTTTAATCGATTTTTGCTATTTTAATCATAAATAAATCATAATAAATTTGTTTTTTATTATTTTTGCATCAAAATTTCACATAAATTATTATTAATCATTTAGATCAGAAATCTAAATTTTTGATTCGAAATTTATAATTTTTAATATTTTTAAATATTAAGTCTATATTTTGTCAAATAATTATTTATATATAAATATTCATTAATTAAGAAAATAATTTTATAAAAATTATTTTCACATTTATTACATTATAATTCAACTAATATTAGATAATATTGGTCAAAAAACATTTTCACTAATTAGTTCTTTATTTATTTAAATTATTCCAATTTAATCATAAATCAATTATTAATCCCCAAATTTGGAACCCTAACACATTTTAGACGAGAAAACTTAGACTTATTAAGTTTTCCCCAACACTTATTTATTACCTTGAAATAGGGTGATATTTGGATACACACGAGCCACATTTACTTATATAACAAGGGTCTCCATTTTAACACTAAGGTGAGTTTTACATAACCCCTGTTCTATTTCACTATTTTGGGGTGAAACATGTTACAACATTCTATCTACAATTCAATCATTAAGTGTCTATGTGTTATTCTATGTTGCATTATGTCTTAAACATGACTAGGGTAAGCACAATATTCTAGCATAATCATTAACATTGATCAGCCGACAGTATACAATGATAGATCTATTGGACTGACAATCCCACCCGGATACGTGTACCTCCTACATAGGTAGCGTGGGTGATTGTTATCGAATTTATAACATAATCGAGTGAACCATGAGCGTATGGGATGGACCACAATATTCTAGTCACAAGGTTTGATTATGCACTCGATTTACCCGATAGTATGTTTTCACATATGGACTAGACTTGCCATGACACTTGAATTGTACAAGTTTTATTCAATTATCAAAACCTATGTAATTCTCACCAACTTTTGTTGACCTAAAATATTTTCAAACTTAACATGTTTCAGGTTATTGCTTGCTTGAAGATTAGAGTTTAATGCTTGAAGATGTGTATTTAGTATTTTTTTTATGTTGATGTACAAATTCTTGTAGAACAATTGTATGTAATGTATTTAATTCAATTATTGAAATTTATTATTTACCATGAGCTACTGAACAATCATCAATACGTGACATCCCGATGTTTCCGCCATCGGTTGGGGTGTTACATGTACTGCGATGCATCCAACCTAGGTCTTGGTTGTGTTCTCATGCAACGAGACAAGGTCATCGCTTATGCATCGCGATAATTAAAAACGTCTGAGAAAAACTACACCACCCATGATCTTGAACTTGGAGCCGTTGTGTTCGCATTGAAAATTTGGAGACACTACCTTTATGGTACTAAATGTGTGGTTTTCACTGATCACAAAAGTCTTCAACATATTTTCAATCAAAAAGATCTAAATATGCGTCAACGTCGATGGGTTGAATTTCTAAATGATTATGATTGTGAGATTCGCTATCATCCTGGAAAAGCGAATGTTGTGGCTGACGCTCTTAGTCGCAAGGCGTATACTCAACTTAACTGCATTCAGACCCATGACCTCAAACTTCGAATCTATGAAGCCCAACATGTTTCGGTCATTGAAGGCAACATGTACAATGAAATGTCATGTGGAGCTGAAAATCTTTTGGAGACGAAACATGGATTGCTCTATCTCTCCCATCGTCTATGGATTCCTGATCGTGACAATCTTAGAACCTTTATCATGGACGAGGCTCATAAGACTCGTTACTCCATTCAACCTGGTGCTGATAAGATGTATCAGGATCTGCGTCCCATGTATTGGTGGCCTGGTATGAATAAGGATATAGCTCACTACGTGGCTAAATGCCTTACTTGTGCCAAGGTCAAAGCTGAACATCAACGTCCATCTGGTTTGCTTGTGCAACCAGAGATTCCTGTGTGGAAATGGGAGAACATTGCTATGGACTTCATTACTAAATTACCCCGCACTGCACGAGGTCATGATAGTATTTGGGTCATTGTGGATCGCTTAACCAAATCTGCACACTTTTTACCCATTCGTGAGACGTATTCGGCTGAGAAATTGGCTAATATTTATATCGCCGAGATCATTAGTCGTCATGGAACCCCTTTGAGCATCATTTCTGATCGGGACAACAAGTTCACCACTCGTTTTTGGCAAACTCTTCATGACGTGTTGGGAACTAAACTAAATCTTAGCACAGCATACCATCCTCAGACAGATGGTCAAATGGAGCGTACTATTCAAACATTAGAAGATATGCTTCGGGCTTGTGTCATAGATTTTGGTGGTAATTGGGATTCACACTTGCCTTTGGTTGAGTTTTCGTATAACAATAGCTATCATGCCAGTATCCGTATGGCACCTTTCGAGGCCCTTTATGGCCGCAAATGTCGTTCTCCTGTGTGCTGGAGCGAGGTCGGTGATACTCTAATTACCGGTCCTGAACTTGTCCAGGAAACAACAGACAAAATTGCGGTTATTCGTGGATCCTTACTGGCAGCTCAGAATAGACAGAAGAGTTACGCTGATCAAAGGCGTAAACCCTTGGAATTTCAAGTTGGTGACATGGTCCTTCTTAAGGTATCACCTTGGAAAGGCGTGTTTCGGTTCGGGAAAAAGGGAAAGCTTGCTCCAAGATATGTAGGCCCATTTAAGATTTTGGAAAGAGTTGGAAAAGTGGCTTACAAGCTAGACCTTCCCGACGAACTTGCAACGTTCATCCTACCTTCCATGTATCGAACTTGAAAAAGTGTCTGGCTGAAGAAAATTTACATGTTCCACTGGAGGATATTCAAGTTGACGAATCGATGCATTTCACGGAGAAACCCGTGGAAATTATGGATCGTGAAGTCAAGACTCTTAAGCGTAGCCATATTCCTATTGTCAAAGTTCGTTGGGAGTCTAAACGTGGCCCAGAATTTACTTGGGAACGTGAAGATCAAATGAAGACGAAGTACCCTCATCTCTTTACAGAAACCTCCACTTGAAATAATTTCGAGACGAAATTTTCTAAAGTAGGGGAGACTGTAACATTTGCGTGATTTCATAACTTTATCGTATTTGCATTTTAAACCCTATGTTTGTCTTTTGACGTTTGTAATAAAATTCGCCTTGCATTGGTCGTTACACTTTCATTATCTATATGTTATTGGTAACTTGCTAATGAACGTGTCGAGGGACGTTGAAAAACGTCTAGGTTTTACGAGGAAAAAGGATTAAAACTTAATAATATTGTGTGAAATTTTTAAAAGATGAAAATATATAGTTTTAAAAGGTTTGGTTAAAAAAAAATAATATTAACTTTAGTTAAGTTTTATAAGAAATCAAGGGACTAAACTAACCAAACTAACTTGAGGGACCAAAATTGTCATGTTTCAAAGCAAAAAAAAAAAAAAAAAAAAACTGGGCTGGTACTGTAGCAGCGGTTTTCCGGCGACCGGAATATTTTCCGGCGACTTCTTTTTGGCGTTTTTAGGCGTTTACACTCACTAGAATTAATGGGTTTACGTTTCTCCACTTGAAACCTTTGAATTCCCTCACTTTAATAGCCCAAAACCGCGTTTAATTATGTTTTAGAAACTGAAATTACATGAAACCGATCGGAAATTTTAAAGCTTGAAGAAACGCCAAATTTTCAAGTCCACTATATAAACTGAACATAGCACTTAGTTTCTGCACACCTTAGATTCAAAACCCATAAAGAAATTCCATGAAAATCTGTCCAAATTGTGTCTAATTCGTGAAAACGTGTGCGGCTCTTGAAGCCCTTTTTGCGCCTTCATTACGCATTGTGAGTTCCACTTTTATATGCCGTTTTGCTCCTCATTCATCCCTAAACAAAAGCCCTATGATTCAGATGCATAACCATGTTGAATTGAGGTTGATTGTTTTAGGGATTAGGGTTTGGGTTTATGCTAGTATTTTGGGGAAGATGAAGTCTTTGGGCTAATGGTTAAAAATAATTATGTTCAAGAAATACAACAAACAAGTCTTCTAGTCTAGTGGGTGTGGGTATGGATTTTCAAGGGGAGGACTCGGGTTCGAGTTCCCCATGCTACACAAAATTTTGGTTTCTTTTCTTCCTTCATTAATTCTTTTCCTTTATGTATTTTTTTTAATTTAAATATATATTAGTCATAATCTTGAAATATTCATAGAAAATTCATTTTTACTCCAAAAATTATGAAAATTTAGGGGAAACATCTTGACACTCTAAAGAAAATTATCATATTTTTATTTTCTGGAAAATACATTATTTTCCTATTTTTCTTGAATTAAATTTTTTTAATCATAATTAAATGATTAAAAATTCATTTTAAGTGATTTTAACCTCAAATTTTCTGGAGATTTATTTTTATGTATAATGAACTGAAATAAAATATAATTTCTCAGAAAAAGGTTATTTTTGTTATTTTTACTATTTTTAATCATTAAAACATCATTTAAACTCATTAAATATGTTTTAAATACAAATAAATTGAGAGAAAGTATGAAAATAATATTTTCACTAATTTACATCAGAAAATAATTAGTTTTCATAAAAAAACAATATTTTTGGATTATCTCTTGTCTTATCTAATTTAATTTATATTTAATTAGATTTAATATATTGTTTAGTTAAATATAAATCATAAAATCTATTTTGTGGATATTTTCTATAAAATAGAAGATGTTTCTAAACGTGAGATACATAAGTGTTTTGGTCGCTTATTTACTTAATCGTGATATATTCATTTCAAAACTGTCGTTCAAGTTATTATTAACAATTTCATCTTCCATATACGAGTCTAGCAAGCCCTAATGCCTTAGATGTTGGTTGTCTTAGACTTTTAAGTCATTTTCCTCATTAGTATTTCATATATAGGTTGAGTTCTTCGGAATTCTTAAGCCTTTACGGCGAACTTTCTCGGAATTTATACTTAGCGAAACTGTGAGTATATCTTTTCCCCTTTTTACTGTTTTACTATTTTGGGGTGACTCATGTACCTATTACCAAGTTCTATGTCCTTTTACTAAAATAGCAATTCTTATGTGTGTTTGCTTGTGTCATTTCGTGTATCTATGACTTGTCAAATCATTAACCGTTGCGGCCTGGCATTTCAATGAATAGTACTATGGTATATACCTTTGTGACTCTATTGAAAGTCCTTGTCATTGCTATGTATTACATTACTACTAGCACATACTATATATATCTGCTTTTCCTTTCATAGGGTTGATTTGACCCGGATACCACTTATTAAATCTTGCAAAATAACACACAAATTGCTAAATTTTACCTTACTATATATATCAAACGGATGTACTCACCAATACATTATATGTGTTGACAAATTACTTTGTACATGTTTCAGGTGACGTTTGATCTTACATGCTCTCACGCTTAGGTTGGACCTAGTGCTTAAATAAAAGATTGAATATTTATTTATCGATGTTTAAGATTTTCATTAAGACTTTTGTATTTCCTTTTGGATAATGAATGGTTGTTTGCTATTAATATTTACAATTTAGTCCATGTGCTATTGAACAATCGTCACTACGTGACACCTCGATATTTCCGCCATCGGTTGGGGTGTTACAACTGCCCTTATTTGTGCAATCGAATATTGTACAACAAGCTTTTAAGATTGTATAACATACAGTTCACTGAGGCATTTTATCAAACAGTTAGAATGCATTACTGAATCAATCAAACGTAATACATTTTTTTGGTTATTTTATCTCCAAATTGACAAGTTATACACCATGGTAGACTTAACTTATACTAGCCAAACTATGCCATAGTCTTTTATAAGTGTAAATACCAAATCAGCCTAACTAAATTATGGAAAAAAGAATACCAAAATAGAAGCAAAAAGATAGTATATGTAAAGCTTTAAGAGGGTTTTCAAACCTGAAATGCATTCAACAGTTCCAACATGTCTTTTTATCCTTTTTGAACATGAATCTTCACCATGTCCAACTCAACCCTACAGACAATAAAGAAAAATTGCAACCAAGGTACTTAGACAAAATATGATTAAAATTAGAGGAGAAAAATAGAAAACTAAGACGAATATTTTATCAAACACTTGGTATGCATATATTCTAAACATTATAACCAACTAATAAAAACAAAGATTTTACCCACAACATACTCATATGCATTTACTAGACAATTAATCAGAAACAACATAATCAATTATAAAATCTAAAACCCAATTTATAATTACTAAATTCCTAAAACACATAGACTTGGTAAGTTACCAAGATCCAAACATACTGTACATTCAACATTAACAATATTCAAATTAATTCCCTAAAACACATGAACAATTCAATTAACAAAAGCCCCAACAAATTATAAAACACATGAGCAATTTAATTAAATTAAAAAAACAACAACACACAATTTGGTGGAGGGCGGGGCTGCAAAGAAAGAAGTCCCAACGGAGCCTGCAAGGGCGGCGCCGACGCTGCTTGGCTGGGCAGGTGGAGGGCATAGGACGGGAGAGAAGTGGGCCGGTGGAGGGCGGAGGAGGGTTTGTTGATTTCTTGTTGAATGCCAATGGCTGCTGCTATCTGAACAAAAAGAAAGTCCCAAACATTTTTTTTTTTAATCTGTGAAGGTGAAAGTGGGGTGAGCTGGGCTAGGCTTGTTGGACTTGGGGTAATGGGGTGGGCTTGTTTAATTGTATTATAATTTGGGATATTGATTTTGAGCTTGTTTAGATAGCTAGATTAGTTATTTTTTTTATTATTACTCGAGTTTGATAAATATTTTTTCGAGTAGCGTAATGTGGTAACATATAATTTCATTTTGTAGTAACGTATATTAAATTTTAGTAGCAACGTAAATTTTATTTTAGTAGTAATGTTTTCGAAAATTGTAATTTTTTTCCACTACGCACGCGAACCTCCGTCCTCGAAGCGAAGAAAGAGGAGCAGGAACAAGAGGTTGTCCTCTCCCGGCCCAGTAGTTTCGCAACTACTACCGTGGTTGTTGCCAACGGGGATCCCCCATTCCGAAAGGTTACTGAGCCAACCGTTAGGTCCAAAGTTGTATGCCACAGCTATGGTGCCGATAGATTCACTACTTCAGCGATGTTATCAGACATTTCAAGCTGAGCATCTATTTCTCGTAACCCGAGAGGCAGTGGGCGCGACACCTAGCATTGAGCTAGGTCCGCCCCTCTACGTATTTACTCTCACATTGAAGGTTGGCAACAAGGAGAAATCTCATTTTATGATAACGATGCTCAGGCTATCCGGTGTGGGGGACGACCAAGGTCATCTAACACGTCTTAGCCCATCCAACACCGCCCCCGACGCCCTAGATCTATCCAAAGCGGCTGAAAATGGACATTGAAGACGGAGGCTTTGATTGGTTGATTTGTTTTGTGGGTCCATCTCAACGGTAATAATACCGTTTGAATTAAAAAAAACCAATTTCCAACGTCCAGTGACTGTGGTGACTGCTGATAAAGACGATGGTCACCGGAGATGTGCTTATTAGTCGTTGTGTATGTGTGAACGAGAGAGACACAAAAGCTTTGAGAATGGGGCGTGCACAGTAGAAGTATATAAATGTGATTTTTTAATTATTTATTTTAACTATTATTTATAATTTAGAATTAAAAAAAATAAAAGGTTGAACCAATAGGAATGAGAGACTACCCAAGAAAGACTACCCCACACCCTTAAGTAGTCCTCATATTGTCTAAATACAAGGAGGACCCACTTTTGGTGAGGTGATGACAAGTACTCCTAAAACTTGCTTCTAGCACACATGATATTCTAAGGGTATGCTACTTTTAGGGGGAACGGGGCACTACCCGTGAGTTTTTTCAACTTCACTGATTTCAACCAATCATATATTGCCACACTATTTCACTGATTTCTTTCACTGAAACATTTTTTTGGTGACAACACTTCACTTATTATTTACCCACAATCAATGAGAGAGAGATAGAGACAAAGAGAGAGAAATCACGGGTACCAACCCGTTAACTAGAACCGGAACTTGGTTCACGGGACCACTACCAGCATGGATGGCGGCGGTATTACCGTGCTGGTAGTGGGGTACCCGTGACCAATTCTGATAGCGCCCCGTTCACCTTATAGATTCATTCCAAGTCATCCCGCCGGACATTACAACAATCCATCTGTGCGGAACATTACCCAAGTCCTGATAACGAGGGTTTTTTTTTGTCTCTAAAATAATAATCTTTATATTTTCATTCTAAATAAATTAAACACTAAAAATTCAAGAATGATTGATAAAAAAATATCTTCAATTACTATAATCGATAGTAATAATAATATAAAAAGATCTAAAACACAAAGCAAAGTTTAATAATAAGGTTAATAAATTAAATAAATTAACTTAAAGGACCGGGAGATACCTTTTTTTCAAACTATCAACGAAAGCCTGGTAACCCGGGTAAACCCAATGACAAAAGATCACCCATGCCTATGAACACAGACGATGTTGGTAACCTGGCCAGCCACCATTCTAGAGGAAACCCATCGCCCGAAGGCCTAATGTGGTAAAACATCTGGCTCAACCTAGAAATTTTTTGCTCTAGGTGAGACTCTAACCCATAACCTCTACATTGGAAGGTCATGGGGCTGCCACTCAACCAGAAGGTGACTGGCGGGAGATTGTTAGAAAAACTTACATAGTAGTAGCCGCTACGCCTCTCGTATATGAAGCTTGCAGGCTTCCGAGTCTCTGTACTTGCTGCAATAAACTGTAACAGAAAACGAAATCATAGAAGTGAATCGGGCTTGTGTTTGACACAATTCCCTTAAACAGATTCTTCGTCTGTTCCCAGGGTACACCGGTTCAAAACAGTGGCGATGGTGCACTCCCGGACTATCTCACTTGCCTGAAAAGAAACCGAAACAAGACTGCTTCTGAAAAAAGTTTTTTTTTTTTTTTTTTTTTTTTTTTTTTTTGCAGCAATCGATCAATGTATGCGAGTGAATATGTTTCTGTTGTGTGTGTTTCTCATGTATGTTTTTTCTTCTCTCAAATAAGGCACATAACCTACTACTTATATAAGAGTTAGGATGGTGAAAGGTTTCACTTTATTAGTCATTTAAATAAAGACTTAAGACTCTAATTAAGACTCTAATAAAACCTCATCAAATGGCATTAAGAACTCTACTCAAGAGCTTCACCATATGAAATAAAACCTCATCAAATGGCATTAAGAACTCTACTTAAGAGTTTCAATTATACACTTAATTTAGTCTTAAAACTATAATCAAGTGTGATAAATAAATTAACTCTACTAAAGAGTTTTTCTTCAATTCACCACATGAGGAGTTTTACTAATAATTATAATTTCATTAAATTAAAATTTCATTAAATTAAACCTCTATTCACCTTCTAAATTTCCAACAATCCCCCACATGAATGGAGATTGATCAAAACACACAAAATTTTCAACAACCCCCACATGAACGGGAGTTATTCTCAGAAACAACCTCATTCCGATTAAATTGTAACAGTTGAGTTTTGCATACGATAGGTAGGTGTGACCCTTTGAACCTTCGCTTATGAAATGCACTTAGCCCACTGGCTCTGAGTAGAATGCGATGTCTTTGAACTCGTCTGCCGTTTGTGTAGACGACAATACGCTTCACACAAAACTCTCCCTGACAACGTCAAGTCCTCATAGTTGTGTCCGTTATGGTCATGGACACGTTACTGGTTCTGTGAGAGCTCTTAAGTATTGTGCCCAACAATACCCTTTGAATCGACCCCATTTCTCTCTCACATAGGTGATCTACTGGGACCGGTTACCCCAGTCAAATCATTAAAAGCCATAAGCTTAACCTCAACCTTGTCACCTTTTAGGAATGGACTAGGAAGCTTATTCAATTTATAGTAAACTCCCCTTTTCAAAATGTAGGGTTTCCACCAACTCTCCCTCCACAGTGACCTTCGCCAGTTCATACAATTAGGTTGTCCTATTGAACTCAGATCTTGGGATCTCCAGTCTGCTGAGTTAGGTTTCCTTTGCATAAACTTAGCCTTTCATGGGCTTTAGTCCCATTCCCATTGACGACTTCTGAACTAACTCTCTGCTTAAGCCTTTTGTTAGCGGATCCGCAATGTTATCCTTTGACTTCACGTAGTCAATAGTGATAACTCCTGTAGAAATTAGTTGTCGTACTGTATTATGCCTACGTCTTATATATCTGTTCTTACTGATACACATTGTGATATGAGCTCTGCCAATTACCGATTGACTATCACAGCGTATGCATTAGGCCAATGCCGGCTTCGGCCACCTAGGTATATCTTTGACAAATTGACGTAGTCTTTCTGCCTATTCATCCTTTTTATCTAAAGCGATGAATTATGATTCCATCGTGGATCTAGCAATAAACGTTTGCTTAGGTAATTTCCACATTATCGCAACACCTCCAAGTGTGAATAAATACCCACTCGTTGCCATGGAATCATTCGTGTCAGATATCCAATTCGCATCACAGTAACCTTCAATAACTGCTGGATATCTTTATATAGCAGCCAGTAGTCTCGTATGTATCCTAATTACCAAAGCACCCGTGTCACGTAATTCCAATGAATTGAACTTAGGTTGCTCGTGTATCTACTTAGCTTGCTTGCTAAGTCTGGTCTGATACAACTCATCAGATACATCAGGCTGCCAATAATTCTTGAGTACTATAATTGGTTAACAGGCTCACCTCGATTCTTAGCTAGACGTTGACTCGTGTCAATGAAAGTTCTAGCCACATTAGAGTCATTTCCACTGAACTTCTCAAGAATTAATGAAAGTTCTAGCCACATTAGAGTCATTTCCATTGAACTTCTCAAGAATTTTGTCCACATAATAGGACTGACCTATAACAAGTCTGTTCGATTTAGGTTCGTGTGATTTATACTTCCCAAAATCACATCCGTTCATATCAAACCTTTTATTTTCAAATGCAAGTCACCTCCACACTTAAGTGTTATTGGATAACTACCAAATGGGGTGATGAAAGTTTATTCCTTTCATATGTAGCTTAAAACTTCTCAAGTACCATTTTTACATCCCTACGGATTGTTTCTTAAATTGGTTTTCCCTCCACATTGCTTGCACTTTGATTAAGTTTGAGTAATATCACTCATGATGACATTAGACACCCGTGATAAGATAGCGACTATTTGTATCTTTGTGTTATTGAGGTCATCCATTATATTACTCAACCCATATTTCTCACACGAACCGTTTTCTGAGCAATATGAGTTCTCCTCATATTAAGCTAAATAGTATCATAACCAATGAACTATTTATTCGGTCCTTCCGAGTCATCCTTTTTTTAATGAATTATATATTTGCTTTTACAAAATTCATTCTTATGTAGTCACATATGTGTGAATGTTCAAATTTAATTTATTCTCCATGGAGCTTCTAAATTAACAAGTATTAGTCTAGCATGCTTTAGACTACAAATACTTAGCATGTGAATAGAAGATGCCTCATTCTGATTCTTCACAGCCTTAAGAGATAGTTCTATCTCTTCCTAACATTCACATCTTAATTTAGATACAAAATGAGATTTTGTTTACCATTCTAAAACCTCGGTTTTAAGAATGCTTCAAAACTATAATGAATTCCATCCATTAGGATCAAGACTCGTTTGCCTTTAATCTTCAAGGCTTCACCATTGACTCTTTAGGACTTAGACATAAGCCTTAATATAAGTCACTTTGATGAACATATTCATCATCAACAAGTCAATTAGATTGACACTCAACAATGTGTCATTCACATATGCCTAAAATGATATATATATATATATATATATATATATATACAAATTTTGTTGAAACAATTTATTGGGAGACTCTCCCAAAATATTGTACAAATCCTCAACATAGTTCAACCAACATTGATGGTTTGACTATACACATCCATCACCATTATAAGTCTTTTATAATAAATCTCGCAAAATTTATCAACGACTTATGAATAATAACATATATTCCTATCATATGTTATAGTCATCGAAAATACATTTGTTCAATTCTATGTTGATGCTCTCAACATTGGACGACATATCTCGTTTTCGTGTATTTAACCTCAATACAATTGCCACGTTGATCATGATTATCTCAATGGGGATGGATGAAGAGTTTTTCTTCTTAGTCACTTAATTAGAGATTTAATTTTATAAATAAAGGCTCTAATAAAGTGACATAAAAACTTTAATTAGAAAACATGAAACTCTACCAAGAGTTTACTCTTTATTCACCATATTAAGATTCCAATTAATAATTATAATTTACCAAATTATAATTTCAATATAATCCAAAATATATATAACATATTACATATATATATTTAAACGGATTCATATAAGGATATATAAACATCAAATCTCAAAGTGTTATTCTCTTCAACACTTTACCGTTCGATGAAATAATAGCAATTGTATCGTCTCGTGGCATGGTTATTCGAGGTACTCCCTCAATACATTATTCAAAACAACAAAGTTGTTTATACTTAACTACTCACAAGTAGTTGAACAAGTACATATGTCCAAAACAACATCAAGTTGTTTTACACTAAATAGTCTCTCTAGACTATTATATGGCTCAAGTCATCATACTTCTCATACAAGTATCAAACCATATATAATTTGCAAAAGACATGTTTTATTCATACAAAACATTTCTACTTTTACAAGTATTTTCCATAAACTCTAATATAGTTTTATTATTTAAACCATTTCTAACTCACTTGTTAGAATATATGGTTTTCATGATTAACTGTTTCTAATTCGCTCATTAGAAACTATACGTGTACCATATAAACATATACGGTTTCAAAATTAACCATTTCTAACATACTTGTTAGATTGCAAACGATTACACGTTTCATCATATAGAGTTTGGTTATATCAAATAAACCTTTTTCTAACACACCTATTAGAAATAAACAATTACCAAAATCATTTTAAAGGTCATTGGTTTATATTCTCAACCGTTTCTAATATGCTTGTTAGAAATACACGATTATGACAATCGTTTTAGAACTTGTTGGTTTATATGAAATAAACCGTTTCTAACGCCCTCGTTAGAAAATTAGACCATCTACATAAATGGTATTAACTTTGGATTTTCCAAAATATACCCGTTTCAAACTCGCTCGTTCGAAACCGTCAAATTTTAACCAAACCGGTTTAATGTTGATTATTTTTCCAAAATAATCATTTCCAGCACATTTGTGTATTTTGTACAATAATCTTTTCTAACACACTTGTTAGAAAATATAAACACCTTATTTTGTCTTTACAAAATCATCAATTTCTAACACGACCGTTAAAGAAATCAATATATAATTTTACAAATTAAACTTATGATTTTGTAAATAATAATTTCTAATATGCTCATTAGAAATGTTTCATGACACGTTATTGCTTCAACGTCATTGATTCTAACACTCTTGCTAGGAATACATGTTTCAAAACCATATATTTCGAAACCTTTTAATTTTCCAATGCTCTCATTAGAAAATGTAAACATTTCAAATACTTTGAAATTATCTTTCTAATACCCTTACTAGAAAGAAACCGTTATCAAACGTTTTAAATGGGTTTACAAATATTATGTCTTTTCTAATGCTTTCATTAGAAATTCAATATTTCAAAAAATGTTTAAACACATATTAGAAATGTTAATAGTCCGGTTTATCTAAACATAACTTAAAACCCATGAATCCGAATCGTTTTGTCAAACCGTCTTTCAGATTAACGATTGCATTCTCATCATGAATGTAATCCAATTCGATGTACCAAAAGAAAACATTTACAAACTTTTGCGAACCCAAATTTCTTAGGAATAACACGAAAGTTTGTTTACTAATATGTTTAAGTTTGTTAGAAAAACTTACATAGTAGTAGCCGCTACGCCTCTCGTACATGAAGCTCGCAGGCTTCCAAGTCTCTGTACTTGCTATAATTAACTGTAACAGAAAACGAAATCATAGAAGTGAATCGGGCTTGTGTTTGACACAATTCCATTAAACAGATTCTTCGTCTGTTCCCAGGGTACACCGGTTCGAAACAGTGGCGATGGTGCACTGCCAGACTATCCCACTTGCCTGAAAAGAAACCGGAACAAGACTGCTTCTGAAAAAGTTTTTTTGCAGCAATCGATCAATGTATGCAAGTGAATATGTTTCTGTTGTGTGTGTTTCTCATGTATATTTTTTCTTCTCTCAAATAAGGCACATAGCCTATTACTTATATAAGAGTTACGATGGTACACTTTATTAGTCACTTAAATAGAGACTTAAGACTCTAATTAAGACTTTAATAAAACCTCATCAAATGACATTAAGAACTCTACTCAAGAGTTTCACCATATGATATAAAACCTCATCAAATGACATTAAGAACTCTACTCAAGAGTTTCAATTCTACACTTAATTTAGTCTTAAAACTATAATCAAGCGTCATAGATAAATTAACTCTACTAAAGAGTTTTTCTTCAGTTCACCACATTAGGAGTTTTACCAATAATTATAATTTTATTAAATTATAATTTCATTAAATTAAACCTCCATTCACCTGTTAAATTTCCAACAACTTAGTTGGTCAAATGTGAAAACCGTGACTGAGGAGATAAAAGCTCACATTCTGCTAAAAATAGTAATCATTAACTTATTTAGCCCACATTTAATTACAAAAAGGGAAATTGGATTTTAACACCCTGAATTATTGATTATTGGCCGCTGACACACTGAATTAGAAAATTGTTCACCACCACACTGTACTTTCAATTTCTTGGCCTGTGTCACACTCGGACTAACCACAGTTAGTTTTTTTTGCTGACGTCACCATGCCACATTAGCAAATAATAGTCACGTCACCATGCCACATCAGCAAAAATGGCCACGTCAGCAAAAAAAAACTAACCATGGTTAGTCCAAGGGTGGTAGAGGCCAAGAAGTTGAAAGTACAGTGTGGTGGTGAATAATTTTGTAGTTCAGTATTTCAGCGGCCAATAATCAATAGTTCAGGGTGTTAAAATCCAATTTCCCTTACAAAAATAACTTAAGGCGAATCATAAGATCATTAAGTCATAAACCATTTAAATTTACCATGATTAGCCGATATACGTCGTTATGATTTTGATGAAAAAGATAAATATAAACTCTGTATAGAACTCAAAGTCTATATTGATAATTTAAAAGAAGATTGCAACACCCCAACCGATGGCGGAAACATCGAGGTGTCACGTAGTGACGATTGTTCAAAAGCTCATGGTACTAAAGTGTAAATATTATTAAGTTCAAGATTCAAATGTCAAACAAAGAAAACAAGAAATACATCAAGTCTCAAAACAACTCATGAAATATGTTTGTTTTATTCAACTAAGTCCCAATGCCTATGTGATATCATCAAGCGTCTCCTGAAACATGTACAAAATATAACGTCAACAATAATGCTGGTGAGTACACTTAGTTGTGTGTACATACAGTATAAGTATAAAAAAATGTTTACAATTCAAGTGTCATGAATCTTTCAAGGCAATTATGGGAAACACGTAAGTACACAACGCGTGCCAAAATCAAACCTCTTATGTGACAAAGATTAAAACATTAACAATGACCCAGGACTTCCCACACACATAGGTACTTTCCACTAGGCGGGTTGTCAATCCAAATAGCGCTATCCATTGTTAAAGTCGGCTAGCTAAGTTAATGATTTTGTTTATGATTACAAGTATACTACGTTTTTGTTTAAGCACAAAGCACGAGAATTCAAGCATAACACGTATATGAATTGTATGTAAAACGTTTATGAATAAGTGCATGTGTATGTTTAATATGTGTACATGAATCACCCCAAAAGTGTAAAAATGAAAAAGGGGATAAGTATACTCACCTTGTTAGTAGTAGTGCAATGTATTACTTGAAAAGAGTGAAACAGGGCGGAACAAATCTACTCGTGTCCTACAATAAGAAGGACCCTAATAGGTCTATGACTAAACCCGAAAGTAAACGTTGAAATTATGAAACACATCACTCAAAGAAATCCTTATTCGATGTTTGTATTTTAGTAATGTGGCGAATGATTTGTGATAACTTTTGTAACGTGTAAAATATATATTTCTACATAACTATTATAAAACGTTTGGATGTTCGAGTTAGAGTAGAAAACTAACAAATTGTAATTTACGAACTTTTGATACCCTAGTGTATTAAATAACGATTTATTGATTGTCCTCTAAAATTTTTAATTAATGAAAACATGTTTAATGTCATAAAACCCTTATAAACCATAAATAATATTTGCTAAGTAAATAAATAATTACATAATATAACTGAAATATGTCTTTCATGATTTATTTTTTAAATCGTAACATCCTCATTTCAAGAAACAAGAAATGCATATTTGCTTTTGAGGAAACAATAATTTCCATAAATCCTTGTTTTTTAAGAACAAAAAGCTACATTTTTATCAAATTGTTAGATAAAACACATTAAATAAAAGTTTAAAACTTGTAAACATTAATTAATTAGATAAAATTATTATTATTATTTTTTTTATATCTAACGAAATACTAATATTATACTTTAAAAGGTAATATACACTTCATTAAGAAGATGACATATACACTTCATCAGAGGCACTCAAAGGTCTCACCTTCCAATAAACACAATTAAAACAATTCTTAAAGATAATTCAATGGATAATTTATTGGTGTGGTCATGAGGGCAAGAGTGGAATAGAATCTTAAGATGTGAGTAAGATAATGATGGTAAACCATCCGACCTATTTGAACAACATTCTTCCTGTCTAATTTTATTTTATTTTACCTAGTTGGCCCATTAGAGAGTAAAATAACCAAATTCATAGGTCAAGAAATTACCTTTCGGTTTGCCCTAGAAGAAATTCAAGATGCTTATCAAGAGCTTTTTTCTTCTTTTGATCAAGCTCTAACCGATGCTTGTACAACACCTAAAATGACATGATATTTTATAGAAAATAAATATGCATCAAAATTATAATGTAAAACAAATCCCTCATATACTAAATTACTTATATGACTTACCAGCTTCTCAATTTTTGTCCAAAATTTCTTCACCTTGGAGATATTTTACCTAGTTTGCCCCTTAGAGAGTAAAATAACCAAATTCATAGGTCAAGAAATTACCTTTCGGTTTGCCCTAGAAGAAATTCAAGATGCTTATCAAGAGCTTTTTTCTTCTTTTGATCAAGCTCTAACCGATGCTTGTACAACACATAAAATGACATGATATTTTATAGAAAATAAATATGTATCAAAATTATAATGTAAAACAAACCCCTCATATACTAAATTACATATATGACTTACCAGCTTCTCAATTTTTGTCCAAACTTTCTTCACCTTGGAGATATTTAGTGCAATTTTTTTCATCCGGAGCTCTTCTTCCTAACCATTAAAGATAATGAACTACAACATTAAGAAGATGACATATACACTTTATCAGAGGCACTCAAATGTCTCACCTTCCAATAAACACAATTAAAACAATTCTGAAAGATAATTCAATGGATAATTTATTGGTGTGGTCATGAGGGCAAGAGTGGAATATAATCTTAAGATGTGAGTAAGATAATGATGGTAAACCATCCGACCTATTTGAACAACATTCTTCCTGTCTAATTTTATTTTATTTTACCTAGTTGGCCCATTAGAGAGTAAAATAACCAAATTCATAGGTCAAGAAATTACCTTTCGGTTTGCCCTAGAAGAAATTCAAGATGCTTATCAAGAGCTTTTTTCTTCTTTTGATCAAGCTCTAACCGATGCTTGTACAACACCTAAAATGACATGATATTTTATAGAAAATAAATATGTATCAAAATTATAATGTAAAACAAATCCCTCATATACGAAATTACATATATGACTTACCAGCTTCTCAATTTTTGTCCAAAATTTCTTCACCTTGGAGATATTTAGTGCAACTTTTTTCATCCAGAGTTCTTCTTCCTAACCATTAAAGATAATGAACTACAATATTAAGAAGATGACATATACACTTCATCAGAGGCACTCAAAGGTCTCACCTTCCAATAAACACAATTAAAACAATTCTTAAAGATAATTCAATGGATAATTTATTGGTGTGGTCATGAGGGCAAGAGTGGAATAGAATCTTAAGATGTGAGTGAGATAATGATGGTAAAAGTACAAACATATCCTCCTAAGTGTCTTAATGTTCACAATTATACCCATAATGCCCTTAAATTTCTTGCTAAAATATGTTGTACATGTTGCTTCTTAAGTTGTACGGAAATGAAAATGACTATGTTAGCCATCACTCCTCCTTAATCAGATAATATAGATATATATTAAAATTAAAAATGTTCAAAGTACGAAGACTGAAATTGTAAATTCAATATAGTTTAGAAAACACGCAAATGTCACAAAGATATAAGGTTTGCAAACTTGAACGGTAAATATAGTCTTGTGCAGTTGATGATTGAAACAAAGAAACACATTGATTTTACGTTGGTTTATGAATCATTGAAGTTAACACTCGTTTTACCCATTACGACTGCAATTATTGAGAGATGCTTTTAAGCAGTGAAGTAAGTGAAGTCCGATTTGCATAATTGGATTGATGATGAACATTTAAGTGATAGTTGTATTTGTTTTATTGAAAAAACGTGCTCAAAAAAGTTTCAATAGATGATGTAATGGAATGGTTTAAAAATGAAATCCTGTAAATAGCAACTTCACTGAATTTATATAATTGACACTTAATATCGATTGGCGTATTTTTATTAATTATTTATTTTTGATTTTTGCTATTTATTATTATGTGACCCGTCCCGAACCAATAAACTGGACGTGACATAAAAAGCCAAAATTTAGTGGCAGACAATCGGTCTTTCATCCCTCGAAATTTTTTGAACCCGTAATAAAAAAATTCTGACTACGCCACTGCTCTACTCCACAAGCAGACAACCATTAAGCAAGCCACACCACCGCTCACAGTTGTCCGCCCCATGGCGCCACTAGTCTACCATCCACCCCTTTACTGTTGTTGTTCAAGTCACTGAGCTCCACATTAATCATCTCACGCCAATGCCAACTCATCAACTTTTTTGAACGTATAACTAAGTAGAAGTCAGGTACTCAGTACGCGGCTCCCAATGACCAAAGGAGCCATAGCCGGCCTTTACCCAGACGAATGGAGCCCCTAGCCCACCGCCACCAGTTTCGGGAAAAACCCGACCATCCACCCGCCTAAAGGCACGACAATCATGGGCGTAGCTTTTAAGGGGGGGGGGGGGCGACCCCCCTGAATTTTCGCTCAGAAGTTCTGATTATATAGTATTCGTATAGAAATTTTTGGTATATACGGTTTCGGCCCCCCGAAACTGGTTTTCGACCCCCGAAACTAGTGATTTCCGACCCCCGGTGACTTCCGACCCTCCGAAGTCTCGGGTCAAGCTTCGCCACTGATGACAATGGAATAATTGGTAAAACCCGACACTCTCAAAAATCGAACACGTAACCTTTCAGCGATAGATCTTCTATCATTAAGCCTTCATACCACCCCACCATAAGATGGGTAGTTGTCAACTCGTCATCTCACTTGTGAAAAAAAACATGTTAGAGGCATGGTGTACATGTGTGAAAAATGGTCACATCATCTCACGTGTGATGGCCGTGGCACGCCATATAGTCTAACTAGCTGAATACCCCGGATATAGTCTAACTAGCTGAATACCCCGGGAGGGTCCCGGGGTTGAAAAACTAATTTTACGTGATAACCTATTGCAAATGGCTCATGTTAACTAACCACAAAATCTCTCAATCATTGCATGTTCATAGTATTCTAATCAGTAATAACTCATATTCCCTAATCTAAAACCTAATCAGTAATCATCTAAAGAATCATTTATGTAAGCTGCAACTATTCAAAAACTCATAACATCTCTCTAATTTCTCACATTCTAATGGCTCTTATAATTCCTAACCCAATCAACTAAACAAACACTTAAGTTACAACCATTGCATCTCATTATGCCACGTGGCATAATCAAGAGATAGTTGAGGCCACCATTGAACGCCACGCAGCAACTATCAATTCTTTCCGAGAGCGTCCCGGGGTTGAAAAATATAATCATTCTAATAATACTAATACTAATAGTAATATTTATTACTCTTGTAATTAAATAAATAAAAAATAACATTGCTATAAGCTGACACCATGTGTTGCAGTGTTGCGCGATTCTTTCTCCTAGCTTCTCTTGATGAAGTATACCTAGTAAAATTCCAATGATAACATGGCGATTGGGCTGATTTTCAACATCGTAGATAAAAACCTGGTTTAAAAGAAAAAAACATGATTAATGAATAACATGAACACTTTGTGTGTTTTTTTTCCTGTATGAACGAAACCCCACAAAAAATAGTCGATTTTTTCTCCGTTTTTTATATAGCACTATGGTACTCGTTGGAAAGATAATAAAACGCTCGTTAATTTGGTATAATTTTTTTCTTTAAAAAATCCCGTATATAAAAGATATAAACGTTTAAAAATTATGGGAGGAAATATGAGAGATAAAATTTTAAATTTATTTTTAAATTTTTTTCCCTAAAATAACTCAATTTAATTAAAAATGGAAATAATTCAAAAACACTAAAATCTTTCAATTATGATGCCACGTGGCAGTTTCATGGAGAGGTTGAAAGCACCATTGCACGCCACGTCAGCAATGTTCAATTCTTTTATATATATTAATAGATTTGTAACTTTTTTCTGCTTTTGCTTGAAAACTTGATTAATAGTTTGGGGAAACGACACTACCAGTGAAGGCTACGGCCTACGGGTATCCATATGGTAATATTTTCGTCGTGGTCACGGATAGTGGATTTCTGGTGGTTATGTGGAGAGTTTTCGTGGTTTATCTCACGTGTGTAGAGGAGAGAGAGAGAGAGAGAGAGAGAGAGAGAGAGAGAGAGAGAGAGAGAGAGAGAGAGAGAGAGAGAGAGATACAGAGGAGAGAGAGGGGAACAACAAAACTTCACGATGGTGCTGCTGGTGGAAAGAGCTCACGGGTGGTTGTTTAGGTGACGGGTTGTGATTGGACGTTAGATGTGCTCCACGGATGCTCCGCTGGTGCCGCCTCTCCCTCCCTTAAGTCTTTGATTGTTTCTTGCACTGTTAATTGTTATTTCTATTTAATAACTTTTTGTTTAGTTATCTTTATTGATTTTTAATACTATTACTTATTTGTTTAGCTTAGATAAAAATGTGCATTAGTTATATCTTCTTCAATTCCAATTCCATACGATTCCAAAATAACCTACCACATTCGGATTATTTATATAAGAGAGAACTATACAATTAGTTCTTGTGGTTTACCATTAGTTTCACCTTTAAGTATTAAGGTTTAAAAGTTTCATGTTAAGGTGTTAAGTTTAGTTTTGTAACATAATAGGGTATTAACACAACGGGGGTTAATATTTAACTGAGTTTACCTTCACGTGACAAATCGTAAACCACAAGGACCAAAGGTGAAACTTAAGCGAGGCTCACCACCAACCTCAAAGGTGAAACTAATGGATGGAGAAAATATATTAGAGAGAACTACACAATTAGTCATTGTAGTTTACCATTAGTTTCATCTTTTAGGTTGGTGGTGAGCCTCACTTAAGTTTCACATTTGGTCCTTGTGGTTTATCATTTTGTCACGTGAGAGTGAACTCAGTTAAATATTAACCTCTGTGAGTTCTAATACCTTATTATGTTACAAAACTAAATTTAACACCTTAACATAAAACTTTTAAATCTTAATACTCAAAGGTAAAACTAATGGTAAACTACAAGGACTAATTGTGTAGTTCTCTCTTTATATAATTAGGGCCTTTTAAGACAAGTAGTTTTATCAGTCTTATTATAAAGGTTAATTCATCAATCATTGCCTTTATAACAATGGTTATTATATTTTTTCAATATAGATTCTTACTTTGGGCATCTATTAGAAAATAAATAAAGGTTCATCTTTTTAAAGTTTTTATCCTCTTGGAATGCATTATAATTTGTTTGTGACCTAATTGTCAACTTTGAAAAGTTAATGCGTTTATTATAAAGAGAGGTAGGTTGAGTTGATAATATGACGTGTTCTACCAAATTTATGAACTTTTAAAAAGGTCAGTTATTCATTTTTATTAGATTCTTGACGGGTCACTCATATAGTCGTGTACTTCATAGGCAAAATATCACCTATACCCACGATCACATATTACGTTAGTGATCTGGCACGTCACTTGTTTAAAGTGATTGAACAAGTTGTGATAATATAATAACAATAAAAAAAGTCATTTCAATTAATAAAATATGACAAGAACTAAGTGTGTTTCATCATCGCGCGTTTCGCGACCACAATATAACATTGCCTTTTTGGATGTGCAAGACGTCGATTGTTGGGTGTTTTTTTTTTCGGGGGTAAATATGCTTTGTAGCAGATAGTAGATGGGCGAACTCGAATACGTGTTGTCTCCTGCTCTTGTTACCATAATATACTTTAATATTATTTCTGTAATTGAACATGGTCTCAGTTATGGTAAATATATGCTAAATCAAACTCGACTACCACTGCTAAATTAGCAAGCAAAATCTATGCAGTATAAATCAAGCCTATATAGATTAAAGAGGTAGTTTTGAGTATCAAGACCCAAATAGTTGATTCGAAGGTTTTTTTTTTTTTTTTTTTTTTTTTTTTTTTTTTTTTTTTTTTTTTTGCACAAATGCTGCTATCTCCTTCAATAATTTCACTTCTCGTGCTGGTCTCTCCCAATTTTCAAAACTAATGCAATCGCCATTAGTAATAGCGAAAGCTTCCAACCTTGCCGTTTGTAATGTCGATTCCTGACAATGTCGCCGTTTGTAATGACGATTACTGACACGTCGTGGTTACCACTAGCGATGACTGCCCAATTGTCTTTCTCAATGGCGATACATTCTCCAACTTTGCAGCCATTATCACTTCTAACATGCTTGCAAAAACAACATAAAACAAATGAACAATATACCCATTTGAGTAAAGATCAACATTCAGCAATATAATCAGTTTGATATTATTTAGAAAGAAAGTAAGTCTCTGTTTCAAGATAATTATCCAGAAATGGTTGCTCGCAAGGTACACTTTCATTTGTTAAATTTTTATGCATAAGTTACTTGTACCGTGAAACTCCATAATGCATAGACAATGGGATTGATGGTTCAGAAAACAGAGTAAGTCCAGTCAGAACCAAGACAAACACTTCTTAAAGCTTTATGAAGAGCCAACATTCAAGTTGCTTCTTTGTTTCTGTCTGTAGTTGTTCCTGAGCTCTTCATAGCTCTCTGTATTTTGTTACTTTTAGCAGCTTTGATCTCTTAAATTTATTATAAAAATAAGGGGAAATGGATTTTAATACTCCCAACTATCGTCGCCTATTGGCGGATAATACTCCAAACTTTCACTTTAGCCATTAGCACTCCCAACTTGCAACTTATTTTCTTCCATCACTCTCAAACTAACGGAGGTCTCTAACCTGGTTAGTCTACATGGCCAAAATGTAAAAACCTAAACTTTGGGACATTTTTGAAACTTTTTATTATTATTATTGAAAAAGTATTATTATAATAATGTATTAAAAAATTATTATTATTATTTTTAAAATTTTCTAAATCCCAACCCCCTTCCCCCTTCACAAGACAGAACCCCCCTTCTCTATCTCTTTCTCTCTCTAAACCACCACCGCCACCTCCTAACTTCATCTCCACCGTCCATCATCTCTCATCACCGTCCACTAATACCATATATCTACACAAAATCAAAACTTTAACCGGTGTTTAGCAGCATTAGTAAGATTAATCACAAAACCCAATTCATTAGCTTCCATATCAGGCCTTAACTTGCTTCCAATCAAAGACTACTTAAATCACAAATCCCAACTCCAAAAGAACACCAAACGACATAAAATAATAACCCCACATTAAAAATTTAAAATCCGAAGCAAATTTCTCTGAGGCATTTCATCAGTCGCTTGGCGTGCATCTAAAAAAACCTAAGTTCTATGAATTAATGTGTGTAGAACAATGTTTATGGAGACGATGATAAATGGAAGATGATGATGATAGCAGATCTGATGATGAAGATGAATAATAATAAAACCTGGTTATAGACGACGACGTCACGACGGTGATGCTGGTGGTATGGTTGTCGTAGTGGTTAGCAGGGGATTTATGGGTGGAGATGGTGGTTGTAGGAGTGATGGGGGAAACGATGGTTGATTGGGGGTGACGGGGGGAGACAGTGGTTGTTGGGGGTGTGGGGGATGACTGTGGATGGGGGCCTGTAACCAAAAGAAGAAGAAGAAGAAGGGGGGGGGGGAGGGGGGTGTTCGGGATTTATAATACTAATAATAAAGAGTTTCAAAAATGTCCCTTAAGTTTTGGTTTTTACATTTTTGCCACGTTGACGTTTTGGTTTTTACATTTTGGCCACGTAGACTAACCAGGTTAGACCTCCGTTAGTTTGTGGGTGATGGAAGAAAATAAGTTGCAAGTTGGGAGTGCTAATGGCCAAAGTGAAAGTTAGGAGTATTATCCGCCAATAGCGATAGTTGGGAGTATTAAAATCCATTTCCCCTAAAAATAAAGAGGTAAAAAGAGATTGGAATTGGATGTTTTTTAAGGTTCTTATGACATGATTATGAGGTTGGAATGAGTAGGAGAAGTATAAAGGCGGTGAGAGTTTTACATATATTTGGAAGTAAAATGCAAAATCGGAGTTGCAAACAGCGAGGTGGCAGAAAAAGAAGCTGCAATGGCAAGCTTAGCAGGAATCAGGGTTAGCAATGGCGAAATGCACAGTTATCGCCGTTAGCAATGGCGAAAGATAGAAAATGGTAGGAATGGTGCATGTATTTATGCAGCCTTTGTATTCTCTCTCTCTAAAATCGCCAATAGCAATGGCGATGGCACTATAAGTGAAAAGTGGGAGAGAGTAGCACTAGAAGTGAAAACATTTGGAGAGACAACACTACTTGTGCAAAAAACTCTTTGATTTGCGATTCACATTTTTTTTTTGCTAAGATATAACGTTCCCAAATCCTCAACCTCACTAGTGTGTGCTTCCATGGAATAATAAAGAATGAGAGTTCTCACTTTAAGTTTTGCCTCTCCTTTATTGTGGGACAAGTTCCACTTTCCCATGCCACTTCCAATTTCCAGTATTGTTGTTTCAAACACCATCTTTTAGCATCAATATATCATTCATGTTAGGTCCGTTTTAGGTGTGGTTTGGTTTGTTACTAAGCTCTCACAACATAGATTAATACAAACCCACAAAAAGTATATAAATAAACCGATGTTTCAATTATATATTTTTGTCCAAAACTAAGAAAAACTCATTTTTGTTATAAATAAGTTATTATGGTGACTATCCACATTCCAACTCTCATCTCTTTGTATCCTTTGTATTAATGTAAGAGCCTTATATATAGAGGCTTCCTTGTATTTCTTGATTACACACTCAATGAATAAGACATCTTTATTCCATCTTCCTCTAATCTTTCATAGTTCTTGTACTTTGTATGTTGGTTGCTAGTAGGTCGTTGTTTTACAACACGTTATCAGCACGAATTGCTTTGGAGTGGATCATATTATGGTAAGGTTTACATTTTCATGTTTCTTCAGAAGATGACTATTAATCACTAACATGTTCTTGAAGACTATTCAACGTAAAAATTTTGCATATCTATATATATATATATATATATATATATATATAAAATTTTGCATATCTATATATATATATATATATATATATATATATAAATAAAGCTTGGTTACATTAGAAGATTTCATAAAATTATTAAAAGTATATAAAAGGCATATAGTGTTTATTCACCTTATTTTTTTTAATTAAAAAAAGGTGTTATTGCTTTTTGGATGAAAACCGATTGCTAATCTCTAATCCAAATTCTGTAGAAACTCACGTGCGACGTTCTTTCCTTTTAAAAAAAAAATAAAATAAAAAATCATCGCCTAAATTTTGGACTGGGTGAAATATGTCTAGAAATCAACAATTCTACAAGCTCTACTGTTATTACTTTTTAATTTATCATTTATCTTTATTTAATTGTTACTCATTAATTAGTTGTTAGTTTAAATAGTTCAAAATGTTTTATCATTATTATTAGACGATTAATTTTATCATTTGAGTTTCATAACTCTTATGAATTACATTAATAGAGTGACCGTTCACATGCTTAACTCCTCTCATTCATTATTCTTATATTAAAGTAGAGGCCTATAAATAGAGCCACTGTATCTACATTGAGACATCTATAAGAAACTATTTCCTAATTCTCCTTTCTGTTCTTTATTGACAATCACATAATAGATGGGTAGCATATAACTGTTTTATATTATGGTATCTAAAATGTTAAAATTGTATATAATTTCTATGGATATTTGTGAATGATAAATTCATACCTTATTTTTTGATATTTGAAATGTTTGTGATGAAAAGGCTATATCGTGATAAACTAATACATAAATTATATGTTTTTCTTTATGATGAAACACTTTATTTCACAAAGATTGTACCATAACTTGTTTTATTTGGTAACATGTTATAACATCATATGTTGGATTATGTATACAATTGACTATTTTGTATTTTATATGCTATCATTTATTTAGCATTGAACAAAACAAATAAAAAAAAAGTTATGGTTTATTATCACTCTCATGAAACATTTACATTTGACATCCAAAGTGACATACACCTTGAATCTCATTATCATGTTATAAAAGGCCGTAAGATGTTGGGCCTATAATATTGTATGACTTGAACATATAATTACTTCTCCATGGATGTTATGTGAAGAAAAGTTTATATATGACGGAAATTGGATAAAACAAATTTTGTTTGTTTCTCAAACCTCAAATATGCTCTTGAAGTAGCAATGTCATTAAAATTGGGTGAGAGGTTTGAAGTGACTTTATATCCGTCCAAAAGGAATGAATATCCATGAATGTTTTCGGATTCTATCCCATTCCCTGAAGTGAATGTGATGAAAAATGATCGGTATAAAGGTTAAAGATCATGTACATAACTAAGGAAGTTGTAATGATTCAACCATGAAAGTTTTGTGGTTATAATCCATTCCCTGAAGTGAATGTGATGATATAATGATCAGTGTAAAGTCCATGATCATGGTAATTGAGGAAATTTTAATGATCATCATGTGGATAATAAGATCAACGATGTTAATATTGAAATCGACCACAAGAAGTGGCACACTAAGGAAGTAATTATAAGAGAATAAGATATATTATTCTCTCGTATTTCTTGTCGTGTATTAGACAAGAAAGAGTGTAACATGTCTAATAATTTGTAACATATGAGATGTGCTCATGACGTAACCATATCATTAAGAGAGTATGAAAAGTTTGAAATCATCTCATATTCTTGTGATTGAGTAAATAATGAAAAGTTATGAAGCTTGTTTAGCTTATACTCCATTCCCTAAAGTGAATGTGACTACATATTGATCATTGTAAAGGTAATGATCATATACATCATTGAGACATTTGTAATGATGAGATCGACCATTTGGAATTGTAATGATGGTCATGTTAATAATGAGATGATGGTTTGAAGATTTCATACATACTCTCATATCTTACGTTTGTATTACATACGTGCAAGTAGTACATAGTCGACCATAAACTAGAAGTTTAGTTTGTGGATCATAATTATTTAATTAGTTGGCATGACCGGTAAGACCACACCGAGTCGATGATGATGTGAACATAATGAAGAACTTAAAGATTCTTCCATCTGATACAAAGCATGTAATGTTTGCTCTTAAGCAAAATTATATATTTTGGAATTGATTAAAGGATACGCATATCCTAACATGATACCATTTAGTATTTAAAATCGATGCATCGTCTAAATGGTTATCAAGTTTGCAACCTGAAGTTTGCTTGATTTATGACTTAGCTAATAAGATAGCAAGCATATTATTCTAGATTGCCATATTTAATCAATTCCCAAGATAATAATGATCATTGGAATAAGTGTTGAACTTCATATAGCTTATGTTCATAAAAATATTGCTTTCATTGAGATGATCACTAAAACGTTTACTATTGATTGCAATGTCAATGATCATGAAAGCAAAAGTTCATATTTACATTAGATTTTACATGCAGTAACATTTATTCACATCAAGCCAATACTTGGTATTAGTTTCTCCCCATTATAGTTGGTTTTTGGTCAGGAACCAAATATTGCCCATCTAAGATTTTATTGTGCTACATATATTGAAATTGATCCACCATGACACACGGAGATGGGACCTTAAAAGGTGATTGGGAATATATGATGACGATTGGGAATATATGATAATGATTGGGAATATATGATGGTTTATAGAGCCTTCAACAAGAAATTTATTTACATCTCAGTTAATTGATATCCATCTCAATGGATTAACATTCCCAACATCAAGGGGAGATAAAATGCAGTTGGAAATAGAAATGAGTTAGAATGAAATATCATTGATCCTCGTACTAAACAATGTGAACCAAAAGTTCAAAGGATTGTTCATTCACAGAGATTAGCGAATTAGTTACCAGACGCATTAACTGACCTAAATATGATGAATAGCTAATCAAGTCACGTATACCAACTGCTAATGCTCCATTTAAGATGAGTGTCCAGGAAGGACAATCGTATATTGGTAATAAGCCTACTGCACGCCTAAAGCGTGGTAGACTAGTCGATTCCAAAGAATAAAAATCCTCGAGAAATTGGAGCAAGTAAGAAAGATGGTCAAGTCAAGGTTATAGTAAAAAGGTCTCCTGAAGAGACATTAGACATGATGGTTCCAGACGAACCTCAGGTACCTGAAAATAAAAAGATCTCGTTATATAATATCATGTCTACGAAATGTATGGAATCGAAATAAAATCGACGTCGTTATAAATTTTATGTAATGTAGCGCTTGAAATGAGGATCAAGATTTAAGATCTGCTTATGAATGAATACAAAGAGATGATTGGCCAAACTGGAAAGACACAAATACGGCAGAGTTGAATTCTCTATTGAAAAGGAAAGTTTTGGACCAGTAGTCCATACAACAAAAGTTGTAAAACATATAGACACGAAAATGTCTTTTGTGCGAATAAACATTTGAAAAGAAAATGATATATGGTAAAATTGGTGGCACAAGAATTTCGTAAAGACCTGTAGTTGATTATGAGGAGACACATTCTCTAGTGGTGGATGCAATGACTTTTCAATATTTTATTAGTCTGGTAATGCAAAGAGCGAATTGAAATGCGTCTAATAAATATCATGATTTACTTGACACTGAAAGTTTACATGAAAATACCTGATGAAGGATTTAATGTGTCAAAATCTTGTAACGTAAGTTCTCGGGAACATTATGATCGGAATAAATAGATTCAATTCTGAATATGTTATGTTTGTTATATGATTGAATTGAATATAAGTGGAACTCTTCATGAGTATCCTAAAGCAACTGGGTGCTTAAAATGTAATATGAAACATCGTAGGATGTAATTATTGTGCACCAATACACCACATGTGATAAAACTGAACCTGGTGATTATGATACTTTAATGTATAAGAATGGTACAATATATATTGGAGAACTAGATGTTATTGTTCTTCCAATTGAAGAGTTAATGCACTTGCGTAATTGGTCAAGATGGAAAAGTCCTTGATGGATTAATGATGCTTGCAGCATTGATATTAATACCTTAAGAAGTATTATGTATGGACTAAAATAAGGGGGTTGAGTGTTGTAAAACTCATGAGATATCCCGATAAAGAGCAACATAAGCTTGATAGTATTATCCAGCTTTTATCAAAAGTTTTCTCTTAAAAGTCCACTTGCAGTTTACAGTGATAATGTCTGAGCATTATCGAGAGACTCTGTAGAACTTTTAAAAAGGGGATTTTGAAAGTCCTTGACCTAGTGCACTTGTTTCTTGACCTATAATTCGAGTATATATGTAATGATATGCTTACCAATCCATCAAAGTATATCTTGAAAAGATGGTGGGACATTTTACAATTGACATAGCTCATATTTAAAGTGCATTAAAGGTTGTCCAATTACTTGATATGGAAAATTATTCATTTCATCTCCTACCAAAGTAGAGATTTTCACTCTATAAGTACCATAGTTAAATATATATGTACATTTGTATATGTCTTGCTAGTTATGCATGATTATTATATCTTCTACATGAACATATTATCATAATATAGTTTATGTCAAGCGAGGAGATACCAGAATGAGTTAAAACAAATACTTCAGGTATGAGCAATATTTGATTATATTCCACTAACCCATGCAAACAAGTTTGGTTAGTCTTGTAGATGCAGGGAATATATCACATCACATTTGTTGATCATGAGACATTTATTTACGAGAGGAGGAAATATTAGTTCAACTTAAAGAATTGCACTTACGAGAGCAGGGACTAAAAGTTTGGAATAAATATCATACATCAATGTTCGACTTAAAGATTTTCATGACAAGTGATCAAGACGCAAATCATTGACTACAAAGGTTTTGAGCAATTTTATTAGAAGTTCGACACACTTCACTTAAAAGATACGAATATGAAGGGGAGTACTATATATGTTGCACTCTTTTTTCCCTTCACTAAGTTTTGTCCCATCGGATTTTCGAGAGGACGTACTAGAAAATCTCATATGAAGATTATACACCATTGCAAAACAAGAAGGATTTTACTTCAAGGGATCGAGCGACATTTCATTGGCTAAGGAAGCTTTAAACAACTTTCAAGGAAGATTGATACATGACTAAAAATTCAAATGAGGGGGAGTATGATACAAGTTGCACTCTTTTTCCCTTAACTAACTTTTGTCCCGTTGGGTTTTCTTAGTAAGGTTTTTAATGAGGCAATATACCTGATCCAGAAGTATCAGTGTCACACCCTCAAATTACCACTTGCGGGGTTTTACCGCGAGGCGCATGACAAACCAGGATCCAAGTCAACGATCACAATAAACAACTCTATATGAAAAACGTAAATAGACATAACCATTAATTTAATACGCGGAAGCGTTTAAGTAGCATTTAATCAACTATGCTATCATCTCAAAAGTTGTTCAAAATACTTTTATTACAAAACGTGCAACTAAGTCTAGACGCCAATGCAGACCCGTGCGCCTAGTTCCGTTCATTGCTACCTTAGCGACCTGAGAAAAGCATGCCAAAAAGATGTCAACATAAAATGCTGGTGAGTTCACAGGTTTATTCAAAATGTTACCAAAGTGTTACCATGTCCATACTATAACAATGTTACCAAGTACGCTAGCTAGGCGTATGTTTCATTACTACTACGATTGGAAACCATTACTAGACACGTTTAGCAATGTTCAGCATGTTTAAGCAGCCCGTATGTTCAGCACGATAATGTTCCTGTTCGAGACAATATGCACCCGCCCAGCCCTCCAAGCCGACGAGTGGGGCAGGTCACGCCAATAGATCTATCCACATTTCCCCCCGTTGTGCATCCCCGCACATTCATGGTTTCCCCCGGGACTTTCCAAAAGATCGTATAGCAATATAAAGTTAAAACCGTAGTATGACATATATTACCAAAACAGTTTAGCGCATGTTTTCTCCCCCAAAAGTTAAAGCAATAAAAGTGGGGCCGTGAACTCACCTTAAGTAGCGTTCTTCAAATATAAGTAAAGATGTTTAGCCCTTGATAATCCCTCTACCGGAGATCTATCAAAATGTTCACATAAGTGTTCCGACTAATAACCATAAGGTTATCTAGTCCCTGATTGTCCAGATCGTAACCAAGTATGTTTTAAAACGTGTTTAAATGTTTAACCGACACACTAGACCGACCCGACATCCCGTTGGTGACCCATTACCCTAACTAATCAAGTACACATAGATTACACACAAGGTTCAAGCATAAAACACTTAGTTTGTGTCAAAAATCTCATTTCTGCATCAGAACGGTCGAACCAGTCAGTTTTAAGTCTCCTTCACACCTTTTAGTCTCCTTCGCACCTTTTACATCTCGTTCGACCGTTTTATGCTTCCTTCGCCCGTTTTATCACATTCGTCCAATAAAAACCCAGGTTCGACCCTGGATCCCTCCTTCGCACCTTCGATTGGTCGAAGGAGGCCAGGTTCGCCCCTGTTGTATAATTTTTTCTAAAAACGCTTCAAACACACTCAAAACGACTCGAAACATCATCAATCACAGCAGTCAAGCATAGATAACTTATTCCTACAAAACCCCATCGATTTCCCCCGATAATACGTCCGTTTCAGCCCTTTCCCAAAATGGTAAAGATTATGGAAACATCACTTTCATGCATGAATAATTTACCCAATTTGGAAACTTTTGAAATCGATTCATGCTTAGCTTAAAATACTCAGTTTGTCGATTATCCGATCTTTCTTATTCATTCTATTGATCATAAATATTCATACATCAAGTTTTAATCCAATAAAACCCCCAAATATTATTATATCCAATCCTAACCCTAGACAACAATATTCCAACATTAATAACAATCCTATATCATGTTTCTATCATAGATATAGCAGCCAATCATTGAACAACACATAACACCACATAACACACAATTTACATATGTTATTCATCATGAAAACCTATGTTAAATGATCATGTTTTGATTTAGAAAGATGTTTAAAAGGTTTTTAATCATAAAAACACCCTTAGAACAGATCCGGACAATTAGGGTTAGATGAAAACGAATTAAAATGCTTTTAAAAAGGTTTAGGATTATGAACACACCTTGGATTCTTGTTTAGATGTTGTAGATGGGTTAGATTATGAAAAAGAATAGCAAAAACTCCTTCTCTAGTGTTTAAGATCGTTTGAGAGCGTTTTGGGACGGTTAGGGTTTGTGAAATGATGAAAAATGACAAAGGTTGGTATTTATACTAATCCTCCTTCGCCCCAATTCATTGGTCGAAGGTGGTCTCCTTCGACCCTTTCACAGGGTCGAATGAGCCCTGTCTGGTCGAAGGGAATTCCTCAAATTCCACTTCCCTGGTTCGCCCATTTACAAGGGTCGAACCAGACAATCTCTTCTCCTTCGACCACTCGAAGTGGTCGAACCAAGATCCCTTTTTAACTAGTTTTCCAGTTTGTCGTGTTTAACGCATTCTAACACATCTTAACACATAAGCATGCATCCTTAGTCTATATTTAACACATTTAGACACAGATAATCATTTACACATCATTTAAACACATCTATATATATAATCCACCACACGACCCATAATCTACACATATACTTAATTAGTTCATGTAATGTCACCAACAACGGAACCCGGTACTAGTGTATTACCAAAACGACTCCCAATGATCCTCCGGATCATTGTACCCTGGACAATCCTAACTTGACCCGACTCAACTAACCCAGTTAAGTTTGTTTATAAACGTTTCTCGCTAAGGTAGACTTAGATGTTACTAATATGTTTAAGCCGAACATGCCGGGTGTCACATCATCCCCACGTTGAAAGAAATTTCGTCCCGAAAATTGCGCAAAGTCCCAAAAGAAAGGAATGAAAAGAACAGAACGAAAAGAAAATTACCGGATGTCACATCATCCCCACGTTGAAAGGAATCTCGACCCGAGATTCATTCTGCTTCAGCAGTAACATGCCTCGATTCAAACGCACGCTTCGGAAACAGATGAGGATACTTAGCTTTCATCTGATCCTCCTGTTCCCATGTGAACTCCGGTCCACGGTTCGAGTTCCAACGGACTTTAACGATGCGGATTTTACTCCGACGAAGGCTACGAATCTTGTAGTCGAGAATCTCGACAGGTTCCTCCACAATGCGAAGACGATCATCAACCTTGATCTCTTCCAGTGGCACAATGAGAGATTCATCAGCCAAACACTTCTTCAAGTTAGAAACATGGAAGACGTTGTGTACACTACCGAGCTCCGCCGGTAAGTCAAGTCTGTATGCCACCGGTCCAATCCGATCCAGGATTGCGAATGGTCCGACATAACGAGGGTTAAGCTTGCCACGCTTTCCAAAGCGTATGACGCCCTTCCATGGTGAAACTTTCAGAAGTACTTTGTCCCCAACCTGGAACTCTAAAGGTTTTCGACGGCGATCGACATAGCTCTTCTGACGATCCCGTGCAGCAGCCAAACGTTGACGGATCTGTACGATTTTCTCCGAAGTTTCGTACACAAGTTCCGGACCAGTGAGCTGACTCTCGCCCACCTCGGCCCAACAAAGTGGTGATCGACATTTCCGTCCGTAAAGAGCCTCGAACGGAGCTGCCTTGATGCTAGAGTGATAGCTGTTGTTGTAGGAGAACTCCACTAACGGTAGTTGGATCTCCCAACTTTTGCCAAAATCGATAACACATGCCCGAAGCATGTCTTCCAAGGTTTGAATCGTCCGCTCACTCTGTCCATCAGTTTGCGGATGATAAGCCGTACTCATATCCAACTGAGTACCCAAAGCCTTGTGCAGAGCCTTCCAGAAACGCGAAGCGAAACGAGAATCACGATCAGAGATAATAGAAACAGGCACTCCGTGCCGAGCAACCACCTCCTTAAGGTAAAGTCGAGCCAACCGCTTGAGTCCATCGGTTTCCTTAATAGGTATAAAACGTGCCGATTTTGTCAGCCGGTCAACAATCACCCAAATCATATCATAACCACTAGGTGACCTTGGCAGTTTGGTGACAAAATCCATCGTGATTCGTTCCCACTTCCATTCTGGAACCTCTGGTTGTTGCAGGAGACCAGACGGCCTCTGATACTCCACCTTGACTTTAGCACAAGTCAAACATTTGCTGACGTAAGAAGCTATATCAGCCTTCATGTTCGGCCACCATTAAAGTATCTTCAAATCCTGATACATCATATCGGAGCCAGGGTGAATAGAATACCGGGATTTGTGAGCTTCATCCAAAACAAGCTCACGCAATCCCCCGAACAATGGGACCCAAACACGCCCCGCAAAATAGTGTAAGCCATCAGTCCTGAGCTCAAGATGCTTGTCAGCACTGTGCATAGTTTCAGCCTTAAGGTTTTCTTCCTTCAAGGCTTCCAACTGTGCAGAACGGATTCGGTCAGGCAACGACGAATGAATGGTGAGCTGTAAGGCTCGAACACGGCGAGGGTTAGCAGACTCCTTCCTGCTCAAGGCGTCCGCCACAACGTTCGCCTTGCCAGGATGGTACTTGATGGCACAGTCATAATCGTTCAGGAGTTCAACCCAGCGACGCTGCCGCATGTTCAACACCTTTTGGTCGAAAATATGCTGAAGACTCTTGTGATCGGTATATACTTCACACTTGGTACCGTACAAGTAATGTCTCCAGATTTTCAACGCAAAGACTACCGCACCCAGTTCCAAGTCATGAGTAGTGTAGTTCTTCTCATGAACTTTGAGTTGGCGAGAAGCATAAGCAATAACCTTCCCGCGCTGCATCAACACGCAACCGAGACCACGAATAGAAGCATCACAGTACACAAGGAAGTCATCCGTACCCTCAGGTAGGGATAAGATAGGTGCAGAACAAAGTTTAAGCTTCAGCATCTGAAATGCTGATTCTTGTGGTTCATCCCAGTCGAACTTTCGATCCTTCTGGGTAAGAGCAGTGAGGGGTTGAGCGATCTTCGAAAATCCCTCGATGAAACGACGATAATAACCCGCAAGACCTAGGAATTGCCGCACCTCAGATGGCGTCTTTGGTGCTTCCCAGTCCTTATTAGCTTCGATCTTAGCCGGATCGACATGAATTCCCAGTTCATTCACCACATGTCCTAGGAATTGAACTTCACGTAACCAAAAATCACACTTTGAGAACTTAGCATACAACTGCTCCTGTCTCAAAAGTTCCAATACCAACCGCAGATGCTCCTCATGATCCGCCTTGTTCTTGGAGTAAATCAGAATGTCGTCAATGAACACGATGACGAACTTATCAAGGTAAGGTTTGCAAACGCGGTTCATCAGATCCATGAACACCGCCGGTGCGTTAGTGAGACCGAAAGGCATGACCAAGAACTCAAAATGGCCATAACGAGTGCGAAAAGCAGTCTTCTGAATGTCAGCTTCCCTGACGCGCAACTGGTGATAACCGGACCGCAAATCAATCTTCGAATAGTAGCTGGAGCCCTGTAGCTGGTCAAAGAGATCATCAATGCGAGGAAGAGGATAACGATTCTTGATGGTCACTTTGTTCAGCTCACGATAATCAATACACATGCGAAGACTTCCGTCCTTCTTCTTCACAAACAAAATAGGAGCTCCCCACGGGGAAGAACTCGGTCGAATGAAACCCTTTTCCAAGAGTTCCTGTAACTGGCTGGACAACTCTTGCATCTCGGGAGGTGCAAGACGATACGGAGCTCGGGCAATAGGAGCTGCGCCCGGAGTGAGATCAATACCAAACTCAACCTGACGATGGGGAGGAAGACCAGGTAAATCATCAGGAAACACATCAGAAAAGTCACGAACCACCGGGATATCCTCGATCTTCTTCTCATCGTCAGTAGAAACGTTAACAAGTGCCAGAATGGCCGAACAGCCCTTCCGAAGATACTTACGGGCTTTCATGCTAGAAATGATACTCAGCGGAGCACCGCTTTTCTCGCCACGAACCGAAAGAATCTCTCCATCAGGGAGAGGGATCCGAATAACCTTGTCAAAACAAACGATCTCCGCGCGATACAACGATAACCAATCCATGCCAACCACGACATCAAAACTACCCAGGGGTACCAGCATAAGGTCAATGGGGAAAGACAAACCCGACAGTTCCAAGCGACATTCCCTAAGGGTGTGTGTCGCTTCGATTTTCTTACCATCAGCCAATTCTATTAAGTACTTAGCCTCTAAAGGTGTGGGTACTATATCTAGCAATCGACTAATATCCAAAGATACGAAACTCTTATCGGCACCAGAATCAAACAAGACAGAAACATAGCGATCATTAAGAAGGAACGTACCGGTAACTGCTAGCCTCTGCAGATCCAATGACGAAAGCACGTGCAGTCCTGCCTCCGCCGCCGTTGTTCCCGTTACCGTTCCCGCCCCTCCCATTATCGCCCTGCTTCAGTTTTGGACAATCACGCTTGAAATGTCCCGTGTCACCACAGTTATAACACCCCTGCCTCCCCTGAGTCCCCTGAGCAGCAGGAGCAGGAGTAGCCGCAGGAGTCTGAGTTGGGGTGAGTGTCACCTTGCAATCCTTAGCATGGTGCCCCAACTGATGGCACCGATGCCAACGAGCCCTATCACAACTCCCAGAATGATGAAAACCACACTTGTTACACTTGGGATGCTTCCCAACATACCCACCCGTCTTCGACCCAGAAGAAGACCCAGATGTATCAAACTTCTTCGCCGGCTGAGCTGGCACCACACTCTTCCCCACACTCTCCCACTTCCTCTTGTTCCCCTCAGCAACCTTCACAGCAGCACCCTTGGGTGGCAAAACGCCTTCTGCCACCTTCAGGTTAGTCATCCGATGAGCTGATCGGACAACTTCAGCAATAGTGGGAAGATTCCCAGTAGCCACCAACCCAGTAATCTCGGGCACTAGTCCAGACACATAGTGCTCGATCCTCCTGTACTCGGGTGTATGTAAGTCAGGACACAACACCGCCAGCTCATTCCTCCTCACAGTGTACTCCTCAATCTCAGATCCAACCATCTTGTAACTCCAGACCTCATGCTCCAACTTCTGTATCTCCTCTCTCGGACAGTACTCACCTCTCAAAAGCTGCACAAACTCCGCCCAAGGCATAGTAATAGCCTCTCCCAATCCCACGTTCTGTGTAGTAGCATTCCACCACGACAATGCAGGCCCTTCAAATGTCGCAGTAGCATACTTCACCCGGTCCCCAGTAGGACAGTTACACATAACAAAGACAGATTCAACCTTCTCCAGCCATCGGAGCAGTCCCACCGCTCCCTCAGTTCCAGCGAAGTTATGGGGCTGACAGTCCCGAAACTTCTTATAAGAGCACTGAGGTGGGGGTGGATTGGCACCAACACCTGAAACACGGTACACGAGTAAAACACAAACGAAAGGACACTAAACCCAAAAATGAGGCAAGGTCGACAGAAATCAACTCACCACACATGGCATTAATCCCAGCCTGGAAATTAGCCATAGCCATGTTCACTTGCTGCTGGAGCAAGTTGTTCAGTTTAGCTTGGGTCATGTTGATGTTCCCACGACCACCGCCGCCAGCACGGCCACCACCGCCACCACGACGTCCACCACCGCGAGCACCAGACATGATCTAACAAATCAAGAAATCGAGAGATTCAGATTCACTTCCAGTGTCAACCACTAGAAATTTACAAGAGTTAACCTAGGGACAAATTCAGGACTATACATCCAAACTCGAAGTCCATCGGGATTTTCATGCATTCCAGTTTATTATTTCGTGTGCACCCGAAATGATAAACTGCTCTACATGGTCCTCCATATGTACCCCTAATCCAGACTCCAGTCACTGAATATCATCGCCTAGTAACGTGTTACGATAGGTGCAAGTGTAAGAAGGCATGTGTGTGCTAGAACCAACAAAGCAACCCTTCCTTCTTCAATCTAGAAGAAGACAAGAGTAGGTAAGAACCCAAATAAAAGCGGATGATGTAACGGAGAAACATGATGATGATGTAAGGACACCCCGACAACGTTAGTACGTATCCCACTAATAGACCCAAAATATGTGACCGTCTAGTGTGTGTGACTCGGCTATAGACCAGACTCTACATGCAGTCCTAGTTCACTATAACCATTGGCTCTGATACCAATCTGTCACACCCTCAAATTACCACTTGCGGGGTTTTACCGCGAGGCGCATGACAAACCAGGATCCAAGTCAACGATCACAATAAACAACTCTATATGAAAAACGTAAATAGACATAACCATTAATTTAATACGCGGAAGCGTTTAAGTAGCATTTAATCAACTATGCTATCATCTCAAAAGTTGTTCAAAATACTTTTATTACAAAACGTGCAACTAAGTCTAGACGCCAATGCAGACCCGTGCGCCTAGTTCCGTTCATTGCTACCTTAGCGACCTGAGAAAAGCATGCCAAAAAGATGTCAACATAAAATGCTGGTGAGTTCACAGGTTTATTCAAAATGTTACCAAAGTGTTACCATGTCCATACTATATCAATGTTACCAAGTACGCTAGCTAGGCGTATGTTTCATTACTACTACGATTGGAAACCATTACTAGACACGTTTATCAATGTTCAGCATGTTTAAGCAGCCCGTATGTTCAGCACGATAATGTTCCTGTTCGAGACAATATGCACCCGCCTGGCCCTCCAAGCCGACGAGTGGGGCAGGTCACGCCCAATAGATCTATCCACATTTCCCCCGTTGTGCATCCCCGCACATTCATGGTTTCCCCGGGACTTTCCAAAAGATCGTATAGCAATATAAAGTTAAAACCGTAGTATGACATATATTACCAAAACAGTTTAGCGCATGTTTTCTCCCCCAAAAGTTAAAGCAATAAAAGTGGGGCCGTGAACTCACCTTAAGTAGCGTTCTTCAAATATAAGTAAAGATGTTTAGCCCTTGATAATCCCTCTACCGGAGATCTATCAAAATGTTCACATAAGTGTTCCGACTAATAACCATAAGGTTATCTAGTCCCTGATTGTCCAGATCGTAACCAAGTATGTTTTAAAACGTGTTTAAATGTTTAACCGACACACTAGACCGACCTGACATCCCGTTGGTGACCCATTACCCTAACTAATCAAGTACACATAGATTACACACAAGGTTCAAGCATAAAACACTTAGTTTGTATCAAAAATCTCATTTCTGCATCAGAACGGTCGAACCAGTCAGTTTTAAGTCTCCTTCGCACCTTTTAGTCTCCTTCGCACCTTTTACATCTCGTTCGACCGTTTGATGCTTCCTTCGCCCGTTTTATCACATTCGTCCAATAAAAACCCAGGTTCGACCCTGGATCCCTCCTTCGCACCTTCGATTGGTCGAAGGAGGCCAGGTTCGCCCCTGTTGTATAATTTTTCCTAAAAACGCTTCAAACACACTCAAAACGACTCGAAACATCATCAATCACAGCAGTCAAGCATAGATAACTTATTCCTACAAAACCCCATCGATTTCCCCCGATAATACGTCCGTTTCAGCCCTTTCCCAAAATGGTAAAAATTATGGAAACATCACTTTCTTGCATGAATAATTTACCCAATTTGGAAACTTTTGAAATCGATTCATGCTTAGCTTAAAATACTCAGTTTGTCGATTATCCGATCTTTCTTATTCATTCTATTGATCATAAATATTCATACATCAAGTTTTAATCCAATAAAACCCCCAAATATTATTATATCCAATCCTAACCCTAGACAACAATATTCCAACATTAATAACAATCCTATATCATGTTTCTATCATAGATATAGTAGCCAATCATTGAACAACACATAACACCACATAACACACAATTTACATATGTTATTCATCATGAAAACCTATGTTAAATGATCATGTTTTGATTTAGAAAGATGTTTAAAAGGTTTTTAATCATAAAAACACCCTTAGAACAGATCCGGACAATTAGGGTTAGATGAAAACGAATTAAAATGCTTTTAAAAAGGTTTAGGATTATGAACACACCTTGGATTCTTGTTTAGATGTTGTAGATGGGTTAGATTATGAAAAAGAAGAGCAAAAACTCCTTCTCTAGTGTTTAAGATCGTTTGAGAGCGTTTTGGGACGGTTAGGGTTTGTGAAATGATGAAAAATGACAAAGGTTGGTATTTATACTAATCCTCCTTCGCCCCAATTCATTGGTCGAAGGTGGTCTCCTTCGACCCTTTCACAGGGTCGAATGAGCCCTGTCTGGTCGAAGGGAATTCCTCAAATTCCACTTCTCTGGTTCGCCCATTTACAAGGGTCGAACCAGACAATCTCTTCTCTTTCGACCACTCGAAGTGGTCGAACCAAGATCCCTTTTTAACTAGTTTTCCAGTTTGTCGTGTTTAACGCATTCTAACACATCTTAACACATAAGCATGCATCCTTAGTCTATATTTAACACATTTAGGCACAGATAATCATTTACACATCATTTAAACACATCTATATATATAATCCACCACACGACCCATAATCTACACATATACTTAATTAGTTCATGTAATGTCACCAACAACGGAACCCGGTACTAGTGTATTACCAAAACGACTCCCAATGATCCTCCGGATCATTGTACCCTGGACAATCCTAACTTGACCCGACTCAACTAACCCAGTTAAGTTTGTTTATAAACGTTTCTCGCTAAGGTAGACTTATATGTTACTAATATGTTTAAGCCGAACATGCCGGGTGTCACAATCAGGAAATACGCCCTGCACTCTTTTTCCCTTAGCTGAGGTTTTGTCCCACTGGGTTTTCCTGGCAAGGTTTTTAATGAGGCAGCATCACCAAGCGTATACTACATTATTTTCTTTTATCACGTGGATAGTCAAGGGGGAGTGTTATAAATAAGTTATTATGGTGACTATCCACATTCCAACTCCCATCTCTTTGTATCCTTTGTATTAATGTAAGAGCCTTATATATAGAGGCTTCCTTGTATTTCTTGATTACACACTCAATGAATAAGACATCTTTATTCTATCTTCCTCTAATCTTTCATAGTTTTTGTACTTTGTATGTTGGTTGCTAGTAGGTCGTTGTTTTACAACAATTTTTCTTTATTTGTGAAAACTTCATTTTCACCTAAGTTTCTAACACCTCTACCCTCTATAAATAGAGATGTTGCTTTCAGTGAGACCCTCAGTTCGGTAGTAGTTTTGCATCAAGCCTTGGACATAAGACACATAATACTTAGTAACCAGGACAAAGACTAATTGGTGCATGTACCCTCTTGTTTTTCGGTTATCAACATCACCACATGATTCATGATTAGCCGCCTATTGCTTTAAACATTATTATTTACGAAATTAGTAAATGACGTTAAAATTAGTGCAGTTTCACTTTTGCCCGTAATAATCCACATATATATACATTATATGCATATACCGAAAACGAGTTAAAACCAAAAGACTATAAATTTTATATTGTAAACATGCAAACAAGGTAGTCATTTCCAGGAGTAGAAATGATTGTTTATTCAATCGGGTAAATATGTTGACTCAAACATAAATATATGGCTCATTGGTAAATGACGTTAAAATTTGTGCAGTTTCACTTTTGCCTCCAATAACCCACATATATATATATATACACACTATATGCTCCCACCCTTGTGGTGGCGTGGCATTGCAATGATGGTGAAGAGCTTAGGTGACCCTTTAATCTTCAGTTCGATCCTGTGCACACCCGAGTTTTCTATTACAATGCAATGATTTGTTTATTCAATCGGGTAAATATGCTGACTCAAACATAAATGGCTCATTATTTATTTTATTTTTAATTTTATGTTATTTATCTTTTTATTTTTTAAGAAAACTGCATAGATGCATATTGGAGATTTCTAGAGGCACCAACAAGATTACATTATCGAAAACTTTTGAAATTAGAAGGCACAACACAAAAACCATATTCACAAGACTGAGAAAACACATACAAAGATTTATTTGAAACAACGACATTTAAGTAAAGGTGAAACAAACACAATAATTCTTTTTTTTTTTTCACATGCATTAAGGCTATTATTAATACCTCTTAAAACATTTGCAAAACTTGCAAGTAGAAAGAGGTTAAAGACAACCTTAACACACAAAGCCAAGGATGAGTTGCCAAAAGCAGCCAAACAATCATTTCATCTGGCTGCAAGAATGTGAGGCCCAGTATGTCAATGGCACAACATACTAGACCTGGTTAGCATTACATTGCAAAGTTGAGGCGGCTCCCACCACCAGTACCGGCTGCTTCAACCCATTTGCCTTGCATGCTAAAACCAGGTCCAGTATTGTTTCTAGACATCATATCCGACAAAGAGATCGTCGAAAGATTCTCTAGTGGGAAATGCTTGTAGTCTCCTATTGAGAACATACTAGTCACCTCCGATCTAGGAATTTGGGACCCATTACTGTTCGATTCTTGAGGAGAGTTCAAGTTGCTATGACCCGACGACAAAATAGCAAAATTTGGAGAATCCGGCGAATTGTTGTCTTTTTTCAGATCCGTGTTTTCATCTTTGCAATTTCCCATCTTCTTGATGTTCAAGAATCGACCACCGTTCCCTCTTGGTCGGCGCATTGCATGTAGATGACGTGAAAGGTGCAAATATGGCTGCACAAAGAAACCAAGTGAATTAAAGCACATGTTCACATGAGATAATTGCTCCAGAAATTTACTAACGAAAGTTTTTTTTTTGAACGGCCAACGAATCAATTTCTGAGCACTCTCGGACACCCTTTTGGCGAATCAGGTACTAACGAAAGTTTTATTTATATTAACTCGATCTAGTAGTGACATGACTTGCGACCTATGAATTTTGAGTAATTTTTGTTCCATTTAGAATGTTTTATATATATTGTTTCAAAATGACCCAAATGAAAGTTAAAAAGCGTCATTGGTCAAATTACAGATCGGGATTGTTATCAATTAATGAGTCATAGTTTGAATTACAATAAATTAATTTGCAATAAATTAAGGAAATTTTATTTACATCAACTAATCTAGTAAATTGAAACGCATGATAAATCTAAAGGAGAAAAATGTTGTTTCTAAAACAAAATTCAGTTATTTCAAATCCTCAATTTCTTTGAATTCTAATTCATTCGATAAACTTTGACTCATATAAAAAGATAAAAATGTGAACGTTTCCCCTTGAGTTTCTTAAAAATTATATCAGGGCCTAAAATTGTTTAAATATAATTGTTGCATAATCTCAAAGCTTTCTAAATACATTTTTGACACACATAACTTGAACTTATAATATCGTATGTGTTCTTTCTAAATGAATTTGTAGTTTGTGTTACATATAAATAAATTATTACAATTACATTTTTTTGGCTACATGCCTGTATAAGGAATGGAAAGTTCCCACTACACCATCAAACCAACTTAATTTTAAGTTACAAACAATATACAAATACAGAAATGTATCGAAAAAAAAATATCATGTGATCCACTAATTGGCGTTCGCATTTTAAAACCATGACACGGTTAATATGTCTTTTCTTTCATTGGGGTTGGTGGCCCAATGGTAGAAGCAAAGCTTCTAGGAACACCTAAAGGGGAGGTCATGGGTTCAAGTCCCACAAGGAGTAGAAATTTGCCGTTCAAAAAAAAAAAATAATAAAAGACATTCCAATAATACCCATATTACACCTAAATTAATTAAAATTCATTAGTACCATTAGAGCACCCACAATGGGTTACTTCAGACTGTTAAAACAAACCGGATGGAGCAAAGCAACCCCCCCCCCCCCCCTAATTGTAGCATGTCGTCCACTTGAGGTTGGTCTGGTATACCGGGCGGTTCGCTTGTCACATCGTGGGCTCTTTTTCTTTTTAATTGGTATTCGGTTATATATTATGAAAAGTGGGTGATGAGATGCATATATGTACAAAAAAAGTGAATTTGGAAGAATTGTTGTTTGGATGGTTTGAAATGATTGACAACATGGAAATCCAAACCAACGTCATCATTGTGGAAGCTCTTACAAGAAATTAGTACCCTACAGATAAACATACCTTGCGGTTTTTTAGATCTTTATTTGCCATTTCTGCCTTAGCACGCGATCTTCTGCGCCTAATAATTCCACGATATTGCTTCGCATTCACAAATAGCGGTCCATCATCGCTGCCCAAGTTCAATGGCAACATAATCCGACCCTGAATCATTATGAAAAAGACAATCCTTAAAAGAATGCAGGTGTCAACATGTTAGAAGTACTAAAAACATGAATCAGATTCCCAACTAAGCTTGTTCATCCAAATAGAATAAAAATAATTTAGTCGAAATTAATGTGGACGAATTACTTTTTAAAAGGTACCTTTCTCAAGATTACCATCATACATAGGAAAAAAAGATGTAAACAAATTTGTATAAAGAGATGAAACACCTTGATTTGAGGTCCATAAGCCGAGAACAATCCATAAGGACCATAACATTGATCCTCATAAGGGTATCTACCACATACCTATCACCATTGGTTAAAAAGAGAGATAATATATCAACTTTATATAAAAGTTAAAGATCAAAATTGTCTAAAAGATAAGAATTGAGGATTAAAAAGTTGTACCATGGTTGGTTGACCAAATCCAAGCTCAACATAACTTTGGTCAGATTGCATTGAAAGATCTGCTTGAATTTTTGCTGATTTTTGTTGGTTGGATGAATTCTTGCAGTCATCTGAATCAAATAAAAATTGATCAAGTTTTTGCATTAACTTTTCCTGTCTCACTTTAATACAATATTTATCTTGATGTAAGCATGCAACATGGTTTTGAAAAAGCATGCCTGAGGCGCAGAGTCATTGGAGATGCACCTCACGGTCTTAAGGCGATGCCTCTTGATAAATCAGAATTGGTCAAAAGTAAGGTCCGGATGAGGTTAATATGTAAAACCAACGGAAAGGATGAAGAGATTTTAAATGGTTCACTTGTCGAAGAAAGTTGAGATATATGTAAAAGAGACGAGAGAGATGCAACTTTGGTACATAGAACAATGCCTTACGTCTTGCCTTTTGGGCTTAAATTAAAACCATGACATGCACAACATTTGACACCAAAGTTGTGAACCTAAACTTGGAGATACATATTAAAATTAGAAGAATTAGTAAAATTAAAATAAAAATAAGAACATTACCACCAATAATATTGAATTGAGTTATATTCCTTTTATTAAACACTTGATCTGAATCACGATCTAATAGTTTAGGTGAAACATCCTTCGTTAAAGACTTTAAGTTGTATTCTTCAGGAGTTGACCGAGTCGCAAGCTCACTCCACCAAGGACCCGAACCTGAACCTAAACCTGGTGAAGGTGAACTCATAGGATTCCAACCACTATCATCATCCTGTTCTTTGTAATAAACCGAATTCATCGTCATAACTATAACCAGGAAAAGATTAAACTTCTTTCTCCACCAAGATGACAGATTTCCTTTAAAGTTATACATGTATAAAGATTATTAGATCATCAAGAACATCATTTAAGAAGAACTAGAATAAACACTAGTTTTAGATAAAAAAAAAAAAAAAAAAACTAGTTTGTTATAAGCAAAACCAAAGTCAAATAGTTATGATAAGTAACATAAACTAACTACAAGAAAACTGGGGTTTTACCGATGGAAGATTCCATTGGAAAACCGTCAGTGAAAGCCTTCACTGATGGGAACCCATCGGTGAATTAGCTTTGTTGGTATCGGGAATCAAACCTGAAAAAAGACTGACAAAGCTAATTATTGGTCTTTCCAACGACTCCTTGAATTCTGAAAAAAAAAATATATATATTTTGACGGTATCCGTCGATGATCTGTTAGTAATTTTCTAACAAAACTTTTCTATGGAATAATTTTCATCGGTGAAAGTCTAGTTTTCTTGTAGTGAGTTGATGATTCTGAGGAGAATCTAAAGATTTATAAATAAAATGGAGTGAATATTCCAAGAAAGTAACAGATCAAGAGCTAGAGTTAGTTGAATGAATAGTACCAATTAACAGTCAGATATATAAATGAAAACCAATTGCAGTTGCTGTGTTGATACAGTTGGAGATTCTTGAAGGGGAAAGGAAGATTGAAGAAAACAATTGGTTGGGTGACTGCCAAATAACATATTGTTTATAAGGATTTTGTTGTTTTCCTTTTTTCGTTTTGTTTATATAAATTAATATATTAAACTTAGTTAATGGTAGATTAATTAATAATTACAAATAGTAGGTAATCGGATAACTACTTTATTGTTTTATTTTTATAACATTTTAACGAAGTTTGATGTGAGCCTATCGTCACCATGTGTGGATGTACTATACGAAGGCATTTAGCTAAACGGTATCTTGGTGTTGGTGTGTTAAATGGTGTCCCGACCTTATAAGGTCGAGTGTTTGCATCTTGTTGTTCAATGTAGAGTAGAATTAGGGTAGTTTAGATAAGTGTATGAGTTACCGTTCTAAACAAATTTACTGTAACAATATTGATACTAAAATTCAAAATCTTGGTCTTTGTTATCTTAAAAACTTAATTTTACTCTAGATAACAAAAATTAAGTTATATTTTGATTACTTTATAATTTCTTCGTTTTTTTTAACGCAAATTTTATACCACCTTATTTTCACCTAATCATACATTTGGAAGGATTTAAACCCACAACCTCACATTTGTAACGAGTTTTATAATTTATCCGTGGTTTGGATTGTATCAACTTTATTACACCTAAATTTGGTTTTTAATCATTGATGTTAGTTAAAGGGGAAAAGATTCTTTAAATCAATCATATAAAGTTATTGTACTAAAAACTGTTTCTATTTGTGGTAACTTAACCGCTTGTTGTTTCTTCATGTGGACATAGCTAACCAGTTGCCAATTGGTCAAGCCCAACCTCCAATGGAAGATTATTGTACTTTTAACATTTCATTGCATCTAATAATTGATGAGAAGTAATAAACAACATACAAAACATGAAACTAATAAGGCCACACGAGACGAGACTCCCCGTGATTAACAATCTTGAAGGACCGTGAAGCCGCAAAACACCTACAGCCCCAGCCTGTCATTGTGAAACTCATCATGGTAGTGATGGCCATCACAATCGTAAAACTTGAATTTTGTACTGTTGGCAACAGTCTATTCCGTTATATGTAAAAATCATATTTTTACCATATAAATATTTTGATTCTTTAACTATTTTTCACACCGCTTAAAAACACATACAACACCCACATTGCAACCCATAAAAAATATATCAAATGGAGGGTCCAAATACGTTTCCACCCGAATCATCTAGTTCGTTCGACTTGAAGGGTTCCACTCTTGAATTTATTGCAAAGGTTTGTGAAGACGCGGAACTTGAAGATACGGGACGATCAAAGAAAAATATATATTGTGTGGCGTGATCAGTTAGCTGCAAATGAAGTTCTAATGAATTATTACTTTGTTGAAACCCAAAGTACAGTGTCGAGGCATTTAGATTGGGGTTCTATTTATCGAAAGATTTATTTTTAAAGATTGTGGGAGATATCAAACTCAACTTGAATATTTCAAGAAGGCTACAACGGAAGGTGAAAAAGAGTTTCACGATGATACAAAAATGCACATCCGCGATTCATCAACTTGCAACAGATAACATGTCTGATGAATATAATGAGTATTTAGCTATGTCTAGTACGTAGGACTTCAAGTGAACCTCTTGATTTTTTTTTTATTTTTTTTTTGCAATGTTGTTATTAAGTTATTTGGTATAGAGTTTCTACGAAGATTGACTGGACACATCATAACTGTTGCATGGTTGAAAACTCGTCTCTATTGAATCTAAAATTGAGTTCTTACATGATTGTGGGAGATATGATGCAACACTGCAATGGTTTTTTGTGTTACATGTTGAAAACGCTTGTAGAATGGATTTTACATGATTTGAGTAGTAAAGGATTGGAAACGGGAAGCTTGGAAGGAAAGAAGGACCAAGAAAAGAGAAAGATAGAAGGTTTTGCCGTCAATAACAACGTCGACCGCTAATTTGGGTGTCAACAAGGAAGAACTGTCGATGACGCTTTGCCTACCGTTGCCGACAGTGGGACTCAGAAGGCAACAAACACAACTGCATCGCCTGCAGATTGGACCGTCAGCAGAAGGCCGTCGACAACGGTTTGCTCACCGTCGCCGACGGTGGAGTTCGAAGGCAGCAATAACAGTGGCCGTCCCAGGCCACGTCGACCAGAACTTGGGGCGTCAGGGCTCCTGGCGTCGACGACGGCCCCCACCACCGTCGCCGACGGTGGTCACAAGGAAGAAACAAAAGCAGCAGTAGCCCGCCGTCAACGATGCCGGTCTCACCGTCGCCGACGGTGGGGCCGGAAGATATTTAATCGTTGAATTTTTTTAAGCACATTGAGTGGTATCTTTAACTAGAAGCTGGATTGGGCGAAAAAGAGAAATATAGGGGATCTTGCTAGGGGTTTACATCATTTGGAAAGCTATATTATCAAGGAGAATAATCATGAAAAAAATCATCTCATACTTAATTCTCTATATAAAAAAAAACTCCATTTCCATACTTCGTCAGAAGAATCAACTGAAGGATCAAGAAGATGAACATCATTTCAATCATACATGCTTTAATCATCGCCATGAGAGGCTAATTTCCTTAGGTTCACCCCGATGTAATTTGTAAGTTAGGGTTCTTGAACAATTTAGGGATTTTTATATTTTCTAGTTCTATTTGACTATTTGAACATTTATATTTGATATGGTAATCTTGTTTTGAATTTGTGATAGCTAATTTCCACTCGTACTAATAACATCAAAAATGATTTCGTTTACATACTCGGTATTGCTTTATGATTTGAATATTCTTAAACAATAAAGTGTATAATTGTCCATGTTAATGTTTGAAGATTATTGACACATATGTCTTGTAATAATGAATCCGTTAGTAGTCATTGCATAAACATCATCTCCCCCAAAGTGTGATAAAACCCATAGCTTACTTATGAATTCGGGTGTGACCTTTTTCTTATCAATTGTTTAGAACTCATTTTTTTTTATCAATTATTTTCATTGCAATTTAGTTTCATGTTTTACTAAACAATCAAACTCCTTTCAAATTATCTTAAATGAATACAATAGCAAGCTTCATAATCGACTAGACACCTTCATAATAGTTTCAATCAACTTTAAAGCATTAACACCAACCACAAACTCTTCGTGGATTGACACCCTATTACCACTAACTACATAGTTAAAGGTGATAAGGTAGACTTATAAATATTACTTTTGACCGGACCGCGACAACCGATCAATAACACGTTTGTACACCACACATGAGGCTAGATGACACCTTCTAAGGATGCTCGGTAGCATCGACTATACACATATCATTTGGAAAATTAAGTTGTCTGACAAGTTTGGAAGCTAGACCAGTTGATGAGAGGTAACCATAAAAAAATGACGATCATGTTCGAACCAGTTGCGTCGAATGATTTATCGATTTGGCATGCATACTTTGGTGCTCCCGGCATAAACAACAAAATTAATGTTCTACATCAATCACTGTTATTTCATTCCGAGTTATAAGGAGTCTCCTCATCATGTTTGTTTATGGTCAACGTGAGACATTATAGACATGACTTCTATCTTGTTGATGGCATTTGCTGACTTGGTCTGTTTTTGTGAAAGCTTTATTTTTATCAATCTGTCGACAAATAAATACTTTTTAGGAAGTTACAGGAATCGGTAAGAAAAGACGTTGAAAGAGATTTTGGTGTTTTAAAAAGTGAATGAGGTATAATGGATCGAGCGATATGTACGATTAAAAAAACTGAAAATAAGGAGTGTCTCCTGTATGCGTGTATCATATTGCACAATATGATCACAAAGGAAGAGGGGCACACAATATCACCATATTACGTTATTGACCCTTCGACACAAGTACCCGTTAGCAAAGATAGTCTTTTGGAGTTGCTGGAATGCACCTACTTTCGACTATGATATGATCTACCGGAACATGCTCGAGGTTTAGATATCCAATTACCCATTTCCAACGAAGAGTATATTTTATTTTGGTTTTTAAATTTGAGTATTTTTTTTCTTTTAGGTAGTATTTTTATATACTTTGATGTATTTTAAAGATGTTGGTTTTTATACTTTTTAATTTCACATTTTATTTAAAAAGAAAAAAAATAGTAATGAAATGTGATGGGTGCTCCTAATGATTTAATGATTGAATGTGAAAAAATGAGGTGGCAAATGTTGATTGGATGTGATAACAAAAGTTTAATAATGGTGAATGTAATGGGTGCCTATTCTATTGGAAATTACAACTATTGTGATTTAGGGCGGATGGTGCGCTACTAGAATTGGGCATGGGTACCTCACTACCAGTACGGTAACACCGTCGCCACCCGTGCTGGTAGGGGTCCCGTGAACCGTTTTCTGGTTGTAGTTAACGGGCTGGTAATCGTGTATTTCTTTTTTTTTATTTACTTTAATTCCTTTTTAATTATGTATAACCATTTTAAAGCAACATTTTGTTTATTTTTTTAAAATAAATAAAAACATAAGACAATATTTATTAATATTAAACATAAATAAAAATACATAAAAACATAGAAGATAAAGCTTAGAGTTGATGCATGAGTTGCCAGGCCTGGAGATGCTCAAAGTTGCCGCGGTAACGAGCCGCATAGCTCGTCTGGGTCAACTCCACAGCCAACTCCGGCACAATGCCTTGGTGCCGGCTCATGGTACGCTCGTAGCACGTGGTCCACCGATCACATTTGTTGTTTAGATCGGTCCACTTTCTCTGTAGGCTCTCAATTGTGCGGTCGCTTTCGCCGACTTGTTGTTTGAAGTCAGCCAAGACACGGTCCCAGAAGCTTGTTTGGCGACCTCCTGAGCCTCCCGAGCCCCTACGGGGTTGGCGTTGCAACGATGGGTCGTTTTGTGCGTCCTTAACGCACACAACCAAAGTCATTTCTTCGTTTTCGGTCCAACGAGTCATTTTAAAGGTTTGAAGGTATGAGTGTTATTGTTGATGTTCAAGTGTGTTTTCACCACCGTCTTTTATATACAAAAAAACCCAACCGTATCACATGCTAAAAATTGAATTTCTCTGATGGTTAGATAAGATCGATTTAAATGGGATTAAATTTTTTTTGACCGTGTTTGGTGTAGACAGTTTCGCAATAAACACGGTCTGACGGTTTGGTGATAAAATTTATAAACCGTGTGAATTAAAAAAAAGCTTTGTATTTGTATTTAAATGACAAAAAAAAAATAGAATTAGTGGAGTGCTGCCTACAAAAAACTGTTTCAGTGAAGTAAATCAATTAAGTGATGTGGCACCCCTTTCACCCTTACATCAATAATTTAAGGGTTCCATATATTCAAACCCACCCCCTCGAAATAAACAAGTAAATAGATTTCAACACCTTGTTGGTCTATAAGCGGCGTATAACACAAACCTTTAAAAAACATACTTCACCTATCATATGTTGTCCGACTGCTAGTAATATAAACAGAGTATAGGCCTACATGACACACATATTATTTCCTTCAAAAACTTGGGTACTTTTGTTGTCCTATACACGACGTATAGATGGTTTTTTTACAAGTAGTTAACACAAACATTTTAAATTAATCGAAAATAAACTAATGTAAACATGTAACGAACTACACATTTTAAAGAATGTATGCGAATAACCGTCATATGCTTAGGCCATCTTGGAATATATTCCAAGAATTGACATATTTACTCTGCCTCTTCTCCAGCTTTATCTAAAGCAATAAACTCATATTCCGTTGTGGTTCTAGCCATAAGAGTTTGTTTGGACGATTTCCAAGCTATAGCTACTCCTCCAAGAGTAAACACATAACCACTTGTGGATTTAGAATCTTTCATATCGGATATCCTGTTGCCATCATTGGATCTTTCCACAACAGCTAGATCTTGATCGAATGCAGTCCATAATTCCCACTTCCATTGCATACAATCTAGACTACTAATCAACCCATGGAAACTATGCATATTTTGATGAGCATCCACAATTTGTTGCATGTCACTACACATAGGTTTTCTCAAATATAATATAGGTAGAGTACAATAATATACTTACAAAAAGTATGAAGACTTTCCCTCGCCACTCGTTCCAACATTTTGCCACCCTTGTTTAGTATAAATAGGTTTTGGATGTTTTGGTTGATCACAACACTCAGAAACGCAAAAAGAAACAACCCGAAAACGCAAAAACCGCTATCGTATACACTTAATATTGTGTTCGCTTTGCTTTTATTACATCATTCCGTGGCTTCATCTTCAAACCCATCCCAAACCGGTTCCACAAACGAGCCTACCGTTGTTTAAATTTTCGAGACGACACGAAACGCCGAACTTTTTGGTGAAAATGGTTATTTCGACTTGGGTCTTATGTCGAATGCGAAAAAAAAGCACGTTGTAGAAAGTTTTAATTTCATTTTCCATGTTTCTTGTTTTGAAATCTTAAAAAAATAACAAAAGTCGTAATTTTTTGTTTATTTTTTTTTTTGTCAGCGGCTTATTTATTTTTTTTAATTGTGCGCGCAAGAACCGATTCCGGAACCGAAACCGAAACCGGAACCAAACCGGAACCGAACCGAATCGAAACCGATCTTTGGAACCGACGGAACCGGGACCAAAACCGGACAGAACCAGAACTGGAACCGGTTCCGAACGAAACCGACACTTTAGCGGACCGGTTCCAAACCGGAACCGGTTCCTAAAAAAAACCGATTTCTTCACTTCTACTCCACACTAGACCTGGGTTGGTGTGGGTAACGGGGAAGGCTTTGCAACCTCTTCCACGCCCCCACGCTGTGTTGTCTAAATAACATATTATTTTTATTGCAAACTTTAATGTTGTAGGATCGACGAACGTGTCACTCGACAATCACGAGGGTTATATTCAAGGTGCGGAATCCCTTGAATATGTCTTAATAACAGAAACTAACTTGAAACAATGATAAACGAGCAATTACAACACACAAACGGGTCAAAAGATTAACGTTAATATCATTAAAACAGAGAACGAGTGTTACAATGATCAAACCAAGCAATCTCAGACCTGGGGAGGGTGTTTGGAGAGTGTGTGTGGCAAAAACTAATTATTAGGGCAATGATTGGGCCTATTTATACCTCCCGTACTCGTACAGGTCAGTATACGCGAGTAGGGGCCTATAAGACATGTTCCTATAGGCAATTGGGCTCTAATCGCCTATAGGGAGTCCCTAATCGCGTGAACAGTGATGTGGTATAGGGTGTAATCGCCTATAACCATCCACTACTCGCCTATAACCTTAGTCACACCCAAAAACGCGTATAAACGTCTCCAAACACCCCGAAACTCGTCCAAACAACATATATACTAGCCTAGGGACATCATGCACTAACAAACTCCCCCTTGGACCAGGCTAGTATACGTACAGAGACTTCAAAAGACATCGTTTATAACAAACAAAACAACTTTACAGACTCGAAAATTTGAAAACAAACAAAACAAAACATAGCAAGACAAGCAGCATCTTCAGTCTTCTCTATCAAATCTACATCGTCCTGATCCTTGAAAGTCTTGACCAGTCGCATCCAGCATGAACTTTGTTGGCGTGACAAAATCGAATCACCCTTTGATACTTCAATGCTTGATCAGCTTCAGCCTTCAAATGCTGAATGGGATACAGGAACAGTGTCTCCACATCTTTCTCTGAACAATTGATAAGCCACATCGGATCCCAAATCCTGATCTTCCTGCACGGTTTAGGCGAGTTGCTCAAGACAATCACTGCCTCAGTAGTCACTGCATCATAGTGCCAGTAGTAGAACTTTGAGGAGAAGTCTTGCTCAACTGGGACAATAGGAATCTTCGATACGCAGTTTGGTGGCTTAATCTTATGTTCTCAAATAGGACTTTTGGTGCGAGGATGAATCTTGTCAGTTTTGTATGACTTGGGATACTGAGGTTTAAGGGATCTCCATTCAGATTGGCTCTCTTTAGCTAGAAGGTTGTAGAAAGTATCTAGGTTGGATTCTTTCTCATAATATAGAGGAAAGTCTAGTCTGATCAGATCTCGGATATACCAGAAGGGGAGACCGAGGACATTCCGGTAAGGGCTGAAGTATAACACACCTTCTTCCCATTTCACGTCCAAAATCTTCGTTTTCTCTATATAAGCCCAACTGATAACATCTCCAGACATCTTAGACAAACATTTCTTGAAGATAGAAGCTTGTACTGGTCCCTTCTTCTTCTTTTCCTCTTCACCCGATGGAAACCAATTTGGATATTTCTGCCTGATCTTGTCGTGTCTTTCTTTCACCTTGTCAGGAACAGGAGTAGGATTTGATTTCAGCTTTTCTTCAGCTTCATGAACCATCTCCTCAGAAATATTAGGAATCCCTGTGCCCGTATGATCAACCACATATTCGGGAGTTGGCACACTGGTTCCTTCTTCCAAATTTACCTCATTGTTCTCCGGATGCATCCCTGGTGGTGGACTTTGACTTGCACCGGAAGATTCTCCGTGTGCGTGTCCAAACACCTCTTTCATGTCATCAGAGGTCATCTCAGGAGGTATCTCGCCCTCCTCTAAGTCATATTCTGGCATAGTAGGTGGAGGAAGTAGGTCGCCTTCATCATCATAGGCAAAATAACAGTTCAAGGGCTCAACATACTCCTCTGGAACTACGGCTTTCTTCATTGCATCCCGTAGTTGCTGAATCTTGCTTTTCATGGCACCTGGCTCCCCCTGAGCAGAAGAACCTACTGCAGGATCCTTGCCTTGTCTGTCATGGCTTTTCTTCGTACGTTTAGATCCAGATCCAGCTGATGATCCGCCACCACCTGTGGCTCCAGGATCACCACCATCACCACCTTTACCAGCATCATCATTACCATCATCCGATTCATCATCATCATCATCATCATCATTGTCCTCGTCATCATCTTCTTCATCATCATCATCACCAGCACCAGCTTCTGAACTTTCACCACCAGTGAGTCTAGGTTGAGTTCCAGTTAACTCATTTAACCTAGTTCTCAGTTCTGCGTTCTCTTTCTCAGTTCTGGTGATTCTACGTTCATTGTTCACATTTACAAGTTGAAGCTCGCTGTTCTTGGCTTCGACACCTGCAAGTCTCTCCAAAGTACTTTGGTTCGACTTTATCAGCTGCTGGTGAGATTCCATGAGCTGCCTGTTTGATTCAATAATCTGCTGATTAGATAATGTAAGCGCATCGACTGTCGCTTGCAGCTCTTTGTTAGACTGGATTGTTTCCCCGATCAGCTCAAGCATTGCCGTTTCATTCTCTTCAATATTAGCATTCTTGGTTCTCAACTCATCTATTTCACGCGTTTGAGTAGCAACTATAGCAGTTAACTCGCTGATTTTCGCTGAAGTTGTTCATTTGTTGCAGATGCTGAAGAAGAAGAGGTCTGATCGGTCGACCTAGAAGCCGGAGGTTGGACTTCTTGTCGCATCTTCCTAATCCGGTCACCAATTGGATTGGAAACAATTTGGGAACTTGTCGCTGCTTCGGTAACTGAGACTGGCTCAGTGAAGATTACCGAAGTAGGCATCGACATGGTGACTCTTGCAGGCATAGCTGCACTAACAGATGTGGGAACAGATGATGTTGCTGCTGCTGTTGTTGTTGCTGCTGTTGTTGTTGTAGTCATTGCTGCTGCTTGGGAGGATTGAGTGTCTTGAACCCCAAACGCTTCAGGAAGATTAAAACGACTTTTCCTTGAAGTCTTCTCCATTTGCGGTTTTTGAGACATCGTCTTCTTTCCACGAACACTATCCTTCTTAGAAGTGGTCTTTTGTCTCTTTGGAGGAGGTGAAGTGTCAAGCTCTGCATCTAAGTCTGCAATTAAATCGTCCTGTGCCACAACATATGTGGGATCTTCAGCAAGAGCTCTTATCGCAGCTGCACTAGCTTTCTCCTCTCCTGCCTTTCTCTTTGCTCTTTGTTGTTTCTCAGCAAATGTATCAGGTGAATCACTTTCAGTGTCATCAGAGTCATCATCAGCATCAGTTATGTTGACTGGTGCGTCTTCATCAACATGTTCTTTACCCTTAGCAGATCGAGAGGATTTTTGTTCTGTTGCAGCACTGGAAGGTTCTGAGAAATCTAGAACATTCGGATCAAAATCATCCTCACTACCTTCAGTAGTGTCAGTGGTTCTGCCAGGAGCGTTTTCACCTAACTCGACTGTCTCTCGCCCAATATCATCCCCTTCTTTAAACACCAACTTATGAATTCGGGCGTCATCTTCTGAATCGCTATCATCATGTCTCCACCTATTCTCCGGTGGTGACACATAATCATCTCTGCTCAAATGCCCATATACGTGCCTGCTCGGAGGATATTCAGACTGCGGTCTGTTTTTATAACTTCTCATCCTGTTCATCTCTTTCTAAGTTATGTCTTCAATCACAATAAATTCTGCAGTATGCTTCATCAAGCCTGGTACTTGGCGATCAATAATCATCTGCAGAAAACGAGGATAAACGATGAAAGAAGTCTTTGTCGTCTTCTGCAATATTATCTCTTTCAGATGATGTAGGATCATTTTGGAAAACTTGAATGGCTTGTTGAGAGTCAAGGCGACTATCGCAGAAACCAACGTATCCCTGATAGCATCAAAAGTACCTCTCCTCGGACCAATGCATTTCAAGACTACATGCGTGAGATACTTGAGTTTGGGCGGAAGTAGTCCTTTCATGAGCATCTGCTGTTTCTTGACTATTCCCATGTATTTCATCCTCAGAAAACCGCCACGAATCAAGATGGCGTCAAACACTATGGGATCAGTATCAACATCGCTAAACTGTAGCTCTTCTCGAATGATTTGTTCAGTAATAATAACCTCTTTCCCTTGTATCGAGCTTGTAATCACAATTGGTACGGCGTTGTAGTCTACTTTAGCGTTCTGGTAAAACTCCAGCAAGATATCCTTATACGCTGCGTGTTGCTTGGTTATAGCGTAATGAATTCTTGACCACTTCAGAAAGTCGATAACGCCTTGGAAAGTTTTGCACTTCTCCATTGTAACAGGTCCGAGAAAAGCACAACAGTTGTGCTTGGGAGATGTTTTCCAAATCACCATCCTGAACATCAAAACAAGTTATAAGTATTCCAAGCAGATCAAATACGCATAAAACGGACAAAACGGACTAAAATCGGACAAACATAGGTGAAAAGGACTGTTATAGGCGATTACAAATAGTAATCGCCACTTACAAGGGGCGAATAGGGCTGTTCTAGCGATTATATTTATCAAGAGGTCTAATCGCCTATGTTTCATGCGATTAGAGGAGAAACCTTGCCAATTGCACTACAATTCACGCGATTAGAAGAACAACACAGCCATAATCGCCTACTGTTCACACGAGTAGAATTTTACTCGCATGAACAGTACCAGTGTTTACCCATTTTGTCGATTTTGTCATTCGTCGAATTTGATCCTGAATTTGATCACATTTAAGCCTTCGACACCCGGTTAACAAAACCCCTAACATATCATTCACTATACGGTTCGTATATAGATCAATCGACACAGTTTGAGAATTAGGGTTCATATGGTTCAAATTTGGGGTTTTTGATTTTGAGGTGTTTTAGATCAAAATTTTTGTACAAACAGAATCTATACGGCCCGATTAACAAAACCTCATCATCATTTAGCATCAACAATCCCGTTTTAATGCTACCCGATCAAGAGCAATAAGACTAGGGTTTTGGTTCATAAAAACGGATTTAAACCCTTAAAACTTGATGTTAAAATATGAAACTTTAAGAGAATGATACCTTGATTGTGTAGAACAATTATTCAAGATCAAAAAGATACGGGCAGAAGGTTTGATTCAGTCGGGTATAGAGGGAAATGGTATAGCAGTGATGGACGTTTGAAATATTATGAAGATGAAGTTTCTAAGTGTTGGTCTTATACCCTGTTCTAATCGCTAGACTTAACTAGCGAATAGAATTCTATTCGCTTAAGTGGACCCACGAATATAGCTACTCGTTAGACAAATGCACGAATAGAAGTTCTAAACGTCTGTAGTTGTATCATGTGTATAATATGAGACAGAAGCCCTACTCGCCTATACACTCACGCGAATAGGATGTAATCGCCTCAAGTAACACATGAGTAGGGGTATTCGCTTATACCTATAGGCGATTATAACTCCAAATGCCTAAAGTCTACACATAAATTACCAAATTGCCCCTGCAGTACCAATTCTCACAATTTTGACCTGTTAAGGTTCAAAACATGCGTTTTTCACCCCGTTTTAACACATGACTCAAATGACGACTCATATCTTTGAAAAACTTTCATTTTCAACCCCTGTACTTAAGAGAAAGTACGGATTTGACCCGGCAAAAACACAATTTTCAATCAGTTGATTTTCGGCGTTTTATTTTTTGAAGAAATAAGATTACAATGGATTAAGATTCCATCATCGGCAATCAAGAATGATTAATCAAATAAAACTAAGCATAAATAAAATGAAAATGGGAGATCAACTAACTGTACACTATCATATTTTTGCGAGTTTCATCAGTTAGGGAATCATATCAGTGTACGGACTTTACTCGAACCCTTATATATTCAGTTTTTTTTGTTTAAATTACCAATAAGCATCCTACAACAACTGCCGATATTGTTGTCCACCTAAACTCAAAATCAAGTTTTATCGCTAGGCACTTTAGAGACGTTAAGGTAATATTAAGACTGATGTACAAGGTGTTCCCCGCCACGCGACACATTCCCGTATCAAGTCATGCTCAAAGCTTCCTCATAACTGGTGAGTAAGCTGTTGTCATCCGTATTTTACAAGGAATGGACTCAGTGGTGATCAGGTCTGCAGAAACGCTGCAACAGAGAGACCAGTGAGATCCAAACCAGGGTTCAAGTCAAATACCGTATATTTGAATTTTAACGGTATAATGCTTTAGGTATATGATTTGATACCTTTGAGTGAATTCTCTTTGAGAATAGGGTTTTGGCATTTATGAATACTTTTGCTCTTTTAGGATTCCCGGACGTCTCCTGATCAGAATTTATTCTATTTTTTTTGTTTTGATTTTTTTCAGGAAACGACATAGAGGCGTCTCAGTTGTAGGCTGCGAACCTAACGTACGACACATGTGCCACTCCTATTTATTCTGAGAGATGTCTAGTTCACCCCGGATGTACCAACCTCTTAAAGACCATGAAACCTCGGATTTTGGCATGCTATCAAACGAGATTTTGGTACCAAGACCATATGCCAACGCACGTTGATCCACACATGTTACAGTTGATTTAGGTTTATATCACCGTGCCGAACATGGAAATGATTTTGAGCCTACCGACACATCATTGTAGAGGCTACTTATCAGTTCCAATAATTTTAAGATAATAAGAGTCCAGACAGTCCGACTGATGGGTTAATATCATCTTCCCCTTTTCACCAAAGAAACTCATTTTTGCATTTTTCAATTTTTTTTTGATTTTGGGATTTTCTCATTTTTTTTGAATTTTTGCATTTTCTGATGTTTTTGTATTTTTCTGAATTTTCTCCCCCTAAAAATCTAAAAATTTGCGAAAAGAAAATATTTTTGGATTTTTCTGATTTTTTAAAGAAAAATATTTACAAAAACGATTACCGATGAGGATCTAATCCTGCTTAACTTTAATGCCGTTTAAGATTTACAGATACTCAAAACGAGGACCGTCAAAAGCTTTGGTGAATAAATCGGCACGTTGGTAATCCATGTGGATTTTGACCATATCGATAAGTTTCTTTTCATAGCAGTCGCGTATGAAATGATACTTAACCAAGATATGTTTCGCCTTGGAATGGTTAACTGAGTCTTTAGCAAGAGCTATAGCGGACTCATTGTCACAGTGAATGGGAGTATTAAGAAATTTCAAACCGTAGTCTCTTATTTGTTGATGTATCCAAAGAACCTGGGAGCAGCAGCTCGATGCTGCTACATATTCCGACTCACAGGCAGATAGGGCAACCGAGGCCTGCTTCTTGCACTGCCACGAGACTAGTCTTGTGTAACGCCCAGCTTTTTCTAAAAATTTTATTAAAACACTATATTCGCATAACATTTTAATTTGCTAGCAATAATATCCTGTAGCGAGAAATACATTCTTGTTCGTTAACAATTTAGAATAATTACTATTACTGTTATTTTTATATATATAGAAAATAATAATAAAAAAAATCGCAGAAACCGTAATGAATAATATGAGTTACTTCGGATCCCTAAACGAAATTATTATTATTATATCAAACCGATTAATAATAGGAATTATTGTAATACTAATAATAATAAACAAGACAAATATAAAAGAAATAGAATCACAAGAACACAAATTTCACCTTGAGACCACCACCATTTGAAAATTAAATCTGCACATTATGGTGTTAGACCCAAGGTGCACAACCCATGCCTGTTCTCACGTGTATCACCTTGAAATCGATGAGCATGCTTATGAATCTAAGCCATAAATGAACCCCATAACTTTCAACTCTCCTACCTTGCTCTCCTTTCTTTCTCTGCTCATTCTCCACACACACACACCACACCTCTAAAAGATCACAATAATTCCCATCTACCTTCATCCTCTTTACTTACATTCATGGGAAGGACCTGGCTTATAAAATGGTTCCACGGTGAAACTCTAACAACCGGCCGCCATGACTGCGGCGGACCTTGTCCCGGGTCTGGGTCAGTGTTTTTGGTGGGTCCTGGTTTAATGGTGGTCTAGTTCCAGAAATGAGTCCAGGTTTGAGTCTTGATTCTTGGTTTTCTTTCCGGGTTTTGGTCGATGAAATCGGTTCTTTTAAGCTTTGGATGGTTTTGGTTGGTGGTGATAGGCCACGGCGGCATGAACGGCCCAACAAGGCGTCGACGGTCACCACTTTTCTTCTTCTAATAAAATCGGCGTGAGACAGAGCAACCTTGTCAGGAGGGTGACAAGTTCATGGCTTCGATGGTCGTGACATAAAGGTCTCTAGCCAGTCAAACATGTAAGTCCTAAAGCGATTCGTTTGAGTTTTATCTTTCATCTCTCTGTTTCTGTGACTACGTGGATGGTGACAGTAGTTCGGTTGCCGAAAATGAAGCAGCAGAGCTACGACGGGGGTGGGGTTTCACACGAGTCGCTGGTTCCGAGTCAAATTGATTAAGATACGATCACTGCAGCTTATATCGTCATTGCCTTCGACTTCTTTTGCCACAACAATATCCTGTTACATGACTTATAACGAAGGTTAGTTAACCGAACCGTTTTCTATTTTGAAATATTTAATCTAATTCGATTTCATTCAGTCCTTGATGTTTACGAACCCCTCATGTAGTAATTTAATTGTTAATTGGCTATGGGGTTTGAAATGATCTAATTGTCAGAGTCACTTTCTTATATAAACAAAAAGCTTCACATGCTCCATGTGGGTTGCAAGCTTTATTGATTATTAAATTATTTTAATGAGTCAAGTTTTGCACCAATATGTATGGTACGTACATATGTTTTTTTTTAACTAGTAAGCACCATCTTTCTTGTTAGTTTTATATGTTTGTACAAGTTGTTTAAAACTTTTCCAAATGTTCCAAATAATATTTTGTCTAATTCAAATTGAACTATCGCCGTATAAATTTTACCAACAAATCGGGTTCATGAAAGAACTTAAGTAAAGTCTATTATATATATATATATATATATACACTTTCCTTTTTTATGAATAAATGTTCACATATAATTTCAAGAAACCAAACCAAGCTACTATTGGTTCGTTAATTTATACACTCTTTAAGCCACGAATTCGTTCAATACGAGCCTAGGTAGTTGAATAACTATCTTTACAACCAAGAAACGAAACACGCTTATTTGCATTAGAATTTAAGGCATCATTTATTTGTAATAGGATACAAGATGTTCAATTAATTCAAGTTCAGACTTTTGTTTTGCTAGTACCTCCACAGTGAATTTCAGGTGAGTTCATACTTGTCCCCCTTTTATTCTTTATTCTTTGGGGCTCAACATGTATCACTATCAAAACTTAAACGATTTCATATTCTTAAAACTATTATGCTCAATCTAAATGCTATTATGCTATGCCATGCTAGAATTCAAAGTCTTACATACAAATGTACGATTAGTTAACAACCCACCTTACATGTATAGCGCTATAGGTTGACACGCCGCCCCCTTTATGGGTCATGATAAGATGAAGTCTTTTGTGTTATCGAGTGTTGTTGCCGTTTGTATGGTTCTACGGGCATATGCCTATAAGATGATGATTTGAGTAAAACTTTCTTATGCTATGTACGTAGGTCAAAACTAGTATGCTCACCAATACTTTATGTGTTGACGGATATTTTATACATGTTGCAGGAAAAGCTTGATGAGACGATACAAGAAACATCACTTAGGATTCGGCCTTAGAAACAAACGAAACAATCTTTATTTTACTTTATGTTTAAGTTAATGTATTTTTCTTATGAACAAATTGTATACTTGTTGAATCTTAGATACAAATGAAATCTATTTTAATCTATTATCACAATTTAGTGTTATGAAGTCTTTGAACAATCTATCACAAGTCTCACCTCGATGTTTCCGCCATCGGTTGGGGTATTACAGATTGGTATCAGAGCCATAACTATAGGGAATTAGGAAAATTACCATGATTTACCTAGTCTATAGTTAGGAACCTTAGTTTGACTACTTCCTTTACATGCTTGAAATACTTGATTTTTCCTACTTTCTTATTATCTATTTCATATCAATTTCATAAACCTTAAAGATGCGTGCCTTTCCTAAGGCAAAGTATACTCCAATACAAAAACACTCGAATTTCACAAACGAAAGAATCTCACCGAAATAGGAGTGATTCCCTTACTTTGGTGACAACTTTCAATCCGTTTCATTCCTTTTAAAATTTTGAAATTTCACCATCGAGATAGGAGTGATTTCCTTACCTTGATGACAAATTCACTCATCTCATTCTAGTGAAACCTTACCAAAGAGTTAGGATTAACCTCCTTTACTCTATGGGTAAGTACCAATCCACAATTCGAAGACGACATCATCGAGTTAGGAGTGATATCCACATCTTGATGACTAGTTTCATATTCCCTCGTCTTATAGAAGCTCTACTACCAAGTTAAGAGTAAATTCCTTTACCCTGGTAGCGCTTTATTTCTATACATTAACGTAACAACTTTATCATCAAGCAAAGAGTGATTCTTTTTACCTTTTGTGTTTTGAAACTACACCAAGATAGGCGTGATTTCCTTACATTGGTGGAAATTTCACAAATCCTCATTCTAGTGGAAACTTACCAATAAAATGTTGGAATTAATTTTCCTACCTTGTTGGACAAGTGCAAAAACCACACTCAAGAGACGGCACCGCTAAGATAGGAGAGAAATCCGCAACTTGGCGACTAGTTTCAATCCTCGATTTTTTTATCTTTCCAAGGTCTCAAACTTTCGATTGATAATGGACATGTAGTAACTGGAAGGGTGAATACCGTTAACCGGAATCTCGGATAGAGTATTCTACCTATTAGGCCAAAGCATGTTTCCCGAACTCGAAAGAATTTTCGACCACTTTGGTTAGTCACGGTTCCATGCCGGAACAATCCAAACCTTGTAATCTCTTTTACGTTCTGCAACCAACTTCAAGTCTATATTATTAGATGCGTTACATAAACCTCTCTCACTTCTGTCTAATCCTAGTTTTGAATTTCTCAAAAGTATTAGTAAACATCACCATTCCTGAAAGTATTTAATTTTTAATATCTTCAAATATTTTAATCAAATATTTTATCAAAAATCTAGTTTCATATTAAAGCGTTTATTATCAAGTATTTTCAATTATGCGCATTACAAAGTTTTCTCTAACTTTAAATATCGATTGGCAATCGATTCTATAAAAGTTATATTCTAAACAAACCGAAATTTTCAAATTTATGACATTGTGCTCAAATAAAAATATCAAATAAATATTTTTGAGTATTATACTTTATTATACATATTCAGCATCATGCATCAAAACCTTTATATCATGTATTTTTTTATTCATATTATCATACGTCACATTTTGTTCTTATTTACGTTACGTTATACAACTTAATTTTAAAATGAATTAATAATTCAATTATTATTCTATACCTTCTAACATTTGTTAACGTCTAATTTACAGACATGCATAATGCCAATTATTATTTTACATTATTCTATTTATGCATATTTGATTCAACCCATATGAATCTCTCCATAACATATTCAAAAGTTTTAACAAATATTTACCTATACTTTACGATTTCATTATCTTTCGTATTTCCTTGTTACCGTTCTAAATCTCCCCTGTATTTTCAAACAAAAAAAAAACAATCTTGTTCGAAAAAGGTACACAATTATTTTCTTTATGCGCGATTTCGTAATGCTAAAAAAATATTTACGAAAATGAATTCTCCTTTCACGAAACATGAAGTCATTTTATTTACCTAGTTCATACCTGATTCACAATTGGAAAATTTTTGACAACATATGAAACTTGACCTTCTCATATATGGGTTATAATAAGGATCATAAACTCTTTTCGCAAGCAAACGTCTATAACTTATTAATTCTTATGTTTGTAAAACCAATCATTTCCATAAACTCGATTCCACGTCAACTAGTCTATACCCACATATCTACAAATTTTCAAGTTTTAATGAATTAAACTATTTACCAACAACATTTTCATTTTCGACAATCAAGGTTTAAATTTCAACTGTATTCCATATACATCATTTCCTACGAGATTTGATTGCTTATCAACCAAAAAACTTCATTTCCCATTACCAGTATTCCTTATCGTCATCCACTTAATTTTATACTCCTTCATTTCTACAATCAAAATCTATATATTGTTAACATTCTTTAACTCATTCTACGCCATCTCCTACAAAGCATAACTATCCATTAATTACTCTTGCCAGGGGAATGACTATTTCATCTTTCAATAAACTCAAACAATACTTTCCAACCTGATTTTCCATGAACATTTATCTTTGTATGATACAATCATAACTACTTCTACATATACGTTTATACTCGCATCTAAACACCTTTACAGATACATTTTCAATTTCAATACGTTTATCTACCCATCAACTATTAGGGGTCTATGTGCCCTCTCGACAGTTGGATGCATTTCTAGATACGCCTCCTTAGATACAATTATACTTATAATACATTACTTGATATGTTTCGATACACATACATCTTTTCATAAACTATGAAATCTGATACTTGAAATTCAATGCCTATTCTATGCTACTTTCAAACTTGATCTTACATTAAACTTGTTTATCCATGAAACCTAAGACTTGATTTTGCGTAAGACTAGATTTTCCCATGATATTGAAAATGAATATTCTATAATACTTGTAATATTCAATAAACTTAATTTTTAACTTAATGCATATAAATCATCATAAAAACATTCTATCCACAAACTTGAATTCGCTTATACCTAAAACTCAAAGCATCCTAGCATTCATGTTGAATATCCTTTAAACTTGGAAAAGTAAACGATCTCTTTCTATTTCAATAAATGCATAAACAATACTTCATGATTTACACTTACAACAATTATAGGAATACATCCGTTGGGATGTAGCCTTCCAGACAACCAGTTTTGATTGTAGCCCATACCTAAATTCATCCATGCTTATATTCATATACATGCTTTGTTTCGTTAATACTTACTTGCCTACCTGCATACATCATCATTACGTTATCAAGTCGTCGCATATCAACGTGTTCGTTTCACAAATATAATTACTAGCTCTTAGAGTTAGAACACATTTACGTCATATCCATTGTTTTATTTCGAGTTAGAGTCATAGAAAGACATAACACCCTAATGTAAGGTAAATTGACGATTGCGGTCCGGAACGTAATCATAAATTTACAGGTACGTTAAGGTGAGATGAAATTCTATTTAGAGTTGATGGTAGACGCTCAGTACAAATTCGAAATACCAAAGGGGTGGTGGGCTAGCTGCGGTACACCCTATATATAAACACTAATGGTGTATCGAAGATGTGACCGAGGGCCGGACCAAGGACCAACTCTATTCAACTTGACCAAATCACAATAAGCCTTAACCTAAGTCTAAGCATAATCATTAGAATATTAATTAAAGCATATAAACGTTGCCCATACTACACAAAAGATTATTACTCATCCAAACTCAACAACACAAATTATAACTCTTACAATCTTAGCCTTCCACGAGTTCGCAACCGTACTTAGCAGGCATTTCTAAATAAATTTCGAGGACGAAATTTCCTAAAGTAGGGGAGACTGTAACGCCCAGCTTTTTCTAAAAATTTTATTAACACACTATATTCGCATAACATTTTAATTTGCTAGAAATAATATCCTGTAGCGAGAAATACATTCTTGTTCGTTAACAATTTAGAATAATTACTATTACTGTTATTTTTATATATATAGAAAATAATAATAAAAAAAATCGCAGAAACCGTAATGAATAATATGAGTTACTTCGGATCCCTAAACGAAATTATTATTATTATATCAAACCGATTAATAATAGGAATTATTGTAATACTAATAATAATAAACAAGACAAATATAAAAGAAATAGAATCACAAGAACACAAATTTCACCTTGAGACCACCACCATTTGAAAATTAAATCTGCACATTATGGTGTTAGACCCAAGGTGCACAACCCATGCCTGTTCTCACGTGTATCACCTTGAAATCGATGAGCATGCTTATGAATCTAAGCCATAAATGAACCCCATAACTTTCAACTCTCCTACCTTGCTCTCCTTTCTTTCTCTGCTCATTCTCCACACACACACACCACACCTCTAAAAGATCACAATAATTCCCATCTACCTTCATCCTCTTTACTTACATTCATGGGAAGGACCTGGCTTATAAAATGGTTCCATGGTGAAACTCTAACAACCGGCCGCCATGACTGCGGCGGACCTTGTCCCGGGTCTGGGTCAGTGTTTTTGGTGGGTCCTGGTTTAATGGTGGTCTAGTTCCAGAAATGAGTCCAGGTTTGAGTCTTGATTCTTGGTTTTCTTTCCGGGTTTTGGTCGATGAAATCGGTTCTTTTAAGCTTTGGATGGTTTTGGTTGGTGGTGATAGGCCACGGCGGCATGAACGGCCCAACAAGGCGTCGACGGTCACCACTTTTCTTCTTCTAATAAAATCGGCGTGAGACAGAGCAACCCTGTCAGGAGGGTGACAAGTTCATGGCTTCGATGGTCGTGACATAAAGGTCTCTAGCCAGTCAAACATGTAAGTCCTAAAGCGATTCGTTTGAGTTTTATCTTTCATCTCTCTGTTTCTGTGACTACGTGGATGGTGACAGTAGTTCGGTTGCCGAAAATGAAGCAGCAGAGCTGCGACGGGGGTGGGGTTTCACACGAGTCGCTGGTTCCGAGTCAAATTGATTAAGATACGATCACTGCAGCTTATATCGTTATTGCCTTCGACTTCTTTTGCCACAACAATATCCTGTTACATGACTTATAACGAAGGTTAGTTAACCGAACCGTTTTCTATTTTGAAATATTTAATCTAATTCGATTTCATTCAATCCTTGATGTTTACGAACCCCTCATGTAGTAATTTAATTGTTAATTGGCTATGGGGTTTGAAATGATCTAATTGTCAGAGTCACTTTCTTATATAAACAAAAAGCTTCACATGCTCCATGTGGGTTGCATGCTTTATTGATTATTAAATTATTTTAATGAGTCAAGTTTTGCACCAATATGTATGGTACGTACATATGTTTTTTTTTAACTAGTAAGCACCATCTTTCTTGTTAGTTTTATTTGTTTGTACAAGTTGTTTAAAACTTTTCCAAATGTTCCAAATAATATTTTGTCTAATTCAAATTGAACTATCGCCGTATAAATTTTACCAACAAATCGGGTTCATGAAAGAACTTAAGTAAAGTCTATTATATATATATATATATATACACTTTCCTTTTATATGAATAAATGTTCACATATAATTTCAAGAAACCAAACCAAGCTACTATTGGTTCGTTAATTTATACACTCTTTAAGGCACGAATTCGTTCAATACGAGCCTAGGTAGTTGAATAACTATCTTTACAACCAAGAAACGAAACACGCTTATTTGCATTAGAATTTAAGGCATCATTTATTTGTAATAGGATACAAGATGTTCAATTAATTCAAGTTCAGACTTTTGTTTTGCTAGTACCTCCACAGTGAATTTCAGGTGAGTTCATACTTGTCCCCCTTTTATTCTTTATTCTTTGGGGCTCAACATGTATCACTATCAAAACTTAAACGATTTCATATTCTTAAAACTATTATGCTCAATCTAAATGCTATTATGCTATGCCATGCTAGAATTCAAAGTCTTACATACAAATGTACGATTAGTTAACAACCCACCTTACATGTATAGCGCTATAGGTTGACACGCCGCCCCCTTTATGGGTCATGATAAGATGAAGTCTTTTGTGTTATCGAGTGTTGTTGCCGTTTGTATGGTTCTACGGGCATATGCCTATAAGATGATGATTTGAGTAAAACTTTCTTATGCTATGTACGTAGGTCAAAACTAGTATGCTCACCAATACTTTATGTGTTGACGGATATTTTATACATGTTGCAGGAAAAGCTTGATGAGACGATACAAGAAACATCACTTAGGATTCGGCCTTAGAAACAAACGAAACAATCTTTATTTTACTTTATGTTTAAGTTAATGTATTTTTCTTATGAACAAATTGTATACTTGTTGAATCTTAGATACAAATGAAATCTATTTTAATCTATTATCACAATTTAGTGTTATGAAGTCTTTGAACAATCTATCACAAGTCTCACCTCGATGTTTCCGCCATCGGTTGGGGTGTTACAGATTGGTATCAAAGCCATAACTATAGGGAATTAGGAAAATTACCATGATTTACCTAGTCTATAGTTAGGAACCTTAGTTTGACTACTTCCTTTACATGCTTGAAATACTTGATTTTTCCTACTTTCTTATTATCTATTTCATATCAATTTCATAAACCTTAAAGATGCGTGCCTTTCCTAAGGCAAAGTATACTCCAATACAAAAACACTCGAATTTCACAAACGAAAGAATCTCACCGAAATAGGAGTGATTCCCTTACTTTGGTGACAACTTTCAATCCGTTTCATTCCTTTTAAAATTTTGAAATTTCACCATCGAGATAGGAGTGATTTCCTTACCTTGATGACAAATTCACTCATCTCATTCTAGTGAAACCTTACCAAAGAGTTAGGATTAACCTCCTTTACTCTATGGGTAAGTACCAATCCACAATTCGAAGACGACATCATCGAGTTAGGAGTGATATCCACATCTTGATGACTAGTTTCATATTCCCTCGTCTTATAGAAGCTCTACTACCAAGTTAAGAGTAAATTCCTTTACCCTGGTAGCGCTTTATTTCTATACATTAACGTAACAACTTTATCATCAAGCAAAGAGTGATTCTTTTTACCTTTTGTGTTTTGAAACTACACCAAGATAGGCGTGATTTCCTTACATTGGTGGAAATTTCACAAATCCTCATTCTAGTGGAAACTTACCAATAAAATGTTGGAATTAATTTTCCTACCTTGTTGGACAAGTGCAAAAACCACACTCAAGAGACGGCACCGCTAAGATAGGAGAGAAATCCGCAACTTGGCGACTAGTTTCAATCCTCGATTTTTTTATCTTTCCAAGGTCTCAAACTTTCGATTGATAATGGACATGTAGTAACTGGAAGGGTGAATACCGTTAACCGGAATCTCGGATAGAGTATTCTACCTATTAGGCCAAAGCATGTTTCCCGAACTCGAAAGAATTTTCGACCACTTTGGTTAGTCACGGTTCCATGCCGGAACAATCCAAACCTTGTAATCTCTTTTACGTTCTGCAACCAACTTCAAGTCTATATTATTAGATGCGTTACATAAACCTCTCTCACTTCTGTCTAATCCTAGTTTTGAATTTCTCAAAAGTATTAGTAAACATCACCATTCCTGAAAGTATTTAATTTTTAATATCTTCAAATATTTTAATCAAATATTTTATCAAAAATCTAGTTTCATATTAAAGCGTTTATTATCAAGTATTTTCAATTATGCGCATTACAAAGTTTTCTCTAACTTTAAATATCGATTGGCAATCGATTCTATAAAAGTTATATTCTAAACAAACCGAAATTTTCAAATTTATGACTTTGTGCTCAAATAAAAATATCAAATAAATATTTTTGAGTATTATACTTTATTATACATATTCAGCATCATGCATCAAAACCTTTATATCATGTATTTTTTTATTCATATTATCATACGTCACATTTTGTTCTTATTTACGTTACGTTATACAACTTAATTTTAAAATGAATTAATAATTCAATTATTATTCTATACCTTCTAACATTTGTTAACGTCTAATTTACAGACATGCATAATGCCAATTATTATTTTACATTATTCTATTTATGCATATTTGATTCAACCCATATGAATCTCTCCATAACATATTCAAAAGTTTTAACAAATATTTACCTATACTTTACGATTTCATTATCTTTCGTATTTCCTTGTTACCGTTCTAAATCTCCCCTGTATTTTCAAACAAAAAAAAAACAATCTTGTTCGAAAAAGGTACACAATTATTTTCGTTATGCGCGATTTCGTAATGCTAAAAAAATATTTACGAAAATGAATTCTCCTTTCACGAAACATGAAGTCATTTTATTTACCTAGTTCATACCTGATTCACAATTGGAAAATTTTTGACAACATATGAAACTTGACCTTCTCATATATGGGTTATAATAAGGATCATAAACTCTTTTCGCAAGCAAACGTCTATAACTTATTAATTCTTATGTTTGTAAAACCAATGATTTCCATAAACTCGATTCCACGTCAACTAGTCTATACCTACATATCTACAAATTTTCAAGTTTTAATGAATTAAACTATTTACCAACAACATTTTCATTTTCCACAATCAAGGTTTAAATTTCAACTGTATTCCATATACATCATTTCCTACGAGATTTGATTGCTTATCAACCAAAAAACTTCATTTCTCATTACCAGTATTCCTTATCGTCATCCACTTAATTTTATACTCCTTCATTTCTACAATCAAAATCTATATATTGTTAACATTCTTTAACTCATTCTACGCCATCTCCTACAAAGCATAACTATCCATTAATTACTCTTGCCAGGGGAATGACTATTTCATCTTTCAATAAACTCAAACAATACTTTCCAACCTGATTTTCCATGAACATTTATCTTTGTATGATACAATCATAACTACTTCTACATATACGTTTATACTCGCATCTAAACACCTTTACAGATACATTTTCAATTTCAATACGTTTATCTACCCATCAACTATTAGGGGTCTATGTGCCCTCTCGACAGTTGGATGCATTTCTAGATACGCCTCCTTAGATACAATTATACTTATAATACATTACTTGATATGTTTTGATACACATACATCTTTTCATAAACTATGAAATCTGATACTTGAAATTCAATGCCTATTCTATGCTACTTTCAAACTTGATCTTACATTAAACTTGTTTATCCATGAAACCTAAGACTTGATTTTGCGTAAGACTAGATTTTCCCATGATATTGAAAATGAATATTCTATAATACTTGTAATATTCAATAAACTTAATTTTTAACTTAATGCATATAAATCATCATAAAAACATTCTATCCACAAACTTGAATTCGCTTATACCTAAAACTCAAAGCATCCTAGCATTCATGTTGAATATCCTTTAAACTTGGAAAAGTAAACGATCTCTTTCTATTTCAATAAATGCATAAACAATACTTCATGATTTACACTTACAACAATTATAGGAATACATCCCGTTGGGATGTAGCCTTCCAGACAACCAGTTTTGATTGTAGCCCATACCTAAATTCATCCATGCTTATATTCATATACATGCTTTGTTTCGTTAATACTTACTTGCCTACCTGCATACATCATCATTACGTTATCAAGTCGTCGCATATCAACGTGTTCGTTTCACAAATATAATTACTAGCTCTTAGAGTTAGAACACATTTACGTCATATCCATTGTTTTATTTCGAGTTAGAGTCATAGAAAGACATAACACCCTAATGTAAGGTAAATTGACGATTGCGGTCCGGAACGTAATCATAAATTTACAGGTACGTTAAGGTGAGATGAAATTCTATTTAGAGTTGATGGTAGACGCTCAGTACAAATTCGAAATACCAAAGGGATGGTGGGCTAGCTGCGGTACACCCTATATATAAACACTAATGGTGTATCGAAGATGTGACCGAGGGCCGGACCAAGGACCAACTCTATTCAACTTGACCAAATCACAATAAGCCTTAACCTAAGTCTAAGCATAATCATTAGAATATTAATTAAAGCATATAAACGTTGCCCATACTACACAAAAGATTATTACTCATCCAAACTCAACAACACAAATTATAACTCTTACAATCTTAGCCTTCCACGAGTTCGCAACCGTACTTAGCAGGCATTTCTAAATAAATTTCGAGGACGAAATTTCCTAAAGTAGGGGAGACTGTAACGCCCAGCTTTTTCTAAAAATTTTATTAAAACACTATATTCGCATAACATTTTAATTTGCTAGCAATAATATCCTGTAGCGAGAAATACATTCTTGTTCGTTAACAATTTAGAATAATTACTATTACTATTATTTTTATATATATAGAAAATAATAATAAAAAAAATCGCAGAAACCGTAATGAATAATATGAGTTACTTCGGATCCCTAAACGAAATTATTATTATTATATCAAACCGATTAATAATAGGAATTATTGTAATACTAATAATAATAAACAAGACAAATATAAAAGAAATAGAATCACAAGAACACAAATTTCACCTTGAGACCACCACCATTTGAAAATTAAATCTGCACATTATGGTGTTAGACCCAAGGTGCACAACCCATGCCTGTTCTCACGTGTATCACCTTGAAATCGATGAACATGCTTATGAATCTAAGCCATAAATGAACCCCATAACTTTCAACTCTCCTACCTTGCTCTCCTTTCTTTCTCTGCTCATTCTCCACACACACACACCACACCTCTAAAAGATCACAATAATTCCCATCTACCTTCATCCTCTTTACTTACATTCATGGGAAGGACCTGGCTTATAAAATGGTTCCACGGTGAAACTCTAACAACCGGCCGCCATGACTGCGGCGGACCTTGTCCCGGGTCTGGGTCAGTGTTTTTGGTGGGTCCTGGTTTAATGGTGGTCTAGTTCCAGAAATGAGTCCAGGTTTGAGTCTTGATTCTTGGTTTTCTTTCCGGGTTTTGGTCGATGAAATCGGTTCTTTTAAGCTTTGGATGGTTTTGGTTGGTAGTGATAGGCCACGGCGGCATGAACGGCCCAACAAGGCGTCGACGGTCACCACTTTTCTTCTTCTAATAAAATCGGCGTGAGACAGAGCAACCTTGTCAGGAGGGTGACAAGTTCATGGCTTCGATGGTCGTGACATAAAGGTCTCTAGCCAGTCAAACATGTAAGTCCTAAAGCGATTCGTTTGAGTTTTATCTTTCATCTCTCTGTTTCTGTGACTACGTGGATGGTGACAGTAGTTCGGTTGCCGAAAATGAAGCAGCAGAGCTGCGACGGGGGTGGGGTTTCACACGAGTCGCTGGTTCCGAGTCAAATTGATTAAGATACGATCACTGCAGCTTATATCGTCATTGCCTTCGACTTCTTTTGCCACAACAATATCCTGTTACATGACTTATAACGAAGGTTAGTTAACCGAACCGTTTTCTATTTTGAAATATTTAATCTAATTCGATTTCATTCAGTCCTTGATGTTTACGAACCCCTCATGTAGTAATTTAATTGTTAATTGGCTATGGGGTTTGAAATGATCTAATTGTCAGAGTCACTTTCTTATATAAACAAAAAGCTTCACATGCTCCATGTGGGTTGCAAGCTTTATTGATTATTAAATTATTTTAATGAGTCAAGTTTTGCACCAATATGTATGGTACGTACATATGTTTTTTTTTAACTAGTAAGCACCATCTTTCTTGTTAGTTTTATTTGTTTGTACAAGTTGTTTAAAACTTTTCCAAATGTTCCAAATAATATTTTGTCTAATTCAAATTGAACTATCGCCGTATAAATTTTACCAACAAATCGGGTTCATGAAAGAACTTAAGTAAAGTCTATTATATATATATATATATTATATATATATATATATATATACACTTTCCTTTTATATGAATAAATGTTCACATATAATTTCAAGAAACCAAACCAAGCTACTATTGGTTCGTTAATTTATACACTCTTTAAGGCACGTATTCGTTCAATACGAGCCTAGGTAGTTGAATAACTATCTTTACAACCAAGAAACGAAACACGCTTATTTGCATTAGAATTTAAGGCATCATTTATTTGTAATAGGATACAAGATGTTCAATTAATTCAAGTTCAGACTTTTGTTTTGCTAGTACCTCCACAGTGAATTTCAGGTGAGTTCATACTTGTCCCCCTTTTATTCTTTATTATTTGGGGCTCAACATGTATCACTATCAAAACTTAAACGATTTCATATTCTTAAAACTATTATGCTCAATCTAAATGCTATTATGCTATGCCATGCTAGAATTCAAAGTCTTACATACAAATGTACGATTAGTTAACAACCCACCTTACATGTATAGCGCTATAGGTTGACACGCCGCCCCCTTTATGGGTCATGATAAGATGAAGTCTTTTGTGTTATCGAGTGTTGTTGCCGTTTGTATGGTTCTACGTGCATATGCCTATAAGATGATGATTTGAGTAAAACTTTCTTATACTATGTACGTAGGTCAAAACTAGTATGCTCACCAATACTTTATGTGTTGACGGATATTTTATACATGTTGCAGGAAAAGCTTGATGAGACGATACAAGAAACATCACTTAGGATTCGGCCTTAGAAACAAACGAAACAATCTTTATTTTACTTTATGTTTAAGTTAATGTATTTTTCTTATGAACAAATTGTATACTTGTTGAATCTTAGATACAAATGAAATCTATTTTAATCTATTATCACAATTTAGTGTTATGAAGTCTTTGAACAATCTATCACAAGTCTCACCTCGATGTTTCCGCCATCGGTTGGGGTGTTACATCTTGGTCCCAAAAACTGGCATCCAGCCGATGTGGATTTTAAGTCTGTCTTGCATCCGTCATAGTCAGCATCACTAAAAGCGATGAGGTCAAACTTATCGTCATTAGGGTACCATAGACCTTTGGTCGGACAACCCTTTAGATAACATAAGATCCTCTTCACAGCAACCAGGTGGGACTGTTTCGGCCTTGACTGGTATCATGATAGTAGACATGTCACGAACATTATATCGGGTCTTGATGCAGTGAGGTACATGAGTGAGCCTATCATAGCTCGATAGAGAAAAGGATCAACGGTTTGTCCTTTCTCGTCAGGACCAATCCCGTGATTGGTCTGAATTGGTGTGCCTACTGGAGTAGAGTCTTCCATCTGGAACCGGCTCAAGATGTCAGCAACGTATTTTGTCTGGTGGATGAAGATCCCCGAATCTTGTTGTTCTACTTGTAGCCCGAGGAAGAATTGCATCTCCCCCATCGAGCTCATCTCAAATTTATCCTGCATAAGCTTTTCAAATTCCCTGCACATGACATCATTAGTAGACCCAAAAATAATATTATCAACATAAACCTGTACCCAAAGTTTAAAAGTACGGAATCGAGCCTCGAGGCGTTTTCCCTTCGCCTCACGAGGCGTAAGCCTCGAGGCGAAACGAGGCGTAAGCCCGAGGCGGTAGTAAAATATATTAAAAAAATATATATAACATTAAGTTTATGCTTTTATGTATAAATTTTTAAGTTAGGAGACCAAATACAAACTAGTAAAGATATAAGGGGTTAAATGTTAAAAGATCCAAACTTAAAAAAATATATATATGACATTAAGTTTATGTTTTTTATGTATAAATTTTATAAGTTAGGGGACCAAATACAAACTAATAAAGATGTAAAGGGTTAAATATTAAAATATCCAAACTTAATAAACCCTAATACCCACTATCTTTCCTTATACGCCGCCCACTTCATCTCCTTCATCCAGACAGACACAATACACAAACCCTAGCACCAAAATTCTGCACATTAAATCAATTAGGGTTCGAAACGACGAAGTATCTTAAACAATAACACTAGGATGATGCTCGGCTGGGTCGATTTCACACAATGGGGACGCTTTTTGGCTTGATTTTGGTCTAAAATCAGGTAAGATCTCGTTCTCCCGCCTCTGTTACCTTCTCCCGCCTCAGCCGCCTCAAACCGCCTCACCGTACTGACTCGTACGTACCTGTACAGCCACCTGAATCGCCGCCTCATACTCGGAATCCTTCCGAGTCGCCTCGAGGCGCGCCTTGAGGCGTACGCCTCTGGCGTTTTTTAAAACCATGCCTGTACCAGAAGACGGTCACCACCCCTTTTCCTTGGTGAATAAGGTGCAAATCCACGAGTCCACGTTTGAACCCGTTGGATATTAGATAGTTGCTAAGAATTTGATACCATTCACGCGGAGCTTGATGGAGTCCGTATAACGCTTTGTTCAATTTGTAAACTTTTTCGCGATGAAGCAGATCCTCAAAACCCGGTGGCTGAGCAACATATACCTCTTCCTTCACGATACCATACAGAAAAGCACTTTTCATGTCCATTTGATACACCTTAAACCGTTTGTACGAAGCGTAAGCTAAGAACATCCGGATAGCTTCAAGGCGCGCAACTGGAGTGTATACTTCGTTGTAATCTATTCCTTCGATTTGACGGAAGCCGAGGACAACTAATCGAGCCTTGTTTCTGATAATCACCCCGCGGTCATCCCTTTTACACTTATAGACCCACTTTGTTCCAATTTTCTTCAAGCCTGGAGGTAAGTCAACTAAGTCCCACACCCCTAGCTTTTGGAACTACTGAAGCTCGGCTTGCATTGCTTCAATCCATGGTTCCTCCCTCAATGCCTCTTGCACAGTTCTTGGTTCAGTTTGAGATATAGAGCAAAGGACCAATCGTTCTGATGACCTGCTTTCCTGATCTCCGAATAGAGTGCCAAGGTACCTGTATTGTCACTTGGACTAGCATTTCTGATCTGACTGCGTGTCATGACTCTGCTAGCCGGATCACCAATCACATTCTGCATCGGATGAGTGTCGTGAATCCGAGATTCCGGATGTGCAGGCACTGGATCATCCGAATGCAGATTAAGGTTCTCCAAACCTTTAGATAAATTTGTCTCTGCGGCACTTGAACTGGAGAGAGCAGCGGGTTGCGTATTAAAACCAGAGAGATCGATCCTAAGACCTAGCCCTGGAGCTGCTGAAGAAGAAGGACCAGCTTGATTGTTTCCTGTCGGAATAACTGGAGCTGTAGTGGTAGATTCACCATTTCTAGCTTGTTCTTCAGTAAGAGTTTCATGAGACTCTGCAAAATCGTCGTCTGAAGATGAAGATTCGAGAAACTCTGCTGACGCTTCCTGAAAGACTTCCTCAACTTCTGCTGCTGCGGTTTTACCAGGGGGACCCGTGGATGCAGAGGCATCAGATGGTGCTGGCGCAGGTGCATTGACAACGATCGGACGCATTAGCGGTGAGCTAGCTGCGTTTTCACATTCGTAATACATTTGCGCTACAACATCATCTACCAAATTATCCACGTTGAAGGAATCAAATAGACTCTTATAATCGAACAACCAATCATGTCCAACACCAGGTGCATTGGCAGTATAGCGTTGAACATCGACATTAAGCCACTCTTCAACGCAATTGGTTATTTTGTTGTACACTCTTTTATTGGGAGTGCTGTAACCAACAAAGAAACCTTCTTCTGCCTTTGCACCAAACTTCCCATCGGGGTGTATCATGGTGCATGGAGCTCCGAAAGGTTCCAGAAACTCTAAGTTCGGTTTCCTCCGGTTCAGAAGCTCGTAAGAAGTCTTGCCAAGCTTCTTTACCGTTAGAACCCTATTTAGAGTGTAACACGTGCAGTGAACTGCCTCGTTCCAGAAGATCACAGGCAAGTTCGAGTCTGCGAGCATTGTTCTGGCTGCCTCAATAAGAGTCCGATTCTTTCTTTCTGCAACCCCATTTTGCTGAGGAGTGTATGGTGTTGTAAATTCATGATGAATACCCTTTTCTGCACATAACGACTCCATAGCATGATTCTTGAATTCTGTCCCATTATCACTTCTAATCCTACGGACTTTCAGCTGATATATATTTTCCAATTTCGTGAACAGATTCTTCAAGTATTCAAAAGATTCACTTTTGTGCTTCATACACATGACCCAAGAAAACCTAGAATAGTCATCCGTAATGACTAAGCAGTATAAGTCATCGTTCTTGCTCTTTCGATTGACTGGGCCAAACAGGTCCATGTGCAGTCGTTCGAGAGGTAGACTAACTGAGTTTGTCTTCTTAGGCTTGTGAGACTTCCTTTTCTGCTTCCCTTTCTTGCATGAGACACAAACGTCGTTTAGATGAAAATTTTTAACTTAAACACCTTCCACCAGTTGATTCTGAATCAGATGGTTCATTTTTCTCAAGTGGATGTGCCCCATACGTCTGTTCCACATGATCGATTCCTTTTCTGTCGCCTTAGATAGAAAACAAGTGACTTGACCTTTTGCTGTCATGGCTCGGCTCATATCCAGGACGTATAAGTTGTTGACCCTGGGAGCTGAGATCATAACCCACTCTTTCTGTATCTTAAATCCAGGTTTCAGAATGAAACACGCATTGTCATCAAAGAACACAGTGAACTTTTTGTCACATATCTGCGAGACACTCAGCAAGTTGTGGTCTATTTGTTTGACAAAGCTTATCTTCTCAAATCTTACAATACCGTTACTCATACTGCCTTCTTTTGTAATATAACCCCCTTTATTACCAGCAAAAGCAGCATACCCCCCGTTGATATTCTTTATGTCTAAAAGCAGGGATAAGTCGCCTGTCATGTGCCCTGAAGCTCCACTATCAACAATCCATAGGCTGCTGATAAGGCCCTGTGGAACTCCCTGCACAAACATTCAAGGTTCAGTGGTTAAGGGGGACCCAAGCCTTCACAGTCTTGGGTCTACCTTCTTCATCTAATGTCGGAAAATCAACCCATCTTCCGTTTGGAGTTGGTGTTGTTCCCGATGGTCCGGCAGTGTTATCACCCGCAGATGATTCTTCACTTTTGGTTGGTGACTTGGGTCTCCAAACCTGTTCTGGTTTCTTTGGCTTGGGCTTCTTCTTTGCTTTGGGGCTAGAAGATCCAGCCTTAGACTCCTTAGGAGGAACAGATTTAGGATCCACTTCAGATTTAACTGTACGTGAAACAGTTTTGGGTTTGCCCTGTGGTTTAGCTGCAGCCTTTGCTGGTGGCTTAGGCGCTGCTTCAACCTTTGTGGGAACAATGCTCCCCTTCAACTGTGGATCCCTGCCCTCAACTGGCTTTTGGTTCATTGCAATTTTGTTTCGGTTGTCATAAACAGTCTGCTTTCCCTTTTGTTTTTCAGAAAGTTTAGGGGAAACAGGTTGCTTAGTTTTGCTAGAACTGGGAGAATCATCCACTTTGATCCTTTCCCGTCTCAATTCAGGGCACGCAACAACTAAATGCCCACGTTCCCCACATTTATGACAGGATCTGTATTCCTCAAATCTAGGAGATTCGGACTTGTTCTCCTTTTTGTTATTTTTGCTAGATGAACTGGCAAATGAGTTTTTGTGTTTCAGATCCTCATGGCATTTTCTTTGCACATCGACGTGAGGATCGTTGTTTCTCTCATTTTCGGTAGATCTAACAAACTCAGTAACATGCTTCTTCGGACTTTTTCTCTAAGCATGACCTTGAGGATTAACGGTGTTTTTCTTTTGATTTTTCTTATTGTATTCAATTGGCTGATTACCCTGGTCTTTTCTACCCTTACCCTTACCCTTCTTATTCCAGGTTTCCTTTTTCTACAGTAATGACAGATTCTTGCCAAATTTTAGCAATTAGACCAGGGGCGATACATTTGAGAGGGACTTCCTCATCAGCATATACCATTTCAGACCCTTTAAGTTTGTAAAACACCTTAATCCTTCTGCCATCCTCGGTTTGCACTTTCGGTACAAGTTCACTCATCGTTTCAGTAGTAATGATATAGTTTTCAAGAGGAACATTTTGAGTTTCGACCGGTGCATACCTAGGAGGCTCATCAAGCTCATCATCCGACGAGTCTGTGTCGTACACACTAATATCATCAGCTTTCTCACCAAGATTGACAGCTTTAGCAGGAGTAGCAGCCTTAGTAACATCAGCAGGTTTAGCTGCTTCAGTTACTTTGGCCGCCTCTACAGCTTTTGCTACTTCAGCTGCCACGTCCACAAGTTCCTCCTTCGGCAAGACATCAAAATTGTGATTTTCGAATCTCACCAGAGGTGGACACTGAGAATATTTGGGACTGGTGGAAATGCTTTCCTTTTCTGAGTGTTCAACTATGTGATCAAGAACATACTTGCAGTTTAGGTAACTTTCAAGTTTCTTCTTGATCTTCTCATAGTCACAGTTGACAATGGCCAATTGTTTCTTAGTGTCTTCCACCTCATTTATGTAATTATTGATAGCAATTTGCTTGTTTGCTAAGGTTTTCGACAGTTCAGAAACATCCTTCTTGTAATTTTCAATAGTACTTAGAAATTTTTTCTCTTTTTGTCTTAATGAATCAATTGACCTTTGCAATGGACCAACATCAGCCTTTAAATTCATATTCTCTTCAGTTAATTCTTTAATTCTGAATTTTAGCTGATCATACTCTACACACTCAATCTTAGAATTAGAGGAAGAACTTACCTTGTTTGACGATCCAGTAATGGCCATCAAAGCATAATGAGCTGCAGTCTTCTGAGCTCCAAAGAATTCGCCAAAGTTCTTCTCAGTACAGTCAGCATCCACAAGAAACGATTTTTTGCCGATCAGCGCATCTGCTTCAGCTAACAAATCCTCCAAATCTTCTCCCATATCATAATCACACTCAGAGTCACGGTCGGACACTTCAGCTTCAGAAATAATAACGCCAGACTGACTTGAGCATTCTTTAACTTCAACTGGTGCTTCAGACGATTTTTGGGCAAAGCATGCTGCACCACCCTGAGGAGCTTCTTCTCCTGTGATTAGATGGTTCCCGTTTAAATCTTCATCAGCTTGTATTACCAGGTCTTGTCCTTGATTGTTTTTTGCAGGAGGCCTCTGGTTCTGGTTCTGGTTATTTACTAGGACAATAGCTTGCTCAGTATTTGGATTAGGTTGTGCCTGAGTTTGCTGCCTCTGATTCTGATTTGCTCTGTAGTTGTTGAAGGGATTCTGATGTCCTTGTTGCTTCGGTCGGTCACATTCTCTTGCAAAGTGCCCTTTGGTGCCACAGTTGTAGCACGTGACCTTCGTTTTGTCAAACCCAAACTTAGTGTTGTTGTTTATCAGAACATCTCTCCTTCCTGTCCTGTGCATATACTCCTTTGCCCTTCTCACCACACTTGCGAAGTGCCACTGAATGTCTATCAGATCCATGTCGTCTTTATCGATCTGCGAGTAATCCTCTTATGTAAGATGAGGATTCCCGATCTGTCCAGCAACCAACCCACTGTAGGAGTTGACCAAGGTTGACAGTAGGGCCATGTGTTCTTGAGCTAACTCTACAGTCACCTTCTCTAAACCTGCGGTGTTCAGCTGCTCTGGGACTGGGTTGGTCTGATAGCCACCTTGACTTGAAGTCGATGCACCTCCATAACCACCATAACTTGTAGTTGGAGCTCCACCAAAACCTGAAGGAGAAGGTCCACCAAAGTTTGCGGTTGCCTGCCCTGGTGCTGCAAGATGAGAAAAAGGGTTAACACCAAAATGGTTAGAATTATAATTCAAAGGATACTAGGTTGGTTCGAAGGGATAGGTTGAAGGAGGAACATCAGATGGGGGACCATAGTTGTCAAATGCATAAACTGGGTCCGGGTTAACCACAAAAGTAGTCTGTGGTTTGGATCCACCCACACTGGCGTCCTGAAGAGGGTTCCCATAATAGATACTGGGATTCTGTGGAATGAGCGCCTTGTTTGCCCTTCTGATCTCCTCTATCTTCTTGTTCTCCAGCTCGGTAATGAACTCATTGATAGTGAGTGTCTGATAAGCATTGCTTGACTTTAAGATGTCCAACCATTGATGCCAATGAGGAGGTAGCGCCTCAGCAAATCTTTCCACAAGGTCTGCAGATGAGTACAAGACCCCGTACTGGTACATTTCAGACATCAAGTGGTAGTATCTTGCAGTCATGTCTCTTAGCGATTCATTCCCAATAGCATTGAAGTTCTCGAACTCCTTATTGAGTTGATCCATTTTGACCTTTCGAGTCTTCAGATTTCCCTCATTTCGCTCAGCAAGCGCTAACCAAAGCATCTGTGACGTAGTGCACTGAGCGAATTGATGAAGTATATCCTTGGGAAGAGCTTGTTTCAATGCTGCCATCGTCTTCTTTTCATAGTTGTACTTCTTCCTCTGATCTTCATTCATATCTTCCAGTGAGATCGGAGTATTCGAATTCTCAACCATCGGCCTACTGTACCCTGTCTCTATTGTTGACCACACGAGACCATCGATACCCTCAACATACGTCTGAAATCTGCCCTTCCATCCATGGTAGTCGGACATGTATTGCAGCTTCGGTGCCCTATTCGAACTACCCGTCTCTAAGTCACTCATGAGAACGGAAGACAGATGATTCGTCTGTGAATTCGTAGCAGCCGCTAGCGCCCACTGATTGATTCCGGCAACATTCACTTGCATTTGCGCTTGTTGCATCCGTTGCGCATTACGCTCGGCTGAGAATTGCCAAGGGTTCATGGGTACGTTTGTTTGATTGTTCATTTGTTGATTATATTGTTGCCTTGGTTAGTTCAGATGTCCCCACGGGTTTGCATATGTTTAAGTTCGTTAAAAGTCCGATACTTAGTCAAATTTTCAGTTTCAGGTCCTTATAGGCGATTGGGAACTCTAATTGTGTGTATATTAGCGATTAGGGTTTTGTAGGGCGAGTACAGTTGTAATCACTAGTATTACACGCGATTAGGGTGTAATTGCTAGTGAACAGTTGAGCGATTACAGATTTAAGGGCGAGTGGGACCCTTTAGGCGATTAGGGACTATGCCACAGAAGGAAATGGCGAATAGGCCCCTAATCGCGTGTAGGAGGGGCGAATGTAATTGTATTCGTGTCTCTTGACTGCTAATCGCCTATAGATAGGCGTTTGGAAAAGGTCTGGAAGTTGTAATCGCCTGATCTGATCTGTAACTTCACTTTTGCTCAAAAACCACCGTTTTTGCCTCAAAATCTTATCCAAAACGATGTGTTTAATCCCCAAATGATTGGAAAAGTTTCCAAAACAATTTTAGAACAAAACCTAATAAAAAACACACGTTTTCATCCATAGAAACACACTAAGAATTTGAAAATAAGGGTTTTTGTGAAAAACTCAAAGTTTCAAAATTCAAAACAGGTTTTTGATTAAAAATCACAACTTTCACACAAAAACCTACCTGTTTTCACTCGTTTTTGTTATCAAAACACTCGTGATAAGAGCCTCGGCTCTGATACCACTTGTAGGATCGACGAACGTGTCACCCGACAATCACGAGGGTTATATTCAAGGTGCGGAATCCCTTGAATATGTCTTAATAACAGAAACTAACTTGTAACAATGATAAACGAGCAATTACAACACACAAACGGGTCAAAAGATTAACGTTTATATCATTAAAACAGAGCACGAGTGTTACAATGATCAAACCAAGCAATCTCAGACCTGGGGAGGGTGTTTGGAGAGTGTGTGTGTGGCAAAAACTAATTATTAGGGCAATGATTGGGCCTATTTATACCTCCCGTACTCGTACAGGTCAGTATACGCAAGTAGGGGCCTATAAGACAGGTTCTATAGGCGATTGGGCTCTAATCGCCTATAGAGAGTCCCTACTCACGTGAACAGTGATGTGGTATAGGGTGAAATCGCCTATAACCATCCACTACTCGCCTATAGCCTCAGTCACACCCAAAAACGCGTATAAACGTCTCCAAACACCCCGAAACTCGTCCAAACAACATATATACTAGCCTAGGGACATCATGCACTAACAAATGTAATTATTCCTTTAGGTTAACTACTTTTCTAAGAATTCACATTATACATTGAACATGTCAAGTGTATGACCTTATGTTAACTTGAGAATGTTTTTAGCTAGCGATTAGTTTTAGTCAAATAATGCAACCTTGGTTGCACAATATGATTTAAATGTATTGCCATTTTACCAAGCTTAAGGTAAATCGAAAGTAAGACCTGAAGTAAGAACACTACTAGGTGTTGAAATTTACTAGCACTATGTTCAACATGATGATGAAAAGGTATAGGCTGTTAGAAATTTAAGCTGGCTGAATTTAGGTGTTGTCTACATGGCAACGAGGTGAAATTTGATGGCGAATTCTGGCTACAAGTCACCACCACCTATGCTCTCTCCATATGATGAAGTTATTGAAGCATTAACACTGCCTTTAGAGCAACACAACAATTGACAAATTTATGGAGTTTTTTTCCAAATAGGTGGAGATGGAAAAATTATTTACCAAAATGGGTGATTTGAGAAATATTTACCAAAATGAGTGTTTGTCTTATTTACTTATTTTAACTAATATATTTGTAATATTTCTTTTTATTTATCATTACCAATTATCAACTTATTTTCTTCTCTTCATAATTTAACTAACTTGATATAATCCTTATTTTTTTAATCAAACCACGTTAATATAACTAAACAATGATTAAAACAAGTCAAATAAGAAACGCAAAAAACGCAAAACAGACTTTAAAAGTTGACCGTCTTAATATCAAATACAAATAAAAACAAAACGCCAAATACGACCGACTCGCTAGAGGTCTTAATATCAAATACAAATTCAAAGAAATATATCCAAACAACTCGGCCTACTTAGGCATCCATTCTTTTAGGCTTTGAGGGACATCTTGCTCGGTTATGACCACGTTGTCTGCAAATTCCACAAAGGTTAGCCTTTTTCCCTTCTTTGATGTCCATTCCATTTCGTAGCCTTGTTGAATGAGGACGGCCCTTTTTATCCCGTTTTAGATCTGAATTGGGAAGTAATTTGATAGATGCTTTTGGCCAATGTGCCTCATGAGGAAGCGGAGAAAACTCGGATGACCAAGTAGCACAATAATCTTTAATTGAGTAACACTTATGAACATATTGCCAAGTGTTCAATGAAAGTTTGGCACATGCACTCAAAACATGTGAGCACAGATACTTATATATTTCTCACTTACCACATGTGCAAGTTTTTTCTTCCAAATTAACTACTTGAATATTTTTCCCCTTTTGAGTTGTCACCTCAAATATACCTTTCTGTCGGTTGAAAGATCTTAAAGAATGTCCACCTGCTTTTGACATTGAAACTGCTTGTTTTTCCAAAACATGAGGTGTATAGGCATCTCCATTAACTTGAGCATTAAATCCCATAGGTCGTCTCACATCAAAATAGTGAATCAATCTATAAAATGTAAGTTGAACACATGTTGTAATTGGTAAGAAACGAGCACCTTTAAGTACACTGTTAAAAATCTCTGACAAATTTGTAGTGAGCAACCCGTATCGCTTTCAACCATCATGTGCAAGTGTCCATTTATCAGGTGCATGTTGCTCGAGCCACTGGCGAGCTTTTGGATATATCGTCCCAATTTCTTCCATTATGGCATTAAACTTTCTAATCTGATTTTGACTCCCAGCACGATAAGCTAGAACTTTCAATTGCGAATTGTGACACTTATCATTAAAATTGTTGATGAAATGCCTTAAGCAATACCTATGAAAATCAACGTGATGAATATAATTGACATGAAAAAAAATAACTCAAACAAATATGATGTATTTTCATAAATAATACCTGTGAAAACCACGTGGTTCTAACCAAGGGGAACCTTCCTCATTAACGGCCTTTAAGATTCCAGCGTGCCGATCAGATATTAAACATACCTCTTCACTATCTTTCACCACATGTTTCTTGACATGAGAAAGAAACCAATTCCAACTATGATAAGATTCATTTTCCACAATTGCAAATGCAAGTGGTAATATTTGATTATTACCATCAACTCCCATGGCAATCATCATTTTGCCTTTATACTTACCATACAAATGTGTGGCATCAAAGCTAATTACAGGTCGACAATGCTTAAAACCCTTGCACGAAGGTGCCATTTGCATCCTTGCTCATGTAACTTACATCTTATACACGAAGTGGTTGGTCGTGATTCAACAACCTCAAAATGTTTATGTGTTTTGATACTATGCAACTTGACAACTCTAGTAAATTCTTCCTTGTCATTGAAAGAGTCTTTTCCCAACTCACTAGTAAAATCATTTTGACTCTGAGAATATGTTGTCTTCCAATTGTCATCAATATTCAAGTTAGTCACCTCTAAACTAGTATAAGTGGAAGGTACTTGAAAGTTACCATTTGATGATTCATCTCTGTTTGTTTGAGTTTCAACTCCAACTATATCTTCAAACTCGTCATCTATATCACTTTCATCTCCAAGTTCCTCTTCTTCTAACATAGTATCCACGTCATCATTGTTCACAACCGCAGATTGAGATATTATGTTAAAATCCTTGTTTTGAATCAATTCGGTTATTGCGTTAACCTGATGCATGCTGATTAAAAAATGACGGTTGTTAATATAAGGAATTATAAGAAATATACTATCTGATGGCATTATAAGTCTATATAATAATAACACATTATTAGAATATATGATAATCTATCAAGTAGTTGATTATATATTCTATCATGAAAAAAAGGACTTTTACATACAGAGAAGATAAACATGGGAAATAAGACAAAAGGCTAATAAAACAAATCATAAAGATAAACAAAAATCATAAAGATGGAATATGGTTAAACATGGGAAATAAGATAAAAGGCTAATAAAGGAACAAGAAGCTTTGAACTACAAAATCAAACCTGTTATTAATATTATTAGTTGACGGCAAAGTTGAAGGGATGGAACCGGGTTGCATAGTTTGGATAATGAAACTGAAGGAGAGGAATACTGAAACGTCGTGTATGATGGTAAGGTTTAACCTATTTTTTATTTACAAAAGAAATATTATTTCCTTTCACCCATTTTGGTAAATATTTCTCAAATCACCCATTTTGGTAAATAATTTTTCCACCTCCACCTATTTGGAAAAAAAACTCCAAATTTGTGATGGAAATATATATAGTAACTTATAGTTTTTAAGTCATCAAGCTCATTAACTCTATTAAAATGGGCACCAAACTAGGGCAGCTAGGTATGCGTCAACCGTCGTGCTTTAGTGTTTTGATAAACTGAAAATGTTACACAAAACCACTATCATGATTTTTTTTTTTTTTTTAAATAAATCGGTTTTTATGGTTAGCCTGCTAGCCGACGTCTTCCAATTAGACGCATTTTGCTCGTCGTATTTATATATGCTCCACTTTTACTATTAATATATTCATCTGCCTTTCTGGGTTTTGCAATAGTGGAATACACATCATCAAAAGGCGTGTGTTTTTATTTCGTTTATGAGATTTTGACATCCAGACCGATGTATTATGGATCCCACTTATTATGTTCCTACAACTTTTTAGTTTTCAGGTACAACATAAAGCAAGATAGGTTTCAACTTTCAAATGTGCATATCTTCCATCAAACATGCACAAAGCTTTGTAACCTAATAATCAGATAACATCATGGACCATGAATGCGGTCAAGGAGTTTGAAAGATACCGCTGAATCTTAGTTCTAATCATGTAACTTTTTTTTTCTTTTCTGGTAATCAGTGAAACCCTTAACTTGAAACACTTTTCTTTTCAAGTTTGAATCACTCCTCACACGCCGGTCCCTTTCAAACCAATTGGATATATTTTTTCGATGGACGGCGGAACTCAAACCGGATACCTTTAAGGCAGGAACCCAATAGGGGAAAACCTTTCCACCACCGCTGTAACCACTGGGCTACAACATTATTTGCTTCCAATCATGTAACTAGTATATAACTTTATAAGATATATTATTATATTAGATATGTTATTTGTACACATTTGTTCTCTGTAATTCGTATATTTTTAGGGTTTTTTTTCTTTGTTTATTCCGATGAAATGCAAATATGAACATGTGGTTGTAAATTAAACCATAATAAAGTATTGAATAAAATATTAATTTAGTTACATAGGGGTAATATTTCTTTACACCGATGTAAAAACGTCGTAAAACATTTATTTATTTTCAATTTTTTTACGTCGGGGTTTAGGCGTTTTTATACCCGTGTGCAATTTTTTTTTAAATTCACATTTTACGTTGAATTTTCACGAGTTCTCGCAACTCAAAAGAGTTCTCATTTGATCCGAATCATATATATATATATATATATATATATAGTATAAGTATATATAGAAAACCCTTGTTATATGGTAAACTCTGGAAACTATAACTTCCCGACTTTTTTTATGAAAATTTTAGGGTATGTAATATACATTTTTTTAAGCATTTTGGGCCAAAAAAATCGAAAAAGCGCCAAACGTTTTTTTTTATTAAAACGTCTTCTGTTAACATGTATTTAACACATGGTTAACACTTGTTTGTTTCGCTTAACATGTGTTAGTCGAAAGTTTATTTTAAAAAAAAAAGTACGCGTCGCTTTTTTAATTTTTTTGGCTCAGAATGCTTAAAATCATGTATATTACTTGCCCTATTTTTTTCAAAAAATAAATAAATTGGGAAGTCAGAGTTTCCAGAGTTTACCATATAAGGATGGGTTTCCACAATATCTCTTCCCTATATATATATATATATATATATATATATATATATATATATATATATATAGGGGAGGGTTAGAATGAAAACCTCAATTATTTGAAGAAACTCTAGGAAACCTCATCCTAGCCATTGATCTCTAAGATCAATGGCTCTTGTTTAATCAAGCTTATTATATTCATTATTTGTATACTAGTGGACAAAAAAGGGTATAATAGAGATTTGTTATTACATTGGGTTTGTATCTCTACTACATGACAGAGCTTCTCTCATCATCATCATCATCCTTCATATAAAGTAACCTTCTCTCTCTTCCTATACTCTCATACTAAGAATCTCTCAAGCTCCCAAAACCTAATAACCTTCATCCTGATTACATTGAAGAAGCTTTATAACCTATTAATCTCGAAAGCTGTAGATTCAAGTAAGCTGTAGAAAACGATACCCTGTACGTCGATCATCAACCCCTGTACAACGATCAAGATAAAAACGCAACCCCTTTTCTGGTCAATGTCTTCGAAGAGACGACACTGGAAGCTAAAGAAATCTGATGGCAGATATATTTTTGGATGTACTGTTAGTATAGATTTTATTATTATTTTTTAAATTTTATGATGTTTTAGGTTGTTGTAGATGGTGTTAGTGTGTTACAAGACGGGATTTGTATGTATTTGTATATGATGATCCATTGTTTATAACATGAGGGTTTATGTTAGTGTGTTTTAACAGGGGTTGGGGGAGTATAAGCATGATTATAAACAGGGGTTAAATGTTATTGTGTTATAACATTGTTTATATACTGTCTTTGTGTGGGTAATCGTTCATTATGATGTTAAACAGGGTGTAGTGTGTAATAGTTCATTAGCATGTTAAAACTATCCTCAAACATTTTCATTGTAAGCTTAACATATGTAACACAGTTATGATTTTCTAGGTAAAAAGGTTGGTGGGTCGTCGCGTTCACAGAAAAATGTTGGAGATAACCATGGTATGAATAAAGCGTGACTTTGCATATGTAACACTTATATATGTGCCTGAGTTTATCTTAAAAAAAAGTACGTACTAACCTGAGGCTGGTGTCTTTGTTCTGTGTAAATCAACAGGCAAGCATGTCGATGTTTTGGCAGTTTCAAAGAGGGTAACAAGATCTACACCTAAGGACAATGAACCTGTGGATGAGCCAGTAGGACCTAGTAAGCGAAAGAGAAGAAAAAGGACGGAAGTTAGTAAGGCGAAGAGAAAGGGGATTGGTAAAGCGGTGCGTGGAAAGGTTGAACCTGGTAAACAACGTAAACGAAGGAAGAATGATGAATGCACTGGTATACGTACGAGGTTTTCGCCATTCCAGTTTGCAAGGTGCATAAGTATTTTGAGTGAAGAATAACGTCGTGCTGTGAAAGAGACGGGGTTTGGTAGACTACTTCACCTCAAGATTGATGGTTGTGTATTTTGCCTAACAAACTAATGTTAGATAAGTTAACGTAGGTTAATGGTACTAATTAAACATTCTGGTTGGTTTATTTTTGCGTATGGGGTTGTTATGTATGAACGTATGTTTGCAGGTATTAAAGTTAATTACAATGTTGCATGTGTAAACAAATTCTAAAATAGATTTAGTTAATTACACATATTGCATGTGGGTTAATGGTACTAACCAACATTATGGTTGGTTTGTTTTGCTAAATGGTGAGGCAACAATTAATTTTAATTACAATGTTGCATGTGTAAAACAACAATAAATAGGTTTAGTGCAAATTAACCCTTAATGCATGTCTGCGTTATTTCAAAAAAAGTAAAATATGTACATTCTATGTGAGGAGCTTGTATGTGATAAATATGCACATATTAACATATTTTGCAAGTTAAGTTTACCCATATTGTTGCATGTGTAACAAAGTGTAGTATGATCAATGTTGCATATTTTACAAGCTAAGCTTGCACAGATTGCATGTGCTAGACCATAAATGCAGAGTAAGTAGGCAAGTGTTGTATATGTTAAATTAACCATAAAATGTTGCATATTTTACACATTAAGCTTGCACATATTGCATGTGCTAGACCATAAAAATGCAGGGTAAGTAGGCACCTATTGCATATGTTAAAATAATCATAAAATGTTGCATGTGTATGTGGTAGAAAAAAAATGCATGGTAAGTAGCCACATGCTGCATATGTTAATGTTGCATAAAAAATGTTGCATGTGTAACAAAGTGTAAAATAAAAAATACAAGGTAAGTATGTGCTATAGAATGATGCAAGGTATGTATCCATCTAATGCATAGGTTAAATCTAATTATGGTGTTGCATGTGTTACAGGGTGCTAAAATTTGGCTTTGCACGAACTTCTTCATTTTTCCTTGCAAGTATTACACGTTGATTAAAACCCACACACCTAATCGATGTACTAAAAAAACATATTGTGCCCCTCTTACACCCTCTCGCTCTCTCCTCAATTTGATATTAAAAAAGACGTTTGAGTTTTTATTACTCAGTTGTACAAGAGATTGCAAAAGGTGTACTTGGAAAAAGTGGAAAAGGCTATCTAGCGTTGGACAGTTGTAGGTGGCATGGCTACAAATTGAAGAGACGTTGAGCTGGAGTGCTGAAAAGAAAAATTGAGAAGGCAAAAGGTTGTTGAACGTAAAAGAAGATTCAGTTTATGTTACGTATGTTACAAAAAATATGTTTAAGTAAATATAAAGCACATCCATACAAATTAGTTTAATAGAAAATATTCAAACATGTTATATATCATCAAGAGTTCCCATCATTCAATAGAAATGTTCAAACATGTTATATTCAAACATAAGTTGTATGCAACAAAGGTGGACAGAGATGCAAGTTTAGCAGGTACATATATAAAAACAAAAGTACCCAACATAGTTGCTGAGCAAAAAGATCTGGCATCTAAAATAGTAACGACGTTATGCACATAATAGCAAATGATAAGACCACAAACTGTTACATACGCATAACAAACGTTCAAAAAAAGAAAGAGCTTCCCATTGCTTATGCATCAGCCGATCGCCCAGCCCCTACGACACTGTGGGGATTCCACCTTTTTATTTTTAATCCAGCGGCTTCTTTGGCTTTCTTCATAGCAGTAACCTTCTCACAATTCCTAGAGTCATGGTCAGTAACCTTCATAGCAGTAACCTTCTCAAACACGCCACTGAACAACGGAGGTACTTGTGGGTTGGGATACCCAACCAAACCTTTGTCTGACCCTTCTTAATAGAAAACCCAGCATGCTTGGCGTACTCCTTGTACATATCTAATACCGCGTCGAACGTGGAGTAAGAATCGCCAACAACTGGTAAAAACTTAGGACTGACATTCCGGATCCAATATTGGGTTCCATTAGGGGTTGAATACACATAGTGAAGTGGCGCGTCTGCAGTAAAATCACGTTTAATAAAGTTAAAAACATGTGTGTTGCATGTGTCATAAACAGTATAAATATTGCATCCATTTAATACAAAAACATTTTTATGAGCTGGTTTGTGTGCAACATATATGTATATATATATATATATATCATACTCGAGCCTATCATACTCTACACTTCGGTTGCACATATACCACTTGACCTAAACACATTTTAATATTGTTAAATCTATACAAACTAACTTCCCCAACATTAAGTCCCCCCAAATCAGCTTAAAATGTTAAAACTATGGCAATTAACTATTGAATAACAAACACATTTGGCAATTAAAAAACAACATTTATAACAAAAGAAAAAAAAGCAGAAAAAAGAGATATTTAACAAAAGCCTTCAATGTTAGCATCATCTACCACCGAGGATGTTGTATCCAAGAAAATCTGACTTGAAGATGGCCCAATGTGTTGCATACCAACAACTTCATTACCTGCGAAAAAACAAACAAACTCTCATACCAATGATCTTTTTCTAAAAATCTAGTTACATATAAAGTAAAACAAAGCTTCACAACAACTCGCGAGTAAAAAACAACTAACCTGGTACACGATCATTGTCAGATGAACAATCGACATCATCTCTTGTGTATGTGGGGGAACTGTTGAGTGTGTCCATATCGACAGGCTGATCATTTCCATGGTTGAGAAATTCTGAGTTCTTCTCCATTACACATCGACTGTGTTGGAAAGTTTTTTAAAATATTGAGAGAGAGAGAGAGAGAGAGAGATGATCAGGGAGAAGAAAGAATGAAATAAATGGTGAAATTATCAAGGAGAGAGAGTGTATATAATGGAGAAGAAAGGTGATGGATGGGTGATGTAATGGTGATTGGGATTAGTAAAATCTTGAATTATTATGGGGTTAAAAAGCTTATAATAACCTTTTTGTTTTTTAATAGTATATTTGAAAAGTAATATGTGGGTAAATATCAACCACACATTGGGTTTGCAAGAGTTTCTTCAAATTTTTGGCTTTTCTTTGAATACTTAGCCTATATATATATATATATATATATATATATATATATATATATATATATATATATATATATATATATAGGATATAGATAATTTAGAAACTCCCTTGAGTTGGAGAAACCTAAGAAACTCTATCTCCACCCTTTATCAATGTCAATCTATGGCTAAGATTCATCAAGGTATTTTATATTATTAAAAAGGACATGGCTTTTTGTTTGTATGAAGAGGAAGGGTAGTATTGTCAAGTGAGGATTGTGAGAATCAATGTTGCAGCAATCATTTCACACCACTAGTTTCTTCTGACACATATTACCTTTATCTTCTTTTCATTTAAAATATTGTCTCCTCATTTCTTTCTTTAAAAAAATCATTTATTTCTCAACTTCCTAATTTGGTGAGGCGTGTTGTCAATTTGTATTGTTGACCCATCAAATATTATTTCTTTTATTGTTTTTTTTTTTACTTTTTAAACAATAATTCTTTTACAAAAACATTACATGTGACTAAAAAAAATGTAACTAAAAAAATTACAAATATGCTTCATCTGATTAGATGTTACGTATGTAACTAATGATGTTAGATTTTAAAACATGTTACACTGTAAAAAGTGCATTTTACATATTTGCATATGTATCGTAGTTAATGGTGCTTATGTAACCTGTTTTAAATTCAAACTCAAAACAGAAAATTAACTATTGTTACATGTTATATGTGTCATTTATATGTATTTACATTGTTACATTTTAATGGTGCTTGTGTAACTTGTAAAAAGAGCAATTTTACATAATTACATACATATTTACAACCTATTTACATTTGTATGATTTTTTTTGACATATAAACACAATCAAATTCAAACTTCAACAGAAAATAAATCTGAACATTCATACCTAAAAAAATGAAAACAGATGATTCATACCCAAAAAAAATTCAAACTTTGACATATATTCAACAACACATATTTTCAAACATCTTTTTCATTCAACACAATATCCTAAGATCTGAAACCTAAAACAACAACAACAACAACAACAACAACAACAACAATAACAATAATAATAATAATAATAATAATATAGATTAGATCTAAGTTTAATAACGGTCATGATTCGTCAACCACCGCCCATCACCTCCGAAACACGGTCGTCGATCACCATCAGGACAGTCAGCGTCCTCTATCTTCTTCCCCATTCAACACCACAGTCCACCTAAAAGGTTTTATAAGTAAAACTGAACAATATTATGTCATATATTTTATAAAAAAGTAACATATGGCCTAAAACTTTAACAATCAAAGTACTTAACACAAATAAAAAGAACTTACAAAAATACTTGGTCGAAATTCCTTCAATAGCCGAAAGTGGAAACAAAAAGCTATGTTTTACAGCGGGTCTTGACTAGATCTGTATAGCGATCGTTCCCACCATCCCAGATCTGAACTTTTTTGGCCATAGATCTGAACAGTGGTACAATCTTCGGCCATAGATCTGAATCATAAGTGAAATTAAAAAAAGTGGGTTGAATGTAAATGATGATATGAATGACTTGGGTGGACAAAAGATGAAGTTGATGAGCTATTCCATAAAGAATCAGAAGCAACAAATCTTTGGTTTGTTATTCAAGATCCCAATATTAGTAAGTCATAAAGAAGCTTATGAATTTTGGAAAAGAAATAAAGAAAGATTGAAAGTGTTGTGTGATCAGAAGAAAGGAAGAACAACGAACGAGATTTTTGGTAAATGGGAATAAGGGTTGAAGCTAATTATATATATTTTAAATGAACAAAGATATTTAGAAAATGAACAAGATATTGAAGTGGGTGTTGAGATACATGAAAGAGAATTTAATTCAAAAGAAAGAGAGAGACATGAATGTGAGTTGGTTTGTGTCAGGATAGTAAAGAAATGACATGAAGAGAGAAGGTGTGGTAAGGTTGAATGACAATCTTACCCTTCAAAGGTTAGAGGAGAATGGGTGATGTGGTGCATTTATAGCCACAAGATGGGTTTCTAGAGTTTCTACAACTCAATAAGGTTTCTATAGGGTTGGGTTATTTTGAGAACTAGTGTAAGTTGCGAGAACTATAGGAACTCTTGTTGGCCATTGATCTTGTGAAACCAATGGTTGAGATTAAGAGTTTATGTGTTTTGTCTTGACATGATAATTAATTTTATGTTAGTATTTTTTAATCTAATAAAGTACATAAAATGGTATTAAGGTAAAAACATTATGTGAGAGAAATAATTAATATAATATCATATTATTTTTTTATTTAATAATTCAAAATACCATATTTTTTAATCTATAATGTATTTTTTAATTTTTTACTCTTTTAAAACAAATAATCAGATAAATTTGATGACGATAATTTACACTGGTACTGTAATTATTTTACACCAGTGTAAATCTGCCATACACAAAACTACTACATTCGTATTACACCAGTGAAAAAACCAAACAAAACATCTATACAAATCGTATTACACCAATGTAAATGCCCACAACATCAACAAAAAAAATGTATTACATCAATGTAAAACAACCACACTTCTATACATTCATACTACACAACTCAAATGTTTTACACCATTGTTTATTTACTTTATACAAAAAAAAAAAACCCATCATCTTCAACATCTTCTTCTTCTACCCATTAATAATAATAATAAGAATAATAATAACAACAGAAACAATAATAATAACAATAACAATAATAATAATAACAACGTACCATCATCGATTCACCATACCATCACCAAAACACCCCTGTCACCATCATCGAACCACCGTCCTCCGCCCCGTGCCCCACCAAGACCACCCCCTCCGCTTCCCATATCTTTTCAGAGCCCAACGAACCACCAAGAACCATAAAAAACCCTGTTTCAGATCAGTTTCGCCTCCACCAAGAACCACCTTCGAACCACCAAAGAACCATCGTCCCAGCACCGTCCTCTGCCCCCTGTTTCAGATCGTGTGAGACGGGTGTGTGTTAGAGAGAGAGACGTGTGTGTTAGAGAAAGAGAGACTTTTGTGTGTGTGTGTGTGTGTGAGAGAGAGAGAAAGAGAGAGAGAGAAAAGAGTGTTTGAGATGATGATGATTAAAAACAAAAAAAAAGAATCTGAAGCTTTAAAATGGGTGTGGTGTGGGGTAGGAGAGGGTACTTTCTTACCCTTTATTATTATTATTATAACTGTAAGGTGTATATGTGTTGTCGTGTCATTGGTCTAGATATATATCCCGGTTATAGAAAATGCAATATTAATCAATTTTGTCAAGCAAAAACAAATAAAAAAATCATGTTTCTAGTAAGAAAGGAGAAGCTATTATTATTATTTTTCTAAATTTAATAATGGGTCGTGATTTTTCAAAAAATAAATCGAATTTTATTACGTACCATTATTAAGTTTATATGTAATAAACCCGTGTTATTATAGCATAAGTTGATCTGGTAAAGGTTAGAACTTATACATAGCCAAATTGGTCATGCGATGAAGGAGGACAGCCTGGTCACAGGTTTGAATCCTGGAGCACACAAGGAATTGAAGATAAGAGCTTGTGGTCAATTAGTTGATGCATGTTCGAATCTGAGCTGACCCGGTTTTCATCGCCAATCATCAGACTGTTACTCTTGCGAGGAAATTTGTGTGGAGGCAGTACGGTTTCCAGGCGAACACCGTAGTCCTCACCGTATCAGCGTAAACCCGGTTCAGACAACATAGTTTGGACGCGTTAGTGAATAGGGTCTGTCAAGAGACGGGTGTGTAATGATCTCTGTCTTACAGTTAAGAAATTCACCGTTCAAAAAAAAAAAAAAAAAAAAGCTAATGACCAAATGCTCATTAACGTTTTTGAAAATGCGAAAGGGGGGCAAGCTGGCAACATTCATTGCCTTGATATCATACATGGAAATATTGTTCAAAGCAATTCGAAAGATTTTTTTTAACGGCCAATAAAAATTTCATTCCAAAATTGGCTACCAGGATGATAACCAAACACCAATGTACATACACCAAAGTTATTTACAATATATAACTACCAACCTATCATTTGAACATTAAAACTATTCCAAACAGGCCACTCCAAACCATGTTGTTTGCTTCTAGACTTGACCCATAAGTAACTTAAGGTTTTTATCTAGCTGATCGACTTCTGAACAGTAAATGGAACCTGGTTAAAGACTGCCTCATTTCTGGCCTTCCAGATGCACCATAGGACTATAAGACATATTGCATGTATCGCTTTCCGCTTCTTTAAAGAGACCTCTAAATACCGATTCAACTCCAACACGTCGCGAACACTGAACGGATAGATTGGCTGCACTTTGCACCAAGTTGACACCACCTGCCATATTGTTTGCGCAAAACCGCATCCCACAAAAATGTGATCCAATGTTTCCGAGTATTCCTGACAGAATGGACACAGAGCAGACCCGCAATTGATGTTTCTCCGCTGCAGTGCTGATAAAGTTGGTAGCCTTTCCATGTTTGCCCTTCACACCATAATCTCTACTTTTTTCAGAACCCAGGAGTTGTGTCTGAAAACGAATTCTGGCAGGTCATACTACAGCTCCAAGAGTCTTTGTTTAACACTCCCCACATTGAATGACCCAACCCCACCCAAAGCCCAACACCAACTGTCCTTCACTGTCGAAACCGTAACATTCTGAATCAAGCTGCAAGGTGAGGTAAATTTAGCCTGCTCTGCCCCATCCTGAATACCCCTTTTCCATTCCCAAGATGTTTCCAGCCCCAACCTACCCACCCAGTCTACAACCTTAGCAGATTTCCTTTTCTCTAACTCGAACAGGTTCGGAAAGATCACCGCCAAAGGGGCATCCCCCACCCAAACATCCCCCAAAAAATCAATGCCCAACCCGTTACCCACAATTCCCTTTATGTGTAATGAAACGTCTAGTCCCACCCTTTGCATATTGGACACCGCTTTTTCTATTTGTTTCCATGGACCCGGTAGTGACAACTTCACAGGTACGTAGCTCCACCCCCTAGAACTACTATGCAACGCCCACACCATTCGCCGCCATAGACTATCCTGCTCATTTTTAAACCTCCACCACCATTTCGAGAGCATTGCGTTATTGGCGTCCCGTAATGAACCAAACCCCCACCCCCATACTCCATTGGCCTGATTACTTTTTCCCAACCCACCCAATTCATTTTTGCCCTTTTCTCCGACCCACCCCAAAAGAAAACTCGCCTCATACGATCCAAAATGGATAAAACCTTCTCCGGAGCCCTATAAAGTGAAAAATAGTAAGTCGGAAGTGCATTAAGAACTTATTTTATTAAGGTTGCTCGACCCCAAATGAAAGTAGCTTTGATTTCCAAATCGATAACCGACTTCTAAATGATTCAATCACTGGCTTCCAATGTTTACATAAATTCATGTTCGCGCCTACTTGCAACCCGAGATACGGAAAAGGGAATGAACCCGACTTGCATTTCAGCATCGCCGCCATGTTTTGTACCTCGTTACTGTTCAGATTAACCCCGTATAAACAACATTTACTCAGATTAACCTTCAGCCCCGAGACCAAGTAAAAACATCGAAGCAGCCTCCTTAGGTTTAGGGCATTCATTTCCGACCACTCCCCCGTAAAAACTACGTCGTCTGCGTACATAAAATGTGACACCTCCAGCCCATCATTGCCACACCTTATTCCTCGATACAGCCCTTCTTGACAAGCCTTCTTTATAAATCTAGACAAAGTTTCCATCGCCAGTACAAATAGGAATGGAGACAAGGGATCCCCTTGACGTAGCCCTCGGTGACATTCAAATTCCATACTCGGCGATCCATTTATCAGGACGGACGCCTTAGCGTTTGTTACCACCGCCATGACCCACCTTCTCCAAATTACCGGTAATTCATTTGGCAGAGAACTCTATCCAAAAAATCCCAGCTCACCCTAGTCGTAGGCTTTGTCTAAATCAATTTTAAACAACATGGCATCCCTTTTGTTCTTTCTCATCCACCCAACTAATTCATTTAATATCAAAGGCCCGTCAGTTATACTACGGCCTGAAATGAAAGCAGATTGCTCCGGCCCCACTAAATTCCCCATAAACGGCTTTAGTCTACCGAATAAAACCTTTGACACGACTTTATTTATACACCCCATGAGGCTGATTGGTCTAAAATCTGCGAACGTCTGCGGATCTTTTGAGTTTGGAATTAAAGCGATGTATGATGCCGAACAAGCTGGATTAAGAGTCCCACGAATATAAAAATCATCAAACAACTTCATGAAGTCCCCCTCAAAGCAACCCCAAAACCGCTTGATGAATTTGAAATTAAACCCATCAGGACCAGGCGCTCGATCCCCGTTGCATAACCACACTGCTTCTTTGATCTCCAGAACTGAAAAAGGCCTAGTAATCTGATCCACGGCTGCTTCTGATAGCCTGTGCAGGTTCGGACAATCGAAAGACGGCCTCGAATTTCTCGGCTAGAACTGAAACGCCTCTTTTTTAATTGCTAACGGACTGTCAACCCATACCCCACCGATTCTCAGCCCATTAATCCTATTATTTGAAGTATTCGCATTGATAACTCCATGGAAATAACCCAAGTTTTCGTCCCCTTCGACAGCCCACTTCACCCTAGACTTTTGCTTTAGATCCGCCTGTTTTTTCCTGTCAAACTCGAGTATACATGACTTATATTCATCTCTAACTAGCAATTCTAGAGGAGCCAGCATACGAGATTCTGCCAGGGCCTCCAGCCTCTCAACTTCTAGTTTTTTAACATTATATTCCTCTACAAGTAGTCGCTGATCCTTACCCACCCACCATTTGTTTGTTTGTTTGTTTGGGTGGTGGTGGATTCCGGTCAACAGTGATGGTTTAGAGAGAGAGAGGGGGGGTCTTTTACAGAAGTGGAGGGGGGTTGGGTATTTAAAATAAAAAGTTTTAAAAAATGCCCCTCAAGTTTTGTTTTTTATATTTTGGCCACATATAAGTTTAGATTTTTACATTTTGGTGACAAACACTAACCAGGTTAGACCTCAGGAGTGATAAAAACAAACAAGTTGAAAGTTTGGAGTGCTAATGGCCAATGTGATACTTGGGAGTATTATTCGCCAACAGGCGATAGTTGGGAGTATTAAAATCCATTTCGCCTAAATAATATAGAGTAAATTAGAAATATGGGCCCTATTGTTTAGTCAAAATTATAGCATTTGTCTAGGGGTGCAAACGAGCCAAGCCGAGCCCGAGCTCGACCAGGCTCGAGCTCGAGCGCGATTAACTTATAAAAGCTCGGGCTCGAGCTCGGCTCGATTCGAGCTTTGTTTTCAAAGCTCGAGCTTGGCTCGTTAGTAATTTCTTAAGCTCGAGCTCGGCTCGTTTTTATCTATTAATTAATTTATTAAATAAAAATAATAAAAATAATAATTCGTTTAGGCTCGTGAGCTCGATAAGTGAAGCTCGAGCTCGGCCTTGTTAACTTAACAACTTTAAACCAGGGGTAAATATGTTTAAATATTAAAATAAAAACTAATATTATACATAGGCTCGATAAGGCTCGACGAGCCTAATGAGTTTCATACGTCAGGCTCGAGCTCGGTATGCAAGAATCGAGAGAGAGCTATCCGCATGGAGCAGAGCCCAAGCACCACAGTACACCGACGGGCAGACACAATCCACCAGAAACCGATATAATAAGCATAACCGAAACAGAAAAACCCTAGTCTGGAACAGGATCCAAAATTCACCCCAAGTAGATCCCAAATATGCAAAGGTGGTAGAACACAATCAAGTATAATCGAGCGATATCAGGCCACCGCACAAGAGTCACAACTCATGGACACCGCTGACAAAAAATCCATCACAAGTCTTGGCCACCGAAAACATAGACTTTCTTGAGCCAAGAGTAATCAAGAGAAGAGAAGGCTTGAACCCTCACAAGTTTTGCGCCTATCATCAAGACATTAGTTATGAAACAGACGGATGCTTCCAGTTAAAAACGACAATTGAGATGGTTTAAAGTCCGACAAATTGCCACACCTATTGAGGGACACGCAGCGTGGGCAAAACAAAGGTGAAGGCTCCCCAACCAAGCAAATCAAGATCATCAGCGTGATGATACATGGTAGCAACCATGGCTTGCAGGGAAGCAAGAGGAAGTGCGAGTTGCTTTGCGCATGGAAAGAGCAACAAGTCATTTTCCCCATTGTCAAAGGCGGCGCTTCCTCAACCAAAGCGCTGATCATCACAACCCTCTTCGCCCATTACCGAACAACCAGAGCCTTCATGGAAACTGGTAGCAACTTGGACACCATGTGCGAGCAATGTTATAAGTCGCTCAACGACGAAGACAAAGCGCGGTTGAAGCCGGTCAATTCACCAATCATGGCATTCTCGAATGAAGTAGTTCATCCACTCGGAGAGATCAACTTCCCACTCACCATCGGCAATGGAAAACAGTCAAGAACGGAAGACATCAATTTTTTGGTCGTCCCGGCTAAGTCAAGACATGATATAATATTGGGCAGTGACTCAATGGATAAGTAAAACACGGTTCTATCCCCACCCCCTTTGATTCCAAATCCCATGGGAGTAGCCATCGTGTGGGCAAACAGAGAATGCGTTGTATCAGAATAAAACAGTCCAACAAAGGCTATCAAACAATCCCCAAGAACAGAGCCAACGAAGTGAGTTTTACACCCCATATTCCCTCATTCAAAATGCTGACGTCTTCGCGTGGAAACCATCCGACATAACATAGGTCCCACGAAACCTTGCCCAACACAAGCTTAATACGTACAAGATTGTGGAACCAATAGTGCAAAAGCACAGAAGCATGGGGGTAGAAAAGACAACGGCTATGAATGAACAAGTGGACGAGTTGATGCGGGCAAGAATCCCATGGGAAACAAGGTATCAAACTTGGGTGACAAACAAAGTGATGGTCACTAAAAACAAAAAACATAGACGGCTCGTGCATGGCATCGATTACAAAGACCTAAACAAACCTGCCCAAAGGATTGTGGTGCAAGTGGACGGATTTCTAGTTGTGAGTGGCAAGATTTTGTGGCGTTTTAGAATTAACAATAGTTTATTAATATTGTTAGTTAATAATAATAGTTATCGAAATTAATGGATTAGTATCGGATCCCTCTTGGTGGTGGAAAGCAAGGACCAAAAAGCAAGTGGAGTTGTTAACTACTATTTATAGTCAATAATTATTGTATTAGTGGAAAGTTTAACAAAAGTAAATAAAAGTATTTCCGTGGTCTCTTCTTTTAAATGGTATTTTCTTTCTTGTCTGGTAGTGTTTTAGGGTTGTTTGGATGATTTTCTGTTTTTTTAACGGCCAACTAAATATCATTTAACTGGTAGTGGGTTAGTACTGAATAAATGGCTGTTCACTGGGCAACCCAAGTCCACCAAGCTACCAATTCAGCGAAAAACCTGCCGCCCGAAAGCTCATTGCGGTAAAACCTCTCTGGATCGGATTCGAAGTTGACACCAAATGAAATCAAGCTCTTATCTTCATTTTCCCATGTCACTCCACCAAATGATGCGTGGTTAAAAAAAAGAATTATAAAACCTGGTTTAGATCATAGGCTTCAAACCATTATTGAATTCATCAGATAAGCTTATTATAAACGAGTCAAGTTGTTAGTGAGCTAGGCAAGATCACCACATAAAAAGCTCAAATATATCCGGGCTTGAATGAATATAAGCTTGACCTTTACTTATTGAGTTTGAGCAGACTCAATAGCCTAAACAAACCTTTTATTTATACAATACTTATTTAATATATCTATATCTATATATATATATATATATATATATAATAAACCAAAACATTTTTAATGACATGTTATAATATTATGCAATCTCTCTTTTAAGAGATGCCACATAGGATGTGATGTGACAACTCTAGACCAATTAAAAAAAGAAATAAATATGGTTTAAATATGATTTAACATAATCTATTAAATACCTAATCTACTAAATGTAAATATTAAAACTTTATTATTTTCTCTCTCATATTTCCTCTCATAACTTTTAAACGTTAATATCTTTTATATACGAGATTTTTTAAAGAAAAAAATTACACCAAATTAACGAGCGTTTTATTATCTTTCCAACGAGTACCATAATGCTATATAAAAAACGGAGAAAAAAAACAACTATTTTTGTAACCCGATAGGTATTGTGTCAGGTTTGGAATTAGTTTTAAAAAAATTGTGGGTTTGGGTCGGGCCTGGGATTAAAAAAAACGACTATTTTTGTAACCCGACCCAATTACCCCTTTTTTTATATTAAATACTAGCTTTTATCCTGGGAGTGTCCCGGGGATGAAAAATATAACCATTCTAATAATACTAATACTAATAGTAATAATTATTACTCTTGTAATTAAATAAATAAAAAAAAATAACCTTGCTATAAGGTGACACCATGTGTTGCAGTGTTGCGTGATTCTTTCTCCTAGCTTCTCTTGATGAATTATACCTATCCATCTTTAGAAGAGTAAAATTCGAACGATAGCATGGCGATTGGGCTAAATTTAAACATTGTATATAAGAACTTGGTTTAAAAGAAAAAACATGATTAATGAATAACCTGAACACTTTGTGTTTTTTTTCCTGTATGAACGAAACCCCATAAAAATAGTCGTTTTTTTTCTCCGTTTTTTATATAGCACTATGGTACTCGTTGGAAAAATAATAAAACGCTCGTTAATTTGGTGTAATTTTTTCTTTAAAAAATCTCGTATATAAAAGATATTAACGTTTAAAAATGATGGGAGGAAACATTATAGAGAAAAATCTAAATTTGTTTTTAAATTTTTAAAGAGATTAGGGTTAGATAAGTGTAGGAGAATGGATGAAAACAAAATAAAAAAATAAATTAAAAACTCTCACCTCAACGTGCCATGTGGCAGCCTCTATTAAATGTCACCTCATCAATATTCAATTCTTTTATTATAAGTTATAGATTATAGATGATAACTTATGGCAGAGATTTGTTTAAAATAATAATAATAATAATAATAATAATAATAATAATAATAATAATAATAATAATAATAATCATTAATTATATATTGGCAAGTCATTAATTATGTTGTCATATTAGATATTTTATTATGTTATATTAGATATTTCATACTGGGACGCTCTCCAACAGGTAATTGCTATGTTTTCTTTTTCTACCATATTCTGAAATAGCTCAAATCTTATTGTATGCAGTTAAAGACCTTTGACCGAATGTATTGGTGCTAAACAATCTCTGTCCCCTTGAGGTGCTTGGGATCTTAATATTCTGTTTTAGGTGTGGATGTTGTAAGGTGAAATGGATCTTTTGGTATATTTTTTAAAGTATCTAATGTAAGTTGATACATAAATGCCATTTTTATAGTTTAGATACTTCTAATTATATTTACTTTACTTAGATTTTTCAACCCGGGACGCTCCCGGGGTATAACCTAGTTATGTATATTTGACATTGATCTGGCTTAATAGAAGCCATTTATAAGATCCAAGCCTTCTTTTATGTGAACTTATCTTTTCAAAGCTAACTAGTGGTTTCGAATACGCGCGTTGCGCAAGGAGCAATAGCATTTTTGAATAACATATAGCATAGCAAAGCGTTGTTTGTACATGGCATTTTTAGCCGCGCGCGTTGCGGCACGCTAAACACCGTGTCCAGTCTTTAATCTTTGCCGATACAATGCAATTGATGAAGTTCGTAAAAATAGATCGGTTACATTGGGTTTAAAGTTACTACAACGATGGTTTCAAAATATTCCAAATCAAAATCAACATGTATACATTTAATTACACACATGAAACTTTGCCAACCAACTATAAAATCTAAGTTGCAATGTTATTCAAAACCTGTATAATGATCATTAAATTGACATGTTACCTACAGTTAACGAAATTATATATCTATTTGTTTAAAATTACTTGCAAGATGTAATTTGGAAAACGTTTAACAGCCGTTTTGAGTTTGATTGTTGCTAATAGTCTACGCCAATCATGCCTTTGATTGAGATCTCATTTATGTCACTAATTTGGCAATTGTATTTATTGTAATTATACTCTCCATAACTAGGAGTTGACTTGTATCTACATGGTATCATCCTTGTAAACCCTTGATCCTCCTTTCTTTCCCTGCGCCTCTTCCTCTTGCCTTCGCAACATATCCTGCGGCCGCCCTTCTTTCTTTCCTCAATGGCTGACTCTAAGTTCCACCCTGCTGTGACAGTGTCCAACATTAAAACCTTTATTCCTATTACCCTTGACAGTGAAACATCGGATTGCAATCTCTGGTCCGAACTGTTTCGCATTCATTGTACCGCCTTTCTTGTCTCCGATCACCTTTCACCTCACCCTCCTCCACCCGCCGCCACCACCTCCACTGATAAAACACCCGCTACCCCTCCACCCTCTGAATCTTGGGAGCGATTGGATGTCATCGTCCTTCAATGGATCTATGGCACCATCACTCCTGGTCTCCTTAAAACTGTCATTGTTAAAGGATCCACTGCCTATGATGCATGGAAAGCCATTGAGGCTATCTTTCCAGATAACAAAGCCACACGTGCTTTATATCTTAAACAAAAATTCTCCCACACCCGTCTCGAAAATTTTCAGTCCATGAATGCCTACTGTCAGGAACTCAAAGTCCTGTCTGATCAACTTGCCGGTGTCGATGCTCCTGTCGATGAACAGGATATTGTCTTACAAACAATAGCGGGCTTGACCGAGCAATACGAAACCGTGGGTACCATTCTACACAACACCAAACCACTCCCTTCTTTCTTTGAGGTTCGTTCCCAGTTATGCATGAACGAAACCACCAAAAACAACCAAGCCATCCATGCGGCCTCCCAGGCCTCCACGGCTCTCCATGTCCAAAGTTGCACCACCCATACAACAACCAACCCATCCTCTAACACCTCCCATACTGCCGAGACTCGCTCCGGTCGTGGCCGCACAGGCGGTCGTGGCCGTGGCCAGTCCGGCTCCAACAACTCTTCCTGAAACCGCCCACATCTTACTCACCCCAATCTTCACACCCCTACATCATATTTCCTAACTCCTGGACCCAAAACCAATGGTCATCCTTCCTTAACCAAAACTCCTCCCAATCCCCCCAAGCCCAAAACCCCACGGCCCAATACCCAACTCCCCCATGCCCATATCCCTCCAACCCAAAACCTCATTCTGGACTAGGCATACTCGGCCCTTCACCCGCACAGGCCCACACGGCCACATGGACACCGGCGCCTCAGGATACATGGAGCAACCAGGTATTGTTTCCCCGTCTGTTTTTAATTCTTGCACTAATAAACAAATTATTGTTGGGAATGGCACAACCATCCAGGTAGTTGGATAAGGCAACAAAACCTTACCTCCACCCTTTCCACCCTTTAAACTTAACAATGTCCTCTATGCCCAAACCTCATTAAGAATCTTATCTAAGTTCGTCGCCTCGCGACGGACAACTTATTATCCATTGAATTTGACCCATTTGGTTTTCTTGTGAAGGACCTCAAGACAAAGGAGCATGTCCTACGATGCAATAGCTCGGGAGACCTCTATCCCCTGACCACCAACTTTATCAAGCCTTCCTCCTCACCAGTTGCTCTCACCACCATTACTCAAGAACGTTGGCACCAACGCCTTGGGCACCCGGGCGACAATTTATTGCATTCGTTGAAATCTTGTTCCTTTATTAATTATAGTAAACCAAATAAAAAGCTTTGTCAATCTTGTGTATTTGGCAAAAGTGTCAAACTTCCATTTTATGATTCTATTAATAAAACTTCTTTGCCTTTTGATATTATACACAGTGACTTGTGGACATCCCCAGTACTCAGTACTGGTGGACACCGGTATTACATTTTATTCCTTGATGATAATATTGATTTTCTTTGGACACCTCCCCCCAAAATGGGAAAGCGGAACGTAAATTAGAACCATTAATAATATGGTTCGCAACATCCTAGCCCAATCCTCCTTACCTCCCTCTTACTGGCACCATGCGCTGGAAACAGCGACTTATGTTCTCAACATCCTTCCTAAAAAGACCCATAATTTCCTCACACCCATAACCCTCCTCTACCATGTTCAACCAACCTACGAACACCTTCGTATTTTTGGTTGCTTATGTTATCCCACTATCCCCTCCACCACAACCCACAAACTTGCAAACTGCTCCCAACCTTGTGTTTTCCTTGGTTATCCTCAAAATCACCGCGGTTATAAATGCTTTGATCTCAAAACTAACCAAACATTTATATCCCGCCATGTACAGTTTGAGGATTCCATCTTCCTGTTCTCTATCCAACATCCCACATCCATTTCCTCCTACAACTTCCTAAACCAAAACCTTCCACCACTTCTTTGGCCATACATAAAACCTTCTGACCAAACACCCGAGCCCACCTCACCACCACACTCCCCGGCCCACTCTCCCAGCCCACCTCACGGCTCCCCACCCACGACCACACCAGGCCCACCGCCCAACCCTCCACACAGCCCATATACTACCGGCCCACCATCCCGCCACTCGTCACCCAACTCAGCCCAACCGCACATGCCCCCGCAACCCACCAGCCCGTCCGTCTCCACCACCGAACAATCACCCGCACATGTCCCTACACCATCGGCACCACCTCAAACCTCTCACCCGGTTCACACCATGCGCACACGCGCAATGGATGGCATCACCAAACCAAAACACCCATTCAACCTCAACACAACTACCGTTGTACCTATTCCCAAGTCCCCTCAAGTTGCCTTGTCCAGCCCATAATGGTTGGATGCCATGAACAACGAGTTTAGTGCACTAATTAAAAATGAGACCTGGGAGTTGGTACCTCGTCTCCCTGACATGAATATTATTCGCAGTATGTGGCTATTTAAACATAAGTTTCGGTCTGATGGGTCCCTTGAACGGTACAAAGCAAGGTTGGTTTGTGATGGCGTAGTCAACAGGTTGGCATTGATTGTGGCGGAACATTTAGTCCCGTAGTAAAACCTACTACTATCAGGACTGTCTTATCTCTGGCTCTATCGCAGTATTGGCCGATTCACCAATTAGATGTCACCAACGCTTTCCTACACGGGCATTTACCGGAAACCGTTTACATGCATCAACCCATGGGGTTTCGACATAAAGACTTCCCTAATCATGTATGTCGTCTAAAGAAGTCTCTCTACGGCCTCAAACAGGCACCTTGAGCGTGGTATCAACGTTTCACTGACTTTGTACTGCAACAGGGCTTTACTCAGTGCAAAACGGACAACTCTCTTTTCATATACCACCATGGCAGACACACCGCATACCTCCTTGTCTATGTTGTTGATATAATTCTGACCACATCTTCTGACGCTCTTCGTCAGAAATTAATGTCTACTCTTGCAGGTGAATTTGCGATGAAAGATTTGGGACCACTAACATACTTTCTCGGCATCTCTGTATAGCGCACCGCCAATTCTCCGTTTCTCTCATAGCAAGCCTACGCAAAAGACATCATTCATTGAGCAGGCATGGAATCTTGCAAACCTGCCGCTACACCAGTCGACACTCAAAATAAACTGGGTAGCCAACCGGATGCTTTGTTCGAAGATCCAACCACTTACCGTAGTCTTGCAGGTGCCTTACAATACCTCACCTTCACACGTCTAGACATTACATATGTCGTTCAACAGATATGTATGAACATGCACGCTCCCTGCCTTGCTCATTGGAATGCACTGAAGCGCATCATTCGATATCTTTAAGGCACATCTGAGTTCGGTCTTCATCTTAAAGCTACTTCAAATGCCGAAATACGTGCCTACACAGATGCCGATTGGGCCGGCTGCCCAGACACTAGGCGGTCCACCTTCGGTTACTGAGTCTACTTTGGTGACAATCTTGTCTCTTTTTCCTCTAAACGGCAATCCACCATCTCACAGTCTAGTGCCGAAGCAGAATACCGTAGTGTTGCCAATGTTGTCTCCGAAATATGCTGGCTACGGAATCTTCTTCTTGAACTACATCGGCCCATTTCTAAAGCTTCTCTTGTCTACTGCGACAACATCAGTGCAATCTATCTCTCAGGGAATCCAGTCCAGCATCAACGCACAAAGCATATCGAGCTTGACATACATTTTGTTCGTAACCATGTTCAAAAGGGCCTTGTGCGTATTCTTCATGTCCCATCTCGTTATCAGGTTGCTGACATCTTCACCAAAGGTCTTCCACGGGCGTTATTTGATGACTTCTGATCCAGTCTAAGCATCCGTTCTCCTCCCGCTTCGACTGCGGGGGTGTAATAGTCTACGCCAATCATGCCTTTGATTGAGATCTCATTTATGTCACTAATTTGGCAATTGTATTTATTGTAATTATACTCTCCATAATTAGGAGTTGACTTGTATCACTATATAATGTTTGATGTTAATAGAGAAAGGGACAAGCCCTATTATTCTACAGTTGCAATTTAAAGAGGTTATCAGCATGCCAAGTTCCGTCCTAAGGGTGTTAAAAAGCTAAACCTCACTTTCCTACATTAAAATTATGACTAAATTAAGACAATAGAATAGAATAAGCTTACACATGTATGTTCTTGATTGTGTTACTGTAGTCGGCTCGAAGAAGAAGTGTAGTCAGTGATTGGCGGAGTCGTGCAAAGGGAACGTAGAATCAACACTTTTTCAAGAGCCTAAATTATATTTCAAATCATTGTAAAACTAATAAAATTACAAACAATGTCGATTGCTAAAACTGGTAGATAGACAAAATCTGGACGTAGAAAGCGTATCTTAGCGTACCAAATCTGTAAATGAAAAGAAGAAGTTGCCTTAAATGCCCTATTATAAAACATACACAGATCAGCAAAAAAGAAAATAAAAAAAAAGTCCTAAATCAATTGAACAATGAATGAGCGAGGGATAGATCGGGACAACCATGAATTTCGCTTCTGACCTGCATCTTCACACCACACCTCCCTTGAACTGCCCACCACCTCTTCATCAAAAGACCAACACAAAGACATATTCAAGCTTAAATATACAAATCAAGAGCTTAATATCCTTCTCAAATAAGTTTGGCTATACAAAAACCATCAATGTATGAACACTATACAAAAATTAAAACACTCAATATACTTTGTGAAGCTATTCAACTACCCAACCACTTCTCCAACTTTCCCTAAGAACAGCAACATGAAAATAATCACCAAGCTCAACAAGCATAACATAAGAACGATTCACTGTTGATTATATCTTTAAACATGGGTCAAGACTTAGAACCTAATCATGTTTATTCAATCAATAATATAAACATAAGCATCAAATAAGAGATACTTACATGTGGGAATGGTAAACTTAGCGGATGGTGGTGCGGCCATGACTTCGTTATGATGTTCTTGGTTCCACTTTATGGTGTCACTTTTAGATGGATTATTAGAGTGTGTATGAGTGTTCTTGTATATGGTGTTTTATAAGCTTCTCATAGCACTTATTATGGACACCAAAAGGGCAATCCTACATATTCTAACTTATGTCATTATTCCCATCAAGTAATGTTTTATAATTAATATAATAATGGCTTATAATTAATAAAGGGATAGTAACATCATTTTGGTTAATTAAAATAATAAATGATCAATTAGGCCATAATTTTATATGAAAGTCTAACATTCTCCCACTTGGCCGATTGATCATTTTATGATGAATGTTTAAGTAAGTTTGGCCAAGTCTAAAACACTCATCAAGTTTCATGTTGGAACTATAGCAGATAGTTACAGTCATTCGAATTGAAGACATGTAACATTCGCAAATTTTCTAATAAGTAAATTATAACTTTGGGGATCTAAAGTGACAATAATCCATAACTGAAAATCGCATAAACCATATTTTTTTGTAACGTTTGGGGTAGTGTTGTAACACCCTGAATTTTTAAATATTGATACGTTAACAATAGAATTACTAATAACATTTATTTTATTTAAAAAAAATAACCATTAAAAACATATAAAAAATTTGTAGTAAAGTTTTGTTTGTTCAAACTAATTATTGTGGCTATTCAACATAAATATAGCATTAAATATAGAAATTAGTATTTAATTTATTTCTTATTACTATATGAAATCCATATTAAAACAACAATTCATGTTGGTATTTACTACAATAAACTATATTGACTCCCCATTTGAAACCGTCAATACCATTGACTCTTATTTGATGGAATTTATGAGTATTAATCATGTTTTAATGTATGGTTTAGATATATATAGAGACACATATGTGCCTTATTCACTATATTCATGTCGCGGGTTTCATCAATTTCAATTTGCATGTATAATTCTGTTTTGAGTTCCTAAATTTCTGATCAAGATTAGTAGTTATCCTACGCATTTAAGGTCCAAGAATAATTCATTAGTTCTTGTTTTCTGACGAATTTGGAAGCTTAATCTTGAGTTTTATTTCGGTTTTATTTCTACAAATTGGACTACCTACGTTACGTTGTGAGTTTTTCCAATTATTTTTGCATAATACTTTATTCATATTTATAGATCAATAGCCCTCTATTTAATTTGTCAATTATAGTCTCTAAGGGTTTCAATTGGATAATCTAGGGTTTAGGGTGTTCTAGATTATTTGGGGATTTTGATTTAAAAGTTTATAGAACTTTATAAATTCATAATTCACTCATTTCTTATAAAAAAATTATGAAACTTGGTAGACTCTCCTATAACTGATTAGAAGTTTTAGAAATTATTCCGGAATTTATTGAGGCTGTTTAGTATTTTTTTTAACTATTTTATGACGCTTTAATCATGTTTAATTCATATAAAATTGTATTAAATGTATTTTAACACAAAAATGGGTAGAAACATAATTCATTATGCTAGAATAATTTTCTTGCCATTTTCCCTTTATTTTGATACGATTATATATGTTTTCTTGTTTTATTTGTTAAATTAGTTTTAAAACAAGTAATATTCATGTTAAATAGGTTTTTGTCACAAAAACTCTATAAAATTTATTGTGAGCCTTTTTAAGTAAGTAGATTGAGTTTTCATAGAAACTTTTACCTTAAAGAGTGTTTTGTATTTTATTTTGAATTTATGTTGTTTTAATCATATTTAAATCATATAAAATCCAAATTTAATTATTTTAAAATGAAAATTTGAGTAAAAATATTTCATCATGTTAGAATCATGTTCACATCAGTTTTCCTTTTTTTATAATGTCTTTATATGATATCTCATTTTTATGGAGTAAATTAACATTTAAACATATAAACTTCATAATAAATCGATTTTAATTACAAAATTTCTATAAAAATTATTTTGAGACCTTCAAGGTTAGTAGATAAATTTACCTTATTTTTAAAACCATTTTATAATTTATTTCAAATTTATGACCTTTATATTAAATACTTAGTTTGTAAACTCAAGTTATTCATTATTTTTTTTCACACCTCATTAATAATCAATATAATTATTTATATTTAATATAATAAATATAAATGATTATAGTTTAAGATTATTAAATTTATTTCTTTCATCATGACTTTTATTATATAACTTAGTTTATATTTCATAATATGAACCTAAGTTATACTCTCGATTTACTTCATGGATTCTTGAATTTTGATTCTTATAAACTATTTAATTGTTTGGCGCATCATCTTTATATTAAACTTAAAACCCCCAAATTTACACTAGACATCCTAGATGCCTTAGATTAGGAACCCTAGACTCTTTTTAAGCTTAGACATTTATGTTGGAAACTTGAAACTTTAGGTTGAGACTTTGGGATTCGCCTCACATACATTCATAACGCTTAGAGGATAATTCAGCTTAGCGGATGTGAGTATATCTTTCCCCTTTTTCATGTTTTACACTTTTGGGGTGACTCATGTACGCTTTTTACTTCACTCACTTAATCATGGTTTATTCTATATTCACAATCGCAATTCTTGTATGTGTTTTACTTGTTGATTCGCTGATAGTGTGTACTTATGACCTGAATCATTAACCGTTCTGCGGCCTAGCATAGCAATAAATAGTACTTAATTATTGTTATGTGTGAACGATTATTCATCGCCTACTATGAGCGAATACTATATATATGTGACTCTTGATTCATTAAACAAAGGTTTGATTTTGGGTGGCATTTGTACATAGCTTGAACACTAAATTGTAGACAGTATAAAACGTGAATTGCGAAACTCTTTTTCTACTATATGTATTCAAACAGGGTATGCTCACCAATACATTTTTGTATTGACATATACTATTTTCGTACATGTTTCAGGTTATTTATAAGATGACTTTTAAGCTTTTGGAATTTTTACTTAGATTTTGGAGTCATTGTATTTCAGTTTTAGTTGTCACTTTAGAATTATTGTATCTTGTATTTTTCTTTCAATGTAATAAACTACTTAGTCAATATATCAAAATTTACACTTTTAGTCCATGAGCTATTGAACAATCGTCACTACGTGACACCTCGATGTTTCCGCCATCGGTTGGGGTGTTACAAGACAATTCGAGACCCCCAACAGTCATGCTAAAGTCTCAATATAAAACACTTAATCATAAAACCAAAATGACTAAAATAAAACCCTTGCATAAGTTTTGTCCATAAATGATAAAGTGCGCACAAACATTAGCATAGACAAAACAAAGCATTTGAGGAAATTATAATCATTCATACACACTATATGCTATTACACTAGGTCTTTATTAAAACCCATTCTCATTATAAGTTCTTGAAAAGTCTTGGGTGGTAGACCTTTAGTCATCGGATCCGCTAGCATATCTTTTGTGCTTATGTACTCGATACAAAGATTATTTTCCTCTACCCGTTCTCGTACGAACAAAAACTTTGTATCAAGGTATAAACCAGCTCCGCTCGAACTGTTACTGTTCGAGAAACTAACAGCAGCTGGGTTGTCACAATAAATCTTCAAAGGTCGTGATATGGAGTTAACAACTTTGAGTCCAGTGATGAGATTTCTTAACAACATCCCATGGCATGTTGCATTGTACACTGCAACATATTCTGCCATCATTGTTGAGGTGGTTGTTAACTGTTGCTTATGACTCCTCCATGAAATTGGTCCGCCTGCAAGCATAAAGATGTACCCCGAAGTTGATTTCTTATCATCTTTGCATTTAGCAAAGTCAGAATCAGAATAGCCCACTACTTCCAAGTTATCAGTTCTTCTGTATGTCAATTTATAGTCTTTCGTTCCTTGTAGATATCGCAACACTTTCTTTGCTGCTTTCCAATGATCTAGGCCGGGATTAGATTGATAGCGGCCTAGCATTCTGGAAATATATGCAATATCTGGACGAGTACAGACTTGAGCATACATTATGCTTCCAACTACATAAGCATAAGGTATCAATCTCATTTGCTCTTTTTCTACCTTTGTTTTTGGACATTGAAAAGACCCAAAAACATCTCCCTTAACTACTGGAGCTATTGATGGAGAGCAATGTTGCATGTTATATCGTGCAAGAACACGATCGATGTAAGCCTTCTGGGATAAACCTAATATCCCATTGGTACGATCTCGGTGTATTTCGATGCCTATCACATAAGAGGCTTCCCCAAGATCCTTCATGTCAAATGTTTGCGAAAGTAATCGCTTTGACTCATGCAACAAATCTAAACTATCACTCGCCAAAAGGATATCATCCACATAAAGGACAAGTATAGCAAAATTTCTCCCACTCATTTTGAGGTAGGTGCATTGATCCACTTGATTTTTGATAAAACCTTGTTTTTTCATAATTTCATCAAATTTTAAGTACCACTGTCGTGATGCCTGTTTTAACCCATATATGGATTTCCTTAACTTACAGACTAAGTGTTCCTGACCTTCAGGTTTAAAGCCTTCGGGTTGAGTCATGAACACGTCCTCATGTAAGTCGCCATTAAGGAAAGCGGTTTTGACATCCATCTGATGTAACTCCAAATCAAAATGAGCTACTAATGCCATAACGATCCTCAGAGAATCCTTCCGTGATACAGGTGAGAAGGTTTCTTGATAATCAATTCCCTCTTTTTGAGTATAGCCTTTAGCAACCAATCGTGCCTTATAACGTTCAATGTTTCCATTTGGGTCTAATTTGATTTTGTATACCTTATATTATAAAAGTTGTGGTGAAGTTGATTAAATGAACTAATGACTGTGAAGCCCAAAAAGTGGCTCTAAACCGGCAAAAAAACACATTTAAAATCCAAGAAAATGGTTTGTTTATAATGTGCGCCTTGATTAAGAAGCCATTGCTTTTTAAGCGCTTTGCGCCTTAAGTGCGTCTAGTGCCTTCAACCACCTTTGCTTGTTGCATTTTAGGATCTAACACATGATAAAATGCAGTAAATCAAAATCACTATCCAAATAGCCCACTTATTACTTTAAAGACGCCATCGTCATTGGAAGGAGAGGTTGGAGGACTGTTGTTTCTTCCGTGAGCGTTGCATGTAACGGTCCACTACTGTGTGACACCTTCCTGATGCGAACAGCGGTATGCCGATATATCCTGTTGTCCCAATCCATTTGTTTAGGACTAAAAGAATACATTAATAATACACATTAAAAAAATATATGACGATGAACAATATTAACACCAATATCTACAAGGTTTCTATACAAATACATAAGTGTTGAAGAAGACAAACGGGTTTTGAAACATGTGTTACCGGGTAGCAAGCTGGCAATCTCAATATTTGCAGATTGGGTCTGCAATGTTGCCTGCAATGTCTAAACGTAGAGATTTCCAATGGTAGCAATTTCAAAGAACTTAAATGTAGCAATTTCAAATGCATATTTTTTTTTTTTTTTTTTTTTTTTTTTTTTTTTTTTGTGAGGTAAGCAATTTCAAATGCATAACTAATTTCACTATTGTGTAGTAAATAGATTTCTACCATTTTGAGTTGTATATTGTAGTTTCGCATCAATCGCATCAACATTATTCAAACTTTCCGTCCACAATTATATATATGGGTTGTCTCATACACGACGACCCACGTCAGTTAACTTTGTACGACCCGTGTAAGCAACTGTAAATGTGTTGTATTACATTATCTTAGTGTGTGTGTATATATATAGGTAGAACGCATATTGGTTTGAATAAAATACCAAAATGAAAGTCTATTTTACCTGCTGCTACCAATCGACTTGGTAATCATAATATTTGGAGCTTCGTTTTCCCAATCGACCATAGGTGTCGCATCCAACCTGTAAACCTTAGGCACCTGCATATAAATTCATATATATGACGACGAAGGGTTCAAAGTAACGTAATGTCGATTGTCAAATGCTAAATTTTGTCTGAAAAAATAACAATGACATTTTACAACTTATTTCTTACTTTTTATATAGCGAAAATCACCAAAATAGCCTGTTGACCGAGCGACTTACGAGAATAGCCCCCTCCTATCTCTTTGGAGAGACGGTTCACGTATCCCAAGCCGTCTGAGGCGTCTCCCGAGACGGCTTGGGTTCTAATCAATAAAAGTGTAACACATCTCCGGAGACGTCTTTTCCATGGTTGGAAAACGTCTCCGGTGACGTGTCAGATTTAGAAAATTTATGTTATAATTTTATTTGATTTTTTTCATTATAATTTTATTATGACGTCTTCGGCTTGGTTTCAGTTAATTGTTACATAAAATTCTAAATAAAATATTCATTCGATCTAAAAAGATAACATAAATACATAAACATTACAACGTAAATAAAAATAAAATAAGGCTACGCGTTAAGCCTATCCCTCATCATTTGCAAAGCAGAGACGTGTTTGAATTGTTTGTCTTGCTTGGACTCATACTCTCTTTGGGTATATCAGATGGCCACGTCTTCGAGCATATCCGAGGTTACCGCTCGAAGCGTTAGATAATGGTACGCGTTGAAGATTTGACACTTGGTCTTCAAGTCATTCCACTTACTGTTTAGTGAGTCGATGCTTCGGTTAGAGCCTCCGACCAACCGATTGTACTCATTTAGAATTCGGTACCACTTGTTAGTCGGGTGTGGGCTTTCTTCGACAAGTTGGCAGGCTGCTACTAAGGCTATTTCTTGTTCTTCCGTCCATCTACTTGGTGCCATATTCTTGTAAAAAGGAAACGGTTTTAGGGTGGTGGCAGAGGAGGAGTTTCGGACGGGCAAACAAGTTCGGACGGAGTTAGGGACGGAGGTTCATGGTATATATAGGGTGGTGGTAGAGAGGGGGGGGGGGGACATGGGAAACTGAAACGACAGGACATGGGGAACTGAAACGACGAAGAAGACTCCGGAGACATCACCGGAGACGTGTTACACTTTTATTGGTTAGAACCCAAGCCGTCTCGGGAGACTCCTCATACGGCTTGGGAAACGTGAACCGTCTCTCCAAAGAGATGGGAGGGGGCTATTCTCGTAAGTCGCTCGGTCAACGGGCTATTTTGGTGATTTTCCCTTTTATATATTGCGGTTCACAGTCCCATCTCTCTTGCTTAACCACCAGTCCGTCTTTTTATTTCCTCTTTGACCTGGATACAACTTTAGGTTGTCATACAGAACACATACACTGTTCAAATGAATCGATTTTTAACTTATATGATAATGATAATAAACCAAATAAAGTTAAAATCCTACCTCTGGTTAATATACACCTTTGTAAATCACCACAACCACTCGCTTTTTGAAGACACGACACCGAAATGTTTGAGATCGGCTGATTTGGGCGCAAACCGCAATGGTCTCCGTTATCTCCACCGTCGGCCACAAACACATTGTCTGAGACGGTGGTTGGAGTGATGCAAACTTCATGGACCGAAGATCAAATGTTTTGACCCGTTATCCAAGTCGCAAATGACATTAATAAAACTTCCAAATTGGTTTGGAACCAAACCCAACACTTGAAATTTGCAACCACAATTTCAACTACCATGTTGTGGATTGCGCTACAAAATTTTGCCTCCATCAAGCTGCCAAAGAAAACCAAATTTATGAGAACCAATAGTGAATGTATAGCAAAATCTCTTTTTGCGCTTTTCATTTATCATGCCCTAAATATACTTAAAGCAAAATCTATATTTATATCTATACACATAATAAACAAAAGCCATTTTTGACATATGGCACTTCCACAATTCACCTTCCCTTGTATCTCCTCTCATATTGTGCCACATGGCACAAGCTTAAAATTTATAAACTTTTCTTTTTTTAAAAAAAAAATCAAAAATCATTAAATAATTAAAAGTCAAAATCGGTCAAGAATAATTAAATAAGGTCAAAGTTGGTCAAAAATAACTAAATGAGGTCAAAATTTGATCTTCAAAATTAAAGCATGATATAAAAAGAGGTAGAGAGATAACCCAATCACTCTATATTATTCTCCTTTCTCTCTCTCTCTTTCATCCATCTAATTTTAAAAAACCTAACACTTTTCCCTAAATCTTCACACGTAATTGATAATAGATTTGTTTTCTTCTTGATTATTAGTTTAAATATTTTTTTCATATCTAAATAATAACCATTCCCTTGTATCTCCTCTCATATTGTGCCACATGGCACAAGCTTAAAATTTATAAACTTTTCTTTTTTTAAAAAAAAAAAAATCAAAAATCATTAAATAATTAAAAGTCAAAATCGGTCAAGAATAATTAAATAAGGTCAAAGTTGGTCAAAAATAACTAAATGAGGTCAAAATTTGATCTTCAAAATTAAAGCATGATATAAAAAGAGGTAGAGAGATAACCCAATCACTCTATATTATTCTCCTTTCTCTCTCTCTCTTTCATCCATCTAATTTTAAAAAACCTAACACTTTTCCCTAAATCTTCACACGTAATTGATAATAGATTTGTTTTCTTCTTGATTATTAGTTTAAATATTTTTTTTCATATCTAAATAATAACCATCTCTTGGTTGAATTAATAGACAATGCTAATGTTGCTAATTCCGGAAGCGATCCAGGTGAGGTGCAAAAGTAATCATTTGTTTATAATTTAAAAAAAATATAAAGATCTATTGTGAAACAATTAATATTATTTAAAAATTTCGACTATAACAATGTTTAGCTATAAAGATTTATGTTATGGTATTAAACTTTGGATCTTTAATGTTTGTTAATTTGCATGCCTGCATCACTAGATAGAGCGCGAATAAATCAATCAGGTTGCGCATATGCAAGCTGTGAATGGTAACCTTTGAATGCGAGTCAAATTCCTTCAGAAAGCTGCCAAATGAAACAAATCTCATGTGTCAATATTCTGGATACTGCATGTTGCGTAGGAAGTGATGGAAACTTGCTTCTTGCAGTGGTAATTGTTCATAATAATTTTTATGGTACTTGGTAGTTATCACTTTGTTGGTCCAACTTCTTATTATCATCTATCTACCCATAGCCCTAACTTATTTTTATCTATTTTTGTACAAGATTTAGTCTTTCATATTGTCTGCATCTTCATTTTTATATATTATATTAGTTATCACTCTGCAAGTTCACTTTATCATTTGACTTTTTCCCCAATTTATTTACTTGAAATCTTTTATGTGTTAGATATATCAAGAAGGGAAAATGGCCAAAATAGCCCGTTGACCGGGCGTTTTGCATAAATAGCCCTCTCCACCGTCTTTGGAAAGACGGGACACGGCTCCCAACGAGCCTGAACCGTCTCCGAGATCGTTTGGTTTTAGATCCAATTGCCAACCAACACGTGGCGTCTCTGATCCCGAGGCTGTACCGTCTCTCTCCAGACAGGTCAGAACTCTCTCCCAGACGGTTCACGTTTCCCCATGCCGGCTGCCTTCGGTTCAACCGTCTCAAAAGACGGTTCACCTTTCCCCATGCCGGCTGCCCCTTCGGTTCAACCGTCTCAAAAGACGGGTCACATTTCCCAAGTCGTCTTAAGCCGTTTTGTGCTACCGTCTGAACCGTCTCACGAGTGTATATAAATACCCCAATTCACTTAACAAAATGTGCACCCACCGCTCTCCTCAAAGCTTCCATCTTCCAAACCAATGACGTTTTTTGCTTTCCCAGCCGAAGCCTACCGGCTTACGAAAATATTGTCCGATTACTTGGATTGTTGTTTCATCTGCGTACGGCTACTTGGATTGTTGTTCCATCTGCGCGTGGTTTAACCCGTGTAGAATGGATCGATGATGTGGTGGTCTACATTTGAGGCAAGTTCGTTCGCTTCCCGAATTTATGTCTCGATGTTCGACGTGTGCTCACTGAGAACTATTGTTACATAAAACGAGGAAACGTCTCGGACTTGTCTGTGTAGAGCACATACACCATTTGAAACAACGTCTATGTAGACCACTGCTACTACCACCGCTGTGGTGGACAAAACATCTAACACTAGGATGTAGTCTTCAATAGTTGGTTAGACACTTCGATTACTTCAAACAAAGTTCTTAGTTCTGGAAGTAAATTTAGGAAGTTTGTTGTAATAGTATAGTTTGTTTATTGTTGTTGTAATAGTATAGTTTGTTTATTGTGATTGTAATAGTATAGTTTGTTTAATGAAATATTTACTTTAATATAAAAAACAAAATTTAAACATTCATTGCATTAATAAACTACAAAAGTTTAATAAACTACAAATTAATTAAGACGATCCCTCATCGTTTGCCAGGCAGACACGTGTTTAAATTCTTTGCGCTCCCTGTTTTTATACTGTCTTTGACTGTGTCTAATTGCCACGTCTTCGGGAAAGTTAGAGGGTACCTCCTGAAGTGTCCGGTTGTGGTACCCGTTGAAGATTTGACACTTCGTGGTCAAATCGGTCAACTTCCGGCTAAGGGACTCGGTTGTTCGGTCTGACCCTCCAACCAGCCGATTGTATTCGTGCAATATTCGGAACCATTTGTTGGTTTGGTGGGTGTTTTCTTCAACATGACGCCATGCTGCAATCAGGGCAATTTCCTGTTCTTCGGTCCATCTTTGCGGTGCCATTTTTGGATGAATTAGACGGTGTTGGACGGTGGTGGTGGGGTAGTGGATAGTGTTAGACGGTGTTGGGGTGACGGGAATGGGACGGGAGAACCGTATTTATAGGGCTGAGCTGGACAACCGAAGCGTCGGACATCGGGACTCACCGGAGTTGGGAAATGTGAACCGTCTTGAGAGACGGTTGAACCGAAGGTTAGCCGGTACGGGGAAATGTGACCCGTCTTTTGAGACGGTTGAACCGAAGGGGCAGCCGACATGGGGAAAGGTGAACCGTCTTTTGAGATGGTTGAACCGAAGGGGCAGCCGGCATGGGAAACGTGAACCGTCTGGGAGAGAGTTCTGACCCGTCTGGAGAGAGACGGTACAGCCTCGGGATCAGAGACGCCACGTGTTGGTTGGCAATTGGATCTAAAACCAAACGGTCTCGGAGACGGTTCAGGCTCGTTGGGAGCCGTGTCCCGTCTCTCCAAAGACGGTGGAGAGGGCTATTTATGCAAAGCGCCCGGTCAACGGCTATTTTGGTCATTTTCCCTATCAAGAATCGTGTCAGCCATGTTGCTTTGTTTGTGAGTTTTTGATAAAGTTTTGATCTTTAATCTTTTTGGTTCTTTGTTTTTTTTTTTCTTTTGCAGATTAAAGTCAATGGATAGGTAAATTGTAGGCAGTTTGACTATTGACCTTCACCTTTTTTTCTCAATAAGTTAGTCAACATGAGCCAACTAACTGTTGAAACTGGAGATACTTTTGCTACTTTACTTAAACTAGCTGCAAATAATGAGTTGAAGACTTCGAAAAATCAATCGAATCTGACCCTTCTGGTGTTGATGAAGTTGGGCCGTGGTACGGCTATCAAAAAGGGTCGAAACAAATAGTTCTTGAACACCGAACACTGTTAATAGTGGCTACCATGTATGGAAGCATTGATGTTTTGAAGGTAATTCTTGCTCGGACGAAAGCTGATGTGAATCAATTAAATGATGAAGCGCGAAGAAAAGAAGGATACATCTGTTATATCCACTATTGCATCTAACACAACAGATGCAAGGAGTAACAGCTGTTTAGAACAACTGCAACAACAGCTGTTGAGGCTATGAGGTGTGGAGACATGAGAAAGGTCATGTCTCCATATGCTTGAGACATGGGTGGGGTGTGGAGACATGAGAAACCCATGTCTCAAGCATTAAATACTATTATTTTTTATAAAAATTAATTTTAACAACTTTTATAAAACTAACAAATAAATAAAATAATGTTAAATTAAAAACTAAATATTATAAATAAAAAGTACAAGACATGATAAATTTTAAAAATAAAAACGAACACACCGAAAAAAAAAAGATACGATATCCTAAAATATATAAAACTATTTCCACTTGTTAAGCAACTTGTCTTGCAAATTTTTCAACGCGGCGCGTTTATCTTCGGGATAACTTGAGATATCGACGGACATAATCTTCCACTCTTCCACCGCCTTCGCTTCGTCAATCAACCTAGGCTTATCTTCCTTGATTTTTATTTTTCTTTCGTTAGCTTGGTTGAATGCTTTCATTTGCGCGCTTAATGTTTCAAGCCTGGAAGCGCTCCCGCTCGAGCTACCCGTTGCCGCTTTCTTCCCGGCCGCCGCCTCTTTTCGAGCTTTGTCCCGACCTACATAATAAAAATTAAAATATTTTTATACTATGACGAAAACGCAACGAATTATATATAAAAATAACTATAAATTTATAAACCTATGGGGCGTGGCTCCTCCATGAATACTGGTTCATCGAACTCGGGCTCGTCGTTGATATCAATGTCGATTGGAATAGACGGACCTCCCTGTCCTCCCTGTTTAGCTTTAGTTTTTCTTTTGGCCCGTTCAACCTCGTTCCGAACCCCCGCCCATTTTTGTTCATCTTTCAACACCTGCCAAGCACGTATCATGGAGAACGATCTATTTGTCTCATCTTTATATTTCTTCAACGCCGCCTCAAAAATATTTTGCTCGTTCCAACCACTAGGCGGTTTTGACTTAATACGGTTGTAAATTCCATTGAATTTACCACAATCCGCATTTACCTTTCTCCACTTCGAGCTAAGAGCGTCATTTTTTCGATACGGGGGCTTTGCATCAACTTGTGAAAGTATTCGTTCGCCGCATCCCATAATTGGAATATCGATTGGGCGGTACCTTTAATTAAGTAATAACATCAACAATATAAAACATAAACATATATATTTCGAAAAAAAAAGTAATAACATAAACATATATATTTTGAAAAAAAAAATACATATCTATAAATTTAAATAATTTACCGATGTTGGCACGTGTTGAAGCAAAGACATACGCCTTAGCTAAGGATTCCTCTTCGACATCGGACCATGGTCTAGGGGCTCCCTCTAGTGGTTTACCACGTCCCGGTCCCGGTTCTCTTTGTTTTCCTTTGCGTTTGCCTTTGGTTCGTGGCGTAGGTTGGGTTTCGGGAATTATCTCATCATCGGTTTTCATTCTCCGATTCTACGGGTTGAGATGGTCCAAGAGGTGTAGCGGGTTGAGATGTTCCAAGAGGTGTAGCGGGTTGGGATGTTCCAAAAGGTGTCATGGGTTGTGGTTGTATAGAAAATTGTTGGTTATTTTGGAAGTTTTGAATTTGTTGCATATAGCTTTGCATTTTCATATATGCGATCGGGTTTAATTGTGCAAAGGCGACCAGGTTTTGAAGCATTTGGGCTACCGCCAGCATTGGTGTAACGGTTTATGAGATGGGTGGATCGACTACCGGCGTGTAACCCGGTGTCGAGAAAGGATGAGTGGGGTTTTCATTTGGGTTTTGGTTGAATTGTTGGAAGGGATCCATAGAGATTTTTTTATAAAATGTGGTTAGTTTATAAATATTATGGTATAAAATGTAGAGATATGTGGTAGAAATGGGTTGATTTGGGGTATATGTATAAAAAATCTAAACATTGAAAACATAAATAATTTAAAAAATAAAGCCGTTTGGCTTTTTACCGTTGGACAACGACACTTTTTCAAAAAAAAAAAATAAATAAAAAAATCTGATTGGTCAGTGGCTTACGTTCTCAGAGGGACGAGGGGGAAGGGGGCGGTGTGCTGGTGGGGGACGGGGGAGGGGGGGGGGGGTCTCCACACCTCTAAGCCTGATCAGCAGCAACAAATGATGTAGCAGCAGATGCAAAACAGCATCAGCAGAGTTTATTCTCATTTCAATTTTTCAATTGAATAATATTCTGCATTGGAGGCTCCAACAGTTGCATGTTTGCTTATGGTCAAGTGAGTTTATTCTCATTTCAAATTTTCAATTGTATTCTGTTCGTTTATTTGTGTGGATTGGAATGTGTAAGTATCCTTTTTAGCAAATTATAGGGGATTGAACAAGAGTTTTTGTAACATAATTTTGACTATACATGTACAGACTGGTAGTGGAAAGAAGGAAGGTTATTGATGAAGAGGTTAAGAGATTGTCAACATACGGGCATACAATTCTGGTTTGTATTTGACCTGCGGGGTACGAGGTTCAAGGTTATTGATGAAGAGGTTAAGAGAAGTAACATGGGATCCAAAAAAAATGAAACAGATGTAGAACATCTATCTATCTATTATTAATATATATAAAATAATTGAACATTGCTGACGTGGCGTGCAATGGTGTCTTCAACCTCTCCATGAAACTGCCACGTGGCAACATAATTGAAAGAGTTTGATGTTTTGAATAATTTCCTTTTTAATTAAATTGAGTTATTTTATGAAAAAAGAATTTAAAAATAAATTTAAAATTTCCTCTCTCATATTTCGTCCCACAATTTTTAAACGTTTATATCTTTTATATACGGGATTTTTTAAAGAAAAAAATTACACCAAATTAACGAGCATTTTATTATCTTTCCAACGAGTACCATAGTGCTATATAAAAAACGGAGAAAAAATCGACTATTTTTTTGTGGGGTTTCGTTCATACAGGAAAAAAACACACAAAGTGTTCATGTTATTCACTAATCATGTTTTTTCTTTTAAACCAGGTTCTTATCTACGATGCTGAAAATCAGCCCAAACGCCATGTTATCATTGGAATTTTACTAGGTATACTTCATCAAGAGAAGCTAGGAGAAAGAATCGCGCAACACTTCAACACATGGTGTCAGCTTATAGCAATGTTATTTTTTTATTTATTTAATTACAAGAGTAATAATTATTACTATTAGTATTAGTATTATTACAATGGTTATATTTTTCAACCCCGGGACGCTCCCGGGAAGAATTGATAGTTGCTGGCGTGGCGTTTAATGGTGGCCTCAACCATCTCTTGATTATGCCACGTGGCATAATGAGATGCAATGGTTACAACTTCCAACTTAAGTGTTTGTTTAGTTGATTAGGTTAGGAATTATAAGAGTCATTAGAATGTGAGAAATTAGAGAGATGTGATGAGTTTTTGAATAGTTGCAGCTTACATAAGTGATTCTTTAGATGATTACTGATTAGGTTTTAGATTAGGGAATATGAGTTATTACTGATTAGAATACTATGAACATGCAATGATTGAGAGATTTTGTGGTTAGTTAACTTGAGCCATTTGCAATAGGTTATCACGTAAAATTAGATTTTTCAACCCCGGGACCCTCCCGGGGTAATCAGCTAGTTGGATATATAACAGATGATGGAAAAAAATTATATGTAAACTTCAAGGTAGAACAATAGTGTTTCTCTTCTTGGTTTATTTAAATATTGGAGTAAATTACTATTTAAGTCCATGTGTTATGGTGGTTTTAACTAGTTGAATTCAAAATGAAAATGTTTAACTATCTGAGCACCTGATTTTTCAATCTGTAACCATCTGAGTCAAATTTACTAACTTTGTTAGATTTCCTCAGTTAGTTTTCATAAAATGACTAAAATACCCTTATTTATATTTTATTATTATATTATATTATATTATATATACACACACATACATACATATATATCACAAAGTTATATAAAGCTTATGATTTCATCATCCTATATACAAAATAAAAACGACATTTTATTGACCACCACTTGTTGACCTCTGCAACCCTCTTCCCCAAAACTCAAAACACAACCACTACCAAACTGCTACCACCACAAAACATCACCGCCGACGCAACAAAACCATCTAGCCGTTAGTACATATGGGAAACACGTCGCCTTTCAAATAGGATGTTTCTTGGTCTGGAACATCACCAACCGTCTACCTTCTTCGTCCGGACCGTCGCCACAACCACCTGTCTCCGTTTCTCATGAAGATTTAAAGGGGGAAACCCCATAAACAGATTATAATGACATATGGGTTTAGATCAGCAACGACGCTAGCTATTTACGATGGTTAAAGGTCACCACAGTCTCGATCTAGCCTTGCATGTGGTTTTATGGCCCGATCTGTGGTGGCTAAGGTTCACAGTATGTTCCCACCGTTGTACAGTAACCTTCAGATGAAATCACCTCCACGGGTTTCAGACAATGTCGTCGAAGGGTAAATTTTTTTTGCCGGTGACAAAGTCGTGATGGCGGTGATGGTTGCGTCGGTGCCTAGGCGTGAGGAGGAACCAAAGCCGTTGTTTACACCTTAGCACACACACCGCCATTCATTTTAGCGAATCGGCCTCACCAGCGTGTTCACCGTCTTCAACTTACTGGTGGTGGATGAAGCACGCACCAAAATTGCATCTCCTTGGCATGGCCGCCGCAGGACCACCGTGACGTCTCCCACCTCTGCTCTGTCTCTCTATTCACTCGCGTCGTATCTCTCGACTCTCGATTCTCCCTCTTCTGGCTTAATGGCTTTGGACAAATATGAGATGCATGAGGACCTGAGGAAAAATAATACAAAGCATAGGGGGTTAAACTGTAAATTAAAATGGGTAAAAAATGAAAAACACCCGACACGGCATAATAGGATAATAACAATATAATAATAATAATAGTAAATTTATTTTTAAACATCTTGTGCATTAGAAACTTGTACCTCAGGTATAAATGACTAAAATACCCTTCTAACTAACAGAGTTGATGGATGGAGTTAGTTAAATGGACTCATATAGTTATAAATAGAAAAATCAAGTGCTCAGATAGTTAAACATTTTCATTTTGGATTCAACTAGTTAAAACCATCAAAACACAGGGAATCAAATAGTAATTTACTCTAAATATTGTGTATGGACGCTTTCAACAGACGACCATCTATGGTTATTTTTTGGTGTTTTCTCTTGAGTTGTTCGGTCGGTTGTGAACTATGGGTCTGTTTAGTAAGGTTTGTTTACTAAGGTTTGTTTTATGAGTGGGCATGTTTAGTAAGCTATGTTTAGTATGGTTTGTTTACTAAGGTCTGTTTTATGAGTGGGCCTGTTTAGTATGGTATGTTTAGTAAGGTTTGTTTACTAAGGTCTGTTTTATGAGTGGGCCTGTTTACTAAGTCTGTTTCAGAGCAGTAGGTCTGTTTAATAAAGTCTGTTTAGTAACCTCTATTTAAAACATATGTGGGTCGTTCATTAATATATTTAATCTAACATCTGTTAGTACATTAAAGCTTCAAATATTAATATAACAGCTGTTAGTACATCAAAGATTAAAATATTAATATATCTAACATCTGTTAGTATATCAAAGCTTAAAATATTAATATATCTTACCTCTGTTAGTACATATGTGGGTCATTCAAGTACATCAAAGCTTAAAATATTAATATATGTTACATCTGTTAATACATATGTGGGCCATTCATTTATTGATTTGGGGTGATGTTAATATAATAATGTATATTATAATCATCAGTTGTTGAAAGTGGAATATAATTAATGGATATATTGGATAATGTGCAGCCAATCTATTGGTTTGCCTTAAAGTAGGTTTTAGTATTCCCGTATGTTTCCACACGGGATCTCGCCTAGTATGTATATATATATATATATAATATTCTTGGAACGAGGCTTTATATAGTTGTTAGGATCGAAGAACACACACGCACACGAACAAAAGTATTTACGTGGTTCGGTCTAAACTGACCTACGTCCACGGGGCAACTGGGGTATTCTTTTTTTAGTGATACAAAGATTACAAGTACAAGAGATATATTTATAGGCACTAATTAGGGTTTTAACCCTATGCTAAACTTGCTCAACAAGTTAATCATACTGGGCCTAAAACGGTTTGGGACTATAGGTGGGCTGAAGACAACATCTACAACAATCTCCCACTTGGTGTCTTCGGACCACGAACTGCACCATCTCTTCTGTACTTCTGTAAACAAGATCTCCCCTTGATCTTCAATGCACCTCCAGTTACCCCGATCTCCTCAACACTATTCCTGAAGACCAGCTGAAGCTCCCCCGAGCTCTAACTCACCAGTCATGGTTATGTCTACCATTGACCCATTCTCTGTCTCTACCGGCTCCCACTGACACGAACTGCCGGATCCTGAAACACCCTGAGAATAAACACTCTTCATATTCAGCAAGTCATCCACTAGAGAGATTTTCTCAGCTGGAATACTGGTTCTCCTGACCCAATGTCGTCTAGGAATTCTGACTAAAGCACAACCCGTGCTCCCACTGTCACGAAACCTCTGACTGGTCTACCTGAACCTTTCCACACTCGTTCATCCCGAATCTGACCTGTGACTCTAGGTTTCTCACTTGCAAAGACAACCTTCTTCTGCCCACGTGATTCTGTGAACCCGACTTTGTTTTTCTTCTGAACTGGGACGGTCACTCCCTCAGACGGTAAACTGGCCATGTAAAATGAACCTCGTCGTTTGCTAGTCTTACCTTACCAAAGTCACCTTTCTTAAAATTCTGCAATGCTTCCTGCTGTGGGTAGCGTGAAATGAAGCACCCGAATCTATGACCCAAGAGTCTCACTGCCTTCCACTAAGTTCCAATGCATCAAACCCAGACACATTCTCATAAGCAGAATTTCATATATATGACATCAACTCTAACAAATGTCCACACCTCTATGCAGCCCCAACAAGTCAACTATGCCAAGCTCCCACTGTCCCTGTTATCCCAACCAGCTAACAAGCAAACGGTTATAACGTAGCAGAGCTTTCATGAAATCAAGCGGTACCAAGGGTTCTATGACCATACACACGATCAGTTAACGCAAACCCTAACCGAAAGATCATCCAACTGAAAATAGTCCACATGACTTGCCACTAACCATTTTTTTTCTCTCACTTATGTCATCACCAGCACACCTGCTGGTTCCATTATCTCCAAGTTTTACCAGTAAAAGAAAAAACAAAGCTACTGTCTCGCTCATACTATTTTCTTTCACCCCGCGAAACGAACCAAATCCAAAGCCACCTGCTCGATTTCCTTCTATTCGTTTTTTCTGCAACCTGGTTGAACTTTACACCCCGGCTCACCAACTAAATTTCGTACCGTTAAACTTATCGATTTTTACCTTCCCGTCTTCTGCCATGATAACACAATAACACGACTAACGAAACTTAATCGAACAAGCAAACCAATACTGAAAACAAATAGTACCTGATTAATAATCACTGGTCTATAATATTGCTTCTCTGGTTTTCACAAACGGCTCTCCAAAACACGTTGATCAAATTGATCCTAAAAAAAAAAAAACCTGACAAACTTATTTATTTATATAAAGTTGACCTTTAATTTTTTTTTCACCAAAAAAAAAAAAATTATGATCAATTTCTTCTCCAAACAAGGTTCTTACCAAACTCCCCACTCCTCCTTTACTTTAGTCAAACAACCACACCCCCATAAAAATGCTGACCAACTCACGTGCTCACCAAGACAACTCCTTCTTCCTTTGTTTTAATCTACAAAAGAACATCAGAGCAACAAGAAAAAAAACCCCTTCTTGGTTTTGTTCAACTCACAATAAAACTGAGCAACCCTGCAGATCTGCCAAGGGATGACGGCTGGTCGAAACCCTAACCTGGGTTTAGCTCCGGCGACATTACTCTGTTGTCCGGAACACTGCTGTGGCGGGGTTGATGGTGGCGGCTGTGACCGGAGGGAGTGACGGTGAAGGGTGACGGGTTCATGGTGGCTGTGGGTTGTGTTATCAGGTATGGGTTCTCTTCTTTCTTCTCTTACTCATGCCCTCCGTCGACCCGGCACACCTGCCGGCGGAGGCGATCTTCTCGAGCCCTAAGCTCTGATACCAGTTGTTAGGATCGAAGAACACACACGCACACGAACAAAAGTATATACGTGGTTCGGTCTAAACTGACCTACGTCCACGGGGCAACTAGGGTATTCTTTTATTGAGTGATACAAAGATTACAAGTACAAGAGATATATTTATAGGCACTAATTAGGGTTTTAACTAGGGCTGTAAGCAAACCAAACGTTCGGTGAACAGTTCGTAAACCGTTCGGCGGGAAGTTCGTTTGTGTCCGTTTGTTTAATAAATGAACGAACACGAACAAAAAATTCCGTTTGATTAACTAAACAAACAAACACGAACAAATGTCTCGTTCGTTCGATTGCGTTCGTGAACGTTCGGCAATGTGTTTGTTTATGTTCGTTTATTTATACCCGTTCATGTATGTTTGTTTATGTTCGATCACTAGTTAAAACTTAGGATAATTATGATCTTTTGAATTAGGAATATCATGTATTCATGCCTATGCCTAAGTAATTTTAGATAATTATGTCTAAGTTAGTACAATTTGACTTATCGACATCGTTTAGTAGATGTACTTTGTCTAACGGTTAATATTAACAATATTTTTTTAGTTAGTTGCATATTAAATGTTTCTTTTTGTTTGTTTGTGTTTAAGACACGTTTTCACGAACAGTTCGCAAACAACTTAGTTTCTTAACAAACAAACACAAACCTAGAATTATGTTCATTAGTGTGTTCGTGAACGGTTCGTTTGTCCAAGAAACCTTAACAAACAAACACGAACAAAGCCTTGTTCGTGTTCGTTTGGTTCGTTTACAGCCCTAGTTTTAACCCTATGCTAAACTTGCTCAACAAGTTAATCATACTGGGCCTAAAACGGTTTGGGACTATAGGTGGGCTGAAGACAACATCTCCAACAATAGTTGTATTATCTCACCAGATCCACTTTTAAAGTAGGCCCGGGTCAAATTAAAGAATAAACAATCACATATTATGTTCGAGTTGAATCATGTAAAATTAACCTAAGCTAAAATTATGTCTAACTTGTTAAATGTACATATATGGTGTTTGGATTATGATTTATGTGACAAATAAAACGGTAAAAAGGCGATTATTTTGTGTCGAGAGAATTACACAGATTTTCCTTTAGTTATTAGCGAAATTGCACTATCTGCTCTTTATGTTAATTTTTTATTTATTCTGTTCTTTATTTTCTAAATTTGCTACACTCTCTCTCCTTTAGCCTAACTCTGTTAAAAAACTTGGTTAATTTAGAAAACTAAATTTACACTTTTAGCCCTTATAAAATAATAAATGTCCAAGATTAGACACTGTTAATTGGATTTTCAGTGTATGAATATAAAATATTGAAATTCCTCTGTTTTTTAAATGATTTAAAGGTTACTATTTAATTTTTTATTGTTTGATGCAGATTAAGGAAATCTTGGGGTTTAATTTAAGTACAACTTATCTTTCTTTGAATTACTTTGACCGATTTAATTCGAGGCGAGTTATCGATGTAAGTGTTGTGTATTCAGATGGTAAATTTGTACCAAAATGTTAATAGTTTTTTTGTTTTGTAAATTGGAGAACAAAGCATCATGCAATAATATTTTGGGTTAATTATGTTTATAGAGTGGGAAAGAATGGGCCATACAATTATTGGGCATTGTATGTTTATCTTTGGCTGCAAAATTGGAGAAACAAACTGTACCTTTATTATCTCAGTTTAAAGCACAAGGGTACACCTTTGAGAGCATTGTTATTCAAACAATGTTGTTGCTTGTTTTGACAACATTGGATTGGAAAATGTGTAGCATTACTCCATTTGCTTATCTTCATTATTTTGTTTCCAAGATTTCTGATGAGTGTGACTGTGTTTCTAGTGTCTAAAGCTATTGGATTTGTTGTTGATTTATCTAAGGGTATGTTAAAGTTTGAATCTTTTTAAGGTTGGTTTGATTGGTTTTTATAGATTGAGTTGTTTTGTATTTATACAGAGGTTAATTTGATTGATCATATGCCATCTGTTGGTGCAATGGCAGCCGTCTTGTTAGCTTGTGATGATCAGTTGCCATTGGGGTTGGTGGCCCAATGGTAGAAGCAAAGCTTCTAGGAACACCTAAGGATGAGGTCATGGGTTCAAGTCCCACAAGGAGTAGAAATTTGCCGTTCAAAAAAAAAAAAAAAAAAAAAAAAGCTTGTGATGATCAGTTAACAAGAAGCACATTGGAGTGCACAATTAATGGTGTTGTGTCATCACTACACTCTCTTGAAAATGCAAGTTTTCTTCTTATCTTTCTGTTTTAATTTTTTATTGTCCATCGTTATTCACTCGTGGGTTTATTTGATAATTTGTTTGTTTTTTACAAGCAGGAATGTATATATAAATGCTACAATCTTTTTAAAGGAGCTTGTGGTTTAAAAGAATAACACCCCCAAATCAGATGCTTTTGATTTATTAGGAAATCATTGGAGCGGTTCTTCTAATGTTGGCATCAAAAGGAAGCTTACATACAACGGTTTTGAACAAAAATGCGTGTTGCAGAAGCGTAGTAGGCGATTCTAGTAACACATTATTATTTTTAAGGGCTAAAAGTGTAAATTTAGTTTTAAAGTTAACCAGGTTTTTTTAATAGAGTTAGGCTAAAGGAACAAAAAGTGTAGCAAATTTAGAAAATAAATGACAGAAGGAGTGAAAAATGGAAAGGGCAAAGAGTGCAATTTCACTAATAACTAAATGACAATCTGTGTAATTCTCTCTTTTGTGTCTCTTAGTCGTTAAAAAATATGTGTCTCTTAATCAATGCTCACTTTACTCATAAAAGAAAGTTTTGTAAAAAAACTTATATAAAAATGTTTATTAAAAAAATTACTCACCATTTAGTAGTCTTGAACGTACTAAATTTTGCAAGTTTTAACTTTACGACAGCGGTATGTAGGGATGAGATTGGTATCGTACCCGTACCAAAAATACCGGTATCGAATTTGAACAAAAGTGGGTACCGAGTACCGTACCAAATATATAGGTACGGTATGGGTACGAGTACGAGTATCGGTACCGGTATTTAGGCCTAAGGTGAATCCGTTTGATGATGGTAAACCTAGAGAGGTTTTGGTTCAGGAGAAAGGTGTGGACTATCAGAATTGAATACTTTGAGATGACACGCGAAGCTTTAGACTCCAAGCGGATCCCTTGATCATTCACTTATTTAATTAAATTTAACGTGCATACCGCATTCTACTATACGTGGTTTTTTATTTTTTTCTAAAAGTAGAAAAAACTAAAAAAACATTAACAACTAACAAAAAATATTGTAGAACAAAAGAAGAAAGTGTTCCTCTCTGTTACCAAGCATGTTAAGAAATGATAATTTTCAAATATTGCAGATCAAGGTCTGCGTTAGTACTTAACTGAATATATTTGTTAAAATCTTTGACTATACGTGGTTGATGATGTCAAGTTTAAGTCGTTGATTCATTTGGAAATCGAAAACGCCTATATAGACATTTGATTAGAGTTAAGACCTTTGTTTGTGGTTGATAATGTAAAGTTTAAGTCGTTGATTTATTTGGAAATCGAAAACACCTATATAGACGTTTGATTAGAGTTAAGACATTTGTTTTTTATTTTATTTTAACTTTTTAAAATAATTATATTAAAAAAATTTTAAAAAAATAAAAAAAACCAATTCAAAACACCAAAAAATACCCAAAATTAAAACTCTGATCCAAAGCGCCTCGTTTTGGCCTAAGCTAGGCGCTTTGGATCAGCTTTTTCTGCCCCCTGCCACCTCGTACGATTTGACCCCAGGCGCCTCGCTGAGGCGCTTTGAGAGGGGTTTAAATAGAGGGGGGGTTGGGAATAGTCGGGGGCTTAATTAAATGTTTTGAAATGATATGGTGAGACTGGTATACAATCTATATCTATCTATATATATAAAAGAAAACGTATAAGCTGACGTGACGTGCAATGGAGGCCTCAACCTTCCATTGAGAATGCCACGTGGCATCATAATGGAGAGTTTTTGGTGTTTTTGAATTGTTTCTTTTTTTAATTAAATTGAGTTATTTTAGGAAAAAAGAATTTAAAAATAAATTTAAAATTTTCTCTCTCATATTTCCTCCCATAATTTTTAAACGTTTATATCTTTTATATACGAGATTTTTTAAAGAAAAAAATTACACCAAATTAACGAGCGTTTTATTATCTTTCCAACGAGTACCATAGTGCTATATAAAAAACGGAGAAAAAATCGACTATTTTTTGTGGGTTTTCGTTCATACAGGAAAAAAACACACAAAGTGTTCATGTTATCACGTAAAATTAGATTTTGTGGGGAATATGAGTTATTACTGATTAGAATACTATGAACATGCAATAATTGAGAGATTTTATGGTTAGTTAACTTAAGCCATTTGTAATAGGTTATCACGTAAAATTAGATTTTTCAACCCCGGGACCCTCCCGGGGTAATAACTAGTAATAATATATAAATAGATGACCCCGCACACACGTTCCTACTTCCTTCCTAAGTTGTTACATGAAATCTATTAATATATATATAAAAGAAAATGGTTTTGCTGACGTGGCGTCCAATGGAGGCCTCAACCTCCACTTTTTTGTGCCAAGTGGCTTAATAATAGATGTTTTTTAAGGTTTTTGGAGTGTTTCCTTTTTTAACCAAAAAAGAAAAAAAAACACACGGGAACCCTAAAAATTTCCATCCGCCTCTTTTAATTAAACAAAGAACGAAAACCTTCAAACCCTAAAGTTATCTCCGCCTCTTCTCATTATCTCACCATCTCTTTCTCAGCTCTCAATCATTCATCTCCTTATCCTTTACTCTCTGCCAATCTCCAGATCTTCAAAGTAAGTTCTCAATCTCATTACTCTCTCAATTTCACCAAAACCCTACCAATATCTCCTTCGTTATCATCTAACAAACAGCAACTCTATTATCTAATGATTGCATCTGTTCATCTTCGCCTTCTCTATATAATCTCTATCATTTGCAGCAAATCATTAAAATATGCGATTGTCGTCTACCAATCAATGCATAAATTGCCCCTCACGCTTCACCTCCAATCACTTTCTCAATTTCTTTCAGGTAAATTAAGTTCCACGTTAATAACCTATATTTAAATTTATATCTTTTATTTTAGTTTTAAAGATTTGATTTTTAATCAGTTTTCTGATTCTAGGTTTTTTTAGTCAAGTTTTGATCTTTTGTTTTTGATTTAATCTATAATATGTTTCAGATCGGTATATATTATCTTCAGACTTTGTAGAAGTTTTTAATTAATATGGATTCTTTATTTTTGATTATATTTTCAGATTTGTTTTGATTTAATCTATAATATGTTTCAGATCTATAATATTTAATTTAGATTTTTTATTGATTGAAGTTTTGAATGTCAGTTGAGGTGTATAATAATAGATTTAAGGTTCATTATTTAGTTGAAGTTCAGTTTCGTTAAGTTGAATTGAGGTCAGATTTGTATCTGTTATTTATAGATTTCTTGAAGGTCAATTGAGGTGCATATTAATAGATTTATGTTTGATTATTTTGTTGAAGGTGAGTTGCATTAGGTTGAATTTATGTTAGTTTAGTTAAGTGGAAGTCAATTTAGTTGGTAATTTAGGTTTGATTATTAGATGAATTATTAATTTTTTAACAGAATTCATATTCATAGATCTATTGAAGGATATAATGATTTAGATTTGATTATTTAGTTGAAGGTCAGTTGAGTTAAGTTGAATTGAGGTCATATTTTGATATGTTATTGATAGATTTGTTGAAGGTAACTTTGGTGTATATTATTTGAGTGGTTCAAAGGTAGAAGCCATGGTAGAGCCTAATATAATAATGACATGCCAACCGTTGGACCTCCCCCTGGATTTGCAACTGTGAGTCTTGCCTGCCTTTTTACTCTTGGATATAAGCCTGTTTTAATGATATTTAGGAAATTATTTGGGGCAGTGTTTTTATAAGAATGGTTAAAATTCTTGTGGTTGGTGAATTTAAGAACTACTGGGTATCTTTCCATATGACATTATTAGAATGTTCAAAGATTCTTGCAGTCACACTCATCAACCATTTTCACAAGCTATCTTTTATGTTAGTTTTGATCTTCACGACCTCTCACTCGCAAATTGAAGATACTTGCTGTTGTTATAAGTTCTTATCGGTATGCGAATATATGAGATCATCTTATTTTCTTTTGCAATGAACTATGTAATTAATCTGTTCTACTTCTTCATTCACTTTTATGCGGATCATATATCGCTCATTACCATATTTATGCAGTTAATATATAGTTTCAGCTGCTTCGCATTAGGAATGTGAAGTTTATCTCCTTTTTAGATTTGTACTTACATTAAAGGTAGCCAAAATAGTGGTTGGACGAGAATACTTCAGATTTTTTGATAACATATATCTTAGCTGAAGAAGGGGTAGTTGCATCAATTCTTATGTCTGTTTTCTATTTTGTATATTCAATGTAGGCTCTTACCTTTGGTTTGGACGGTTTTTGAATTATTCGTTCATTGGAAAATCACTGACCCAAATGAAGATGCTATATGGCTTTGATTTGTGTGGTTATCTGTAAATTATTTATTTACAATTTGAAGATTAATAGCAGACTCATAGCTTAGTATAATTTAAAGTTTGTAATGTATTTCAAGTCTCTTGGCCAGAGTTGATCTGCTATCTTTTGGTATTATTGTTTATCACTTCAAATATTTTGATTTAATATATTGATTTAGAGCTACAAAGACCTTAACGAGGTTATATCTGAATTTGTAGTGATGGCAGCATATGTTGAACATCTTGAAATTATTCTTCACTTCCCCTTCATGCTGAAGATAAGGTATATATTATTTTTTTGCTATAATATGTGCATTTAGGTTTTGTATTTAAAGATTGCATATGCTCTGGTTTATAATATCACATTCATAGTTGACACGACCTAATGTTTCATATTAGATTTTGTGAATACATACACCCCACCTCATGTTTGATGCATAAACTTGCAGCCTACATTTTTATTTATACATTGTATTCAACTGTGTACCTTCATAGTTGACACGGCTTATTATTTTCATAGTTTATTAAATCACGAATTGTTTTTTAACTTTCATGCCGAACAAGAAACATTGTCCTCGCTCTTGACTGATTTAAATTAATATTTCAACCCCGGGACGCTCCCGGGGTAATCAGCTAGTATATATATATTGCAAAGGGATTAATCCTACATGTCATACTCTTATGCAATCTCTCCTTTGAGAGATGCAACATAGGATGTGATGTGGCAACTCTAGACCAATTAAAAAAAAGAATAAATATGGTTTAAATATGGTTTAACCTAATCTATTAAATACCTAATATATTAAATGTAAATATTAAACTTTTATTATTTTCTCTCTCATGTTTTCTCCCATGACTTTTAAACGTTAATATCTTTTATATACGAGATTTTTTAAAGAAAAAAATTACACCATATTAACGAGCGTTTTATTATCTTTCCAACGAGTATCATAGTGCTATATAAGAAACGGAGAAAAAAAAAACGACTATTTTTTGTAACCCGACAGGTATTGTGTCAGGTTTAGGATTAGTTTAAAAAAAATTGTGGGTTTGGGTCGGGCTAGGATTAGGTGATACCCATGAATTTTTTAAAATAATAATATGATAATTTATGACAGAAATTTGTTTAAAATAAATAATAATAATAATAATAATAATAATAATAATAATAATATTCATTAATCATATATTGGCGAGTCATTAATTATATTGTCATGTTAGATATTTTATTATGTCATATTAGATATTTCAACCCGGGACGCTCCGTGGATAAAAACTAGTCATCCTATATATCGATAATCAAACGTTTATGAATAGTAGCTCTCTAACCAGATTTTCCACACTGAATAACACGTGTCTTTGTCCAAACTTAGCCACACTCCTCAACATCCACCGCTTCCCTTTTAGCTCTGATATGATCATAGTCACCCCCGGCCACCGCTTTCTTCGGTCTTCCACACCCTTGTTTCTTCACCCCACCAAATATCTCACAACACCTTCATGGCTTCATCGTGAAATCATTGAATCGGTGCAGTACACACTGTCTCTCCTGACCCCTAATCCGGTCCCTCAAGAAAACCACACCTTAGCCCTAAACCGACCTGAGTTTATGCCGGAATCAAACATAACCACCAACATGTAGGGCTATAATTTGCGTTTTCTGAAACAGAGGGAGTTAGCGGTGTCATTGATACATGTGTTGTTTGGGTTTTGTTTACATATTTCGTGTATGCCCCTACGTGTCACCGGTCCCACCTTCTTTTTCCAGGTGTTGTTTATAGGAATGAGCACACTCATTTTACACTTGCAGAAGATAACACTAGAGAGACAGAGAGAGAGAGAGAGAGCTGAATTCCTCTTTCCGGTAAGTGGTACTCCTGTGGAAATCCAGCAACGATGTCGAGGGCTTTTGTGTTTTATAGATGGGCAATTAGTTAAAAATTTCTAATTTTGTGAGTTGCAGGTGGTAAGGATTCCGAAGATAAAACTAAACTCGTAGAGAGTGGGACAAGACTTATGGGTCCAACATCATGTATGAAAAGTATTTCTCTTTCTTATTCATTTTGAAATAATGTAAAGTATAACTTGTTATCTTGATTTGGGAACCCAGTAACATAATTTGTATATTGAATAATGGAGATATTTTATTAGGTGCTAATTAATTAAGTATTGGGACACCCTGGTCCAACGGCACCACAAACACAAACACAAACACTGCCACGACAAATTGAATATGTTGGTCTTTGCTCGCCGGGCACAATTTGCAAGCAATCTTCTACACATCCGTCTTCTTCACAACGGTCTGGTGCAACATCTAGAGCGTAGCCACATTCATCATTACCTATACTTGTCAAACAAAATATGTAAGAAAATTAACTAATATATGATCATTCATAATTAAAGAAAATAGGTCGGTTTGAACAAAGTATTACCATATTTTTTACATTCTTTTTCGGGGTCAGCCATACCAATAACAAGATTTGAAAACACCATGTAAAGAAAGAAGACACACATGGTACGTTTCTCCATTTAAAACTCCCAAACACTATGAGTTTGCTATGAACTTCGCACTTATACATAAACAAGTGGGATTAGACATTTCATTCGTAAATATCTAAAGTCCTAAAGTAGCATAACGCTGTGTTGCCGATTTAACTTAACGAAAGAAAAGAAACGAAATGAAAGGAAAGGAAACTTTGATTGTGTTCCTGAGTTTCATTTAAGGAAGGAAAAGAAAAGAAAACAAAACAATGTGTGTTCCCGAGTTTCATTTAAAGAAGGAAAAGAAATGAAATGGAAGGAAACTAGGAAAAATTCTTTAGTTTAGTTTTCCTTCAGATTTGGAAGGAAACGGAAGGAAAGGATATTTATCCTTTCTTTTCCTTTCCCTTCCTTTCCTTCGGTTATTTTCCTTTCTTTTCCCTCTTTAAATTAACTCGGGAACACAGCGTAAAAGTGATAAAGTGGTTTTTAAACATAAAAAGTAAAAAAAAGAATAAACTTATAACTTATCTTATAAATTTAAAAAAAAAAACGAATATATTTATCTTTATATTTACAATATTAAATATATACAGAAAAAATAGTAATTTAGCAGAGTGTGAGAGCAACGTGTGGTGGCTTTTGAACCTTGTGAACTTCTTTTGTGACCACTGTCTCTTGCCTAGACGGTTCACACGGACACGGCATTGCTATGAACCTTGCGATCTGATCTCCGGGCATCACCACCGGATAACTCTGCTTCTCGGTTTCTATCGCTTCCTGTTTAACAACAAATGCGTTAATTTTTAATCAAATCAAATCAATCAACCAAATCAACTTGGAGTGGCGTCTTAGTAACGTGTGCGGTGTGGAAGGTGCGACCGCACAATACCCATTAACATGGCCGGCCCTTGGGTGGGCCGGGGAGGCCAACCGGCCAGGGCCCAAAAATATCGGGGGCACATTTAAAAAAAATATCATATATATATATATATGTATGTATATGTTTTTTTAAATGCATATTTAAATATTTAAACTCGGGCCTATTAAACACATCTTTTAAATTATAAATAACCCGAATACTAGTAACACATAACAAGTTTAAAAGCCCATTACTCAATTAATTTAACTAAATAAAAAAAATCAAAAATAATAGAAGAAACTTACGACACACAGAAGCAAAAAAAATTCCCCCTGTTAGGACAAAGAGGATTGGTGAAACCACTTTTGGAAACCTTAGTCTAATTCACTTCTGTCATTTTGGCTAAGTATAGAAGTACTGAAAAGAAAACAAAGAACTGCTGAAGAGAAGATATGAGAAGTGCTGAAGAAGAAACTTCATCAGAAGTTCTGAAGTCCAAACCAGACAAGTTCACTTCAGAAGTACTGAAGACAAACTACTCATCAGTAGTTTGTCATTCATCAGCACTTAGCATCAGATATTTTCCACTGCCTTTTGCATCAGTAGTTTTATTGTTTATTATTACTTTTAGCTGTATTTGTTAGTTTCAATGTTGCAACTTGTGCAACTTGTTTCTGATGTTTCTGTACTTGCTTTTTGGGCAAGATACATGTATGTAAACGTCTATAAATAGGAGGCTTCAACCTTCTATTTTAGACATTGATTTTAATAGAAAAATCCTTCAAACACTTTCACTGTTCTATTCCATTTCAGTATTTATTGTGAATCTGTCTAAGTATCTAATTCTCATTTACTGCTTAGATTCATAATAAATACTTGTCATTTATTAGTTTCAATCATCAAGGGGGAGTAATAACTCTTCTTTAGTATAAAAAGTGTTGCTTTAACTTATACATTCCGCTGTGCTTATAATCTGATATACAAGGGCTTGCTAAACACTTAAGTGTCAAGATAGCAAGTTCTTACTTAGCAAAAGAGCAAACTGATCCCAACAATTGGTATCAGAGCGTTGGTTTATCTGATCACATATCAATCTAACAAATTGAGAATCAGACACAAAGCTCTTATTGATACTCAATAAAAAGATCAAAAGTTCACTTTTTATCAACATACATCACTTAAAAGAGTCATCTGACAAATCAATACTCTTTAAAATGGATCCACATAATACTGGTTCTGCCACTAAACCTGCCATGCTTGTAAGAAATGAATACAACATATGGCAAAAGAGAATGGCACATACCTTGTCACAAACCAACACAGGTTGTTGGAGATCTGTGATATATGGTCCTCATAAACCAGTAAATGTCAATCTTGAAACTAATGTTCAGGTCCCTAAGGACCCAAAAGAATATACAGATGATGATTTCCTAAAACTTGAGCTAGATGCAAAAGCATTCTCTATGTTGGCAATGGCTCTCCCAAATGAGATATACTCTGGCCTTTTACATTGTGAAAGTGCCAAAGAACTCTGGGATTGTCTTAAAGAACAGTTTGGAGGAACTGAAGAGGTGATTGCCAACACCAGAGAGATTTTAGCTCAACAATATGAGACATTTGCTCATATTAATGGGGAGACTTTAACTCAACAATTTGAAAGATTCTCCTCATTAATATCTGAGCTAAAGTTAAATGGTCAGACCTATACAACAGTATCTATGCTACATAGATTTTTAAGGTCTTTACCAGACAAATGGGAAACATACTCCATTGTTTTAAGATCCTCACCAGATTTTAGTTCCCTCACTCTTACAAAACTCCATGGGAGATTACTTACTTTTGAGAGAGAAATTGATCAAAAGAAGAAATTACAATCATCTGGTAAAACTGCTGATGACTACCTTCCAGGTAGTACAACACTTTTGGGACAAGACTCACCAACTTGTTCCTATGGATCTTATGACAACATTGACATAACCACTGGGATCTCATCAGAAAGATCTTTCTCAGGTTATGACAATGATGACCAAAGTCAAACTGCTGATAATCTATGTTTTATCATGGATGATTTGAAAAACTTTAGCAGTGATGACTTAGAAGAAATGGACATATTACACCAACTGGCCATGCTAAGCATTAAAACTAACAAGTTTTACAAAAGGTCAGGAAGGAAATTTCCAGGATTGACCAGTAATACAAAAATTGGTTTTGACAAATCTAAACTAAGATGTCACAAGTGTCAGAAGTTGGGACACTTTGCTAGAGAGTGTAGAAGCTCTAGCTTTAACCAATCACAATCTGGAAATAACTATAACCCCAATTATAATAGGAATAATGGAACTCAAGGGAGTGCTCATTTTGTACAGGCACAAGCTCCTCAACAGCAATACATGCCACAAGTACAATATGTTCAAATGCCTGCTCAACAGATGCAGAGCCAATCAATCCCTCCCTTTCTAGCTGCTCAACATCCTCCACAGCCTCAACAACCCTCTCAACAAAGTCTTTTCACCTCAGGGTATGTTGACTGGAGCAGTCTCCCTTTTGACACCACAGAGTGCAATCCTGATGCAGACAACAAGGTGTTTGACATCAACTGGGGAGAACCAGACAATGGCAGAAAGAACTTTGCCTTAATGGCATTTGAAGGCTGTACTTCAAAATCTGCATTGTCACAGGTATCAAAAGAATCTTTGACAAAACTTTGCTCAAATTCTTGCAAAGAAACTTTTGCTCTCATAAGAGAGACAAATGTGCACTTACAAGGTAAAGCCAATGATTTAGAAAGAAAATACACACAGATGAAATGTGATTTAGAAAGAAAACTGTGTGCTAAAACAAAAGAAGTTTCTAAATTAACTGACTCGGCTATTGAAACCCAAGCACAAATTAAAATCATGCTAAATGACCTGGGAGATGTCAGACAAGAGCTTGCTGACACCAGGATCACATGTGAAAAATGGGTGGAATCTTGTAAGGGGTATCAATTATTGCTAAACAAACAAAGTGCTTCAAATGTTAAGTTTGGCATAGGGTACCATCATGTTGAAACACCAACAGATTTCTCTCCCAAAACTACTGAAGATGGGAGAAAAATTGTTTCAAATGAAACTTCTGAAAGGAAAGACTGCATATCTTTCCATGAAAACTTTCTATACAGAAATCCTGGTATTTTCAAAGAAAGTACTTCAGAAGTATTAACAAAATCTGACAACAAGCCATCAGTAGTTTCATCTACATCAGGAGTTGAGATCCTGAAAACTACTGATGAGCAAAATCTTTACACTAATGTCAGAAATTTGCCTTTAGATCAAAAACAAAAGGCAAAAGAGTGTGAAATTTGTGGTCTGTTCAACCACAAAACTGAATTTTGTAGATACAGAAAAGGAATTCAGTTCAATCAAAAAATTAAACAACAGGTTGTGGGAAATCAAATCAGAAATGATTATGAAAGAATCTTTAAACCCAAGAAACAACAACCTGAAAACACCTTTTCTCAGAAAAAGATAAAATCTCAACCAAAATCTTTTTCTCAAAATTCTTTGTCAGTAGTTAGACCTGAATCATCAGCAGTTTCACAAACTGCTGAGATACAAAATCTAATGAACATGGTACAACTACTGATGACCAAGGTTGATGGTGGTCCTGAAAAAGATACCACCATGGTTCTTAATGAAAAATCCATTGCCAAAAAGACATGGATTTCTCAACCTGGTCAAGAACAAACTGTAACTGTTCTCAAGAGCAAACCCAAATCCAAACAGGCTTGGGTTCCTAAATCTAACTAATTTGCTTTTATGTGCAGAGAGTTTCCAGGGGCTTAAACAGCATATGGTATGTTGATAGTGGAGGCTCTATGCACATGACTGGATGCAGATACCTGATAAACAACTTTATCAGCCAAAGAGAAGGATCTGTATCCTTTGGGAACAATGCTAAGGGATATGTGCTAGGACATGGCAATGTCTCCTCTGGCAAAATACAGTTTGACAAGGTCAATCTGGTGGAAAACCTTGAATACAACTTGCTGAGTGTGTCACAAATGTGTGATAAAGGATATTCTTCCTTTTTCACAAAGACAACATGCAAGATCATCTCACCAGAAGGCCAGAAGTTGATAGAGAAGATCATTGAAGATCATACTTTGCTGATTGCCAAAAGATGTGGCAATGTCTATGCAGTGGACATTGAGAAAGACAAAGTATTGAACAACACTGCCTGTTTCTTCTCAAGGGCATCAACTTCAGAAACAGATCTCTGGCACAGGAGACTTGGCCATGTGAACTTTAAAACCATAAATAAAGTCACAAAAATGGGCTTGGTCAGAGGTCTACCTTTGAAAGTATACCAGTGTCAAGAACACTGTGTATCCTGTTTAAAGGGAAAACAGCATAAGTCCTCCTATAAGTCTATTGAAGAATCAAAAACAACTGCATGTCTTCAACTACTCCATATGGACTTATTTGGACCTGTCAAGATTATGAGCCTTGGTAAGAAGAAGTATTGCTTAGTCATCATTGATGACTACTCAAGATTCACATGGGTATTCTTCTTATTCTCCAAGGATGAGGCTGCTGAAATCATCAAGTTCTTCATTCTACAAGTAGAGAAACAATATTCTCTATCTGTCAAAACCATTAGAAGTGATAATGGGACAGAGTTCAGGAACAAAACTCTGGATGAATTCTGTTTGTCTAAAGGGATTATTAGACAATACAGTGTTCCCAGAACTCCTGAACAAAATGGTGTAGTAGAAAGGAAGAACAGAACATTAATAGAAGGAGCAAGAACAATGTTAGCTGATTCAGGACTGCCCTTGTACTTTTGGGCAGAAGCAGTTAACACATCATGTTATGTTCAGAATAGAGTTCTTGTGGTCAAGAGACATTCCAAGACTACCTATGAAGTTCTTCATGACATGAAGCCCCTTATCTCCTTTTTCAGGGCTTTTGGGTGTCAATGTTTCATCTTGAACATCAAGGAATCTATTTCAAAGTTTGCTGCCAAAGTTGACTCAGGTTACTTTCTTGGTTACTCTTCAACTAGAAAAGCCTACAAGGTTTTTAATTCTCACACCAGGATAGTAGAAGAAACATTGAATGTCAAGTTCAATGAGTCAAAACACACTCTTATTCCAGCACATCCTGCTGAACTCTTTGACCTTGACAACTTCCACTTTGGACCTGAAAAGACTGTTACTCCTTCCAAACCTACTTATTATGGTGATCAAAGGTTTGGAGATGAGGATCCTACACCATGGACTCCTCAAACAGTCATTAAGTCAACTTCAAAACCATCAGAAGTTTCACAAACTTCTGATCCAACAAATACTGAAGGCCAAACTCAAACATCTGCTTCAGCACCTGCAACTACTGAAGACACTACAACTGCTGAACCAGATATTATAGACCTTAGTAGTTTGTTTGAAGAACAAGAGCCACCTACACCTGTTAGTGGTTTACAACAACTGATTGAACACAGAGATCATCCACTTGATCAAATCATGGGTGATATAGCTTCAGGTGTTCTTACCAGAAACCAGCTCTCCAACTTTTGCCTATTTTCAGCCTTTATCTCTCAGTTGGAACCAAAGAAGTACCAGGAAGCCCTCAAAGACAATAATTGGGTGCAAGCTATGCAAGATGAACTGCTTCAGTTCAACAAGCAACAGGTCTGGGAAATCTGTCCCTTACCTCCAAACAAGCAACCAATTGGCACAAGATGGGTTTTCAGGAACAAACAAGATGAAGCTGGTATGATAATCAAGAACAAGGCAAGACTGGTAGTTCAAGGGTACTCTCAAGAAGAGGGAATTGACTATGATGAAACCTTTGCTCCAGTTGCAAGGCTTGAGGCCATCAGGTTATTTCTGGCCTATGCCATTTCCAACAAAATTAAAGTTTATCAAATGGATGTGAAAAGTGCATTTTTGTATGGAAAAATAAAAGAGGAGGTGTATGTCTGTCAGCCACCTGGGTTTGAGGATCCTTCTCATCCTGAGTGGGTGTACAGACTGGACAAAGCTCTTTATGGGCTCAAACAGGCTCCAAGAGCCTGGTATGATACACTCTCCACCTTTTTACTCAAAAATAACTTTACAAGAGGTGCCATTGATAAAACTCTTTTTATTAAACATGTTGGAAATCATGTCTTACTTGTTCAAATTTATGTTGATGATATCATTTTTGGTTCAACAAACACAAAACTGTGTGATGATTTTAAGAAGCTCATGCAATCAAAATTTGAGATGAGCACCATGGGAGAACTGCAGTACTTTCTGGGACTGCAGATCAAGCAACAAACAAATGGAACTTTTATACATCAATCAAAATATGTTAAAGAATTATTGAACAAATTTTCTTTAAAAGACTGTAAATCATGTTCCACTCCCATGACACCAATCACACAAGTTGAACCTGATGATCAAGGAAAACAGGTTGATCAAACCATGTACAGATGCATGATAGGTTCCCTTTTATATTTAACTGCTTCTAGACCAGATATTATGTTTTCAACATGTGTTTGTGCTAGATATCAATCAGCACCAAGGGAATCACACCTTATAGCAGTCAAAAGAATTTTCAGATATCTGAAAGGAACTCCAACACTTGAAATTTGGTATCCTGCTTCAAGCAATACCAAGTTATCACCTTTTTCAGATAGTGACTATGCAGGGTGTAAGATGACAAGAAAGTCAACATCTGGTGGTTGTCAATTCCTGTGTAACTGTCTAGTGTCATGGCAATCAAAGAAGCAAACATCTGTTGCAACTTCAACTGCTGAAACTGAATACATTGCAGCTGCAAGTTGTACATCACAGATACAATGGCTCCAATATCAACTTCTTGATTATGGAATCAAAGAGACCAAGACACCTTTGTTTGTAGACAGCAAATCTGCCATTAGCATCATTCAAAATCCAGTACAGTTCTCAAAAACAAAACATATTGAGATCAGGTACCATTTCATAAGAGATTGCTATGAAAAAGGCAAGATTGAGGTGAAGCATGTAGCAACAGCTAATCAAATAGCTGACATCTTCACAAAACCCCTTGACACATCAACATTTCAGAAGTTAGTATCCATGCTTGGGATGCTAAATTTGTAAGTGTTTATTTTATTATTTTGCAATTTTTCATTTTTCACTTACAAACAGACAAAATGTCTGAAACAAAACTTCTGAAAAGAGAGAAACTACTGATGAACAAAACATCAGTATAGGGATAATTTCTGAAAAGTGTGTAACTTCTGATAAAATAACCTTCAGAAGTTATGAATAAAGGTATTTATAAAAACATTTCTCATCAGCTGTTAAAACTACTGAAGAGGAAATGGGAACTACTGATGAAGTAATCCTTCATCAGCAGTTTAGTCAAAAGGGCAAATCTGACTTTTCCCATCATCAGAGGTTTAACCTAGTCGGTTTAAAACTTCTGATAAAAAGATATTTTAACCTAGGCGGTTTAAAAACTTCTAATAAAGAAGATTCAAGCGGATAAAACTTCTGATAAATACCTTTTCTCAACACTTATCCTTTCAAATTCAAAATATCCCTCTTTCTCTCTCAAAAACTCTCTCAATAAACCTAAACCTGCAAATCAACTGTTCGATCCAAAACCCAAACCACATGTCTCTCGTTCTAAAGCAGGGACACAATCAAAGGGCCTTTCTTGAAAAACAAGAAGGCTGGTCCCAATACGATGAGATCATTGATCTTGTCGTAAAATCCCAATATTTTACTGCTCTCACTATAAACCCACCAATTCACACTGAAACTCTGAATGAGTTCTGGGCAAATGCTGAGACGGTGACGGCGGATGATGAAGTCATTTCCCTCAACTCAAGAATAAAAGGGAAACCACTGACCATCACACCGGCCACACTGGCAACAAGACTGGGTCTGGATGATGTAACTGCCCCTGACCATGTTGCTAATTCTGATATTCACTTAACCATGACAGAGTGTGGTTATCAAGGTACTCTCTCCCATGCTACAATCTTCAAAAAATATTTTGAACCAAAATACAAGCTTTTGTTTCATTATATTATTATGTGTTTGAGTCCAAAAACAGGGTCTTATGACCAGATGCCCTCCACTTTTCAACCAATATTTCATTCCATTGTGAATGAAACTAAATTCAGGGCATCAAAACTATTTTTCAATGAGTTGGTGTTACATCACAATAATACCAAGAAAAAGTTTTTGTTGTACCCAAGGTTCATTATGCAATGCATAATAGGGGAACTGGGTAATGAGGTGCTTGTGGGAAAAGTTTCAACTTTAAATCCATTAACCTCACAAGCATACTCTAGGCATAACAAACCGGCTGCCTGGCCAGAAGATGATCAGGGAGAACAACAACAAGTCCCCCTGAAGCCTACATCTTCCAAACTCACACCACCAAAAGCCAAAAAGCCCAAGCCAACAAAGACAAAAACCCACCAACCCAAAAGAAAAGCTGTTCAGGAGGTTGAGATGCCTGAACATGCTCATGAGCAATCTGCTCTTCAAATAGGTGAGACTGAAACACCCTCTCAGTCTCATCCATCTCAAACCCCACCAAGAGCACCCATAACCATTTTATTCAAAAGAAAAAGACTTAGAAAAACTATTGAAACTCACTCTTCTTTTGAAACTGCTGAACAACAAATTTCACCTATTGCCCAAACTACTGAACCAACCCCTCAACTTTCTGAACCAGAGGCAATAGAAATTGCCAAACTTCTCTCTGGGCTAAAAGAGAATGTCCCATCTGATTATGTCAGTCCCCTACAACCACAACAACCAGGGGACATAACCACAACATCAGACATGGATGCGGACATCTCTAGCCCTATCCCAAGAGATGAGGGTGGACCAGAGTCTTTAAGCCCAATTTTAGAGACTCTTGGGGCATCTGAGGCTGCTACTACTCAGTTACCACCCAGTGGTGGATCTGAGGATAGAAGTAACATAGCTAAGACCTCAGATGTGGCAACTACTGATGAAGGCTTAATGCCTGAAGTAGGAAATCCTCAGAACCAAGAACAAGAGGTTCATGAGAGAACTGAGTTGGGCTCAGCTCATGATTTAACTGAGACAGTCCTCATTGAGGACAACATCAGGGATTCAGATGATTCCATTAATTTGGATGATGTTTCAAAAACACAAACTACTGAATTGACGGCACTTTATGAAGGTCCTGTTTCAGGGGTATCCAGGCTCAAGAAGCCAGTCACCCCTGCACAGGTTAAAGCCCACTCAATCCCTAAAACCCCTAGAGTGGCATCCTCTGTACAACATGAGGATCTCCCAAAAACACACCCTTCACAACAAATGCCTACCCAATTCCCTGGGCAAACAAGCATAGACCTGAACCAGCTATGCAGCCCAGAGGGTCCCCTGTACCACATGATGAACACTCTCATCAGGAATCACTTCCAAACATACACAGCTAACTTGGAGCTGTCTATCAAGAATCAATTTGGAGTGATCAAGACAAAGATGAATGATCTGTCCAACAAGATAGAATTCAACAGCAAACAGATTGCTCATCTTCAAGGTCAAATCTCCCAACCCTCAACCTCTAAACTTAAACTTGATGAATCCAAAAAGGGGGAGAAAATCAGGGAACCTAAGGAGTCATTCCAAGCCAGGATAAGGGCAAGAGTGGCCATCCTTGAAAGAGATCAGAAAGATCAAGCCAGGAAAGAAAAACTGGCCAAACAGTTTGGTGTCTCAGTGGAAGAATTTGAAGCCACTGAAAAAGAAGATGAGACCCAAACCTCTGAAGAATCCCTAAGGCACAATGAAGAAACTTCTGATGGCAAAAGTTCTGATGAAGAATCAGAAAGTACTGAAGACAATCCTTCAGTAGTTGACAAACCATCAGCAGTTGTCAACCCATCAGAAGTTAACACTTCCAAACCTCAAACTGCTGACCCTTCCAGAACCACTGCTCCCATTCAACCAACATCTGATCCTATCAGGCCTACTACAGTTACAACAATGACTGTACTAAACCCTTCTCCTATCTCTCAATCAGCTGAATTATTAGAGAAGAGCTTAGTTGCAGCCAACAAGAAGGCCAGAGAAGATCTGATCTGGAAAACTCTGGAAGAAAGGGATGATCTAGACTTAAGCCATGAAGAAAAACTTCAGGCTTATGAAGCTGAACTACAAAGGCAGGCTAGCCTTGATGAGATTGCTGAACAAGATAAAAGACAACAACTGGTGTCTTACATTACAAAGAACAGCAAAACTAAAGCCTACACACTCAAGGGACTCTCTATGCAAGAGCTGACAAGAAGAGCACAACTGCTTGCAGACAAACTGGCCACAAGCAAAGAAGGAAAGGCCAAGAGAGCCCAAATGATAGAAGAATTAGTAGCAGAGGGCTATGGTTCAAAAGCCTCAGTATCCAGATGGAAAGAAGAAAGACTGATGGATACTTACAGAAAATACAAGGCTGCCAAGGCTGCAAATCCAAAGAAGTTTCAAACTGCTGATCCTTCAAGATCAGTAGTTAGAACTTCTGGTGTATCAACAAGAAGGCCTGCTACTCAAAGAAAGAAAGCAGAGGACAATGTCAAAACTGATTTCAAAATGGTACTACTTGAAGGAAGTTCAATAGTCCATTCAGATTTTGACATTGAGGAGAAACCTCTGTTAACACAATTCAGGGATCCTTCCACTTTTGCCTACCAAATCCAAAAGACCATCAAAGAAAAGATGCATACCAGGGTAGTGACTGAACACCATCTCCCAACTGTTCAGATGCCTGATATGCAACAACAACAAGGAAGAGACTCCCACCTGAGGTTAACTGAAACTGAAAGCATCCAACACTCAGGACCATCAACCCAAGGGACAAGTCTGGTTCCCTATTCTTCTGACTTTAACAAGTCAAAGATACCTATCATCAGATGGTCACTTACTGATAACAACTCAGTATTGTTGACAAGAAGAGACCTCTCAAGCAGGGCTTACAAAAAGATCAGTGATCTAAAGAAACTGTCAACACAAGACCTGCTCACAATTCAACATCTGGAACCACAGAGAGGATCTCTATCTGATGGACAGTTAAACCAGCTCAAGAACACCATGTACAAAGAGATATGGAAGATTGTTCAAGACAGAAGAAAAACATAAGGAATTAGTAAGGTTTTGGGTTCATCAATCCAGGGGGAGATTGTTAGGACAAAGAGGATTGGTGAAACCACTTTTGGAAACCTTAGTCTAATTCACTTCTGTCATTTTGGCTAAGTATAGAAGTACTGAAAAGAAAACAAAGAACTGCTGAAGAGAAGATATGAGAAGTGCTGAAGAAGAAACTTCATCAGAAGTTCTGAAGTCCAAACCAGACAAGTTCACTTCAGAATTACTGAAGACAAACTACTCATCAGTAGTTTGTCATTCATCAGCACTTAGCATCAGATATTTTCCACCGCCTTTTGCATCAGTAGTTTTATTGTTTATTATTACTTTTAGCTGTATTTGTTAGTTTCAATCTTGCAACTTGTGCAACTTGTTTCTGATGTTTCTGTACTTGCTTTTTGGGCAAGATACATGTATGTAAACGTCTATAAATAGGAGGCTTCAACCTTCTATTTTAGACATTGATTTTAATAGAAAAATCCTTCAAACACTTTCACTGTTCTATTCCATTTCAGTATTTATTGTGAATCTGTCTAAGTATCTAATTCTCATTTACTGCTTAGATTCATAATAAATACTTGTCATTTATTAGTTTCAATCATCAAGGGGGAGTAATAACTCTTCCTTAGTATAAAAAGTGTTGCTTTAACTTATACATTCCACTGTGCTTATAATCTGATATACAAGGGCTTGCTAAACACTTAAGTGTCAAGATAGCAAGTTCTTACTTAGCAAAAGAGCAAACTGATCCCAACACCCCCCAACCTAATTCAAAAGCTTTGGGCTAAAAAGAATGTTAAATAAGCTTCATTCAGCCTCGGTTACCTATTCGCTTAATACAGTATGTCATTAACTCATTGTAATTCTTTAATCTTCGTTTAAAGAAAATAGTTTACGTTATTTATTTCGTCAAAGCTTAAGGGTAAGAGGCACATTTTTTGTGGCTTGGCCCAGACACTTGATTTCTCAGGGACGGCCCTGCCCATTAACTCAAAATTTTACTCGTCAACCAAGGGGCAAAGCTTCATCTTTAATAGAGTAGGTTTTGCTATTCAAAAGGGGGTTAACGACGCAGCTTATTGCTCATTTACCAGCCATCTAATTATAATTTGTTATGGTTTTTATTAATGAGTAGGTTTATACCTGCCGCGCGTTGCCGCGGCGGGGATGAACGGGTTACTGCGTTATATATAGCTGTCGCGCATAACGTACCATGACCATCATCTCATTGCGCGCGACGGGAACGCCACCATTGGTCTCACTCTCCGCATGTGGAGTGGGTTGAGAAAATGAAATGTTTATTATTGCTAAAAAAGCCAGAAGCTATATATCAAGGACTATTTTTTATTTAAGAAAAGTAAATTTAGTTGTACTAAATAGGGTAAATATTCAAAACAACAGATGGAATTTACTACAAAACCATGGTTCAAAACCACGTTCCAAAAAACCTTTGGAACCACTGAACTACTGCATTACAATCCAACATCAATGACAACCTTTAGGTTCCATAACCCATTTGCCACATCATCTATTCAACCATCTTCTCTACCAACAACCCACATCAACAAAACCTCTATTACATTAAACAACCCACACCGGGTTCAGCTTAATTAAATACCCATCTATATTCCTGTTTCCAGTTCCAAGCACTTCGAGTCATGGTACAAGCCAATCCGCAAATCTTGTAGGTATGTTATGATTCATGCACTTCTCGCCCAGACCCCTCTAATCCTCAAAACACACACCAACCTTCTTAACCATCTCTTTGATTTTATCATTAACCAAAGTTAACTCAGATAAATCTACAATTAGAGAATTTGCAAGATATTCACCACCCAAAACTATCTCCCGTGCAATACGTCTGGCTTCTTTGGTCTTGTCATCACCAAACTCTCCTGTTTCAAATGAATACTTGATTTCATTTGGAACAAAATCTTTTATCCATCTCCTCATAATGTATCTTTTCGGGAATCTATAAACTTTCATCAACCTTAATATATTAAAAATATGCCTACACAGCAACCCGTACTGCTTGAACCTCCTACATGAGCATAATGTAGTCACATCCTTAACACCATCAACAACTTCCTTTTTGAACAGAACCTGTAAAAAAGGTAAAAAAATTATACTGGTGACTTTGGACGCACTCATAAGTAGGTTCAGAAGGTTCAGATGCATTAAATATTTAAAAAACCAAAATTTATACTGAAGACTTTTGGACGCACTCATAACTTATTTTAACGCACTAATAATAAAAACAAAAAAAAATTACCTCAACAAAGCCTTGACCATATGCTTGTGGATCATCAACAAAAATCTTTAAAAAACCTTCTTCATCAGCCCTTTGCATATGAACACTTATTAATCCTTCATAAGTGGCATATTTTTCTTCTTGAATATCAAAGAAGATAGTCCGTGTAAATATTTTAGCAGCCTCTTCCTCGATAGGGTTCGTAGTCCAAAGTACAGGAACGGTATGTCTAGAATCATGGTCATTCTTCCTGTGATTGAATCTCTGACCTTTAAGGGACGTTTCAAAGTGGTTGAAAAACTCAACAAGAGTCAACTGAGAATTTGCCACTTGGCAAAAAAATGATTCTCACTCTCGGATCTTGATGTTGTCCTCATTAGCCCAAACATAGGTTCATCCCGGTAAAAGGCAGGAATCCACATTGACCTCATATTAAATATATCCGTCAACCAATCGTTATCATTTAGCTTGTAATCGACAATAAGTACACCCCACTCAAAATCAAATTTCCAAGGACTGATGGAGTCTATCCATTCAATTGCATAGATTCTCTTTTTGAACTCATCATCACTACATAATGCACTACCAACCTATAAAAACAATATGGAAAACAAACGCACTTTGTTAAAAATTTAGAAGCACTAACATTAACATGTGTGAAAAAACTATTAAACGCACTAACAGGTAGTTTGGACGCATTCACTGAATTATACCCAAACAACAGAGTATTTAAACGCACTAATGTAGTAAACAGACGCACTCTTTAATTGAATCAAAAATTCATGTTGACCTTATCAGAAAGCTTCTTCATGATATGCCACATACACAATCTATGTCTGCTATTTTGAAAAACCAACTGTATTGCATTTTTTCATTGCACCATCTTGATCAGTTACAACCACTTTTGGGTGCTTCCCAAAACATTTGGAAAACGATTTCAACAGCCATGTGTTGGATTCAGTTGTCTCAGATGACAACAATCCTGCACCAAGTGTGACATTCCGACAATGGTTATCGATTCCGGTAAATGGTACAACACCATCTTGTACCTGTAAAAAAAATGGGGCAATTACATATATCCCCCTACAAACTTTATTAATTACATATATACCCAACCCAAAATATAAATTACATATATCCCCTCTCTAAACTTTTAAATATCAAATATACCCATTTTAACTTATCTTATTAAAAATAAATTATGTAAGGACTATTTTACCCTTACGAAAACATACAATACAAATCTTTAAATTCAGTTTTTACTTTTCTTTTTCCTAATATCGATTTCATTGATTGAATTCATTCCAAGAAGAATAACAAAAAAACCCTAGCCTGAAGAGACCACAAAAAAGGCGTTGACTAATTGAACCGTCTCTGATATTTCTTTTTTAAAAAGCCACATATCTATCAAACACAAATTAATTCATAGCTCACTGTTTTGCACATTTGTTAGCTACTATATGGGTTAATTGCAATTGAAGAGTTTGAATCTGCAATTGAACAGTATGGTTCAAGTTTTAGTTTTGCTTTGGAATTCAGTAATGCAAAACCCAAACCGTCGGCACCGCTCGTTGCAAAATCCTTCGCTTCCTCCCTTAAAAGTGGCCATGGTGAGTGATGAAGGAGTTGCAGGTGACCGGAACTTGGAGTTCTGGTCGACGACGGGTTGGATGCTGAGTTTCGAGGATGTGTCCGGCAGCGGCTTCACCCGCAATGTGGTCATAGTTTCATCACCGGAAAAATGAAAGGGGTTAGGTTATAGGGGGTGGATTGGGATCGGGGGAAGAAGATAGATGTTTGGTAAAAGTGTGAAGAATATGATAGGTTGGGAAAGGGTATTTCTGTCTTTATCATTAATTTTAGTAAGGAAGGGGATATATGTAATTTAATTTTTATGTTGGGTATATATGTAATTAGGTTGCTATATAAGGGGATATATGTAATTATTCCAAAAAAAATTAAAAAAATGCCAGAAAAAAGCTATAAATATGTAAAACTTGAATATCAAAAGCCTGTAAAAATTAAAAACATACTTGTTAGTGTTAAATGTTACATCAAACGAGATCACATCTCTAAATTCCATATAATTCCTCTTGCGTATAACATCAGCCCAAAATAAACCAGTTAATGCATTCTTTTGATCCACAGAATACTCAAATGAAAAATCTGGCAGGAACTTCTTCTTATCCCTAAGCCTAGACACAATCATATCTGCATCATACTCACCAATAAAGGTGTTTAATCCACCTTTAAAGTTCTTACAATCAGTTGCAGTTGCACCAACATGCTCAAAACCTCCATACTTAGTCTTCATGATGTTAAAAGCTTTGACAGGACCCATGTTCAATGAAGACAGCTCACATATAATCTCTTCTTGAGTATGTGTCAGCTTCCTGTTTGCTGCTAGAAAATGAATGTCACTTTCATGAACAAAAGGATGATTATGACCTTCATTAAAGCCATAAACCTTGAATTTTTTTCCTGTTAGGATCTGAGTTTGATTGTTTTGATATATTTAGAATAAGATGAGAATTGAATGAGGTAAGTATATATGGAAAGTGCAGCAGAATGATAAACAATAATCAAAACAAAGGAATAAATGTTTTCTTCAATCGAAAGCTTTCATTAATTGAAAGATTACAATCAAATACAAGTACTCCCCCTCAGCCTGATCACACAGTGATTGTTTGTCTGAGAGAATAGTTGTGTGTGATGCAATAGAACAGTACAAGCACTGTTCTATTTATAGACAAATCTAAACCACCGGTGACCTGTGCTGACGTCACCTAAGATAGTGACCTCTAACAGAATAACAACATAAAACATCTGCCCTATACAAACTACTGTTGTATTACAAAACACTGTAAGCTAAACTACTGTTGAGGGAAAACTCTGATGGTCTTGCAACATCTGTTGGAGTCTAAGTGCTATTGACTCCAACAGACCTTTAGTCTTCAGTACTTGATCAGCAGTTGTTTCTTCATCAGACCTTTGGTCAGCAGTTGTTCTCTATCAGTTGTTATCAAGCAGTCCTTTGTATCAGCAGTTGTCATAGCAGTTGTTTGGATGGAACAGTTGTTAGGGTCAGCAGTCTTTTGGGAAGAGTATGTTGTAAAGACTGTTTATTTGTGTGAATCAACTGTTAGCATATTTTGGCTTTTCAATCATCTGTTCTTCTCCAGGTCAGCAGACCCAACATTTCCAACCTCAGAGGTTAGCCTAGTATATGCAGGACATCCAGTCCAGATAGAAGGCCTTTTCCTTGACTTAACATCTTTGTTAGAACTTTCTTCAGCTACCTTGACTGGCTTAAAACCCTCCTTATAGCATACAAAGTACCTAAGTCTTAGAAGACCTTTTCGCACATCTGACGTGCCCTTTCGAATAGAAAAACCACCAGCCTTTGCGTATTTTGCATAAAACTCTTGTGCATGGTCAATACTAAGAAACTCCATGTCCTTTGCAGGTTTGAGAGAATCAGGTACATCAGGGATGTATGTGTTACTAGCTTGGTCATCAACAGGAACATCAGTTGCAACACCTTCAAAAACAACAACAAACGCACTTATTGACAATTCAAACGCACTTAGTAAAATAAAAGTTTGCAAAATCCAGATGCACTCTTTAATAAAAATAGACGCACTCATATATTATCAGTACTAGCAATAATCAACTACATTTTAAAAACAAACGCATTCGTATATAACATCAGACGCATTCATATAAGTAACAGGTTAAAACTAAAAAAATACCTTGAACTCTGAATTCGTTGATGAGGTTCACACTATGAATATCAACATCCTGGTTAGTGTTTTCGATCAAGTTTGAACACTGTTGGATTTGCTAACCTGGAGAAGAATAGATGATTGGAAAGCCAAAATATACTACTCAATTAATCCTTAGCAATGAACAACATTTACAAGATACTTCTCCCAAAAGACTGTTGACCCTAACATCTGTTGTACCCAAACAACTGCTGCTGCAAAAGACTGTTGGATAACAACTGCTAGAGAACAACTGTTGACCAAAGGTCTAACGAAGAACAACTGTTAATCAAAGTGCTGAAGACTAAAGGTCTGTTGGAGCCAACAACACTTAGGCTCCAACAGATGATACAAGACCATCAGAGTTTTCCCAACAGCACTTTACCTTTCAGAGTTTTACAATGTAACAGTAGTTGTATACAACAGATGTTTTATGTTTGTTATTCTGTTAGAGGTCGCTGTCTTAGGTGACTGAAGAGGTTATTTAAAACAACCGTGAAATACTTAACCAACAATATGAAACATTCAGTCATGTTAAGGGAGAGTCATTAACTTAACAATTTGAGAGGTTTAACTGTCTCATTAGTGAACTAAAACTAGTTGGTCTAACTTACCCATATTCAACTTTGAACCATAGGTTTTTAAGATCACTACCAGATAAATGGGACACTGTTGCTATTGTTATGAGAAACTCAATTGGATTCAAGGACCTATCACTAACCCAACTTCATGGTAAGCTCTTGACCTATGAGAAAGAGCTTAACCAGAAAAAGAAGCTCCAGGACTCTGGAAAAGTGTCTGATGACTATGTATTTGGTAATACAACACTTCTGGGTCATGATGAGGTGCGTAGTAATAATAAGGATCAGAGTTATGATCATTTCATTGATATAACTTCAGGTTTTATCTCAGGTTTTAACTCTGATTCTTATTCACCAAACTATGCTTTTACAGCAAGTGGTGGTGATATCCAGGCATCTGATAACATATCCTTTGAGTATGATGACTTAAAATACTTTGACTCTGATGATTTGGAAGAAATGGACATTATGCACCAATTGGCCCTTCTCAGTGTAAGAACTAACAATTTTTACAAGAAAACTGGGAAAAGCTTTTCAGGGTTAAATGGCAGGTCAAAAGTGGGGTTGGATAAATCAAAGATTAAGTGTTATAAATGTCATAGACTTGGTCATTTTGCTAGGGAATGTAGGAGTCAACATGGTACACCTATGATTACCTATCTAAATCAAAGGCCACAGACCAACACTTATCAAGTTTCCCATAATACCCCTGGACCAAATGTGCAAAACACTGCTCATTTTGCACAGTCCTCAAACACTGTTCCTGTCCAGTTTGTCCAAACCACTGTTCCTCAGATCCACTATGTGCAAACACCTGTTGCTCAGGCACAAATGCCAATGACTGCTGCTCCACCCTCTGCCCCTGCAGAGACCAGTCAACATAGTTTCTTCACACAAGGCTTTGTTGATTGGAGCAGTCTACCTGAAGAGTTATTAGATGAGAATTTTGCTCTTGTAGCCAAAGCTGAAAATGAACCAGAAAACTTTTGTTTCATGGCTATGGTTGAAGAAGTTGAGTATGAGGATGTGGTAACTGAATCTGATGTTGTGACTGATAATATTGTTGATGAAGTAATTGCAGATACAAAATCTGAAGATGAGGTTGTGAATCTCTCAGATCCCTGGGGTGCATCTGATGATTGTGAGTGCAAGTGTGATTGTGCATTGATGGCTGCTGCTAAGGTATCTCCTCGAATGCTTAAAGATTTATGTTCTGACAAATGTGTAATAGCATTTGCTAACATCAAAGAGGTAAATGAAAACCTTAGCAAGAAAATTTTAGATGATGAAGTTCAATTTGAAAAACTTTCAAAAGAGTTAAAATCAAAATTGACTGAAAAAGAATCTGAAATAAGCAGCTTAAAACATGAAGCAACTATAACCAAAGACCAGCTCCAAACTATGATAACTAAATATCATAGTTGCAAGAGTGAGCTTGAGACCACCCAAGTTGAATGTCAGAAATGGGTGGAATCATGTAAAGGTTTTGAGATGCTCATCAATAAACAAACCAAAAGTCATGTGAAGTTTGGTTTTGGTTTTGAAACCACTGCTCCAGCTTTTGAAAACACTGACAAAAGGGATCAAAAGTTAGTTGAGGTAGTACAAACTAATTTGAAGGGTCAAGAGATTAAAATCATTGAACCTAATGGCAAGAAAATTGTTCTTGAAAAACCAGAAGGTTCCTCATCATTCACTGAACTTGAAAAATATGAATTTAAACCTACTTGGTCTGATGAGTGTGGTACTCTTGAGAACTTCAAACCAGTTGACTTCAAAACCCCTGATGGTAAGAAAGCACCACAGGCAAAGGTCATTCCCCTGATAGACCTTCGAGCAGATGATCAAACGTCTGTTGAAAAGAAGGCTGAAAAAGGGAAAAAGAGAGAAAAGTCTGTTCACTTGTTCTGTGATTTCTGTGAAAAGAAGAATCATGTTACTAAAAACTGTTTTCTTCTAAAAGCATATGATATCAACAAAGGAACAAGTGTGTGTGATTCTAAGACTACATGCTCAATATGTGGTAAGAAGAATCACAAAACCAAAGAGTGCCTGTATCTCAAAAATTTTGATGTCAAAATACAAGAATACAAGGCTAAAACTCTTGCAAATCAAGTGGTGAGTACTTCAAAAGGAAAACCCAAACAGACTTTTGCTCCAGTACAAACATCTGTTACCAAAAATTTAGAAACATCTGCTTCTAGGGATGTTCAAGTAACAGATGCTCCACCCACCAACAAGTACCCAAGGGGATATGGACAACCACCTTGTCATAATCTGTCACATGTTTATGAAGAACCCAAGAGGCCTTCTAAACCAAGAGTGAACAGAAATCCCTATGGTTACTATCATCTGTCAGGAAGTGACCAAACATCTGTTGCACCAAGTGTTGACATCCAAGCACTGGCAAATGGTTAGCAACAGCTGTTTAACTTGATTCAAAAACTAGTTCAAACCACTGATCACCTTCCTAAGCTTGAGGCTGAAAAGTCTGTGGACCCATCCAAAGCCAACTTGGCTTTGGACACTCACCAAAACTGATCCATTACTGATGTGCAGGGAGCTTCTACTTGCTTAGATAGCCTTTGGTATGTAGATAGTGGAGGCTCCAAGCACATGACAGGATGTAGAGCCCTTCTTCTGGACTCCTTAGCTCATGGAGGGGGTGATATATCCTTTGGTAATGATTCAAAAGGTAAGGTATTGGGTTCAGGGACTGTTCAGGCTGGGAAACTCAAGTTTGAAAATGTCAATCTTATTGATAATCTTAAATTTAATCTTCTTAGTGTATCAAAAATGAGTGACAAAGGTTATGGCTCATTATTCACTAAGAAAACTTGTAAGATTATCGGGCCAGAAGTGGTGAAAAAGATTGATACCATCATTGCTGAGAGCAAAGCACAAGTTGTTGCTCATAGGAGTGGCAATGTGTATGCGGTTGATATGTTGAAGGACAATCCTATGGCAAATGTCTGTCTGTTTTCTGCTGCCTCCACAAAAGAGATAGAATTGTGGCATAGGAGACTGGGTCATACCAACCTTCAAACTATCAACTCACTCTCGAAACAAAGCCTTGTCAGAGGCCTTCCATCAAAAGAATTTAAATGTGATGAGCATTGTGTTTCCTGCTTAAAAGGGAAACAACATAAAGCTCTTACAAATCCATTGATGAGTCCAAAACAAGTCAATGTCTACAATTGTTGCACATGGATTTGTTTAGCCCATTTAAAATCATGAGTCTAAGAAGAAAGAGATTTTGTCTTGTCATAGTTGATGATTTTTCTAGGTTTACATGGACTTACTTTTTACATTCTAAGGATGAGACTGCATGTATCTTGAAGGACTTTGTCACCAAAGTTGAAAAACAATATGACCTGCCAGTAAAAGTCTTTAGGAGTGACAATGAGACAGAGTTTAAAAATAAGGAGTTGGATGATTTCTGTGTGTCAAAAGGGATTGTGAGGCAGTACAGCATTCCAAGAACACCAGAGCAAAATGGGGTGGTTGAGAGGAAAAATAGAACTCTCATTGAAGCTGCAAGAACCATGCTAGCAGACTCTGGTTTGCCACTGTCCTTCTGGGCAGAAGCTGTAAACACTGCTTGCTATGTTCAAAACAGAGTTTTAATCAACCCAAGACATCAAAAGACTGCTTACGAAATTTTGTTCAAAATCAAACCACTAATCTCATTTTTCAAAATCTTTGGCTGCCCATGTTTCATTTTAAATCTTAAAGATTCCATCTCAAAATTTGCAGCCAAAGTAGATTGTAGATATTTTCTGGGATATTCTTCTATTGTCAAGGCCTACAAAGTGTTTAACACAAGGACCAAGACAATAGAAGAAACTCTGAATGTAAAGTTCAATGAACTTTCATCCCTAAAAATCCCAGCAAATCCTGCTGAGTTGTTTGATTTAGATAAATTCAAATTTGAAGATATTACTGTCAAAACTAACAGTGCAGGTATTTCACAATCTCCACAACAAGACTACAGAACAGATGTTGTGATTCCAAGTCACTATAAAGTCTATTCTGCATCAGGGGAAGCAGCTGTTCAAAACACCTGTCAAAACTCTGCCACAGCTGAGTCAGCCACTGTTGGTCAGTCTTACCCTTAAACCACTACTTCACCAATTACATCCACTGCTCAATCATCTGTTGACAAAAGTCAAACCTCTGTTGACAAAAGTCAGTCCAATTTCACACCACTTGGACCCATTCCCCCACTTCCATTTCAAACATCTGTTGGCACTACAGAAGTGCAAACAGATGTTACATCAACAGAGTCGCCAAACCTCTGTCCTTCACCTCAAAATGCCATCATACCATATCAGGGAGATCTAATCTACCCAAGAGCTCATCCACCAGATCAAATCATTGACAACATTAGAGAGGGTGTGCTCACAAGAAGCCAATCCTCAAACATCTGTCTTTTTGCAGGCTTTCTATCTCTCACACAACCTGTCAAGTACCAAGAGGCACTAAAAGACATCAGAGAGGGTTTTCAACCCCCCGAAACTATTGACTTTCGACCCCCTGGTGACTTCCGACCCCCGAAGTTTCAAGTCAAGATTCGGGTTATAACTAACACCAACCGCCACCAACAAACTAAACATCTAGACTAATCTAGAAGCTACTCTCTAATAATAGGACTCATGCAGCTCTGATCAATATTCTTCTTCGAGCACTCTAAATCGAGTTTCAAGAACCACATTTAAATATTACTAATTAGCAAAGCATTTATGCAATGCTTTGTTGTACTCTATGCTTTGAAGGTGTTTTATGCAAAAGGTGTTTGTACTTATAGCTTTGTGGGTTATACCCACTAATTTATAATTCTTTTTTATTTTTTTATCTTTATTTTTTATACTTTTAACCCAAAGTTTTGTATATTTTATAATTTAGCCCCAATTTTTTTTCACTTTCAACTTTAATTCCTAATACTTTTCATCGTTTATATTTTTCATTTCGGTTTAATTTTGCGAGTTTACACGCGGTAAGGCGCGTGTGTAGTTTAGCGCTTTTACGTCTATTTTTCCATTCAAAATCATCTAATTAGCAAAGCTTTTATTCATTGAGGGGTTGTACTTTATGCATTGGGAGTTTAGAAAACAACTCATCGTGGTTTCTTATTGGTCTACATACTCCCATGGTCCTACCACTAGAGGTTCACAAACTGGGTTTTTCTAATACCCGGTTCCGGGTTGGAACCAGTTCCGGGTAGGGTCGGGAATTACTTTGACCAGATATTGAAGGAACCCATTGCAGTTCCGGTTTCGGTAATACTCTAATTACCAAAACTTTTGTGCTTAGAGGGGTTGTACCCTATGCTTAGGGGGTTTTTCAAAAAAAAAAAAATTTGATGTTACACTTTTAGCTCAAATGTTTTTCTTTTTTACTTTTAACACAAATATTTTCATCTTTTACAATTTAACACTAACAATTTTGATTTTCCACTTCTAACCCAAAATTCTCATTTTTTTTTAACTTTTAACGCTAAGATTTTCATCTTTTACAATTTAACCCTAACAATTTTTTTCTTTCAACTCTGGACCCACATAATTTTCATCTTACGCGATTTTTTCGTTTTAAGTTCCGTTCTAAATTTTGCGAGTTATAACAAGTTCGTCACAATGCGCGGGTCCTAGACCGAAATAGTTACTTCACTTTAACCATAGTTTTTAAAATTCATCGATTTTACGCCTTTAACATTAACACGTCACAACGAGTATGTGTGGTTCTAAAATTTTACGCCTTCTTTTCATATGTGTGGTTCTCTACTCATATGCATGGATATATGTTTAGTAAAGTGAAATAGCCCATAAAAAGCTTAATGTTGGGCTTTATTTAATGGCCCATAATTGTGCTAAGTATAAACGAAGATAGTTTTTTTGACTTTTCATTTCTTCTTCATGAAAGCATTTGTACATTTCTTCATAGATCGGAAAAAAATTTACACGTTTTTCATTTTCTCTCTAGATTCTGTCGATGATTTTTTTATATACAAAACCTATATATAAAAATTTGCACTTAGCAAAAAAAAAAAAAAAGTTGAGAGGTACTCATACAACCCTTGGGAAACCTATAAATCTGCCCTGGTCCCAGTAATAAATTTGGGTGTCCCAACAATATGAGCTAAAAATAATTGTAATTTACTTTGATCGAAATGACAACAAACTAAAATCACAAAGTGTTTGAGGTAATAAATAAATAAATAAATAAATAAAAGATGAGTTAAAACCAAGAATTAACTAAACCACATTTTTTTAACAATGACTTTCATTAAAAACGGCTAGCACTCAAAACACGAGTGAAGAAACAAATAGTCTTACCACCTGTTAGGGATGATAAGATTACTAGTAACCACAGAGTTGATCCTTTACTAGCAGCTATGGAACAAAGGACCTGCAAAAGAGAATATATGTGTGGGTGTGGAGACGACTACACGAGGTAGTTGTTTGTAACAAAAACGGGGTGAATGAGGATACTATCTAGTATGATAGCTCTCCAGGTCAGTAGAAAGTGTCCTCTCCTATTGGGGGCGTGACCCCTTTTATAGGAGAGTCCGTATGCCACCATTACCCAAGTCCTAACCATGGTTAGGTTGTCTCCATCACCCTTAATTATGTTAATAAGGTGATATATGGAAAGCTAAATTGAAGGGAATAGTGGAATCGAGTACCGCCTTAATTGGTGTAGTTACGTGATTCATGCATGGCTATTGACCATGCATGATATTCGCCTTGACTGGTATATGACCAACCTTTGACTGTTGACTGAGCATTTAATGAGCTTTGACCAAGTCCTGCGCGTGGCTTTCTTCCGCGTGCTAGTATTGTGCCGGGTTTGGGTACGCAAAATGGTGTATTCAGTACCCAATCCCATCAAGTCCCCCCAGTCCAGTGTGTCTCTTATCTAAGAAGTAATGAAGAGATGTGAGGGATGCTGGACTTATTTGTAGTGAGTTGTTGCCTATGGTCTTTCCGCTGCTTACTGCCTTTGCGTGTGTATGTTAAGATAAGACGATCTGTTTTTGCGTAAACCTTGTGCGGAGAACGGGTTTTGAAATTTACGTCAGCTGTCCGCAATAATTGAGACACGTCAGTTTGCATGTGTGGACAGTTGTCACTTCCCCCTTGTATTTGAAAATTTGTGGTCCATATGGCGAGTGGAATTGACGTGACTTCTGTCAGTTGAGACGTGTGCAGAGACGTTTGAGCGGCGGTTGTCAGGCGAGTGGGCGCGTGAGGCGCGTGTGACGTCGGTTTGTTTTCCATTACATACGTGTCATTACCCCATTGGGCTCATCTCCGAAAAGCCTGTCCATGACGTCAGGCACATTAATTGCAAAGCCTATAAATTAAATTTTGAATGTTGCTTTTCCATTTCAACTGTTTCAAAGTTTGAATTTCTTTCTCCAACGTCTCTATTTTCCTAAAACCACCATATCCTGCACTATGTCGCAAGATTCCCAAGATGTGCAGGAGTCAAGTAAAACATCAGATTCCGTTAAAGATCTGGGGAAAGAATCATCCAAAAGTATAGAGGCCACCACTATCAAGTGGGATGAGGCCTCCTATTTGAGTTTTCTTGATCAGTACGGCATTTTGCCGGAATGGGAGCCTGAACTTCCTGCTGAGGGAAAAACTGCTTTGAAGGCCCCTCCTGGTAAAATCACTACGCCAAAATAGACCTATGGCCACACTAAAAAAGTGTGACCATATGCCTTTGGTCACACTTTTTTTTTTCATCTCAAGTGTGACCAAAGGTCAAGTCATCATAGGTATCATACAACCACATTCACATTTAGTGGCTGTAACGACATAAAAGTGTGGCTAAAAGATACCAATATTTTTTTGCTAGAATCAATCATTATATCCATTAAGTGTGGCTAAAAGATTGTAATGGCCACATGAATTTACTTTACGTGTGGTCGTTTATATTATACAGTTACTAGAAAATATGTTTTAGCCACATCAATTTAAATAAAACGTGGCAAAATGGGTTGTTGTAATCAAGCATTCTGTTTATTAAGTATGCCTAAAGAGTAGAAACAGCCACATTAATTCACTATAAGTGTGGTCGTTCTACTATTTAGTCACATGAATTTGCTATAAGTGTGGCAAAAAACTATTTCTTGACACAAAAAATATTTTTTTTTTAAATTTTAAGTGTGGCTATTGTATAACATTTGGTCACACATAGTTTTTCTACCATGACAGTTGTTATCATGTTGTCACACAAAAAAATAACAAAGTGACAATAGTGTGGCTAACTGTTACGTAAAGCCACATGAAATTTTACAATCTTTAGTGTCACTATTGTGTAACCTTTAGTCACACATAATTCATTTTACACATGGCGATTTCTATCGTTTCGTCACGCATAAAAAAAAAGTTTGGATGGTGTGGCTAATGGATATGTAAAGCCACATGAAATTTTAATGTTTTTCTGTGGCTATTGTATAACATTTGGTCACACATAATTCATTTTACACATGACATTTGGTATCATTTCATCACACAAAACAAACAAAGTTAGCATGGTGTGGCTATTTGTTATGTAAAGTCACATGAAATTTTATAGTTTTTAGTGTAACTATTGTCTAACATTTGGCCACACATAATTCATTTTATCCATGACGTATGTAATCATTTAGTCACACAAAGAAAACAACAAAGATAAGAGGGCGTGGCTATTGATTGTTAAAAGCCACATGAAATTTTATAATTTTAGTGTGACTATTGTTAAAGATTTGGTCACACATAATTCACTTTAACCATGATGTTTGCTACCATTTCGTCACACACAAAACAAAAAGTCTGAATTGTGTGGCTAATGGCTATGTAAAAACTCATGAAATTTATAATTTTTAGTGTGGCCATTGTTTAATCTTTGGCCACACACAATTCACTTTGACTATGGCGTTTATTATTATTTTGTCATGCATAAGAAAAATAAAGTAAAGATGGTGTGACTAATGGTTATATAAAGTCACATGCAATTTTGTGTAGCTATTGTGTAAACATTGGTGACACATAATTCATTTTGCTAGTGACATTTGGTATCAGTTCGTCACACAAATCAAAATGACGATGATGTGACTAATGGTTATATGAAGCCACATAAAATTTTCTAACGTTATTTGTGGCTATTAGCTAAAATTTGGTCACGCATATTTACTATTATAATATGTGGCCTTTATACGTAATTTGCCATTTTATTTTTATTTTTTGTAAAATAATTGTAAACACCAATAAAAATAAGAATCTAAAAACCAAATATTTTCAAGAATAATAAATAAAAATTCATAAGTTAATTTCCAACTTAAATACTAAAAATCTATTTCTAGGCTGGTTTTCTTCTCCTTGCTCTTTGCCTTCTGTTTTTTTATACTGTCCAGCGTTGTATAGCACTTCTTTTGCTTCTTAACAACTTTAGTTGTATTTTGTGTTTGATTGGATAGTTGATCTGGTACCTGGAGCAACAAAACATGAAAATAAATATAAATAAATATTTAAGTTGTATTTAATCATATATCAATTTAAAATAAACCTTTTTGTCAGATTTAACAAGCTGTTTTGGCCAAGGAACAAAAGAACCAACTGCCTGCTCAACTGTTTTAAACTCGCCTATTTGTATTGGTAGAAATGCTGCCCCCTTTATAGCTTGATCAATAGAAACTCTATAGCAATTATCACGTATGTATATATTAAATCAATCTCAAATAAAATTCTTACCGAATTTTTACTCTAACGTGCTTATGCACCAGGTCGTGATTAAAAGATGGATAAGTCATGGATGCTAATCGATAGAACTCAACAACAATACATCGATGGAGTTGCAACGTTTCTAGATTATGCAGTTCACAACTTGAAGATGTCGACGCCAATCGACCCACTAAAAACTAGAAAAAAAAAAACAAAAATCCCATGTCCATGTGCGAATTGTTTAAATCATTATGCTCTTTCTCTAGACGAGGTAGAACATCACTTGTTCATCAAGGGAATCGATCCAAATTATACAAAATGGATTAAACACGGAGAAAAAGACGAGCCATCAAAAAATGTGGTTTATACGGACTTTGTTGACACATAAATCCCAACAGATGCCATGGATACAATAGAAATGGTAAAAGCTACAGAAGAAAATTTCTTAGAGGACCATGAGAAGTTTCAAGCTCTACTTCTAGATGCTGAGAAACCCCTGTATGAAGGATGTCCTAACTTCACAAAGTTGTCTGCACTAGTTCAACTAGTCAACTTGAAGAGTAAGCATGGAGTCTCAGATAAGTTCTTTACTGAACTTCTAATTTTGTTGAAAACGATGCTACCTGAAGGCAATGAAATGGTGAACAGTACATATGAGGCCAAAAAGACAATGAAGGCAATGGGTTCAGGATACACAAAGATACATGTGTGTATTAACGACTGCATTCTTTACAGGAAGGAGTACAAGGACTTGAAAACATGTCCAACTTGTGGGAAAACAAGGTGGAAAGTAGATGAGAAGACTAAAAAATGTACGAAAATATTCCTGCAAAGGTAATGTGGTACTTTCCTATTATTCCACGATTGAAACGACTCTTTCAAACGAAGAGCACAGCAGAAGATTTAAGATGGCACGCCACCAGTCCCAAAAAACCCGGTGTTTCACGCCACCCATCAGATTCACCCGCATGGCAAGCCATAGATGACAGATTTCCCGAAATTTCTAGTGATCCAAGAAATCTTCGGCTTGGCATTTCCACTGATGGGGTCGATGTAAATAGAGGCAATAGAAATCACAGTGTCTGGCCAGTTTTAGCTGTCATTTACAACCTTCCACCTTGGTTGTGTATGAAAAGAAAGTTCATCATGCTTTCGTTATTAATATCTGGGGCGCCTGGAAATGACATTGATGTGTTTTTGGATCCTTTAATTGATGATCTAGAGCTCTTATTTGAAGAAGGAGTTGAAGCATATGATGCCTATGCACAAGAAAACTTTACTCTACGTGCAGTTGTTTTATGGACGATTAATGATTACCCTGCTCTTGGTACACTGTGTGGTTGCCCATACAGTGGATTCCATGGTTGCGTGGTGTGTCAAAAAGAAACTCACTGTTGTAGACTTCCATACTCAGCCAAGCAAAGTTATGCTGGTCACAGAAGGTATCTACCATATAACCATCCTTTCAGAAAGCAAACGAAGGCGTTCAATGGACAAGAAGAGTGGGGGACTGCTACAGATCCTATGACCGGGGAAAAATCTTTAACGAGGTTAAATATGTTAGGAATAAATGGGGAAAAGGATTTAAGGATAAAGAATTAGAAATCCCAGAAACTTCTACTGGAAGAGGGGGGAAGACAATTAAGAGAAAAAGAAAAAACATCAAAAGGGGGTGGTAGTTCAAAACCCGGACACAAGGAACCGACATATTGGAAGAAGTTCAACATATGGTATCAACGTCTTAGGTACTGGAAATATAATTGTGTCCAACATTGTATTGATTTCATGCATATTGAAAAGAATGTGGCTGAGAGTATTGTTGGAACATTGCTAAACGTTCCAGGAAAGACAAAAGATGGATTGCCAGCTCGATTGGATTTGGAGCATTTTGGGTTAAGACAAGAGTTGCAACCTAAAACAGAAGGCAACAAAACAATACTTCCTGCAGCATGTTACACATTAACAAAAGAGGAAAAAGACAAGGTTTGTGAAACATTATACAACTTAAGGGTTCCTCAAGGGTATTGTTCTAACTTTTCTAGTTTGGTGAGTCTAAAGGATAGGAAGCTTGTGGGACTTAAATCACATGATTATCATATGCTTATGCAACAGTTTTTGCCAATTGCGATACGGTCTATCATGCCTGAACCCACAAGATATGCTATTATCAGGCTTTGTTTTTTTTTTCAAATCAATATGTAGCAAAGAAATCAAGGTACACGAACTCGATAAGTTGCAGGAAGAGATTTGTGTAACGTTGTGCCTGCTCGAGAAATACTTTCCCCCATCCTTTTTCGATGTTATGGTCCATTTAACCGTACACCTTACTAGGGAGGTAAAATTATGTGGGCCAATATGCTTTCGTTGGATGTATCCGTTTGAAAGGTGTATGAAAGTTATTAAAGGGCATGTTCGAAACAAAACTTGTCCAGAAGGATGTATTGCTGAGGAGTATATTGCAGAAGAAACAATTGAGTTTCTTAGCGAATACCAAAAAAACATTAAGACTATTGGTATTCCACCAGATAAGCATAACAGATTTGAAAATGATAATGGGGAGGGGAATCCTTTGTCAGCCGGTATACCAGTTCAAGTTTCCCTGAACTCTTCCTAAAAGCGCATTTCTATGTATTGCAAAATACGTCTGAACTTGTGCCGTATATTGAGTATGTATTACTAACATGTTTCCTTTTTTTTTAATTATACTACAATCTATCAAATTTGATACTCATTTATGTACTTGCAGGCAACATATGACCTTTCTAAAAAACCACCATGGTGGTAAACGACAAGCATGGCTGGAGAAAGAACATAGCACAACGTTTGGTCACTGGTTACGCAACAAGGTAAATTAAACTTCAACATAATTTTAGTTTTTTGTTTGTTGTAATTTTTACAAGGTGAATCGCATCATTGTCATGATATCCAGGTTGAAAGAGAGTTGGCAATCTCCAAAGAAAGTGTATCAGAAACCGTAAAGTGGATTTCACATGGAGCACACAACAACATATTGAAATACGATGTATATGAAATAAACGGGTATAAATTTCTTACAAAATCTCGTGACGGTAGAGTTTACCAAAACAGTGGGGTTGGTGTAGAGGCGACTGACATGCACATTTCAAAAGAAGTGGTAACCTATGGAAAAAACTTTTATTACGGGGTTTTACGAGAGATATGGGTACTAGATTATCACATTAAAAAAATTCCTCTTTTCATGTGCGACTGGGTTGAAAATGGAAATGGGGTCAAACAAGATAGTCTTGGTTACACGTTGGTTGAACTTAACAGATTAGGCCACAAGGATGATCCGTTCATATTGGCCTCACAAGCACGGCAGGTGTTTTACGTTAAAGATCAGCTGGATAAAAAAATGTCTATTGTTTTTATGACACCTCCCAAAAATTATAGAGATTCGTATGATGACGTTGATGAGGAATTTAGTACTGTAATTCTTCCCCATAATGATAACATATTACCACGTGTAGATCCACTTGATCTGGGTAATGAATCACGCGACGATTACTTTAGAACCGACTGTAAGGGTATAGTTTTACGTAATTCCGATTGAACCTTATCATGATTATCGTTACGTTGGTTATTTCTCTTGTTTTTATGTAGTGAAGAATATGTAATGGTAAATTGTAATGTCTGAATGGCAATATTAGAACCTTTGTCTGACGATTTACCAATGGTTGAATTGTAATGTTGGCACATTTAAATTGTAAATTCTCTTGTTTTTATTTATTATATCACCCAATACAACAAGCTGTTGCAGAATATACAGGCGCAGCAGCGCCATGACCCGCACCAGCAGCAGGTTCAAAACCATGTTGGACAGCAGTGAGCTCGGATCTGATGCATCCGGTAGAGAAAAGAACACCATCTTTGTTTTCCCAGCTCCAAGAGTCCTTCGACCAATTCAAATTGATAACCTGCAAAATGTTAGTTAAATCCGCAATTTGGGACGAGACCTGTGGGTTTTCAGTCACAACATGTTTTCTATATTATGCAGTTCACAACTTGTTTTCAGTTGATGCATTTTTGAAGTATCATTTATTAAGTTTATAGGCTCCGTATTTCCATATTATATTAAGTTCTATATGCCCATTAGTGGGAAAATCCAACAAAGCTGATTGCCTCCTACTATTGAATATGAATCTGTTTCTGTTCCGCCAAATGCTCCACATGGTTTGTAAAATTATTGCGTGTATCACCTTCCTTTTGTTGATGGAAAGCCCCAATCCGTTGACACCTTGCAGCACGTCTTTGACTGATAACCCTATTAGCCCACCTGGAATGTTCACCCAACAACAAACTTGCTGCAGACCGTGACTGCAGCCAGGCACAGGATCAGTGCGTGGTCTGATGTCTCGTCCGAAACATTACACATTCTGCACATTGTAGTCTGCAAGTTTACCCCTCGGCTTACCAGCTCAGTTGCTACAGGAATTTTCTTGTCCAAGGCTCTCCAAGCGAATAAGTTTACTTTTGGTGCTGCGATTCGATTCCATTCGAAAGCGTTAGCAGCCCCATTTAAGTCCAACTGGTTTGCCAAATCCGACCGAACCTGTTTAACAGAAAATTCATGAACCACAATATTTTGATCAGAAATCCATTAATTGTTTTTAGTTAAAAAGCTTCTATTGCTCGAAACTAAACTATTTCCATGAAAATAATTAAGACTATATCACTAGTACAAAACGGAGCGTTTAGTCGCGGTGATTTACACATAAAGACACGGGTGGCAACCGCGGCTCAATTACGCGACTTTATGGTTAAATGGGCAAAAGTCGCGGGTATCTTACATATACCCAAATTAGGTTGACTGACGTAATCAACCTAGGACATACCAAAACCTTTAAAGTTCCCAATATCAATACGCTCGAAATCAACATGTGCATGCGCAGACAAGGTAGATTCAAGAAATTGAAACCGTAAGATGCTAAATTAAAGAAAGAACAAAACAATGACTTACAGATGGGGAAGTAAGCTCTTCTTAGAAGGATGCATTATAGGCCCTTCCTAATCTGCACATAACACATGGAATAACAATCATAACCTAAAATCATTTGAAATAATCCAGATTCCAGATGTAACAAACAATTAGAGTAAACAATGACCTAAAATAAAATTAGTCAATGATGCGACCCACATCTTGATCATATAACATGGTGACGCCCCAAGCAGAGGATGGAACGGAGGTGTATGAAGAGGCGTAGGCGGCCAAATAACAATAGCGACAACCACTTTCATTCGTTACAGTTCTACTTCATCGATCCGCCGCCTCCTCCACTGTAACTCGTTGCCGTAAAAAGGCTATTCCCCTCTCGTTTCTCTCGACTCTCCTCCGAATGCTCTTTCATTCTTCTATCTTTGTGTTCTTGTGATGTAACGCAAATAGACAAGAATTGACAGGAGAATGAAGGTGGGTATGATTGATTGTTGGGATTGAGATTGGTGTGTTTAGTGTTATTAGACTCGTACGTTATTTTTTTCCTGTCACCATTCATAGTTTTTAGTCACCTATAAATTAAAACTCAAGTGGCTAATAAAGACTATTTTTTTGTCACACATGCTGATATCAGTAGCCATATATATTAGTTTTTAACCACATTTATAAAAATATATCATGTCCATTGATTGTGTTTGGTCACACTTTTCTTGTGTGACAATTAAATGTCACTGTTTTTTCAAGAAGTGTGATTAAATGTTTCTAATCGATGTGTTTTTGGTCACATGAATTAAAAATAAAAAAAATAGAGTAGCTGTTGATCACATTTAACCACACTTTTTTCGAGAGTGGCTAATAAATGTCACATTTTTTTGTTACAATGTGGCTAAAAATCTTCAATTGTTATACAATAGTCACATTAAAAATTAAATGTGTGACGGAAATTAGGCTATAAGGTTTTGAAATGTTATTAATGACCTTTAGCCACACATTTAATCAAAAGTGTGACAGGCATTTTTGGTAAAAGTGTGGCGAAAGGCCCTTTTTGGCGTAGTGTAATTGCCTTGTACGCTGCAACGTTTACCAAGTGCTGCTTCCGTCTGCCGGCCACCAAGTTTGTGGTGGACGTGTTGTTGAAATATGGAGTGCACCCTACACAATTGACCCTTTATGGATGGTGCCGAATATTGCATTTTGAAGCTACATGCCGATCGTTGGAGATTGAACCTACCTGGGAGAGATTGAATGTGTTCTATGTTCTTGAAGTAGCACGTGGTGGGAGTGGTTGGTTCAGTTTAGGTATTCGCCGGAAAATTAAACAGCTTGTATTGGAGAAAGTGAAGTCCATGTACGAATGGAAAGACAAGTTTTTCTATATCAATCATGGTGTTATTCCTGCACCCTTCCAATGGATGGTGTTAGGTTTGAAGGAAAAGATTGCTGAATTCCCCCCTATGGTGGGATTTAAAGATCAAGATTGGTATAAAACGCTTTGTGATCATGCTACTCCCTTGATGATGGACGAATGTCCGGAGAGCGTTTTGAATTTGCTGGGAATTAGCCTTATCTGCCCTGAGGGTCAGGACCCAAATCCCCAAGAGGTTTGAAATTATATTTGCTTTTGTTTCTCATATTCTTGCTTTGTGCCATTGCTCACATGTTTCTTATACATCCAGATGTCTCCCTGTTTCAACTGTTCGCCAAGCGTGGTGAGGCAAAGGTATTGTATACTCCGGTTGTTGCCGGTGTGCCGCGCTTGTCTGAGAGAACAAGTGGGAATTTTTTGTTTCCCAATCTTGTAGATCCTCCGAAGCAGTATGTTCGGACAGGTTTGTGACTTTTACCCGTACTTTTTGTTATGATTATTTTCCTATATATATACGAAGGAAGCGCATTAGGTACGCGCTCTGCGTACTGATTCAGCGCATTCTTCGTGGTAGGTGCGGGTATACAACTCCGCAGAAAAGCTAAAAATGATGTTGAGGAAGTTACTTCAGATCGCAAGGAGTCCTTTGGTTAGTCTTTGTAACTTCTTAACTCATTCCTCACGCATAGTTTAATTTGATACAGATGTGATTACCGCGCCAGGAACTAGTACGTCGAGGAAGCGCGCTGTGGCCAGCAAGAGGGCCAAACCACCCGCTGCGCCCAACATAGTTGAAGAAGTTAACGAAGATTTGACAGAGTCTGACACGGAACTGGAGCATAAACGCGCTAGGCGCTCTTCTCCCATCCGCCAGTCGGGTGATGTTGCTGAGGATTTATATCAGCAGAGAATTGCCGAGCTGAATCAAAAACAAGTGCAAGTTCCTCAATCTTCAGTTGGGAATCTGGATGCCACTCGTCCGGAACCTATTTCCGCAGTTCCGGTAAATGTATTCAAACCATTGACGTGGCCGTCCACGGACAAGCTGGAAATTCCTGTTAAACCTCCGCCTGTGCGCGAGAATTTGCCTATGAAGACTTTGAGGCATCTATCTGGTACATACGTTTTTCTTCCCTCTTTACAATGTTTGTGATAAACTTGTTAAAATATTGTGAACAACATTTTATGTAGGGCAACATCCTTTTGCAGAATCTCGAAAGAAGCATTCTTCTGTGGCGTTGAAGGATGTATCCTCGTCTGTTCAGCCGACTGACGTGACCGCGCAAGTGATACCGGTTACAGCTGAGACGGTTGTTGATGAAAATTTGCTGTCTCAATCTAAGCCAATCCCAGGGGATTTGGTTATTGTAGTGGAGAAGGATGTTATGCCGCAGGGTGAGCCTGCCCAAGATGAGTTGGTGACTGATATTGAGAAGGATGTTGGTAAGGGAGTGGATGAGTCTGAAACTCCGAATCTGGGAACAGGTTGTCTTGATTTGACGAAGCAGGCGCTTGAGCCGAGCCCGTCGCAGGGATTTGAAGCGGCGCTTGACAGTGGGAAGAAGGATGAAGTTACAGCTGAGAATCCATCCCGTTTCAAGCGCACAGTGGTGGAGTCTACTGTTGTTTACACTGACACTTCCAGTGTTGGTGGTAACTCTGGTCATCGGCGGAGAATGTTTTCCTCGCGCCCAGCTGACTCCTCTAGACCATATCAGCCGCGTTGGGATATCCTGGATAGCACTCGATTTACAAATGCCCTCGATGCGCAAGAGTTTGTTATGATGTCCGTTCCTCCTACGGAACGTGATTACCAGGATAGTGTTGACCGTCGCTCTCTGTTCATTGACATGGCAATGAACCTTTCTCTGGGTGTTAGCGGTCTTGGGTCTCTTATTAGGCGCGAGAATGAGTTTCAAAGAGATTACCAGAATTTGAAAGATTCTGAAGCTGCGTTGTTGGGGCGGGAAGAAGAGTTCCAGCGTGCCCGTCATGACATTCATGCCGAGATTGAGCATCATCAAAAGGTTGCTCGTGACGCTGTTGAGGAGTTGGAGAGAGTGAAGAAGGAGAAAGCTGATGCTTCTCAGGCTTGGTCCGTAGCTTGTAAGAGGACCAACCTTGAAACTGAGCAATTGCGGGCCTCCATTAAGGAATTGAAGCTTGAGAATGCCAATATGAAGAAGGAGGTGGAGCAAAGCCGGGCAGCGTCCGAAGAAAAGCAAGCGGAGCTTGCTGATGCTATTCAAAAGTATAACTCTCAGCATGATGAACTTATTCGCGCAACTTCTTCTTTATCTGATGTGGAGACCAAAATTAAGGAGCTGACTTTGGAGAACGTCCAGATCCAGGAAGAGAAAGCCCTGGCGGAATCCTCTTGTACGCAGGCAAAAATGGAATTAGACAAAGTTCAGGCTTTGTTTGGGCAAGCCACTGAAATGGTTATTGCTGCCAATGAGAGGATTGCATGGTTGATGGGCGATGGAGTTGCTGGGGTAAGTCATAAAATCTTCCTTTTGTATTCTTGTTATTGGCTCATGAATTTTGTTTCATGTGCTATCTTATATTGCGCAGGTATTCAAACGTGTTTGGAACGATCCTGCGCTGACAGAAGTGATTGCTCGCATCTCCAGTTCTTCCGTAAAACAAGGGATCAAGCTCGGTTTCTCCGAAGGCTTTTTCCATCATGCTGAGGGCAAGGAAAAGGAATCCGGACCATATGAGAATGAATCATACGATGATGAACTGCTCAAGGCCTATGATGATTACGAGCACCTAAAGTTCGAAGTCTTTGACTTGCTAGAAGCCTGTTCGAAGACTGATGATCCTGCTGGGGAGTTGCGCAATTATTTTATCAAGTCTGACCGTCTTGGTGCGGAGCTTGCTGAAAAAGCGCAGATGGAAGAGAAGGCCAAGATGGTGGCAACTGATGGTGGGGCAGGAACGTCATCCGCTGCTGAAGAAAAGCGCGCAGAAGGAGCTGGGAGTGATGATATCTCCCAATATCTGAACCTTTAGTTTTTTATGTATGATGAACATTATTGCTTTACTTTGATTACGTTTCTAGCCATGAACACTTTAGTTTTAGTGTATGATGAATCGTGTGGCTTTTGTGCTTTGTATATTCCACGTCTGCATGGTAATCATTGGATGATGTCATCGTTTATATACCTGACGCAGGTGGCTGTCAGTCTGCCCCTGATGTGACGGTTGTGACGGCGGTGGCAGAATGCCTGTCAGACTTCCCTAGGGTAATTGAGTGGTTACCATTAATGGTAATTAATGGTAATAACCTCTCTCCTCTATATATAGTAAGTGCATCTTCATTTCTTCATATACTTAAAAAAAAAATCTATATCATTTTCTCTAAAAAAATGGCGTCCAACTCCTCAAGCAATGTTCTGAGTGCCAAGGAGATTTCAGCAATGCAGGGTATCATCCGATTGTCCCGTCATCCTGTTCATGATTGTTCTTCCACCGATGCTCTTGATCGTTTGGCAGAACATTGTGCATTCCTGCTTTCACAAGAGGACATGCGTCCTGATTACTTAGATGATCAGGGTACTTCTGATGGAAAGCCTTTAAAGATGAAGAAGCTATCTGAGCTGGGAGATGTGAAGAAGACAACCACCAGGAAGATTAGGGGTTAGGATATTTATCCTATATGTTGGAGTCTTTATGTGTAAAGTATTTTCTTTTTGAGTGGTTGTTGGATCACTGTGTCTATGGGGTTTTAGTTTGTATGTTTGGTAGTTCCCCCTTTTTTGGTTTTTTGGTATATGTGGTAGTGGTCTATGCTTTTGGTATGTAGCCTGTATTTGCTGATCAACAGCATGTATAAAAAATGCTTTGTAATATAAATGAACTTGGACATCAATTCCTTATTACAAAATTTTTGTAGTAGGTTACATGTAGCATATACGTAACTGAGCTGCATTCCAAGTGCGTGGTATTGGCGAACCATCTAATCGTTCTAGGGCATACGCCCCTTTCCCAATACTTCCTGAATTTTGTAAGGCCCTTCCCAAGTTGGGGCCAGCTTCCCTGGTTTTTCCGCGTTTGAAGACTCATTGTTGCGGAAGACAAAGTCACCGACGCGGAAGGTTTGTTCTTTGACCCGCGCATTGTAATATTTCTCTAACTGTCTCTTATATGCGGCTTCTCGGACACAAGCCGAATCTCTCCGCTCGTCTAGAAAATCTAGATTCATCCGCAGCTCTTTGTCGTTGTCGATTGTTTGCGCAAGCAAAATTCTTGGGGAAGGGTTTGTAACTTCCGTTGGGATAACCGCTTCAGTTCCGTAGGTTAAGCTGAATGGTGTCTCCCCATTACTTGTTTTGGGAAGTGTACGGTGGGCCCAAAGGACATGTGGTAATTCATCTACCCAACCTGTTAGGACAAAGAGGATTGGTGAAACCACTTTTGTAAACCTTAGTCTAATTCACTTCTGTCATTTTTGGCTAAATAGAAGAACTGAATAGAAGACAAGAAACTGCTGATTAGAAGATATGAAGAAGTGCTGAAGTTGCAGAAGTTCTGAAGTCCAAACCAGACAAGTTCACTTCAGAAGTACTGAAGACAAAACTACTCTTCAGTAGTTGTCCTTCATCAGCACTTAGCAGAAGATATTTGCCACCGCCCATTTGCATCAGTAGTTTGTTGTTTAATATTACTTTTAGCTTTATTTGTTTCTTTCAATGTTGCAACTTGTGCAACTTGTAACTGGACTTTCTGTACTTGCTTTTCAGGCAAGATACATGCATGTAATCGTCTATAAATAGAAGACTTCAACCTTCTATTTTAGACATTGATTTTTAAGCAGAAAAATCCTTCAAACACTCTCATTGTTATTATTCCATTTCTGTATTTATTGTGAATCTTGCTAAGTATCTAATTCTCATTTACAACTTAGATTCATAATAAATACTTTGTCATTTATCTTGTTTCAAACATCAAGGGGGAGTTACAACTCTGCCTTTGCATAAAAAGTGTTGCTTTAACTTATAACATTCCGCTGTGCTTATAATCTGATTTACTAGGACTTGCTAAACACTTAAGTGTCAAGATAGCAAGTTCTTACTTAGCAAACAAGAGCAAACTGATCCAACAATTGGTATCAGAGCATTGGTTTATCTGATCACATATCAATCTAACAAATTGAGAATCAGACACAAAGCTCTTATTGATATTCAATAAAAAGATCAAAAGTTCACTTTTTATCAATATCCATCACTTAAAAGAGTCATCAGACAAATCTATAACTCTTTAAAAATGGATCCACATAATACTGGTTCTGCCACCAAACCTGCCATGCTTGTGAGAAATGAGTACAATATATGGCAGAAAAGAATGGCACACACCTTGTCACAAACCAACACTGGTTGTTGGAGATCTGTGATATATGGTCCACACAAACCAGTAAACATAAACCTTGAAACAAAAGAAGGGATTCCTAAGGATCCCAAAGACTATACAGATGAAGATTTCCTGAAACTTGAGCTAGATGCTAAGGCATTCTCTATGTTGGCAATGGCTCTCCCAAATGAAATATACTCTGGCCTTTTACATTGTGAAAGTGCCAAAGAACTTTGGGACTGTCTTAAAGAACAGTTTGGAGGAACTGAAGAGGTGATTGCCAACACCAGAGAAATTTTGGCTCAACAATATGAAACATTTGCTTATATTAATGGGGAGACTTTGACACAACAATTTGAAAGGTTCTCCTCATTAATCTCTGAGCTAAAGTTAAATGGGCAGACCTATACAACAGTATCTATGTTACATAGATTTTTAAGGTCTCTGCCTGACAAATGGGAAACTTACTCCATTGTCTTAAGATCCTCACCAGATTTTAGCTCCCTCACTCTTACAAAACTCCATGGGAGATTACTCACTTTTGAAAGAGAAATCGATCAAAAGAAGAAATTACAAACTTCTGGTAAAACTGCTGATGACTACCTACCAGGTAGTACAGCACTTTTGGGACAAGATTCACCAACTTGTTCCTATGGATCTTATGACAATATTGACATAACCACTGGGATCTCATCAGAAAGATCTTTCCCATGTTATGACAATGATGACCAAGGTCAAACTGCTGATAATCTATGTTTTATCATGGATGATTTGAAAAATTTTAGCAGTGATGACTTGGAAGAAATGGACATACTTCACCAACTGGCCATGCTAAGCATTAAAACTAACAAGTTTTATAAAAGGTCAGGAAGGAAATTTCCAGGATTGACCAGTAACACAAAAATTGGTTTTGACAAATCTAAACTGAGATGTCACAAGTGTCAGAAGTTGGGACACTTTGCTAGAGAGTGTAGAAGCTCTAGCTTTAACCAATCACAATCTGGAAATAACTATAACCCCAATTATAATAGGAACAATGGAACTCAAGGGAGTGCTCATTTTGTACAGGCACAAGCTCCTCAACAGCAATATATGCCTCAAGTACAATATGTTCAAGTGCCTGCTCAACAGATGCAGAGCCAACAATCAATCCCTCCCTTTCCAGCTGCTCAACTTCCTCCACAGCCTCAACAACCCCCTCAACAAAGCCTCTTTACCTCGGGGTATGTTGACTGGAGCAGTCTCCCATATGACACCACAGAGTGTAATCCTGATGCAGACAACAAAATGTTTGACATCAACTGGGGAGAACCAGACAATGGCAGAAAGAACTTTGCCTTAATGGCATTTGAAGGCTCTACCTCAAGATCTGCATTGTCTCAGGTATCAAAAGAATCTTTGACAAAACTATGTTCAAACTCTTGCAAAGAAACTTTTGCTCTCATAAGAGAGACAAACGTGCACCTACAAGGCAAAGCCAATGATTTAGAAAGAAAATACACACAGATAAAATGTGATTTGGAAAGAAAACTGTGTGCTAAAACTAAAGAGGTTTCTAAATTAACTGACTCTGCCATTGAAACCCAAGCACAAATCAAAATGATGTTAAATGACCTGGGAGATGTCAGACAAGAGCTTGCTGACACCAGGATCACTTGTGAAAAATGGGTTGAATCTTGTAGGGGGTATCAACTACTGCTAAACAAACAAAGTGCTTCAAATGTGAAGTTTGGCATAGGATACCATCATGTTGAAACACCAACAGATTTTTCTCCCAAAACTACTGAAGATGGGAGAAGAATTGTTTCAAATGAAACTTCTGAAGGGAAAGAATGCACATCTTTCCATGAAAACTTTCTAAATAGAAATCCTGGCATTTTTAAAGAAAGTACTTCAGAAGTATTTACAAAAACTGACAACAAGCCATCAGTAGTTTCATCTACTTCAGGAGTTGAGACTCTGAAAACTACTGATGAGCAAAATCTTTTTACTGTCAGAAATTTGCCTTCAGAACAAAAACAGAAGGCAAAAGCATGTGAAATTTGTGGCCTGTTCAACCACAAAACTGAATTTTGTAGATACAGAAAAGGAATTCAGTTCAATCAAAAATTTAAACAACAGGTTGTGGGAAATCAAATCAGAAATGATTATGAAAAAGTCTTTAAACCCAAGAAACAACCTGAAAACACCTTTTCTCAGAAAAAGATAATATCTCAACCAAAATCTTTTTCTCAAAATTCCCTGTCAGTAGTTAGACCAGAATCATCAGCAGTCTCACAAACTGCTGAGATTCAAAATCTAAAGAAAATGGTAGAACTACTGATGACCAAGGTTGATGGTGGTCCTAAAAAGGATACCACCATAGTTCTTCATGAAAAATCCATTGCCAAAAAGACATGGATTTCTCAACCTGGTCAAAAACAAACTGTAACTGTTCCCAAGAGCAAACCCAAAGCCAAACAGGCTTGGGTTTCCAAATCTAACTAATTTGCTTTTATGTGCAGAGAGTTTCCAGGGGCTTAAACAGCATATGGTATGTTGATAGTGGAGGCTCTATGCACATGACTGGATGCAGATACCTGATAAACAACTTTATCAGCCAAAGAGAAGGATCTGTGTCCTTTGGGAACAATGCCAAGGGATATGTGCTAGGACATGGCAATGTCTCCTCTGGCAAAATACAGTTTGACAAGGTCAATCTGGTGGAGAATCTTGAATACAACTTGCTGAGTGTGTCACAAATGTGTGATAAAGGATATTCTTCCTTTTTCACAAAGACAGCTTGCAAGATCATCTCTCCAGAAGGCCAGAAGTTGATTGAGAAGATTATAGAAGATCATACTTTGCTGATTGCCAAAAGATGTGGCAATGTCTATGCAGTGGACATTGAAAAAGACAAAGTATTGAACAACACTGCCTGTTTCTTCTCAAGGGCATCAACTTCAGAAACAGATCTCTGGCACAGGAGACTTGGCCATGTGAACTTTAAAACCATAAATAAAGTCACAAAAATGGGCTTGGTCAGAGGTCTACCTTTGAAAGTATACCAGTGTCAAGAACACTGTGTATCCTGTTTAAAGGGAAAGCAGCATAAGTCCTCCTATAAGTCTATTGAAGAATCAAAAACAACTGCATGTCTTCAACTACTCCATATGGACTTATTTGGGCCTGTCAAGATTATGAGCCTTGGTAAAAAGAAGTACTGCTTAGTCATCATTGATGACTACTCAAGATTCACATGGGTATTCTTCTTGTTTTCCAAGGATGAGGCTGCTGAAATCATCAAGTTCTTCATTCTACAAGTAGAGAAACAATATTCTCTATCTGTCAAAACCATTAGAAGTGACAATGGGACAGAGTTCAGGAACAAAACTCTGGATGAATTCTGTTTGTCTAAAGGGATTATTAGACAATACAGTGTTCCCAGAACTCCTGAACAAAATGGTGTAGTAGAAAGGAAGAACAGAACATTGATAGAAGGAGCAAGAACAATGTTAGCTGATTCTGGACTGCCATTGTACTTTTGGGCAGAAGCAGTTAACACAGCATGTTATGTTCAGAATAGAGTTCTTGTGGTCAAGAGACATTCCAAGACTGCCTATGAAGTTCTTCATGGCATGAAGCCCCTTATCTCCTTTTTCAGGGCTTTTGGGTGTCAATGTTTCATCTTGAACATCAAGGAATCTATCTCAAAGTTTGCTGCCAAAGTTGACTCAGGTTACTTTCTTGGTTACTCTTCAACTAGAAAAGCCTACAAGGTTTTTAATTCTCACACCAAGATAGTAGAAGAAACATTGAATGTCAAGTTCAATGAGTCAAAACACACTCTTATTCCAGCACATCCTGCTGAACTCTTTGACCTTGACAACTTTCACTTTGGACCTGAAAAGGCTGTTACTTCTTCCAAACCTACTTATTATGGTGATCAAAGGTTTGAAGATGAGGATCCTGCACCATGGACTCCTCAAACAGTCATTAAGTCAACTACAACACCATCAGAAGTTTTCCAAACTTCTGATCAAACAAATACTGAAGGCCAAACTCAAACATCTGCCTCAGCACCTGCAACTACTGAAGAAGCTGCAACTGCTGAACCAGATATCATAGACCTCAGTAGTTTGTTTGAAGAACCAGAGCCACCTACACCTGTCAGTGGTTTACAACAACTGATTGAACACAGAGATCATCCACTTGATCAAATCATGGGTGATATTGCTACAGGTGTTCTGACCAGAAACCAGCTCTCCAACTTTTGCCTATTTTCAGCCTTTATTTCACAGTTGGAACCAAAGAAGTACCAGGAAGCCCTCAAAGACAACAATTGGGTGCAGGCTATGCAAGATGAACTACTACAGTTCAACAAGCAACAGGTCTGGGAAATCTGTCCCTTACCTCAAAACAAGCAACCAATTGGTACAAGATGGGTTTTCAGGAACAAACAAGATGAAGCTGGTATGATAATCAAGAACAAGGCAAGACTGGTAGTTCAAGGGTACTCTCAAGAAGAGGGAATTGACTATGATGAAACCTTTGCTCCAGTTGCAAGGCTTGAGGCCATCAGGTTATTTCTGGCCTATGCCATTTCCAACAAAATAAAAGTTTATCAAATGGATGTGAAAAGTGCATTTTTATATGGTAAAATCAAGGAGGAGGTGTATGTCTGTCAGCCACCTGGGTTTGAGGATCCTACTCATCCTGAGTGGGTGTACAGACTGGATAAAGCTCTTTATGGGCTCAAACAGGCTCCAAGAGCCTGGTATGATACACTCTCCACCTTTTTACTCAAAAATAACTTTACAAGAGGTGCCATTGATAAAACACTTTTCATTAAACATGTTGGAAATCATGTCTTACTTGTTCAAATTTATGTTGATGATATCATCTTTGGTTCAACAAACACAAAATTGTGTGATGATTTTAAGAAACTCATGCAATCAAAATTTGAGATGAGTACCATGGGAGAACTGCAGTACTTTCTAGGACTGCAGATCAAACAACAAACAAATGGAACTTTTATACATCAATCAAAATATGTTAAAGAATTATTGAACAAATTTTCTTTAAATGACTGTAAATCATGTTCCACTCCCATGACACCTATCACACAAGTTGAACCAGATGATCAAGGAAAACAGGTTGATCAAACCATGTACAGATGCATGATAGGTTCCCTTTTATACTTAACTGCTTCTAGACCAGATATTATGTTTTCAACATGTGTCTGTGCTAGATATCAATCAGCACCAAGGGAATCACACCTTATTGCAGTCAAAAGAATTTTTAGATATCTGAAAGGAACTCCAACACTGGGAATTTGGTATCCTGCTTCAAGCAATACCAAGTTATCAGCATTTTCAGATAGTGACTATGCAGGGTGTAAGATGACTAGAAAGTCAACATCTGGTGGTTGTCAATTTCTGGGTAACTGTCTAGTGTCATGGCAATCAAAGAAGCAAACATCTGTTGCAACTTCAACTGCTGAAGCTGAATACATTGCAGCTGCAAGTTGTACATCACAGATACAATGGCTCCAATATCAACTTCTTGATTATGGAATCAAAGAGACCAAGACACCTTTGTTTGTAGACAGCAAATCTGCCATTAGCATCATTCAAAATCCGGTACAGTTCTCAAAAACTAAACATATTGAGATCAGGTACCATTTCATAAGAGATTGCTATGAAAAAGGCAAGATTGAGGTGAAGCATGTGGCAACAGCTAATCAGATAGCTGACATCTTCACTAAGCCCCTTGACACATCAACATTTCAGAAGTTAGTTTCCATGCTTGGAATGCTAAATTTGTAAGTGTTTATTTTATTTTTTTCTGCATATCAGTTAGAATCCAAGTTAACACTTGATTCTACCCAACTCTACAGCAAACTTCTACATCAATCACTACTGATATGTATCAAAATTTTTATTTTTCCTTTTTTTTATCCTTGATTCCATCCTGTTTATCATGGTAGAATCAAAATGAAAAATTTATTTTTCCTTTTTCCACCCCTGATTCCATCCTGTTTACCTTGGTGGATTTCAGGTTAACCTTTTCCATCTTTTTTCTGGTTTTCACTTACAAATGTCAAAAGTCTGAAACAAAACTTCTGAAAAACAAAAACAGTTTGAGAGAAACTACTGATGAACAAAAATCATCAGTTTGGGGATAACTTTTTGAAAAAGTGTGTAACTTCTGATAAAATAAACTTCAGAAGTTATGAACTAAGTATTTATAAAAACATTTCTCATCAGATGTTAAAACTACTGAAGAGAAAATGGGAACTACTGATGAAGTAATCCTTCATCAGCAGTTTAAGTCAAAAGGGCAAATCTGACTTTTCCCATCATCAGAGGTTTGACCTAATAAGTTTAAAACCTCTGATAAAGAGATTTTTAACCAAAGGCGGTTTTAAAAATTCTAATAAAGAAGATTCAAGCGGTTAAAACTCCTAATAAATACCTTTTTCACACACTTATCCTTTTAAACTCACAAAATATCCCTCCTTCTCTCTCAAAACTCTCTCAAAACCTACACCTGAAAATTCACTGTTCGATCAAAACACCCAAACCACAATGGATCTTGTTCTAAAACAGGGACACAATCAAAGAGCTTTTCTTGAAAAACAAGAAGGCTGGTCCCAATACGATGAGATCATTGATCTTGTCGTCAAATCCCAATACTTTACTGCTCTCACAATTAACCCACCAATTCATACTGAAACTCTGAATGAGTTCTGGGCAAATGCTGAGACGGTTACAATGGGTGGTGAGGTCATTTCCCTCAACTCAAAGATAAAAGGGAAACAACTGACCATCACACCAGCCACACTAGCAACAAGACTGGGTCTGGATGATGTAGCTGCCCCTGACCATGTTGCTAACAAAGATATTCATCTAACCATGACTGAGTGTGGTTATCAAGGTACTCTCTCCCATGCAACAATATTCAAAAAATATTTTGAACCAAAATACAAACTTTTGTTTCATTATATAATTATGTGTTTGAGTCCAAAAACAGGGTCATATGACCAGATGCCCTCCACTTTTCAACCAATATTTCATTCCATTGTGAATGAAACCAAATACAGGGCATCAAAACTGTTTTTCCATGAGTTGGTGTTACATCATAATAATACCAAGAAAAAGTTTTTGTTGTACCCAAGGTTCATTATGCAATGCATAATAGGGGGACTGGGTACTGAGGTGCTTGTGGGAAAAGTTTCAACTTTAAACCCTTTAACATCACAAGCATACTCAAGACTGAACAAACCGGCTGCCTGGCCAGAAGATGATCAGGGAGAACAACAACAAGTCCCCCTGAAGCCCACATCTTCCACACCTACACCACCAAAAGCCAAAAAGCCCAAGCCAACAAAAACTGTAACCCACCAACCCAAAAGAAAAGCTGTTCAGGAGGTTGAGATGCCTGAACATGCTCTTGAGCATTCTGCTCTTCAAATTGGTGAGACTGAAACACCCTCTCAGTCTCATCCATCTCAAACCCCACAAAGAGCACCCATATCTGTTCATTTCAAAAGAAAAAGACTCAGAAAAGCATATCAAACACACTCTTCTTTTGAAACTGCTGAACAACAAACTATTGCCCAAACTACTGAACCTTCCCCACAAATTTCTGAACAAGAGGCAATTGAAATTGCCAAACTTCTCTCTGGGCTAAAAGAGAAGGTCCCATCTGATTATGTCAGTCCCCTACAACCACAACAAACAGGGGACATAACCACAACATCAGACATAGATGTGGACATCTCTAGCCCTATCCCAAGAGATGAGGGTGGACCAGAGTCTTTAAGCCCAAATTTAGAGACTCTTGGGGCATCTGAGGCTGCTACTACTCAGTTACCACCCAGTGGTGGATCTGAGGACAGAAGTAACATAGCTAAGACCTCAGATGTGGCAACTACTGATGAAGGCTTAATGCCTGAGGTAGGAAATCCTCAGTACCAAGAAACAGAGGTTCATGAGAGAACTGAGTTGGGCTCAGCTCATGATTTAACTGAGACAGTCCTCTCTGAGGGCAACATCAGGGATACAGATGATTCCATTAACTTGGATGATGTTTCAAAAACTCCAACTACTGAATTGACGGCACTTTCTGAAGGTCCTGCTGCAAAGGTATCCAGGCTCAAGAAGCCAGTCACCTTTGCACAGGTTAAAGTCCACTCAATCCCTAAAACCCCTAGAGTGGCATCCTCTGTACAACATGAGGATCTCCCAAAAACACCCCCTTCACAGCAAATGCCTACCCAATTCCCTGGGCACACAAGCATAGACCTGAACCAGCTATGCAGCCCAGAGGGTCCCCTGTACCACATGATGAATACACTCATCAGAAATCACTTCCAAACCTATACAGCTGACTTGGAGCTGTCAATCAAGAACCAATTTGGGGTGATTAAAACCAAGATGAACGATCTGTCTAACAAAATAGACTACAACAGCCAGCAGATTGCTCATCTTCAAGGACACTTCTCCCAACCCTCTGCTTCAAGGGTTAGAATTGATGAATCCAAAAAGGGGGAGAAGATCAGGGAACCTAAGGAGTCATTCCAAGCCAGAGTAAAGGCACGAGTGGCACTCCTTGAAAGAGATCAGAAAGATCAGGCCAGAAAAGAAAAATTGGCCAAACAGTTTGGTGTCTCTATTGAAGAAATTGAAGCTGCTGAGAAAGAAGATGAGACCCAAAGTTCTGATGATTCCCTAAGGTGTAATGAAGAAACTTCTGATTACCAAACTTCTGATGAAGAATCAGAAAGTACTGAAGACAATCCTTCAGTAGCTGACAAACCATCAGCAGTTGTCAGCACATCAGAAGTCAACACTTCCCAACCTCAAACAACTGAACCTTCCAGAACCACTGCTCCCACTCAACCAACATCTGACCCCATCAGGCCTACATCTGTTACAACAATGACTGTATTAAACCCTTCTCCCATCTCTCAATCAGCTGAACTATTAGAGAAGAGTTTAATTGCAGCCAACAAGAAGGCCAGAGAAGATCAGATTTGGAAATCTCTGGAAGAAAGGGATGATTTAGACCTAAGCCATGAAGAAAAACTTCAGGCTTATGCAGCTGAACTACAAAGGCAGGCTAGCCTTGATGAGATTGCTGAACAGGATAAAAGACAACAACTGGTGTCTTATATCACCAAGAACAGCAAGACTAAAGCCTTTACACTCAAAGGACTCTCCATGCAAGAGCTGACAAGAAGAGCACAACTGCTTGCAGACAAAATGGCCACAAGCAAAGAAGGAAAGGCCAAGAGAGCCCAGATAATAGAAGAGCTAGTAGCAGAAGGATATGGTTCAAAAGCCTCTGTATCCAGATGGAAAGAAGAAAGACTAATGGATACATATAGAAAATATTTGGCTGCCAAGGCTGCAAATCCTGAGAAGTTTCAAACTGCTGATCCTTCAAGATCAGTAGTTAGAACTTCTGGTGTATCTAGAAGATCTGCTGCTCAGAAGAAGAAGGCAGAGGACAATGTCAAAACTGATTTCAAAATGGTACTACTTGAGGGAAGCTCAATAGTCCATTCAGATTTTGATATTGAGGAGAAACCTCTGTTAACACAGTTTAGGGATCCTTCCACTTTTGCTTATCAAATACAAAAGACCATCACAGAAAAGATGCATACCAAAGTAGTGACTGAACACCATCTCCCAACTGTTCAGATGCCTGGTATGCAACAACATCAACAAGGAAGAGAATCCCACCTGAGGCTATCTGAAACTGAAGACATCCAGCACTCAGGACCATCAACCCAAGGGACAAGTCTGGTTCCCTATTCTTCTGACTTTAACAAGTCAAAGATACCTATCATCAGATGGTCACTTACTGATAACAACTCAGTACTGTTGACAAGAAGAGACTTCTCAAGCAGGGTTTACAAGAAGATCAGTGATCTGAAGAAACTGTCAACACAAGACCTGCTCACAATTCAACATCTAGATCCACAGAGAGGATCTCTGTCTGATGATCTGTACAACCAGCTCAAGAACACCATGTACAAAGAGATATGGAAGATTGTTCAAGACAGAAGAAACACATAAGGAATTAGTAAGGTTTTGGCTTCATCAATCCAGGGGGAGATTGTTAGGACAAAGAGGATTGGTGAAACCACTTTTGTAAACCTTAGTCTAATTCACTTCTGTCATTTTTGGCTAAATAGAAGAACTGAATAGAAGACAAGAAACTGCTGATTAGAAGATATGAAGAAGTGCTGAAGTTGCAGAAGTTCTGAAGTCCAAACCAGACAAGTTCACTTCAGAAGTACTGAAGACAAAACTACTCTTCAGTAGTTGTCCTTCATCAGCACTTAGCAGAAGATATTTGCCACCGCCCATTTGCATCAGTAGTTTGTTGTTTAATATTACTTTTAGCTTTATTTGTTTCTTTCAATGTTGCAACTTGTGCAACTTGTAACTGGACTTTCTGTACTTGCTTTTCAGGCAAGATACATGCATGTAATCGTCTATAAATAGAAGACTTCAACCTTCTATTTTAGACATTGATTTTTAAGCAGAAAAATCCTTCAAACACTCTCATTGTTATTATTCCATTTCTGTATTTATTGTGAATCTTGCTAAGTATCTAATTCTCATTTACAACTTAGATTCATAATAAATACTTTGTCATTTATCTTGTTTCAAACATCAAGGGGGAGTTACAACTCTGCCTTTGCATAAAAAGTGTTGCTTTAACTTATAACATTCCGCTGTGCTTATAATCTGATTTACTAGGACTTGCTAAACACTTAAGTGTCAAGATAGCAAGTTCTTACTTAGCAAACAAGAGCAAACTGATCCAACACAACCGCTGCGCTTTGTTCCCAAGCGTGTTTTGATTCCTTCAACAATACTTCTGTTTGTGCGCTCAACCTGACCATTGCCCTGGGGATGCGCCACAGAAGTGAAGATTTGTTTGATTTTCATGGAGTGAAGCCATTCTTGTAAGTGTTGGTCCGCAAATTGCATTCCATTGTCACTTACAATCTCCATGGGCAGTCCGAATCTGCAAATGATGAACTCCCATATGAATTTCTTGATGTTGCGCCCGTCGATCGTGGCTAATGTCTTTGCTTCTACCCATTTGGTGAAATAGTCAATGGCGATTATTAGGTATTTGACATTGCTTGGCGCTGTGGGAAAGGGTCCCACGAGATCGATGGCCCATTTCTGAAATGGCCATGCTGTGGTGACCGGTACCAAGTTGTTCTTTGGCCTAAGTGTTCCTGGTGCATGTCTTTGGCATGCGTCACATTTCCGAAATTCTTTAACTGCGTCCAGGTGCATTCCGGGCCAAAAGTATCCAGCATTCATAAGCTTAGCCACAACCATGCGGGGTCCTGCATGCAGTCCGCATGTACCCTCATGAATGTCTTTAATCAGGTATGTGGCTTCTGCGGAATCCACGCATCTGAGTAATGGTCCAAGATAGGACCGTCGATATAAGATGCCATTATTTACTTCATAATGCAAGGATTTGTGTTGCAGCTTTCTGGCTTCCGCTTTGTCTGACGGGAGAACACCTTTGGTTAAGAAGGCCATTATTGGGGTGATCCAAGATTCTTGTCCTGTTTGGACCACGTTCACCTGCTTCGACGGAACAGATGGTTTGGTTAGTGTCTCAACTCGGATATCCTTTGCCATGTGGTCGAATGCAGTTGATGCCATTTTGCTCAAAGCGTCCGCTGGCTTGTTCTGGCTTCTGCGAACATGACTAACTTTGCAGTAAGAGAAATCATTCATTAGCTCTTTGGTATGCTGCAAGTATAGGACCATGGTTGGTTTTCTTGCTTCATCTGTGTCGTCAATGTGATTGGCGACTAGCATTGAATCAACGTGCGCTTCGATGTGTTGCGCGCCCATCTTTTTGGCAATCCGCAGGCCAGCAATCAGAGCTTCATACTCTGCCTCATTGTTTGTTGTTTGGAAATCGAGCCGAATTGCATAAGTGTACTCTTTTCCCTCCGGTGTTATTAAGCGTAGGCCTGCGCCAGCCCCCTCGTCGTTGCAGGCTCCGTCTGTGTATAACTTCCATATCTGGGTTTCATCAGGCGTGATCGAATTGGATGATGTTTTGTTGGCGCACTCTTCAACTTTGTCTGCGGGGACTTCTGTTATGAAATCCGCAAGAACCTGTCCTTTGAAGGAGGGTCTTGTTTTATACGAAATTGAGTGCTCACCCAATTCTATTGCCCACTTTGCCAAACGTCCGGAGAGTTCTGGTTTGCGCAAGATATCATTGATGCGAAAATCTGTGAGGACGTTGATCGGGTGTCCTTGAAAGTATCTCCGCAACCTTCTCAACGCGTGAATTAATGCCAGGACCAGCTTTTCCATTGTCGAATAGCGTGTTTCCGCGTCTAGAAGCATGCGGCTGACGTAATAGATTGGGGTTTGTACCCCTTTTCGATCAACCATGAGAACTGCCCCGATTGCCTTGTCTGTCACGGACAGATATAAGGTAATTGGTTCTTTTGGTAGAGGAGCCGTGAGTGTTGGCAAGTTGCCCAAACATTTCTTCATGTCTTAGAACGCGGTTTCTGCTTCTTCCGTCCAGTTGAAGTTGGACTTCTTCAGACAATTTTTCAGTGTGTCCACGAAGGGGAAAGACTTGGACGCGTAGTTTGACAGGAACCTGTTCAAAGCTACGAGTCGTCCCATTAGTGTTTGTACTTCCTTGACTGAAGATGGGGATGGCATCCGCTCAATTGCTTGAAATTTCTCTGGACTTGGACGAAATCTATCTTTTGTTACCACAACTCCGAGAAACTTTCCTTCCTCCATCCCGAAGGAACATTTTCCCGGGTTGAGTTTCATCCGCACACTTCGCAGCTGATCAAAAGTTTTATGTATGTCAAGTAACATTTGATCCTCTTCTCTGCTTTTGATCACCAGGTCATCAACATATACTTCTAGGTTTACACCGATTTGCTTGACAAAAGCTGTGTCCATTAGTCTTTGATACGTTGCCCCTGCGTTTTTTAGCCCAAATGGCATTTTAGTGTAACAAAAGGTACCCATATCTGTGCGGAAGGCTGTTTTGTCCTCGTCTTCTTTGGCCATTTGTATCTGGTGATAGCCCTTGTAAGCATCGAGGAAGCATTTGAATCTGTATGGCGCCAAAGAGTCGACTTTTAGGTCGATCTCAGGCAGTGGGTAACATTCTTTTGGGCACGCCTTGTTTAGATCTTTATAATCAACGCACATGCGCCATGTGCCATTGGACTTCCCCACCATGACTGGGTTTGCTACCCATGTTTGGTATTTGCTTTTGCGCAATATACCGGCCTTCAAGAGTTCCTCCACTTGTTCGTTCATCGCCTTTGTTTTTTCTGGCCCCATGCTTCGTTTCTTCTGAACGACTGGTTCCGCATTCTTATAAACATTAAGTCTGTGTTCCGCGATGTGTCGCGAAACTCCAACCATGTCTGATGGTTTGAATGCGAAAATGTCCATATTCTTTGTCAGCAGCTGTTTTAGGTGAGTGCGAATGGGGTCGGAAATTGCTTGGCCGATGACAACTGTTTGTTCCGGGAATAGAGGGTTAATAACCCATTTTTCCAGTTCGGTTCTAACGGTTGGTTTTGCTTGCTTTGAGGGCCTTGATGTTTCTGTTGCATGACATGTTTTGTTTCCACGGATAAACGCGACTCCTGTTCGCGTCGAAAAACCCATTATCTGGTGTGGTGTGGAAGCGTTACAATTGAACTTTGCCAATCCTTCACGTCCTAGCAGGATATCATGTGAAGAGTTGACGGGAAGTACGGTGAAGTCGCACGTTTCAGTGCGTGAGTGTTTCCCGTCTGAGAGTGTTACCGGGAAAGTGAGCGTGCCCAATGGGTAAATTGTTTCATGGATGAAACCTGAGATTGGCTCCGTTGTTGGTATTATTCTTTTCTTGTCATCATCATCCAACTGGTCGAAACACTGCTGGTACATGATGTCAGTGCTGCTGCCATTATCCAGGAACATGTATCGTGTTCGATAATGGCCAACAACCCCTGTTATGATTAATGGAGCTGTGAAGCAAGCTCCACCTTTTACCCTTGGCATAATCACTTGTTCTTCTTTCCAAGAATCGTTCTTCGCCTCTGTAAAGGTACGCTTGTGACTTGCATTCCTGTGAATCATGTTACATGTATTGCGAGAGGCGCTATACACGTGATGCGCATTGAGATTGTGTATCTTCTTTTGGGAGGGTTCACCTGTTTCTGTGTTGTCCCTCTGTTTTCTTCTCATGTTTTTTACAAGATGTGTCAATTGACCTGATTTGATCGCGTTTTCAATTTCCATCTTCAGGCTGTAGCAATTGTCCGTCATGTGACCGTGGTCCTCGTGGTATTCATAATACTTTGATCTGTCCACGTTTTTCCTGTCACCACGGAGCTCTTGTGGCTTTGGAAATTGGATCTGCTCTGTTTTTAACACCTCGGATGGTGTTTTGGACAATGGTGTCCAATCATAGTTCTTTTTTGAATGCCCCTTGTGGTCGCGGGACCCTCTTGAGCTCAGCATGTTTCTTGCATCTTGCGAGGAGGAATATTTTCCTTCCTCCGCCGTGCCTGATATTCTTGACCAAACGGACTGTTTACCCTTCCCTCTGTTATTTGAGGGTCCATGATGACTGCTACCTTGTTGTGTGTTTTTGTTGCGGTGGAAGGAGCGTTCCGAAGACGCGTAAACTTTGGCAGCCTCGATTACTTCATCCCAAGCTTGTGACACGCCGTCTTTGCCGGTTAAGCATTTCATCAGATCATCGTTTCTTACCCCGTGTATAAAGGTTGCGCGGGTAAGTTCTTCTCCGCATCCTAGCTGGAGTGCTTCTTTGTTGTATCTGACAATGTAGTCTTCCAAAGACTCATTATCGTTGCGCGAACACAAGAGGATGTGATCCTTGTCCTTCTTATGTTTGCGCAAGTGAGAGAAATGGTTTTTGAATTTTCGAATTAAATCATCGAAGTCAACGAGACTTCCAACCGGCAAACTCTCATACCAAACTCTAGCTGCTCCTGATAGTGTTTGTACAAATAGGTGGCACCAAGCTTGCACCGGCCACAATTTGGAGCTGCCAGCGCAATCAAATGCGTGCAGGTGGTCATCAGGATCACGCAGACCGTCATATCTTCCGATGGTACTCGGTAACTTGCATTCTTGTGGCATTGGTGCTTCTGCAATCCTTGCGCAGAACTTCGAACGTTCTGCGAAAGTCTTTGGTCTGTATGGCTTGTACAGATCATCATCTTTAGGAGCCAAGCTACTGGCAGCAGTTTTGGAATGTTGCTTCTTACTTGTATCGTGATATACTTCGTCTTCAGATTCGTAGCCGTCTGGTTCACCGTTCAGGTTGACGGGGTCTTGGCCGTGAGTATTTCTACCACGGCCTCCACCACGTACCGCCTGACGATGTCCCTTTGCGTGACGACCACTGTTGTTCTTCCGTGGGGATTCTGAATCATCCCCACTCAAGTCGAAACTTAACGCCTTCTGAGTCTTGAGTTTTGCTTGTTTCATTACCATCTTCTGGTACTCAGCAATCGTCTTTGAGTTTTGTTGGGCTAACCATTCATCCGGGTCAACCGAAGAAAGGTTGTCCTGTGCCTTTTTTCCTCCATTTACTCCTCCTCTTATTGGGTGAAATTGGAATGTTGAGGGTTGTTGCTTCTGAGCCACATTCTTGGTAATTGTGTTTGGTGTAACGTCTTGGATTTCTTCGTTGACTGTGGCCTCGACATCGGTGTTGTTGTTTCCATCCTTTGAGAAAGCCATTGTACTAGTTTGAAAGATTGGTTGTAACCGTAAGGGATGGCGCCAATGAAGAAACAAATAGTCTTACCACCTGTTAGGGATGATAAGATTACTAGTAACCACAGAGTTGATCCTTCACTAGCAGCTATGGAACAAAGGATCTGCAAAAGAGAATATATGTGTGGGTGTGGAGACGACTACACGAGGTAGTTGTTTGTAACAAAAACGGGGTGAATGGGGATACTATCTAGTATGATAGCTCTCCAGGTCAGTAGAAAGTGTCCTCTCCTATTGGGGGCGTGACCCCTTTTATAGGAGAGTCCGTATGCCACCATTACCCAAGTCCTAACCATGGTTAGGTTGTCTCCATCACCCTTAATTATGTTAATAAGGTGATATATGGAAAGCTAAATTGAAGGGAATAGTGGAATCGAGTACCGCCTTAATTGGTGTAGTTACGTGATTCATGCATGGCTATTGACCATGCATGATATTCGCCTTGACCGGTATATGACCAACCTTTGACTGTTGACTGAGCATTTAATGAGCTTTGACCAAGTCCTGCGCGTGGCTTTCTTCCGCGTGCTAGTATTGTGCCGGGTTTGGGTACGCAAAATGGTGTATTCAGTACCCAATCCCATCAACGAGCACTGCCAACATTACACAAGCATATACAACGGATAGTTTGCCCAATCCTTCAAATCTATACATTTAAATTTTGATCTATTTTTTAACCATAAAAACGCCTTCGACTTTATTTCTGCGACTACCTCCATAACCTTCACATCTTTACCTTGAAAAACTTTAGCATTCTGAGCATTCCATATAACCGATGACCCAATCATAACAATACCTCTAATAACTTTCTTTCGCCATTTTCCACCATGAACATTTTTATATAACATCAAAAGATCATCATAATCATAAGCGTAGAATGGTTCTAACCTGCACCATTTGCTAATCCCACTCCAAACACCATAGGCGAAATCGCAGTCAACTAACAGGTGCTTCAAATTCTCATTTGTTGTATGACACATCGGACAAGAATCATCAGGAATGTTAATTCGACGTCTAACCAAAGCGTTCCTAGTTGGAAGTCTGTCAAGATTTGCTCGCCAAGCATGAAGATTTACCTTCAAAGGCACCCAAGCTTCCTATTGAAACTTTATATTTCTCGTCCCATCACTATTATCTAATAGAAGCCATTTGCAACTTGCCACCGAAAAAACATCATTAGCTCCCACACCCCATACCCACGTGTCACAACAATCTGACAACTTGCACTCCAATAACATTCTCTCCAGATCTTGATATTCGGACAATTCCTCCACAGTACCTGGGTATCTTTGCCAATTACCATTGAACACCAACCCAATGCTACCCATACCGATCCTGTCCTTAACTTTGCAACGTTTTTCTTTATCCAGCTTATGTAACCCCGGCCATCTATCTTTCAAAATCGTCTCACCAAACCATAAATCATACCAGAACCTGATCTGATCCCCGCAACCCAGTTTACCCCTAGTCAAATGGAGCAAAGATTTACCTTGAACCTGTTTTGCCTCTAGAGCCATGACCATTGACTTCCAAGAACCCGTCATAGATTTTTTTAACCGGAACTCCACTCCACAAGCCTCTCCCACCATGAATAAACTCAATGATCTTCCTCCACATCGAAGCTTCTTTAGTAAAGAATCTCCAACCCCACTTTGCCAATAGAGCCAGATTAACATCCCTCAACCGCGAAACCCCCAAACCAAGTTTTTTTCTTGTTAGCCGTAACCAAATCCCAAGAAACCCAGTGTATTTTTTTATACTCCTCTGTACTAGTCCATAAGAAGTTCCACATCAACATTTCAATCTGGTCCAACACCTTCCCCGGCGCCTTATAAATAGATAAATAATAAATTGGAAGGCTAGACAACACCGATTTAATAAGTGTTAACCTGCCCCCCATAGATAATGTATTAGCCTTCCAAGATGTAAGTCTACCTTTAATCGTCTCGATCACTAGGGTCCAATTACAACATCTATCCATATTTGCACCAACCCAAATACCCAAGTAATCAAAAGGAAACCACCCAACCCCACATCCAACCACCGATGCCATAGTATCCACTTCACAACTATCAACACCTATTCCATACAAAAAAGATTTTTTTAAGTTAATTTTGAGGCCAGAACATAAATGAAAAAACCTGAGAACCCGAGCCACATTATCCATATTCTCCTTAGACCATTCCCCTACTATCAAAGCGTCATCAGCGTAGAGCATATGAGACGACACCGTATTATCATCATCAAAACGAATCCCCTTAATCTCACCTAAAGCAACCACCATATCCAATAAACAATGAAGCACCTCCATAACAATTAGGAAAAGAAAAGGAGAAAGTGGGTCTCCTTGCCGAACTCCTTTTTCACATTGAAATTCAAACGTAGGAGAACCATTAACCAACACCGCCGATCTAGCCAACTGTAAACTACCTTTCACCCAAAGGCACCACTTGCCATGAAAACCCATTTGCTCGAGAGTAGATAATAAGAAACCCAAAAATCTATAACCATAATATCCTAGTTTTGTAATTTAAATCACTAACCCGTATTATACCAATTGTCCAATTCTATCATTTACAAACTTAGCCTTTAAGGAATTTGCAAATCACTTGTTTTTTTTAATGTAAAAAAAGTGTAATGTGACAAGTTTAAGTAATGAAGAAAAAAAATGTAATATAGGACTGTTACTATTAGGATCTAAAGATCGAAGCTAATTCAATCTTACGGTGTAGATTATACAAGAATACCATCCCTAGTGGCTAGTATGATATCGAACTTGAGTTCCGTAAATTTATTAGTATTGAGCTTCCATTTGACGCTTGTTGGCCATAATCACTAGATATTGTATGCATTCCGAATGTGTATGTACATGTAGCATGCAAGCAACGTCTTAACTAGTTGTCCACAAATGTTTACCGAATGTTGTCCTAATATGCTCATATTGTTATATACCAGCATTAATGCTTTAGAACATCAATTCCTCATAAAAGTTGCACCAAGTTCATGTTAAGATAAACAAAATTTCTACCTTTAATATTCGAAAATGACTTGACTGATAAACGAACGTTGCCAATGGGATGGAACATCTTAAATTATATTCAAGAATTTCGTATTAGCATGAAATTCTGTAAAATCCTATCGGGAAGGTGATAAAACGTCATGAAATTGTTAAAAAGGTGTCCATATCGACGACAGCCATGAAATAGGAATGTGTGTCTATTCCAAAGACTATATATAATTGGGAATGGTATTTATTCAAATGCCCATAATATGCCTTGAATCTTGATGATGTTTGAGGCACAAACCTTTCTATATACGAATGTATACAACAATACATGCCATGTGTACTATCTAACTTGTCAATGTAGGGTAGCCTATTTGTTAGAGCCACACGCTTTATAGAGGGTTTGATCTCATGTTCAAACCTGAACAAGAGATTAGTTTAAGATTAGCAACTTAAAATATAACAAGTGTAATATTTTCCTTTTGAAAAAAAAGTACTATAGAACTTGGAACATACATAGGAGGTGTTTGACTTTGGATGTATGTTTGTTGAATTGTGTTGTACCACTTAATAATTACAATAAGTTTTGTTGTAATTGTTGCGATCTTAAAATGTCGAAAGCCCAAAATCCTAGTTTTTTGAATATTTATTCTGGATTAAAATGTGAAATCACATTTTAGGGGTGTGACATCATATTTTAGGTTATTATGTGGCATCCTTCTATTAGTGTGTAATACGGGTCAGGGTGTATGATTTCTAAATACCGCTAAGAATACACTAAACTAACATTCCCAAAACAATTATATATATAATTAAATTGCATGGTCGGTGACCATTCAATTTTTATTTAAATCCCTTTAACTTTTATAAATTAGCAAAAATCACCTCTAAGTTTCTAACTTGAAAATTTATTTAACACCCCTTAACTTTTATAAATTAACAAAACTCACCTCTAATTTTCTATTTCTAACTTGACAAAAACCTAGTTTCTAACTTCATAAAAATGACATTCCTACTTTCTAACTTGACAAAAAAGCCCCCATACTTTATAACTTCTCTCCCGCACTTAAACTTTTAACACATAACCCACTCTATCCCAAAACTTTGCTATAATGTCAAAGGTAACCCTATAACTTTGTAAATGTCACTTTGACCATCTCAGATTTCTAATTTTTTGACCTTACCCTAAAGCTAATTTCTTACATTTTTATTTTTATGGATGTGTCATTATAAATTCGAGTTCGTCTACACTTTAACATATTTTTTTGCAAGAAAACGAGCGGGTTTAATTATAATATTACGTTTTGATGTAAATTTTGTTTGGAAACAAATCGGGTCAAATGTAATACGTTTCAATTCAACGGTATAGAGTTGAGTTACCAAATGTTTCGACATAAATGTAGTTCAGAAACGAATTTGATCAATTATAGTCTATACATTATGATTTCGCCTACGACGCCGCAACGCGCTGCTGGTAAAAAAACTAGTTTCTACTTGAAAGGAAAGGTAGATTTTTATGGATGGGATATCGCTACACCACTATCCCATGTTGGTGATTTTAATGTAGTCAAACCATTTTAATTAAGCTAAACCTGCTTAAAGCGAAGGTGAAATCCCAACAAACATCGATGTTACAAATGAAGTATGGATACATTAATTTGTTCGAAATTATCGAGGGTTCCAAGGGGTAACACTTTTTTTTTTTTTTTTTTTTTTAACGGAGAAGAAAACTTATATTCCACCAACAAACTAGCAAGAAGCTAGAGATACACCAAAACAAATGAAAATCACGAAACAGACATTACCAAATCCTAAACACCTAAGCAAAATGCCATAGACCCCCAAAATTATGCCAACCGATCAATTATCTCGACTGGAAGCATCACCTTAAACCTTGACACTTTAACACCTTTTCTCACCCGACGGCTTCTCCCTTGGATCTTGCCATTCTCTTTTTTAGCCACGTCAATTGCCTCATCCCAAGGAACACCAGGGTTGGACATGTTATACATTTCACTGGCCAAGCCAAGTGACAAATCCAAAGGATCAATTTTAGGTCGAGCCTTCTTTCGAGACTTAGGCGCAAAGGACAAGCTAAACGGAAGTGGAGAACCGGCCGGAGTAGAAACCAATTGACCATCCGATTCCCTACCTTGACAATGATAACTCTTGATGATGTTCAGGGGTTGAACCCTTTGGGGGTGTCTCGATAAAATGCCTTTGGAATTTACGTATGATTTGCATGGTTGATGTAAAGTGATATGATATTATGTTGTTTCAAGGAAACATTATGATTGTTTATTACATATGTAAGGAGTGGCTTTGGTATGTTTCACACATGTTTTAATAAACTTTTCCTAGCACTCATTTAAGAAGAGAAACCATGCTCTTTTTCTTTCTTTGAATCATCATATTAAAGATTTAAGAGTACAACCAATATATGTTATATCAAAAGTGATCTTATACGATTTAAAAAGATATCTAGCCAGCTATTGTCATATAACAAAACCTAAATTATACCTCATCCATCAATACTCTATATGTAAACAACACAATCGGTCACTTTTCTGTAACTCCCCATATCTCAAGATTTGTGGTTGAGAATTAGGAGTGGTGGAGTAACTCAAAGCCAGAAGAAAACCATAAAAGTATAGGGAATGGTGTAGAATAAATAGGTGAATCACATACCTTATTCCATGCATTATATCGTTGACCAAAACTTGAGTAAGACAAAATAAGAAAGAGAATAAATTACACCAAAGACAAGATACATGTAGTTGATCTTAGAAAAACTAGTCATAACTCGAACCCATGTGTTTCTGGAACTAAAGATAACTTGAAACCATTTTGAATTTCTGCTGATCATGATACCATAAAAACTGTAAAACATAATATAAGACTACTTTGTAACTATAAATATGTCATACCAATGAGAAGGACAAATGAAATGTTTATACACATCTTTTTAGCCTTATATCACTTTAGACGTCAACCACATGATACGCGAGGGAAAATCTTAGTCGATTCGTGTTTAAGATTGTATTTTTATGCAATTTTATGGTTTTGGACACACTACTTTGATAAAATTTGCGTTTTGCAGGTTTAACAAAGTTTAAGGTGTATTTCGGATCTAAACGAAGCTTTGGATTGGAGCTAGGATGATTTAGGAAAGAAAACGAAGAAGAAAGATGGAGAAACTGGTGAAGGCCCATCGCTGACGGACGCTGTTAGTCAAAGTCAAAGTCAAAGTCATAGAAATCAATGTTTTTAGGAAAATTAATGAGACTTTAACCAGAGACTTTGACAAGAGACTTTGACCGAGACTTTGACCAAAGACTTTGACTAAGACTATTGACCAAGACTTTGACTAAACTAAATGGTCATTAAGAGGAGTTTGACAATGGAGACTATATAATGAAGTCTTGAGAGTAATCTCTCATGATCCCTCATACTTCATCTCTACACCAAAAAAATCCAAATCCATCCTACAATCATCTTTTCATCACCTTCTCAGAATTCAAGATTTCAAGGTTGAAGATTGAAGAACACGAACAGTTGAAGAATTCTATGGCCATGCTAGGCTAAACTCTTATTCATATCCGGGTGTAAAACATTGATTCTAGGGTTCTAAACATTTGGGTATTTTCTATTTTATATTTGCTTTTGAATGTCAAACAATTATGTTGAATTGCGATTAATCTTATGTTGAAGCCATTTTAGTTAATTGATCTTGTGCCAATTTCTAGTGTCATGAACATGGTTCCTTGCTTCAACACAAACCTAGGGTTGTATGTTCTAGAGTTATAAAGTATATTATTGTCCATCATAGATGTTGATGATTCTTGATACCTACACCTAATGAGACAACCAACCCGCGTACATCATTTGCAATAATTATAATTGCCCCATTTGTTAGAACCTTAGTAATCAATTGTTAATCAATTGTTGAAACCCGGGTGTGAATCTTTATTTATCATTGTTTACAACTCATTTCTACTAATTACTTTCATTGCAATTTAATTTCAAGTTTTACTAAAACAATCAAAATATTTTCACATAATCTTAAATGAATACAATAGCAAGCTTCATAATCAATTAGACGCCTTCATAAATATTTTCCAATCAACTAAACAACATTCACTAACCACACGCTTCTTGGATTCGATACCCTACTTACCCTAGCTACCTAGGTTATTTAGGTTTTGTATGACCCGTGATGACCGGCTCATCACCACAACCACTTAGTATCACTTAGCTAGAAAAAAGAGTGACAATGCCACACATATATACAACGGCAAATGAAATGTTTATATACATCTTTTCACTCTTATGGTTAGAAATTAACCTTAGAGAATTAACAATCGAATACAAAGAACCAATGATTAGCTTTTTTATTGATTAATTAATGAAATTACAAGAGGAACTACAAAGTAACGATCTACACAATTATTTGAGTTAGTGAAAATGACGAAAATAGCAAAAAAAATTCCAAACCCCAGGTGTTGAATTGCAAAAAAAAAAAAAAAAAAAAAAAATTACTGAAGTGGCAAACTAGACCAAATCTTAGGGACGAAATTGACATTTAACTTGAACAAAAATGTCCCTCATTTTAACAGAATAAACAAACGGAGTTAACAAATTGAATAGAAATGACAACAAATGACAAACAGTAGGTGGTATAGTTGAAAAAAAAAAGAAAAAACTTATTTTTGGACGTAGTAAGCAAAACTGGCTAAACCTCATGAACGATTTTAGCTATTAACTCTTAACAATTTTTTTTTTTTTGTATAGTTTTATTATTTAAATAATGCCAACACCTGTTGTCAATACAAGAAATGAGGTCTTTATTGGCGACATTTGTGTCCGCTAAAGTCAATAGCGGCGACAGAAGATGATCTAGAGAGTTAAGTATGATAATGGAGCGAATGAGGATGTTGGAGTGACTTCCCGCTTAAGGTCAATAGCAAGTACATATCGCCATTATTGAGTTTCGTACAACAAAACACCATCCGTAAAATCTTTTTGTTAATTAATTGCCAGTTCTTTCTCATTTAATCAAATACGCGGATACAGGCTTTAAAGGTGACATTTCAGATGTCGCCGCCGCTAATAGTGGTGCCGGTATTGCTCCAATTTGTTGTAGTGAGTTACATTTTAATGTGCAAAGCCAAGCTGCCCCGATGATTGACCAGTCGTGAAGAGCGGGTTGGCACCCACTAGTTACTAGAAATCAAAGTTATATATGGAACAATATTATGTCTCTTATTCGTCACAAAGATAAGCTACTTTCTAGTTGATTATGACACATTTTCAAAAGGACTCCCATCTTTTAATTATGACCGAGTACACAGAGATCAAGTATCACCTTATTCGTTTTCATGTTGTGTGGCTAATTATCACAATGATAGAGAATGAAAAGGTTAAGTTTTGTCCAATGATCACTATATGATAGCGATTGTTGTGAGGCTTTAAAAGCCAAGCCACAACAGAAATGACTTTGGCGTTTCCATATTGAACGCATGTTGGATGATCAACTCACACAAGTCACAACCTTAGGATAGTGTAGAGTATAGTGTTTTCTATGTTGATTCCTAACATGACGTTGATCCAACATGCACGAATCTTTTCATTATTATAGACCTCTAACTTTTAATGACAAGAACATAAAAAAAGTTTCATAAAACATAAGAGGTCCAAAATCAAGCATCCACCAAAACGAATCATGTACAACCACAATTTGCATTTGGAGGCATAATATTTAAAACACCTTTTTCTATATATTTTGCTTTAATTTCATTTTATTTTCCACAAATAAAATGTTCTCAACATGTATATAAATACTTTAACAAACTCCAAAGTAGAGAACACACACATTTCTTTGGACATATTGCACTTTCTTTTTGAAGGTTTCTTTATTAGTTTCCAAAATATGATTGGGTTAGAGGACGTTTATAAAGTGGTAGTAGCCACCGTGCCACTCTATGTGGCTTTACTATTAGGGTATGGTTCAGTGAGGTGGTGCCACATTTTTACACATGAACAATGTGATGCTATTAATCGGTTTGTATGTTTCTTCACCCTCCCACTTTTTACTTTTGAGTTTACCGCCCATATCGATCCTTTCAACATGAACTATCGCTTCATTGGTGCGGACGCTATCTCAAAAATTATTATTGTGATTGTCCTTGCGTTTTGGGCAAGGTTTAGTAGTAAAGGAAGTTGTTCATGGGCCATAACAAGTTACTCTTTGTCCACTTTGACCAATTCCCTTGTGGTGGGTGTGCCCTTGGTTAGGGCAATGTATGGTCAAGAATTTGTGAACCTTGTTGTACAAGGTTCAGTGATCCAAGCCATTGTTTGGCTCACTGGTCTCCTATTTGTGTTGGAATGTAGAAGATCAGTAATGACTGATTGCTCTGTCAATGTTACTGATTTGAAGGATCTAGAAGGAAACTTGAAGTCAGATGTTGAGCAAGCAGTTGGCGCTAGATCGTCCTTGGTGTCGCTCATGAAAGTTGTTTCCTTGAAACTTGCCATGAACCCTAATTCGTATTCGTGTGTCATTGGCATCATTTGGGCTACTATATCAAATAGGTATTAAGATATATATATTTTTATTGTCATAGTTTCTTCATAAATATAGCGTTTAAAATCTATTTATTAAAAGTTAAAGTGCTAGAATAAAAAAATGTTGTAACAGGCAATACGGGAAAATATATTTCCATAACGATGGAAAACATATACTCCCTCCATCCCATTTTAAATGTCCATTTTTCAATTTTTTGTTGTCCCAAATTAAATTTCCATTTTTAAGTAATTTCCAGTTTTGCTCATAAAAGACAAAAGACAATCAAAGATTTAAATAATAACTTGAGGATATTATTATCATTTTATAACATACAATCAAGATTTCTTAATATATGTGTTTGTGGGCCCATGACATTTAAAATGGGACAGAGGAATTATATATTTTTAGTATATTACAACTAAAACAACCATATGCATTAAAATTTCATCAATATCAAATTAGCTACCGGTAGAATGTCAGGAGGGTGAGTTGTAGACAACCAGTACATCTATGGTAAAGAATAAAGAGCAGAGAAAACTTCAGCTCCACAACCATGTAATGGCCTACAAAGAAAGTTAGGAATGTATAAAAAGTATTGCATTAGTAATCTAACCATGATCGAAACAAATGTAGAAAAGATATAATATGATATAATATATAAAACACAATATATAAAGAAAAGAAAACATATATCCTAGCTTTTTAAATATTAATGTTTTCTAATTTGACAAAACTTTTGTTGTTGTTGTTGTCGTAGGTTTAACTGGCCAATGCCAGAAATGATAGAAGGATCAGTGTTGATCATGTCTAAGGCTGGGACAGGCACTGCAATGTTTAGCATGGGTACGTAAGGCAAATACTTATAGCTTACTTTATAATAGCTTATTATGTGCACGTTACTAATGCATAGTTCTTGGGAAATTTGCTTGCAGGTTTGTTCATGGCAAAACAAGAGAAATTGATTGCGTGTGGCACAACTCTGACGATGCTTGCCATTGTTCTCAAGTTTTTCGCTGGACCAGCAACTATGGCTATCAGCTGCATCGCGGTTGGTCTGCATGGGGATGTATTACGCGTTGCGATAATTCAGGTGAGCACTTGGTATACACCCTAGTAATTACTAGGGATGTTCATTATTGGAATTGGACTATAAAAACTTTAAATTTCAATCAAACCAAATTATATACTTACATTATTTCATATTACAGTCTGCTATACCTCAGTCTATTACCTCATTTATATACGCTAAAGAATATGGACTGCATCCAGATGTTCTAAGTACCGCGTAAGTTTTGGTTTTTATTTTTTTCACAAATACAATATAATTATTTACGTTAATATCTAATTTTGTTAAAAAAATATTATTTATTTTTCAGGGTTGTCTTTGGCATGATTGCCACTCTCCCCATTATGGTTGGATTATATGCTGTCTTGGAATTTTTGCACTAATTCCTTTCCATACAAGTGAACTAGCACTATGAATTATAATCCAGCTTTAACATTTTGAATCATTGTATTTGTCATTTTATTTTAAATGACCAAAATATGACATTCTAGTTTGCAAAATCCACACCAATTTTCCAACTCGAGTCTAGTTTCTATGTCAAGTTTATAATGTTCTTTGTAACAATCGACAAAACATGAAGATATCTAAATTTATCTTTAAATAATAAAAATTAAAATGAAGGTCATTAGTTCCAATATATTCTTATTGCTCTCAAAAGATGTAGTTTTCTTTTTGATCGTTTCACCAAAATACACATTGACTTATAAAAAAAAAAAAAAACAAAACAAAATAAACATTAGAAGCGTCTATACATAGTGACTTCCCAAGAAAGAAGCGTCTTTGTAGCCTTTTCTCAGTATTGTAGGACCCACCAAAATACACATTGTATATATCACTGCAACTCTATTATTTCAAATGAATATTGTCTGATTTGATGATAATAGCCGGCAATGATAGTATAGTGTTTAATGTAATTATCTGTAACTATATTTATTGTTGGTAGATTTTCAAAAGATATTCGCAAATCGTACAAAACTGATAAAAGAAATGATTGATAATGATATTATTGATTGAATATAAGATTACAAGAGTTTGTTTCGGTTTCTTTGGTTTGATAGAACTTGATAACCGAACAAATGTGTTATACAATACATATTTATACTAAGTTAACCGATACATCTATCTACGAATCGACGCGTCTGTTTTGAAGAACCGGCATGCTTTGTATCGAACCACCATGTCTTGTTGAACCGGTTTGTCTTGTGTTGATGCTTCTTATGTTTAACCGTCGTGATATATATATACATATGTATATCTATCTAGCTTATATTATTATTACTACGTCCAATACCCTCCCTTAAGCTAGATTGGTAATACATTTAACATAGTGCGTAGTCTTGTGAAGTCCTTTGGTTGTAGTGCTTTGGTGAAGATATCCGCTATTTGATCTTTTGTGTTGCAGTACTTTATCTCCACGTCTTCAGTCTTGATTATATCTCTTATGAAGTGATATTTGATTCTGATATGTTTGCTTTTTCCATGATAGACTGGGTCCTTTGTGAGATTGATGGTAGATTTATTGTCACAATATAAGGTAACTGCCTTATTTGTGTCAAATTCTAAATCTTTTAAGATCCCTTTGAGCCATAGAGCTTGACATCCAGTGAGAGATAAAGCAATGTATTCTGCTTCTGTTGATGATAATGCTACCACCTTTTGTTTCTTTGATTGCCACGAAATTGCTCCTGATCCTATATTGAATATATATCCTGATGTGCTTTTGCTATCATCTATATTTCCTGCATAGTCACTATCACTAAAGCCCTTCAATTCAAATGAGTTTTTGTTGTATACTATTCCATATTCTGAAGTGCCTTTTATATATCTCAATATATGTTTTCCTGCTTCCCAATGTGATTTCTTTGGTTGATCCATGAATCTGCTGATTTTGCTGACTGCAAACATTATATCAGGTCTTGTATTTGTTAAATACATGAGACTTCCAACTAAACTTCGATATAAGCTTGGATCAATGTTTTCTTCGTTGCTATTCTTGATCAACTTTAATCCATATTCCATTGGAGTTGAGGCTCTAATGCTATCTGCCATTCGAAATCTTTCAAGTATGTCTTTAGCATATTTAGTTTGAGAAATCTTTATTGCTTCCTGATCATAGGTGACTTCCATCCCTAAAAAATAATGTAGTTTTCCCATATCTGTCATCTCAAACTCCCTTTGCATGGATTCCTTAAATGAGATTATTTCCTCCAGGCAGTCACTAGTTATGATTAAATCATCTACGTATAAACACACCACTAGTCTGGTGGTCTTTGTCTTCCTTAAAAATAAGGTATGTTCAAATGTGCATCTTTTGAAGTTATGTTGTTCAAAATATTGATTGATCCGACTATACCATGCTCGTGGAGCTTGCTTCAATCCATACAGTGCTTTCTTAAGAAGACATACCTTATTTTCATTTCCCTTTTCTATAAATCCCAGAGGTTGTTCTATAAACACCTTTTCTTTTAATTCTCCATTCAAGAATGCAGTTTTCACATCCATTTGATGTAGATACCATTTATATTGAGCTGCTAGGGCAAGTACTAGTCTTACAGTTTCAAAACGAATTACTGGTGCAAAAACTTCCTGATAATCTATCCCATATTTTTGTTTGTAACCCTTTACCACCAGACGAGCCTTGTGTTTGTCTATGTTTCCATGTTCATCATATTTGGTCTTGTATATCCATTTTACTCCTATGGGTTTTTGATCTTTTGGTAAATCAACCAACTCCCAGGTTTCATTCTTTTGAATAGATTCTATTTCCCTCTTCATTGCTTCCTTCCATTTTTCATCCTTACTGGCTTCATCATAGTCAATTGGATCTGAATCAGTGTAAAGTGCAAAATTTGCAGCTTCATAATGTCTCTGATATAAATCCCGTACTTCTGGACTGCTCAATGGTTGAGTTCTACTGTGAATATCTGCTAATGAACGTATTTTTAATGGTGGACTTTGACTAGATGTTGTGGCATCTAGATTTTCATCTTCAAGTTGTGTTTCCTGTTCATCTTGCCTCTCACTTCCAACTGTATTGTGTATGGGTGAGTGTTCTTCATTTCTTGATGTCTCATCAGGTGTATTATTCTCACTGTTTTCCGTGTTTTCATTTTCATCTAAAGTTATGACATCTTCATTCTCATTTCCTTCCCAAGTTTTATCTTCATCAAATATAACATCTCGGCTGACTATAGTCTTTCTTGTAACTGGATTGTATAATTTATAGGCTTTACTATTCTCACTGTATCCAACAAAGATAGCCCTTTCTGTTTTATCATCAAGTTTACCCCGTTTTTGTTCTGGAACGTGTGCATAGGCAAGACAGCCAAATATTCGTAAGTTTGATACATCAGGTTTGATTCCAGTCCAGGCTTCTTCAGGAGTTTTGTCACTGATGCTCTTAGAAGTTGTTCGATTTAAGAGATATGTTGTACAACTTACAGCTTCTCCCCAATATTCATTCGGGAGTTTCTTCGTTTTCAACATGCTCCTACTTAGTTCCATTAAGGTTCTATTTTTACGTTCTGCAACTCCATTTTGTTGTGGTGTATAGCTTGTGGTCAGCTGATGATGTATTCCATGTTCTTGTAAATATTCTTGGAAGGCATTTCCACAATATTCTCCACCTCTGTCAGTTCTAAGATATTTGATTCTTTTATCTGATTGATTTTCTGCTAAGGCCTTGAATATTTTGAAGAAATGTAGTGCTTGTGATTTTTCCTTGAGGAAGTATACCCAAGTTTTCATTGTAAAATCATCTATAAAGGTAATGAAGTATCTGCATCCTCCTATTGCCTTCGTTCTCATTGGTCCACATATATCTGAGTGGACAAGTTGTAAAGGACTTTCTGCTCTCCATTTTGCTTGTTTGCTAAATGGTTTTCTTGCATGTTTTCCTAAAGCATAACCCTCACATACATTTTCTGTCTTATATATCTTAGGTAAACCTTTTACTGCATTTTTGTGTTCCATTTCAATTAATGTTTCATAGTTGATGTGACCATATCTTTGATGCCATAAGTCTGAACCAGTTTTTGTGGATGTGTATAGTACTTTTGGCAAGTCTTGGTTTGGATATAGAGGAAATATCTTGTTTTGAGTCATAGGTGTTTCAGTGATTGTCTTTCCTTCATGATTTTTTATGGTACACATTCCTTTACCAAAAAACACACCATATCCCTTTTGCAGTAATTGTCCCACACTAAGTAGATTGTGCCTTAGTCCTTCCACATAAAATACATTTGGTATTTTGTTTACCTTATCGTTTACTTTTATGCATACCTCCCCACTTCCTAATACTTGTAGTCTCTTATCATCACCTGTTCTAACTTCTCGTCTATCTTGATCATTAAATGTGATGAATATACTCCTATTTCCTGTCATATGATTACTACATCCGCTGTCCAAGTACCAACAATTCGTATCCTTATTTTCTTCCATGTTAAATATCATGAACATGGTATCTCGTTCTGATTTACTTTCTTCTTTACACACCATTGCGGATTCCTCTTTCTCACTTTCCTCCTTATTTGGACAATTTCTTGCTATATGACCTAATCCTTGACAATTGTAACATACAATGGGTCCGTATCGCCCTGATCTACCTCCTCTTCCTCTTCCTCTTCCTCTGTAGCTGTTATTATATCTATTCCCTCCTTTATTTCTTACTTGAGTCCCACTTTGTACTTGGAATGCTTGATCGATGACGTGTGTGTCATATTGCTTAAGTCTTAATTCATGGGATTGTAGTATACCCATAAGTTCTTCAATTGATAATTCTTCTAAATCTTTGGACTCTTCCACAGCTACTACTACAGACTCGTATTTTCTGGTCATACTACGCAATATTTTCTCAACTACTCGCTTATCACTTAACTCCTCTTCATTCATTCTTAACTGGTTAACTATTGTGGTAACCCTATCAAAGTATCCTTCTATTGTTTCTGTTTCTGACATTCTTAGGATGTCAAATTCGCATCAAAGGGTTTGCAATTTTACTGTTTTTACACGACGTTCTCCATGGTATGATTTGTGTAAAATTTCCCAAGCTTCCTTAGATGTTTTTGCATTGGCAATTCTTTCAAATATTGTTTCATTTGATGCTTGAAATAGATAGTGAAGTGCCTTCTTATCCTTTTTATTTTGCTCTTTGTGCTCTTTTCGTAAGGCATCACTTGCATCATTTGGTAATTCCCTAACACCATCCTCTACTACATTCCATAAATCTTGGGATTCTAATAGCACTTTCATTTGAATGTGCCAATGGTAGTAATTTTGTCCCAAAAGTTTTGGAATTTGGGTTTGTACTCCTCCTTGTGTTGCCATAATTTCTTTCCCTTACAAGTTTTAATTGGTATGTATAATTTTTTTTAATTAAGAACCGATCCCGAGAAAGGAAACAATTCAAACTTAAAATATTCTACTTCTGTTGTTGATTGTCTTTTTCGGGGATTTGACTTTTAAAAGTCAACAACTTCAAAAAATAATAATAAACTAATCTATATTTTGTTTTTCCCTCCTAAGATCCGAAAGACAAGGAAAAAAATCTGGGTGAATCCTAAGTGTATGTTCTAATCTATCCGTATGCGATTCTTGTATACGTAACAACGTTGAATAAACGCACACCAAATAATGATCGGAGTGGTATTGTACCCTATTCTACGAAGGGAAAGAGAATACTTAAAAAGAAACAGGAATTAGTTTAGGGATTTTACAAGCGAATTTTTCTTCGTGATTTGATGAGAGTTTCCTGTTGATATGATCTGTGTAAATTCTTCTTGTTGTTTTTGATTCTTTACTCCCTTAATGGCCGATTTGAATGATCCTCTGTTTTTCCTATGAAATATGATAATCGGATCGTTGATGGCGTTTGAATGATTGAACGATTTCTTCCGGTAATTTGATGTATGATTCTTCGTTGAATGACACGTGAAGCCTTCGTGTTCTTGATTGGTTCTTGGACAAATTTTTTTAACGTCGGTTTTTGTGATACTCTGTTTTTGTTCGAATCGCAGTAAATTGATTCTTGGTTTCTTGGCTCTGATACCAGTTTTGTTGGTAGATTTCCAAAAGATATTCGCAAATCGTACAAAACTGATAAAAGAAATGATTGATAATGATATTATTGATTGAATATAAGATTACAAGAGTTTGTTTCGGTTTCTGATGTGTTGCAAAACACATCTCTTTCCCGTGTATTTTGTATATTATTTGGTCAAGTTTTTATTCGTTTCGTGTCATTTTTATTATGTATTTATTATTTTAATTATTTTGTAGGTGTTCGTGTGAAATGAGCTCAAAACGAAAGAATTTTAAACAAGGCACGAACACTTGAGAGGAGGTGGTCATGGACGTTGGAGCGCAAACGAGGAATTTTAGTCGAGCCAAGAACACCCGAGTCAAGAACATGAGCCAACATATAATAATAATAATAATAATAATAATAATAATAATAATAATAAAAAAAACAAAAAAAAAAAACATATTTCACTTGGGCTTGTGGCCCAAGCAAAACAAAACGTGGAGGGCACATCATTATTTGACAATATCATCACATATAACATCACAACAACGGCATATTATAATAATCGGATTGAACAATATTGAAGCATCAAGTTAGCCGCAATAGGCATAAAGGATTTCGATTGCACAGCAGCTTCTAATTTTTTTTAGAGGCTAATTGAAGGCCAGCAAGGCTCGGGGTTCAAGATTGAAGGCTCGGGTTCGATCACTAAAAGTCTAGTTTTTATATTTATTTACTTTGTGTTATGAATATTGAGACCATGACTTTGAATATTTTTGAACCTTTGTTTTTATTGTTTTTCATTATTATGAATAGCTAAATCTTGAACCACTACCTAGGCCAGCAATGATGAATGCATGTTAATTTTATAACTTTCGGTTTATGGATTATTTTTGAATGGTTAATGTTTTGGTAAAAGTTTGGTTGGTGTTTATTATGATGTGTGTGCGTACTTAAGTCTAATTTATTATTTTTGAGAGTTCCATGAATGTCTTAGTGAATGTCTTTCATGTTTGGATGTTTATTAGGGTTACCTGCTTAGTGCTTGTAGCTTAGTTTATGGTTTTGGTACCAAAATCCATAGGAACTTGATAAGAGAATTTAGAGGACTTAAGTATTCTTCCATTCTTGAGACCGGGAGGTGATGGAATGTTGGGTTGTCTAGAGCTTTAGCTGTCAGGCTTTGGGTGAGACCGGGAGGTGATCCTATCCTAGTTGTCTTTAGTTTCTTGCAATTCCAAGTCATAGTTAACCCAATTAAATTACTCCTTTACATCTTCGGGTGTATTGTGATTAGAGAGACCGGGAGGTGATCGAGTCATTAGAGTACCTTTACATTCTTAGTAAGGTGAGACCGGGAGGTGATCCAAGCTAGATAGCCAGTGTTTTATTCTTTAAGATTCTTTGGGGTGTGTTGGTGAGACCGGGAGGAGATCTAGCACGTCTTAAGGTTTCTTAAGTTATTTTTAGAATCTGGTATCCATTCAGTTTTCCATTACCGAGAGTTGTGAGTTTGCATGTAGGATTCTTGGCCTAGGTAGTTGCCTTCCTATCCTGATATTTTCCTCATTTATCCGTGCTGTCTATTTATCTTATTTACTTTATTTGTTTTATTTTAATTAATTATTTACAAAAACCAAAAACCAATTTAAAAGTCATTTATTTTAAGTCTTAGTTGAGTCTAGTTTTGTTTTCTATTAGTGTCCTGTGGGTTCGATACTCGGACTTACTTAGTCTGTACTGCATTGATAGGTACACTTGCCTGTCGTGTGGTCTAGTTTAATTGAGTCTGTTTTATATTACTAGGTGTCTAGTTTAGTTTATTATTTTTAGACCATACATAGCACATCAAGTTTTTGGCGCCGTTGCCGGGGACACTTGGCGATTGCAAAATTAGCTTTGATTAGGACTTCACTGATTAATTGGTCTTATTTGAGTCTTTTTGGTTTTTAGCGTGTCTAGAGAGTCTTAGGTTTTTATTTTCTTTTTGCGTTTTTTTTATTTTTATTTGTTGTTTTTATTTCATTTATTTTGTTCTTCTTTACGCGTTTTTTTTTTTAATCTGTGTTGCAGTCTTATGCCACGTACTCGTTCACAGGGACCATCTGAGCCGATCATACCAAAGCCCGAGCGAGACATTGCTGAAATTCGGAGGGAACTTCGTCATGCTATCAACCAAGCCAAAAAGGTACGTTTTTCTCTCCCTGCTACTATCATGGGCGACGCTCAGCCACCACCACCTAGACGTACTGTCCACCAGATGGCCTGTGAGGGAGCCACGGGAGTGAGAACTCCTATTACTCGGACTGCCATGCCCAATAACCACACTTGGCAGATCCCCTCACACGTCATCAACACCATCGCCCATACCGCCCAGTTCAATGGCCTGGATGATGAGGATGCTCCAGGCCATCTGTCCCGTTTTGTGCGCATTTGTGACACCTTTGGTCTGACAGGTGTCACCCCAGACACGATCTATCTTAGAGTTTTTCCATTTTCTCTGTCTGGGCGTGCTGCCACTTGGTTGGATACTCTTCCCCAGGATTCCATCACTACCTGGGAAGACTTGAAGACCAAGTTTCTAAAAAAATATTATCCTCCTTCTAAGGCCGCTCGCATTAGGGACCAGATCCACTCGTTCCGAATGGATCCAGACGAGCCATACCACTTGGCCTGGGAGAGGTTCAACACTTTGTTGAACAAGTGTCCCCAGCATGGACTTTCTGATTGGGCCCTTGTAGAGAAATTCTACAATGGCCTTACTTATGCTACGCGGCAGATGTTTAACACTGCTGCTGGGGGACACATTATGGATAAAAAGGACCCCGATGAGTGTAAGGACATGTTTGAGAGTTTTGCTCTAGCTGAACAGCAGACCCCAGCCCATAGGGATTCCATCCCAGTTACTAGGACTACCTCCTCCACTACTAGAGGTGTTCATCAGGTCACTCCTGAGACTAGTATGGCTGTTGCTATAGAGGCTTTAGCGAGAGAGGTTAAAGAGCTTAAGATGAGTGCACGCAAGTGTGAAATTTGTAGGGGTGGACATGACACCATAGATTGCCCAGTAGGAAACCGTGAGCATGTAGATTATTTGGGTAGTTCTAACCGGGGAAATGGTAATAATTATAACTCGGGGTGGAGGAACCAATCTAATTCTGGGTGGAGGTCTGATAGAGGAGACATAGGTGATAGTTCAGGTTCTAGTTTGAAGAGGATAGAGGAGATGATAGCTAGTCAGAGTCAGATGCTCACTCAGCTGGTTGCAAAAGACCAGCAAACCACTCAGAAACTTGAGGAGCATGACCTAATGCTTAGGAACCAGCAGAATACTTTGTTAGACCTAGAGAGAAAAATAGGAGATATTTCACAGAAACTCTCTGTTAGGTCACCAGGTACTTTCCCTAGTAACACTGAGGAGAACCCTAAGGGTACAGTGATGGCTGTGAGCACTCGTAGTGGTAGGGGTGCGACTTAGAGAGTAGAGATACCGGTTGAGGATAAAGAGGAACCGGTAGATGAGGAGATAGAGTTAGAGACACCTGCTAGGACACCTTCTAGGGTAGCTACATCCAGTCCTGTGTCTAGCAGTGAGGGTCCTTCTGAGAGAGTGGTGGTGGATAGAAAGAGTGAGAGGCAGGTAGAGCCCACTAGAGTGTATAAGCCCACTGCTCCTTATCCAGGTAGGTTGTTGCAGAATAAGATAGATCACCAATATGATAAATTTATTGAACTTATTAAGCAACTTAAGGTGAACCTACCCTTCATAGAAATCCTCCAGAGCATGCCTAAATATGTTAAGTTCCTCAAGAACATCATGGCTAATAAGAAAAAGCTTGAGGAACTTTCACAGGTTAGTTTGAGTGAGGAGTGTTCTGCAGTCTTGCAGAATAAGCTGCCAGTTAAGATGGATGATCCTGGTAGTTTTATCATTCCATGTTCCATAGGTGACTTGTCCATTAAGAATGCTCTTGCTGACCTAGGTGCTAGTGTTAATTTAATGCCATACTCCATTTTTAAGCAACTAGACCTAGGAGAACTTAAGCCCACCCGCATGTACATCCAGCTGGCGGACAAGTCCACCAAATTCCCTCGTGGTATTATTGAGAATCTTTTAGTTAAGGTGGACAAGTTCGTGTTTCCTGTGGATTTCGTAGTGTTAGATATGCCTGAGGATGATGCCGTGCCATTGATTTTAGGTCGTCCTTTCTTGGCTACTTGTAGAGCTGTGGTAGACATGGGTGAGGGTAAGATGAGCATAAGTGTGGGGGAGGAGCAGGTTGAGTTTGGGATTAAGCCTAGGATGAGAGGAGATTTTTTAGATGAGTTACAGGCTATAGATGATCATCTGGATCATGAGTTGGAGAAATTAATCCCTAAGGAGATTGAGAGTAGGAGAAGAAAAGGGAAGGAGAAAGAGACAGTAAGTGTTGTGAATTGGTGGATGAATTTACCGGGTAGGTATAGGAATAGGAAAGAACCCGAGAGAAAGGAAGAAGTTTTGAAGGTGTATGATTTCTGGGGTGGTTCGTATTGCAAGGAGAAGCCACCCGATGCTAGAGTGATTGATGCATAGGCACACTCGGATGCTTCCGAGTTGTAGAGTTTGTAGAGTTCTAGATTTTTTTTCTTTGTTTTCGGTTTGTGTTTGTTTTGTTTTGTAGGTTTTTGTGTTCGTTTGGCAAGGACAGCTCACATCATGAGCGAATCCCAGGTATTTATTTATATATTTATATGATTGGGATTTTTTTGTGGAGGTTTGGGTAATAAAAGAATATTTTTTTTCTTTTCTAAACAATAAATTTGATTAACTTTCTGCGAAAAAAGGTTCTTCGTGTAATGTGAGGAGCCTAGGCTGACCTGTTCGCTATACACGAATAGTAATTACCCCGGAAAGTTATATTTTATTCGCTCGCGACGCGCGTTGAGATCACCAGTGTCCTTCACGTTGCGCGAGTTAAGTAGAAAAAAAAAATTCCACCCTATTTTCTTCCACCACCATTCACCATCATTTCATCACATCTTTTACCATCACCCACCACTTTCCACCGTCTTGCCTTCCAAGTACGCTTCCTGCATTTTTGTATATTGAGTCGGTTGAGTCTGTAATTTTTTTTTTTAGAGTCTTTTATTTTATTTTTGAGTCAGTGTTCTCTTAACCCACTTTGGGGATATCTTCCCTTCAAGTGTGGGGATGATGGAGAGAGTCTTTATTTTTGAGTCATTGGTTTGTCTAATATATTTTATTGCAGGTTTGGATCTAGCCACCCGTACTCAATCTCCATTCGGGTGGGGACGACTCAACAATCATTTAAGACAACCATTTGTTTTTATCGTTTCTTTTTAGTTTTTATTGTCAGGTTTGAGTCAGAGGCCGCGAATGAAATGCTATACGGCCTGGTTTAGAAGGACAACTTCAGATCGCTTGCAGCTACATCGCTTATATCCAGGGGAGTCTGTTCCTTTTTGTTGTATTTTTTTTTTATTTCCACTTTATTTTATTCCACTCTCACATTGAGGACAATGTGTCGTTCAAGTGTGGGGATGGAAACTTCGTTTTTTTTTTTTTTTTTTAGGTAGTTTGAGTCATAAAAATTTTAAAAATCCAAAAAAAAAAAAATTAAAAAATTGAAAAATGTCCCTGATCTTTTGTGCATTTTTTATGGAAAATGATAGTAAAATTGGGATTTTTGGTTTTCAAAATATTATATATATGAGAATATAAATAGATTGAAAGCGTGTTTGCTTAAGATGTGTCGGTAGGCCTAGCTAGCTTTGAAATGTCCTATGATTGTTCTTAATATACCTTAATAATCATGATATCTTGTGGGTTCTCATCTTAGGAGAAACGGTAGAACTGAAACCGCTGATAGTAATTAGAGGTACCACTGTAGGTTGAAAGCCCATATGTATTATTAATTAAATGGCACACTTGATCCTTTTTATGAAAATAAATCCGGTGAAAAGTGGCGCCCAAAAAAATCCACATGTCCATCAATTGAGCTAGACCAAAAAAAAAAAAAAAAAAAAAAAAAAAAAAAAAAAAAACTGAAGCCTCTGACCAAAACTCCCTCGAGGTCAAGTTGAAAAAAAAAATACCGAAGCTCATGCTGTCGCTCTAGGGGATAGTGACTCTGATTGAGACAACCTCTGGGTTAGGTATGGAAAAAAAAAATAAATGTGTCTAAGCTCGTACACTTCATCCATCATCCATCATAAATTTAATTTCTAATACATTAGGGAGTTTAGTTTGCAGTGGTTGGTAAATCTATATGGTTTAGCCTTTGCCTTGAAAGCTTGAGGTGGGATTAGGTGAAGCCGGATATCTTGAGTGTGAGACCCATAGATTGATTGTAAATATGAACTTAATTGCTTTACATGATTAGGGCCTGATTAGCTGGTGGTTGGGTTTAGGTGGACAACAATACCGACAGTTTTGGTTGATGCGTGATTAGATCTCAATTAATGAACCTAATAGTTTTTGAAACCAAGAGTTCTGATTATGATTCCATTGCAGTCTTTTTCGGGGACGAAAAAGGTTTAAGTGTGGGGATGTTTGATGTGTTGCAAAACACATCTCTTTTCCCGTGTATTTTGTATATTATTTGGTCAAGTTTTTATTCGTTTCGTGTCATTTTTATTATGTATTTATTATTTTAATTATTTTGTAGGTGTTCGTGTGAAATGAGCTCAAAACGAAAGAATTTTAAACAAGGCACGAACACTTGAGAGGAGGTGGTCATGGACGTTGGAGCGCAAACGAGGAATTTTAGTCGAGCCAAGAACACCCGAGTCAAGAACATGAGCCAACATATAATAATAATAATAATAATAATAATAATAATAATAATAAAATAAAAAAAACAAAAAAAAAACATATTTCACTTGGGCTTGTGGCCCAAGCAAAACAAAACGTGGAGGGCACATCATTATTTGACAATATCATCACATATAACATCACAACAACGGCATATTATAATAATCGGATTGAACAATATTGAAGCATCAAGTCAGCCGCAATAGGCATAAAGGATTTCGATTGCACAGCAGCTTCTAATTTCTTTTAGAGGCTAATTGAAGGCCAGCAAGGCTCGGGGTTCAAGATTGAAGGCTCGGGTTCGATCACTAAAAGTCTAGTTTTTATATTTATTTACTTTGTGTTATGAATATTGAGACCATGACTTTGAATATTTTTGAACCTTTGTTTTTATTGTTTTTCATTATTATGAATAGCTAAATCTTGAACCACTACCTAGGCCAGCAATGATGAATGCATGTTAATTTTATAACTTTCGGTTTATGGATTATTTTTGAATGGTTAATGTTTTGGTAAAAGTTTGGTTGGTGTTTATTATGATGTGTGTGCGTACTTAAGTCTAATTTATTATTTTTGAGAGTTCCATGAATGTCTTAGTGAATGTCTTTCATGTTTGGATGTTTATTAGGGTTACCTGCTTAGTGCTTGTAGCTTAGTTTATGGTTTTGGTACCAAAAGCCATAGGAACTTGATAAGAGAATTTAGAGGACTTAAGTATTCTTCCATTCTTGAGACCAGGAGGTGATGGAATGTTGGGTTGTCTAGAGCTTTAGGTGTCAGGCTTTGGGTGAGACCGGGAGGTGATCCTATCCTAGTTGTCTTTAGTTTCTTGCAATTCCAAGTCATAGTTAACCCAATTAAATTACTCCTTTACATCTTCGGGTGTATTGTGATTAGAGAGACCGGGAGGTGATCGAGTCATTAGAGTACCTTTACATTCTTAGTAAGGTGAGACCGGGAGGTGATCCAAGCTAGATAGCCAGTGTTTTATTCTTTAAGATTCTTTGGGGTGTGTTGGTGAGACCGGGAGGAGATCTAGCACGTCTTAAGGTTTCTTAAGTTATTTTTAGAATCTGGTATCCATTCAGTTTTCCATTACCGAGAGTTGTGAGTTTGCATGTAGGATTCTTGGCCTAGGTAGTTGCCTTCCTATCCTGATATTTTCCTCATTTATCCGTGCTGTCTATTTATCTTATTTACTTTATTTGTTTTATTTTAATTAATTATTTACAAAAACCAAAAACCAATTTAAAAGTCATTTATTTTAATTCTTAGTTGAGTCTAGTTTTGTTTTCTATTAGTGTCCTGTGGGTTCGATACTCGGACTTACTTAGTCTGTACTGCATTGATAGGTACACTTGCCTGTCGTGTGGTCTAGTTTAGTTGAGTTTGTTTTATATTACTAGGTGTCTAGTTTAGTTTATTATTTTTAGACCATACATAGCACATCAGTTTCTTTGGTTTGATAGAACTTGATAACCGAACAAATGTGTTATACAATACATATTTATACTAAGTTAACCGATACATCTATCTACGAATCGACGCGTCTGTTTTGAAGAACCGGCATGCTTTGTATCGAACCACCATGTCTTGTTGAAGCGGTTTGTCTTGTGTTGATGCTTCTTATGTTTAACCGTCGTGATATATATATACATATGTATATCTATCTAGCTTATATTATTATTACTACGTCCAATATTTATGCGATACACTTTGTATTATTTATACCAAGAATCATCAACAACAAAGACATGGATCATATTCCATTATGGTATAAAGAGTCCAGGTCATCTTCCCTCCCAAAACCCTAGGCCGCTTTCTTCTTCCCTAACTCGATATCTCCGCTGTCAACTTCTCTCCCTCTTTTGAACACCATGGCTGACCCGGCACCTAAATCTCCCACCTCTCCCATCACCATAGAATCTAAAATACACCCCGCCACAACCGTGTCCAACATCAAGAACTTTATCCCCATCACCTTAGAGATTGAATCCGGGCAATATGCTTTGTGGTCGACTCTATTCACCATTCATTGTAAAGCATTTCTTGACCACAACCACCTCTCCCCTTGTCCCACTGTCGATTGTCCATCTGCTTCCGATGACTATCCCAAGCCCCTTGATGATTGGGAATGCCTATATGCGATTGTATTATAATGGATCTACAGTACCGTATCCAATGACCTTCTTCACACTATCATCACCAAAACTTCCACGGCTTATGATGCCTGGATTGCTATTGAAAACTTGTTCCAGGATAACAAACGTTCGAGGGCCATACATCTAATGCACAAGTTTTCAAATACACGTTTGGATGGTTTCTCTAGTGTTTCGGCCTACTGCCAAGAGCTCAAATTCTTGGCAGATCAATTGGCTAACGTTAACGCCCCCGTGGACAATGATAGATTGGTTCTCCAAATAATCGCCGGGCTTAATGACCAGGGCATTGCTACTATTGTACAACAACAAGAACCACTCCCCACCTTTTACACTGCCCGATCCAAACTTATCCAAGTCTAAACCCGTAAAGCTGAACAAGCCCTCCTCACCTCTAAAACCGCCTCAACCAGCCTAACCGCATCCACCCACTAAACCACAACCCATGACCAAAACTGACCGATGATCGGATCTTTGGCCGTGACCGAGGACGATCAGGCAGACGCGGCCGAGGCCGTTCTTCATATGGCCGAGGCGATATCCCTCTTACTCCCAGTGGCCGTCCCAATCATATTATCCATGGACCCCTCAATGGCCCACACCCCCATCACACTTCAGCCCAACCCAACAACCTTTATGGCCCAACACACCTTATCCTTATCCCACCACCAATCAGCCGTCCACCACTCCAAACAAACAACCCGGCCTGTTAGGCCCAAAACCACATCAAACCCACCACACTGCATACAGCCCAACAGATATTGAGCAGACCTTCTATACCATGTCGCTGCAGCAACCGGATCCGACTCAATACATGGACACGGGTGTAGAGCAAGGTGACTTTCATACTTTTTTCTAATACGTGCATGTATTAAAATATTATTGTAGGTAATGGTGATAATATTCCTCTACTCAGTCAAGACACAAAATACCTACCAAAACCCTTACCTCCATTTATACTTAAAAATGTTCTTTATTCACCAAAACTTGTTAAAAACTTAATATTGGTTCGTCAATTTACCACCGACAATTCTATTTCTGTTGAATTTGGCCCGTTTGATTTTCTTATGAAGGATTACAAGACCAAGACCCCGCTCCTGTGATGCAACAGCAGTGGTGACCTCTACCCTCTGTTGCTCGTGTCCACCTCCTCTTAACCCATTGCTTTTGCTGCCATCTCTACATAAATGTGGCATCACCGTCTTGGCCACCTAGGACGTCTATCTTTGAATAAATAAAAAACTTCTAGTTCTATTGATTTTGATATGTTTCCGAATAATGTATGCCAGTCTTGTGTTTTTTGAAAAAGTGTCCCTTTGCCATTTTTTGCTTCTAATAATTTTACATGCCAACCATTTGATATAATTCATAATGACGTGTGAACCTCCCCAATAATAAGTTCATCAAGCCATAAATATTACGTCCTCTTTTTAGGTGACTTACCCAATTACAATCAAATCCCATGTCTTCCCTTCCTTCTCACGATATGCATCCAACATAAAAACCCAATTCGAATGCACGATTAAAGCATTCCTATGTGATAATGGCCGTAAATACATTAATTCCTCTTTCCAAAATTCTTCACCATTAACGGTATCCTATACCGCCTTTCCTGCCCCTACACATCTTCACAGAATGGCAAAGCAGAGCGAAAAATCAGAACCATCAATAATATGATACGAACCCTGAGAATTCTTTTTAGGATCGTAATCACGAACCGTGATCTCACGAATACCAACCGTAGGGTGCGGAATCCCCTCTGATCGTGCAAAATGATTCAAAAATAAACCGTAACGATCGTGATGAAAACAGATAATGAATCACCGAGCAATTTCCATAACTTTACTCTTTGTATTAGATCAAAATATCAATGATTATAGATTAAATCCTAGACCTAATACAGAGAATATCACACACACACAAACTAGGAAAAGCTCAAAATGATAACTCTCTCAAAATAACAAACTTTTCCCTTTATATAGCCTTCCACCTTCGCCCCCTTCAAGAGGTCGAAAGTGTTCATTCGACCCCTCTTGGGTTCGAATGAAACCTTCTATATACTTTCAATCTCATTCGATCTGTGTTGAGCTACATTCGAACCCCCGTGGGTTTGAATGTGTCTACTAATACTCAACATCTCCATAATCTTGGTCGTTTTCTGATTATCTGAACCTTCAACATTAAGTACCGGATCACTAGCTGGGGACATACATGTATAATGCACTTACAATCTCCCCCTTGGATCTAGCTAGTGATGTACCAAATCAGAAAGTTATCAATTCTTCAAGTCCTGCATTCATCATCTTGAACGATTTGAAAACTTTCCATATTCATGTACGTTTGTGTCGAGGTTGTTGTCTATCTCTGCAGTAAGCTTTGAAATCTCAGACAGACTCAAAAAATCTTGGCTTTGTCTTTTGTTGGTCCAGAGATGAAGACAGAAATCTATATCGGAATTCTTCGATCTTCAGTCATTTCTTTAACAACCTCTGACTAGTTTACGTTATTCTGGTGATCTTGATGTTCAGGTTTGGGTCTTGTTCAGTTACACACTTTGTCGATGAATCTTTAGAAGTGCACTTATTATGTTTGATTTTGCAGAAAAATTTACTAAAAACTGCACAAACTACAACCAGTGTTAGACACGACAAAAATCTCAGAAGTACTCTTCACATTCCTTTTGATCCTTAATAGTTCTCCCCGTGAACTATTAAACATTTTTCATATGCACCAGAAACTTGAAAATCTGTAGTTTGATTTCCTTTTTACAACTCTCGTGCATCTGAGCTTTCACATTAAGTATCCCAACATCGGTTATCAAAAATAAAATTGAAACAAAACATTTTGATTTTTCAAAGTTTATACTAAAACACATCAAAAATCTTTTTGAATTTTCAAATAGATTTGCATAAAAAAATAAACTAAACACATTTTTGTGAATCTTCCGGTAAGAGGATCATATCAGTATTGAAACAGTCAGTCAAAACTCTTTTTGATCAATTTTCTGCTTTTTGGCATTGAGCATCCTACAACCATTACCAGTATGTTTGTCCACTTAAACTCAAAATCATTATTTATTGTTCAGCACTTCAGATATATTATGGTAATATTAGATACTGAAAAATCTATAGTCCCCGCACACGTGACACATTCCCCTATCAAGAATTGCGCAAAGCTTCATTGTAACACGTGATTATATTGTAGTTATCCGTTAGTTACAAGGTATGAGGCACAGCGGTGACAGGTCAGCAAATTAATGCTTCAAAGCGACTTATGCACTCAACCAGGGTGAGGACTAATATCATTCATGATTTTCATCATAGTATTGATACGATGCATTAGATAATCTTTGATTATCATCACACATGTTGAGTTCCTCATTAGGTAACTTAAGGATTTGTCATTAAAGATCTTTTATTAAGATACCCTGACTGATCTAGGTCCGTAAACTAATACGACAAAAGATCAGTTAGGCTATCCCCAAATAACTTTCAATATAATGACCCGAAACCTCCGATTTTGGCAATCTATCAAACGAAATTCGGTACTAAGACCATATGTCAACGAGACGTTGATCCACATGATTATCAGTTATTGATTTTAAGTTTATATCACCATGCTGAACTTTAAACTTTGATTTCAATCCTACCAATATATAATTGTAGTGGCTACTCAATGTTGTTACATCATTTTGTTTTCAGAGTAGTCTGATAGTCCACTGATGTACTATCATCTCCTCTTTTTCTCCAGGAAAACTCTTTTCTCATTTTCTAATTTTTTAATTTTGATTTTTCTGAAATTTTCTCCCCCTAAAAATCTAAAAATAAGCATATTATTGAATTTTTAAACTTTTGAAGAAAAAACAAAATAAAATGATATCCGATGCGGTTTACTCATTGAGTTTTAAAAACCATTTTCCCACTCAGATTACTTGACTCACTTTGTTCGTTCAACTAGTAAAGCCGTTAACAAAGATAAGAGAGTTTAGAATAAACCATTTTGTCGCATCTGTTGTAGAAATCCAAAACCTGAGAGCAATTGCATTAGATTGCAACTTTTTCCGGCTTCACAGGTAGAAAACAGATGACAAATACTCTCCTCTCTGTTTAAATCATGTTTTCCTTATTCAATATCCCTTCTTTGACCTTCACCTCTCCAATAAATATATTGTATACAGATGCTTCACTATCAATTATCAAAAGATAACTAATAGGTCTGTCTGGAACAATCTGCACACTTGTTAAACAATTAGCACGAGAGAGGCACCCATCCTTTCACAATGATGGGCCGTCCAAGGTCATCAATCCTTGGAACTTCAATCCATTCTCCTTTTGAAAAATCAATTGGGTTTTCAATGGATTGATTTGAAGTAGAAATTGCTATTGATTTAGAAAGTGATTTGGGTTTCCAAACATGTTCAGAGTTTATTTTAGATTTTGTTGAAATCGTTTTGATTGTTGACTTTTCAGATTTCTTATTTGAAACATGCTTCTGAACTTTGTTTGGAATCTTCTCAGACTTAACTGATGAAGATCCAGGTTTAGAGTTATTCTTAGGCTTAGCCTTAGAACTCCCCCTTACCTTAACAACCCTATCACAATCTCCAACTTTATTCAAGGCAATTTTGTTGCGATTATCATACACAACCTGTTTCCCCTTTTGCTTCTTGATTGGGTTTGGGGATATAGGCTTTTTGACATTGCCTGAATTTTTAGCAAATTTTACTTCGGTCCTTTTCTGTTTAACATACGGACAGGTAGCAACTAAATGCCCACACTCTCCGTAGTTAAAACAAGACCTATATTCCACAAAATCACATGCATACCCTTCATCCCAATGCCAGTAAGGACAATGAGCAGCAATATGACCAACTTCACCACATTCAAAACAGCTTCTCCATTCAACATAACCATGAGAATACTGTGGTGAGTTGTTTCTCCAATAACCATCAAATCGAGAGTGACTTGAAAAATCATAAAATTCATTTGATCTAGATGAAAACCTTCTTGAATTCTCATGATAAGAATTTTTCATCTGAATTGCCTTTCGATTTGTTTGGTTTTGGTCCTTTTACCCTAGGATTTTTCTTTTTGTTCCCAGGCTGATCCTTTTCATTCTCATGTTGGTTAGGACTGAGTTCAAAATGAAGATGACCAAATTGACTTCTAAATTGATTTATCAAATCATTGTTATTGACAAAGATACATTTAAGTAAAGATTGTTCGATATTATCAATTGGAAAATCTTTGTTGAAAATCAATTTGTCCTGTCCTACCAACATATATGATCCTTCAACCCCTTCAGGAAACTTGAATATGAGTTTCTCTTCAGATTCAGGTTCTGAAGTTGCTACCACATTTTCAGTTTTCTCTTCAAACACAGATTTCACCTCAGAATCAGGATCAACAACACAAGGTGTTGTAATTTCCAACTCTGATGTAGGATTATTCTTTGAAATAGTGTTATGAAGTTCTAAAATCTCTTTCTTAAAAGATTCAATTTGATTCTTAAAATGTCTTTCATTTTTTGCCAAAATTTTATTTTCAATTTGAAATCTTTCAAGTTTATTTGTTAAGTTCTGTTTGTCCTCAAGAAGTTTCAGCACTTCATTTTTCAATTTGACACAATCAGAACAATTAGCACATTCAGCATTAGATTTTACCTCAGCATGTGAATTATTACCATTCTCAGAACCATTTTCAGAATTTACATCAACATTTGATGTATCACTTCCTCTTGATTCACTCTTTTCGGAACTCGTATCAGAACTCAATTCACTTTTTGACAATTCAGTTGAATCATCATTCCTCACTTGTTTGACAAGACACACAATATTACTTTTAACACCTTCTCTGTTAACATACTCATTCACATTAACCATTTTATTAGTTGGTTGCACAGCTGGTCAAGTAACAGATTGTTGAATCATAGATGCAAAAACTTGTTCCCATGTTAGCTTTTGTTGCATTGCAACTTTTATCTGATCATCAGTTCTTGATATAGCCAAGTAATTTATCATTTTTCAACAAAAATTATTTCAAAAAATTTCTAAAATCAGGCTTAATTTTCGATAGAAAATTTTTGCAATTTTTTACACCTTAAAATTTGAGAAATATTGTCCAAAAATTCGTGGGTTCGAACCTGGAAAAATATAGTCTTATTCGACCTTTTACAAGGGTCGAATGTATCTCAGTCTTGGTTCAACCTTAAGAAACGTAATCGAGGGTTCGAATGTGGAAATAACCAGGTTCGACCCTTTAATCTGACTCGAATGTGAAACTTGAAACAAACTAAACTCACTTTCGACCACTTAACACCACGTTCGACCTCCCGTAAGGTCGAATGTAAAAAATGGTCGAATGAAAAACAGTACTCACTGAAAAATTTGGTTCGACCTAAAAACACAGTGGTTCGACCTAAAATACTCTAGGTTCGACCCCTCGAAGCTCACATTCGACCTTTTCAGGTATGTTCATCATCTGTAACCTCAAGAACACGAATCTGATCGGTTTTTGACAAAATTTTCACCAAATGTAATGATTTTGGATAGGTTTTGTGCGGATTTCAATTTAGACAAACATTTGTGAAAGAATTTTTGATAATAACATCAAATTCAACTCCAATTCAATCAAAAACCATGTTTTTATGAAAAGCTTCAAAATTTCTAGGGTTTTGAACTTCTAAACCAGAATTCTAATCTGTTTTCATCAATTCAGATCAATTTGCAATCGTGAAATCAAGCCTATGCTCTGATACCAATTAAGAACTCGTTTTAGGATCGTAATCACGAACCGTGATCTCACGAATACCAACCGTAGGGTGCGGAATCCCCCCCCCCCCGATCGTGCAAAATGTTCAGAAATAAACCGTAATGATCGTGATGAAAACAGATAACGAATCCCCGAGCAATTTCTATAACTTTACTCTTTGTATTAGATCAAAATATCAATGATTACAGATTAAATCCTAGACCTAATATAGAGAATATCACACACACACACACACACTAGGGAAAAGCTCGAAATGATAACTCTCTCAAAATAACAAACGTTTCCCTTTATATAGCCTTCCACCTTCGCCCCTTTCAAGAGGTCAAAAGTGTTCATTCGACCCCTCGTTGGTTCGAATGAAACCTTCTATATACTTTTAATCACATTCGATCTGTGTTGAGCTACATTCGACCCCCCGTGGGTTCGAATGTGTCTACTAATACTCAACATCTCCATAATCTTGGTCGTTTTCTGATTATCTGAACCTTCAACATTAAGTACCAGATCACTAGCTGGAGACATACATGAATGATGCACTTACAAACCCTATTAGCCACGCCTCCCATCCCACCCATTTTTGGCACTTTGCCCTCGAAACCGCCACCTACCTTCATAATATCCAACCCAACAAACTCACCCAACACAAACCCCAACTGAACTGCTATATCTCTCCGTCCCATCCTATGACCAACTTTGAGTCTTTAGGTTCCTCTATTACCCTTTGACTCCATGGACCACCATTCATAAGCTTGAAAACCACTCACATCCATGTTTTTTTCTTCGATACCAGGTGTCTCGGTTTTAGTAATATAAAAGATATCATTTTTTGGTGCCAAAAACTATGTTGTTTAAACCATCAAAATATGGGTTCTGGAAAAAAGAGGATTCTTACTAAACCATTACCTAGTTTTAAATTTATAAGTAAACGATAATTACTTGAAAATAAAACAAACACATAGGTAGAGAACCTGATGTGTGAAACATAGATTTCTAGGGTAAAACCGAGTATCGTATTCCAGAGAACACACTTTCCCATACTTAACCTTCCATCACTTTCGTTAATCGGGGTTTGAAAAAGAAAATAAAACAAATGGGTTCAAAAAGATAAATAGTTTTTGAAAAGGTTTTTAGTTTTAAAAGATAAAATAGTAGGGATGGAAAACGTGCAAGTCGGGGGAACCCTCAGATATGTAGATTAATTAAATTAATAGTAGTAATAGTTTTAATTATTGATGAGGAAACGGGTTTTGAACAGTCCATTTAGAGTTAGGAGATGGGAAAAGAAATAAATAAGGGATGACTTTCTGGCAACAAAATGATCACGTGCAGTGGAAGTGCAACGAATCCCCATAAGAGTGTCTTCGGATTGCTGACCCGTAGGCCGATCTTCTCCTGGTTGACAAGTGTCGTCGAGCTTAAAGCACACAAGTTGTGTAGCTTATTGGAAAGTTTGAGTCCTGCTTTTTAGGCACCTCTCAAACCACTCGTTTAAGCACTGTGTTTTCTAATTCATCTTCCTAAATTAATGTAGAGGCTTAATTCCTACATGGAATCCCTTCAACCTCTCTTAACTCTAGCTTTTCGTACCGAAGGATTTCACATGCCATCACCATTTTGTGACGGGGAACCCTCTAAAAAGTAAATGAATTTGTACTAACGAGAGCTAAATAAAATATCCTTGTTTTATTTATCTTTACAAGTGACAATTTAACTATTTTTTGATCAAGTATATATAAGTTTGGTTAGTGATTCAATGACTTAACAATTTCAACCCTTAACCCCCAAGACTTGTGACTGATAACCTTAACAAAGGTGGAACATAATTCTAAAGGTGCGTGGCTCAAAGACCACGGGTGCACCCGTAGGGAATCTGCCCTTTGTCAAGAAAACCACTCACACATTTGGCGCGATACCAGAAACTTGCCACTCGGATCTGGTCCACTTCAGAATCCTTTGCTTAGAACTCGGTTTTGATGTCAAAAGTCCGAAGGATCTGTCTCACTACTTGTTTCCTTGCCTTGGATCTAGCTTGGGACTATCAGAAGCCATAAGAACCCCATGATAGTTTTTAGATTAGTTAATTTTTGGTTGATTTTAGGATTGTTAAGCTAAGCACTAATTAAACCTGTCACAAAAGATAAACAATCAAAGATTAGTTAAGAAGACAAACACATCAAATGACTAAAAATAAACTACTACTAATATAAAAAGTCTAACAAATCGAATAGGTTTGGAGAATACCGGATGGATACAACCATCTAAAGATGAACATCATAAGAACATGGAGATCTTCTGCTTATAGACAAGCTTCCAACCATCTTGATCCTATGCATATGAAGTGATCCTCATGACCCACGACTTGTTGCATGTAAACTACTCCTACAGTGCCATTTCCCGAGCGAAAACCCAAGTTAGGAAGTATCCCAACCTTGGAGAGGGGTTTGGTCAGCCATGGCCTCCCAAGAGTCCTTAAAAAGGCTTAAGAAGGGTAGAAACCGGCACACAAATGACTGAGTTGAAGCTGCTATTTATAGGCAATCCATGCTGAGCACGGCCGTGCTCTAAGGGGTGGAAAGCCCGTGCACACTGCTCCTCATACGTTCGGTTGCAGCATGATCAGTCCTGTCTGTCCTTGGTGTCTGGCACGGCCGTGCCAGGTGGTGTACACGCCCGTGCACCCGACCAGATGATGTTTTCTTGTCCCCCAAGTTGGATGCTTTGTCCTCTAGTGTCAAGGCACATGCACTGATGTGTGTGGCCGTGCTTGGTCAACCTCGGACTGATTTGATCCTCATTTTTGTCGCGAAAAGGCCTTTACACATTCTTGGAACATGCCTCGAGTCTCGTGTCATCAGGAATATCCACTTTTGGCTGTTTTTACCCCGGAATTGCTTTTTTTTGGGATTAGAGCTTTGTTTTCTTGGTAAACACAAATAGGAGCGATTAAGCAGCTTTTATTGCCGATTTAAGCTAAATTATGTCCTATTTTCAGACTATTTATGCATGTTTTACATGCGTAAACGATGGCACATCAAAACCTCACTACCCATCGGGATATCGATGCCTCGATCTCAACATAAAATAAATCTTCATTTCCCATTATGTCAGCGCCTTTAATGAGACAGCCTTTCCTTTTGCCCAAACCATTGGCCCGTCTCCCTCCTACAACTTTCTTTCTGACCCATTCCCGTACCACCTTTTCCCTCATATTTCCAACCCCTGATGTACCGGCCTGAACACAAGCCCAACTGTTGGCCCACCTACAGTTACCAGCCCCACACCTTTTAGCTAGGGATGAGCATACTGCACCGAATATCGAATCGATACCGATCTTCAACCGATCCCGTACCGATCCCATACCGAACTGAGGGTATTTGGTATCAGTATTGGTATTGGGATTTTTCGGTTTTGTTATTTTTAGTATCGGTACGAGATCGGTATTTTAAGGTAAAATACCGATACCATACTAGTACCGTACCGATACCGTATGTTTACGGTATCAATATCGTATTAGGTTTTGGGAGTTTTTGGGATCGGTATTTTCGGGATCGGTATCGGTTGGTACCGATACCGTCCCAAGCTCATCCCTACTTGCAACTACATACTACCCCGCCCATATTTACAGCCCAGCTCATCCCAGCCCACCATCCACTCCCTTTCCCACCCACGGCCCTAGGGGTGAGCAAAAACGGTCCGGACCAAAGAAAACCCGAGACCCGAACCGAAAAAACAACAAAACCGACCCGGGTTTGCATTTTAGGGTCTGTTTTCGGTTCTGGAATTTAGATGTTGTCGGGTTTCGGGTCGGTTCGGTCCACGACCCGAAAAAAACTGTGTGAAAACCGAGAACCGAGTTCCATTCCTTGTATAACTAACTCCACCTATTTAGGCAACAAATCTTAGGCTTTTATTCATTGTACAGCAAACATGACCATGGGTCAAAACTGTGTGACCTGTTTAAACTTATTATTGGTTTATTCATCAACATAACAATACTTATTATTGGTTTATTCATTGTACAGCAAACATGACCATGGGTTAAATATTTAAACTTATCTAATAATGAATATTATCTTAAAGAGTTTCAAATATCATGATGGGTCAAAACTGCTTAAGACGCAGCAGACGGACCTGCTGATCGCAGCAGACCTGCTGGGTCAAAACTGCTGATCGCAGCAGACCTGCTGGTCGCCTGATCCAAAAGAATTATAATGAAATAAAACTGCTGATCGCAGCAGATGGACCTGCTGATCGCCTGAGATAAGGTTACCTATCTCAATAATTTTATTCCTAACTGACTTGTGCAAAGATGATAATGGCACCTTCCCAGAATAAGATTTACTAGTGGCATGGTATCCCTATATAATATGTTAAAAAGAATGATATAAACCAAATAAATAATAAGTGTTACTTGATATTTTGATAACTGAGCATCCATCTTTTGCAATAAATTCTTTATAACTGAGATGGACCACGGATTCACATATACATTCTCACCATCCATCTAGAAAAAGAAGAAATTGCATACATGAGTAGTATTAGTAGAAGTAGTGGATTGTGGTGTAAGGCGTTTAAAAAAACGCCTAAACTATATTAGTTTAGGCGTTTCTTTTGAAACGCCAAAATTCATTTCTTTAGTGAAATCAGGAATGTTATATATTTTAGTTTTTCACTTAGGCATTCTATCGAGCACTAGGTGTGCAAACATATTGAACATACCAACTAATCCTACATACCAATCAAACACAATCCAACCAACTAATTAGCAAACTAAAAGCTGATTTAAAGTAACAACATTTGAAAATCGGTGAACTACAGAATCCTGATTTAAAGTAACAAAATTTGCCAAATAAATTACAAAAAAAACCCCATTTCTTACACCCCTACATTTCAAAAACAAATATGCAATTAATCGATGAACTATATTTATAAAAACAGGATACTAACCTCTGAAGAAAGTGAAGTCACAGAATTAGGGAAGAAGAAGTTTCGGGTCGGGTCCTGTAAGATGGACCGAGTGGAACCGGGCGATAAGGAACCGAAGACCGAACCTAGGAGTAGGGTTTCATGTCGGTTCTGATTTTATGTAGGGTTCGGGTTCGGGTCGGGTCGGGTTTGGGTCGGGTCGGGTTTGGACCTATGCTCACCCCTACACAGCCCAACTACTCCATCCGATTTACACCACCACCCGACCCACTCTCAATCACCACAACCACAACCAGAACCACAACCACAACCACACCCACACCTGCCTACACATACTATCCCGACCCCACCTCCTGCCCCAACCCATCCAGCCCCAGCCCACACAACCCGCACTATACACACACGCTGAATGAGCGGAATTTTTAAACCTAAACACCCTCTAAACCTACACGCCACTACAAGCACACCTACCATTTTACCCATCCCCAAGAACCCAACCGATGTCTTGACCATTCCGGAATAGTATTCTGCCATGACTACCAAGTACAATGCATTAATTAGAAATGGTACATGGGAGTTAGCACCTCGCTTACCTAACATGAATATTGTACGGAGTATGTGTTTGTTTAAACATAAATACAGGTCGGATGGCACGTTGGAGCGCTATAAAGCACGTTTTTGTTTGTAATGGTCGGTTACAACAGTTGGGCTTTGATTGTGGGGAGACGTTTAGTCCCGTGGTAAAACCTGCCACTATTCGAACTGTGCTGTCCATCGCTTTATCTAAGGGTTGGTTCGTTCACCAGTTGGATGTCATCAATGCCTTCCTCCATAGGAACTTAAACAAGATAGTTTACATGTAGCAACCTATGGGATTTCGGGATAAAAATTTTCCAGATTATGTATGTCTTCTGAAAAAATCACTATATGGGCTCAAACACGCACCCCGGGCTTGGTCTCAATGATTCACCGACCACGTTTTGACATTGGGCTTTCATCACAGCAGATGCTATGCTTCTTTATTTGAACTTCACCAGGGTCATGACACAACATTCTGATACTCTTCAAAAGCGTCTTAATTTTGGCAAAGGTTGCTAGTGAGTTTGCCATGAAAGAATTGAGCCCTCTCAGCTACTTTCTGGGTATTTGGGTCTCTTGTAGTGCAAACACCATGTTTTTATCGAAGCAGTCTTATGCCACTGACATTATTCCTCGTGGCGGTATGCAATCCTGCAACCCAGTGGCCACTCCTGTTGACACTAATGCTAAGCTCAGTGCCACGTCCAGTGCTCTTTTTCATGACCCCACTTTATATCGTAGCCTGGCCGGTGCTCTGCAATATTTAACTTTTACCTTACCAGATATTACTTATGTAGTTTAGCATATTTGTATACATATGCACTCGCGTGTGTTGATCATTGGAATGCATTGAAACGCGTCATACGGTATATTACGGGCACTTCTTCTTTTAGCCTGTCACTAGGTTCCTCTCCGAATACCTCTATGGTTTCTTATACGGACGCCGACTGGGCAGGTTGTCCTGATACACGGTATTCCGCTAGTGGATTCTGCATTTATTTTGGCGACAATCTTATCTCCTTGTCGTCCAAGCGTCAACCCACGGTCTATCATTCCAGTGCCGAAGCAGAATATCGTGGCATTGCTAACGTCGTTGCTGAGATATGTTGGTTACGCAACCTTCTTCTCAAGCTCTCCATTCCCATCTCACGGGCTACCATGGTTAACTATGATAATGTAAGCGCTATCTACTTGTCCAGAAATCCAGTGCAACACCAGAACACAAAGCATATTGAATTAGACATTTATTTTGTTCGAGAAGAAGTCCAGCGGGGTCTTGTTCGCATTCTTCATGTCCCGTCACGGAACCAATAGCCGATATCTTTACAAAGGGATTGCCTCGCATATTATTTGAAGACCTCAGATTCAGTCTCAGCATCCGGTCTCCTCCCGCTTCGACTGCGGGGGTATAATAGCATTACGTATATTTGGCAATTATTGTATAGTGATTAATGTAATTATCTGTAACCATAATTAGGCGATACACTTTGTATTATTTATACCGAGTATTATCAATAACAAAGACACGAGTCATATTCCATTAGATGATCATAAGAGCATCAATGTACAATGGTTCATTCATTCAAAATTCCAAACCTACCACATCATTCTAAACCACAGCCATTTCAAACTCACATTTCTTATAACAATAAACCACTCTAATTAAAGCTCCACCTCACACCCCGTTATTAAACAAAAAACATATATTAAGGGGCTATTTGGTTGATTAAGTGTTGAATGATTAAGAGGTCTGAATGGTTAAGCATTAAATCATTAAGTTGGACCTCTTAATGGTTAGTTTTCTTATCCCGCATTGGTAGAAGAGCCTCATTAAGGTCCAGCCTAGTTCAATGCTTAATGATTCAGTGCTTAATGGTTCAGCAACATCCCAAATCTTAATGGTTCAACCTTAACCATTCCATTCAGAAGCTGAAACAAACGCGTTGAATGCTAAATCATTCAGCACTGAATGGGTCAGAGCCTCATTAAGAGGCTTACCAAACAACCCCTAAATATTGCATGTGTGTGTGGCCCCCACCATTGGATTCCAAATCCGTCCGGTATTCTAGACCAAACACTTGGTTTGGAATTCTAAACCCACTTCTTCAATGGTTCACTTGTAGGAAAGCAAAGTTTGTAATTCCAAACCTGAGCAACCCACACCATTGTGGACGCTTTAAATATATTATGTCACCAAAATGATAGTAGTTTCAATTTCGGACCACTGGGGATATATATATGGTTAACACCTGATTCGACTTAGCTTATGCCTCACTTACATGACGAGTGAAATCACACTGATTAGAAGGGGTTTAGCTTGTTCTTCAAAGAAAAGTCTACGGCTTCTAATTTGTTGTGACATATATTTTTAGGTAATGTCCTCAATCAAGTTATAAGGGAGCGTTGAGTTGAGAATAGATCTTATGAGACTTAAAATGTTGTAAAATAACTATATATTAACTTTCGTAAGTACCGGTATTGATCAATACTTGTACCCAATAAAATATCATATTCTAATGATATTTTATATACTTGAATACATTTTTAGGAAAATTTATAGAAATTAAACAAAAAACAGTAATTTCACACCACATATAAAAAATGTATTTAATACTTAATAGTGACTATATCCTGAAAATACAAATACGTTGAACAATATTTATACATCAAACAAGTACTCCCAAGCTTTATTTTTATATATATATATATTTTTTTTTGCAATACAACAATCAATCAATCAATAATATTCAAAACAGAATCCCATCCCAAAATATGTACAAGTCAAGAAACACGACGACAACTCTTCTATTTCCATGGCCTAATGGAAAGAACTATAATGGCAATGATGATCAACAACAAAAGAAACCCAAAAAAGGTCCATTTTCTAGTGTTCAATTGTGTCTTCCTAGCCACTTGCAACTGTTGTGCACCACCTCGAACAAACGAGTTTGCGCGGTTCACGTGGCTTTCGATGTCGTCCAATTGCTCTCCTTGGGTCTCAACCAACACGGCCATGTCCATGAATACTTGATGCAGTTCCTTAAGGTTTCTCTCTATTACTGTCACAGCATCATGTCTTTCTTGTATTTCGAGTATTGTTTCCATCACCTGCCCTCTCCCTTGTTCCTGGATCGCTTTCTGTAAAAATGTCTCGCTTTGTCCGGTTGATATTAGGTTATCAACTGTGGCCTCGTCCGCGTTTTCTCCGGTGACAGTGTAGTACCTATTTGAAAAATATATATATAGTTGTGGTTTATTGTAATCAGGAGATATGATTTTATCAGGCTTCGGTTGTAATTATTTTTGTTGTATTTCTATTTATTAGGACTATTCACAATCCGCTTCACCCGCTTTTGACGAAAATTTTGGGCTGAACATTAACTATGGTTATAGAGAAATATAAACCAAACCTGCGTGGTTGCTTGGTCGGCCTAACCGGCTAACTTACTCGGTTTTGACGAAGATTTTGGGCCAACGTGATAACTGCGATTCGAGAAAATTCAAACCGAACAGGCCGCTTTTCACGGTTTTGAGTGTCACTACAAGAATTCGAAGCATTAGCGACGACATTTGTCGTCGCTAATAAGGTCAAAAATCGTCGCTAATAGTATTAGCGACGACATGTCGGGTGGCGAGATTTGGGTTGGGCGTGAGATGAGAAGCAGGTGAAAGAGAGGGAAGGTGATTGTTTTGTTTTGGAATAAATGAGGAAGATGGGAGGGAAGGGGAAATAAAGAACCCGCCCTTTTTTTCGGGTGTTGTACTTTTATTTCCAGCCATCAGATGATAAATATCAAACGGTCTAAATCCTTTCAGAAAAAGTAACCAGCCAGCTGTGTTGTTTTGAGCAATAGCGACGACGTCGTCGCTAAAGCCGTCGTCGCTATTGCTCAATATTCTTGTAGTGTGTTAAGTTTGGTTGGACAAATAAAAAATATTTTAAAAAACATATAACTTTTTATCGTACTTATACGTAATTTCAATCATATATTATTTTAAAATATCGTTTTGTAGTTCTTAAATTTGTATTACTATCTAATATTTCATCTATTTAACTCGTCTAATACGCTCGTTACCAACCTAGAACACACACTTAACTTTACATTAAAAAAATATTAAATGACCGGTCGTGTAACAACTATTTCAACATTTCAAAACATAATCTGAACATTAAACCGGCAAATTTTAAAATCAACCCGTGAACCAAACCATAAATATTTCATTCAGATCGATCTTTATTTCTTCGGTTTGGAAGGTTTAATCAGTACTACATCCGTCCAAATTTAGATTTTCATCTTTCTATTTTTTGTTGTCCCAAATTAAATGTCCATTTTCAAAAATAAAAATACAATTTTCAGTTTTGCACATAAAAGACAAAACACTATTGTTATTTTATAACATACAAACAAAAGATTTCTTAATATGTGTGTTTGTGGACCTTTGACATCTAAATTGGGACGGATAAAGTATTAATTAAAACTTTATGATCACCCAACTATATATAGTTGATCAACACTTTCACTATCCTATATTACCTTCGCTGAACGGTTTCTCGATGCTCGGACGCCATTTTCTGTCGAAGCTCAGTGAACGCTTTCATCGACGATTGGAGTTGCTTCCTGAGTCCATTAACCACAGAGATACGCGTACGATCAGTTGAGCTCCCCGGTCCACATCCTGGGAGGCTGCGATTAGCGTCACTGGACTGATCTAGCGCTTCTAAACGATTCTTAATAAGTTTCGCCTTTTTGAGAGACAAAGCGACATCGTTGTCCATCTTAGTTCTAAGGTTTTTGATCGCGTTCGCGTTGTATAACGTTTTGCTTTGTTCATTTGCTTCTTGTAGGTGATTATGAAGAGTTTCCAAACCTTTTAACTCTTCCTTAATCTCCGCTACATCTCCAAAGAACTTTTCGAGGTTTGTTCCTTCGGTTGCGGCCGCGTTCCCCATCTCTATGTCCGCTACTCGGCCTCCGGAGAATGATCGAGAGAGTAGGTCGTTCATTTTGAATTATGTAACTATGTGAAATCAAAAGTGAATAGGAATATAGATTTTGTTGCAATATTTGATTTAGAAGGTGAGATTTTATAAGATTAATATGGAAAAAACGCGGTTGAGTTCATAGATGGCTGGCCAAAACATGGGGAAAACTAGACTAAGTCTTAAGTTATGGCTGGACTTCTGAGGCCAAATGTCAATATTTAAAACCTTGTGAGAATTGTTAATTATTATCTTAATTTTAATTTCCATGTGATTAAGTCAAAGTAATTATTTCTAGAAACATTAACTCGATCAAGGGGTCTTGGTGAAACTTTGACCCATGGGTATTATATTGTTGAAGGAAGAAGATACTTAGAAAATGTGTGATTCACACAAAGGAAAGATATTGGAAGGGGATGGTGTCAATATTTACAAAGAATCTTGAAAGTAAGGTTTACTTCATGTTACATTGTATATAACAATGGTTTTGTTTCATATTTGATTAATGATGGTTTGAAATTTGGACTGGTTTGTTTTACTAGTTTATTGGTTGGGCTGATTGAACGTTTAATTATTTTTAGAAAGGTTTATGTGGATAGACAGTGTACTAGTTTTTATTTCGGGCGTCCCGGGTTGAAATATCTAATATGACATAATAAAATATCTAATATGCCAACATAATTAATGACTTGCCAATATATGATTAATGAATATTATTATTATTATTATTATTATTATTATTATTATTATTATTGTTATTTATTTATTTATTTTAAACAAATCTCTGTCATAAGTTATCATAATCTAATATAAAAAAAACGAATCTCTGCGCAGGGGTATAAATCTAGTGCCATTACAAAATATTATATAACTAGATTTATACCCCGGGAGCGTCCCGGGTTGAGAAATCTAATATGACATATCAATTTTACATACGAAATAGACTGATGCGCTTTACAGTTACATGCAGGAAAGCTTTGGGTAGCACCTAACCTAAAACAATTAACAATGTATCTCCAATGTTAACGTCTAACCTTAAACAATGTATAACTCTAATATTAAAACCTAACCTAAATAATGTTCAGCTCCAATGCTAACATATGTTGTACATAGAATTCATATTTACTGGTTTGAACATAATTAACGACTTCCCTATACATGATTAATGAATAACCTGAACACTTTGTGTTTTTTTTCCTGTATGAACAAAACCCCACAATAAATAGTCGTTTGTTTCTCCGTTTTTTATATAGCACATTGGAATCGTTGAAAAAAATAATAAAACACTCATTAATTTGGTCCTTTTTTTCTCCATTTTTATATATCACTATGGTACTCATTGGAAAGATAATAAAACACTCGTTAATTTAGTGTAATTTTTTTCTTTAAAAAATCATGTATATAAAAGATATTAACGTTTAAAAATTATGGGAGGAAACATGAGAAAAAAATCTAATTTTGTTTTTAAATCTTTTTTCCTAAAATATATCAATAAGTAAATCTTTTATTTTAAATTCTATGATATGTATATCTTGTATAGGGTTTTAATTAATTTTATTATTAGATTTTAATAATAAAAACAAAATAAAAAAAATATAAACACTTTCACCTCATTATGTCACATTCAAGGGAGGGTTGAGGCCACCATTAAATGCCACATCATTTAATTTCAATTCTTTTATTAATAGTTATTGATTATAGATGTCAAATGAATTCGGAAGTTTGTAATCGATCATTCTTAAAAGAACTAACATGAAATAAGGAAAAAAAGTTATTTATTGAAATATCGAACGCATTAGTCTAAGAGTTATGTGATGCGTTAAAAAATTCATGGGTATATGATCGAGTATATAGTTCGGGTATTTGAGTTTGTGGTTTCGGGTAATTGGGTCGGGTATCACCTAATCCCAGGCCCGACCCAAACCTACAATTTTTTTTAAACTAATCTCAAACCTGACACAATACCTGTCGGATTACAAAAAATAGTCGTTTTTTTTCTCCGTTTTTATATAGCACTATGGTACTCGTTGGAAAGATAATAAAACGTTTGTTGGAAAATAATAAAGGTTTAATATTTACATTTAGTCGATTAGATATTTAATAGATTATGTTAAACCATATTTAAACCATATTTATTCCTTTTTTTAATTGGTCTAGAGTTGCCACATCACATCCTATGTGACATCTCTCAAATGAGAGATTGTATAATATTATAACATGTAGGATTATTAGCTTTGCAATATATATATATACTAGCTTTTATCCCAGGAGCGTCCCGGGGTTGAAAAATATAACAATTCTAATAATACTAATACTAATAGTAATAATTATTACCCTTGTAACTAAATAAATAAAAAAATAACATTGCTATAAGGTGACACCATGTGTTGCAGTATTGCGCGATTCTTTCTCCTAGCTTCTCTTGATGAAGTATACCTATGCATCTTTAAAAGAGTAAAATTCCAATGAAAGCACGGCGATTGAGCTGAATTTCAACATCGTAGATAAGAACCTGGTTTAAAAGAAAAAACATTATTAATGAATAACCTGAACACTTTGTGTTTTTTTTCCTGTATGAACGAAACCCCACAAAAAATAGTTGTTTTTTTCTCCGTTTTTATATAGAACTATGGTACTCATTGGAAAGATAATAAAACGCTCGTTAATTTGGTGTAACTTTTTTCTTTAAAAAATATCGTATATAAAAGATATTAACGTTTAAAAATTATGTGAGGAAAATAAGAAAGAAAAATTTTAATTTGTTTTTAATTTTTTTTTTCTAAAAATAACTCAATTTAAATTTAATATATTAGGTTTTATATTATTATTTATTTATTTTTAATTTGCCACATGGCATGACACATGGCACACTCAAGGAGGAGAATGCCTCCTTAAATATCATGTCATTAAAATGGCTTTTTTAGGCCTTCATTGAATGTCACCTCATCAATATTGAATTCTTTTCTTATAAGTTATAGATATAGATTATAGATATATATATAGATATAGACATGGGCGGACCTACACTTATTTCAAAGGGTGCGGGCGCCCACCTTGAAAAAAAAATTAGTGTCTATATATACGCGTTTATCCCGTCCGCACCCCATAAATTTTTTCAATCGCACCCCTTGGATTTTTTTAAATCGAGGAAAAGCAAGGAAACAAGCATTCCTCTCCCCCTTTATAAGTCTTGAAACTAAATCTGCGATCCATACGTTTGGTAGAAAGGTTGGTGTGTACATATTTTCCCTGTTTTTTGTTTCGGCAAGCAACAACTTTGTGAAAATGTTGCAGGTCTCTCTTAATTTGATGTGAAGAAAATGAGCTATTTGTTTTTTTTTAAGTGTAAGATGTTAAAATTTGTAAAAGTATGGTGACAGACAAAGTCTACGTTAACTTTTAATATGTTTTTCTTTTTATTTAATTTCTTTTTACTTTATTTTACTTATCCTTTCGTTTAGTTTATTGTCTATTTTTTATGAGGTTCAATAAGATTCTATGTAGATAAGATCAAGTATAATGAGTGAGACTATAGTCTAGTGTAGATAATACAAATGAATCTAACTATTCATTTCGATTCTAGATATGTAAATCTAGAAATTTGAAAACCATTTTAATGAGATAACATCTGAGTTACTTGTTTGTATTAATAGCTTGAGTTCTTGTGATAATTTTGGTGTGTTTGATGTTCCAAAAGTTCTACGATTAGCCGAGATGTATCCACAACTTTAGATTTTAGAATTTTGTTATGCATATCTAACGACGTTTAAATTACTTTTGGTTTTTGGTTTTCTCTTGTTGATTAATTTTAGTATTATTATTTTTAGTACACGAGTCGACCCAACCGGACCCAACCCAACCCGGACCACCTAATGGATAAACGACCCAGAGGCTTAGAGATCCGCACCCCATGAAAAAAAATTATCGGTCCGCCACTGGATATAGATGTGCTATTACCATATTAAGTTTTTGGTCGCTATGTTTTGTTTATTACACCATTGGCCCATCGTTGTTTAGTCGTGTGTAAGACTTATGCTCCTAGAGGGAAGGGACCTAAAAAATACTGTTAGAATTTAAAAAAAAAAAAAATACTAAAATACCTTTACTATCAATGCAGCTTAAGTTACTTGTACTGACGATAAGTTATTGGTTCTAATAGCATAGCATATTTATAGTAAAGATTGTTAATATATTTGGGGGAAAGATTCTGTATAAAGTGTTTTTTGGTAAGAACTGTGAGAATCAAAGGAGTGTATTTTTTTTTAATTTTTTTTTTCGAAATTTTTTTTCCCATATTGTTAAACAATTATTATAGTATAGAAAACTAAAAAAAAAATGGTATAAAGTAATTACGTATAGATTAATTACATAATTACTCTAGTGTAAACTAATTAATTTACTTTAATGACGTAATTACACTAAAAAAAATTTAATTTTTTTTGTATTATTCATCTTGAAAGTATGTTTAATCACATGGGAAAAAAATTCTAAAAAAAATTTACCCCCTTTGGTTCTCACAGTTCTTACCGAAAAACACTTTGTATTTGATCTTTACTCTAAGTATATGTTTATCTCTTCTCTAATTATAGGGATTACATTGTATTATAAAAATGAATGAATAATAGAAGAGAGGCAAGGATTCTATTCCAATATGATATCAAGAGGCCATTAACCCTAATACTCTTCTTCCTCTTTCCTTCGATCCCACCTCCTTTTTTTTCTTTCTGCCGCATGAACCCTCGGCAATCACTGACCACTGTCAGTTGATTTAACCTTCTGTCCCACCTAGTACCTTCCGCTTGTCTTCTAGCACATCATGTCGACTGAACCCATTTCTTCCTCAACCCTCGTACCTTCTATAACAGTTGAATCTAAAGTTTACCCAGTCGCTACGGTTTCGAACATCAAGAATTTTGTCCCCATTGTTCTTGAAATCGAATCCTCCCAATACGCTACATGGGCCACCCTGTTCAAACTGCACTGCAAAGCCTTCATGGTGGATGACCACCTTAAACCACGATGTCACACCCTCAAAATCCACTTGCGGAGTTTTACCGCGAGGCGCATGACAAACCAGAATCCAAACCAACGATCACAATAAACAAGTCTAAATGAATATAAATGCAATTTCAAAACATAGTTTAAAATCCCGTTTACAGCGGAAGCTTATTCAAAAACAGTAACTCAACAATGAAATAATAGTTCAACGTTCAAAAGACCATGCAACCCTAGTTAGACGCCGTGCAGACGCGTGCGCCCTAGTCCAGTCGTGCTACCTTAGCGACCTGAGAAAACATGTAAAAGTTTACGTCAGCACAAAAATGCTGGTGAGTTTACAGGTTTTGTATCCAAGTACCAAGTCCACCTGTCCATACTATAACAAATCGAAAACCAGTATACGCTAGCTAGGCGTACGTTTTGTTACTACCACGATTGGAAAACCATTACTAACTCGAATACCAGATGTTGTGCCCGAAAAGTACCAATTGTTCCTGTTGTTCCTGTTTGAGACAATATGCACTCGCCCGGCCCTCCAAGCCGACGAGCGGGGTTGGTCACTCCCAATAGCGCTATTCACATTTCCCCGTTGTGCAAACCCGCACATTCATGGTTCCCCCCGGGACTTCCAAAGATCGTGTAGTACACAATAGAAACCCATAGTATGACAGTAGTTACCAAATAATTGTTTTAACACATGTTTTCTCCCCCGAAAGTATAAAACCAGTTTAAAAGAGGGGCCGTAAACTCACCTTAAGTTGCGTTACTCCTTAACCCGAGTAAACTCAGCTGCTATGCTAGTCCCGTAAAGCGGCGATCTAACATACGACAGTTACAAGTACTTAGACAAATAACCCGCAGGTTAATTAGTCCCTAGATGTCCAGGCCATAACCAAGTTCGTTTGAAAACACCGTGACTGTTTAACTGACCCAAAGTACAAGACTCGACATCCCATTGGTGACCCGAGACTCCCCGTGTTATGTTTACGCTCCACAACATACAATAACGCATTCACACTTAACATACGTTAACGCACAACAAGTTATAGCACATAGTTCACGTATCACCGAATTACATCCAAATATATGTTACCAAGTTATTAGACATGTTACGGGGTTCCTAGCATGTTACTACATGTTAAATCGGGTCTCGGAATGCTAATTTACACTTACAGCAGCAGTACACGCGATTAGGAAAAGTCAACTAGCATTTAGGTTGGTCAACTAGCAATTAGAAACCCTGCTCGCCTCTATTATAGGCGATTAGGAGCTAATCACCTGATCTTACTAGCAATTGGGGCTAATCACCTGAACTTACTAGCAATTAGGGCTAATCACCCCAACTGTCACACGAGTAGGGCTGGCAATGGGTAACCTGTTAAGACACGATAAGACCTGTTTGACTGAAAAGTACACTATTTGATTTTTTGACTTTTTTTAATACTTAGAATTAAGAGGCAAAAATCTTTCATTTCCCTTTTTTGGTACATAAAACATAAAACTGTGTTATAAACATGAGATATAAATGAGTTAAACGAGTCGTGTTCATGTTTAGAACTTGATTGTTCGCGCGCGTCAGAGACCTGTTAACCTGTTAGGGACACGATTTGCCAGCCCTACACACGAGTAGGCCTCTACTCGCCTGAGTTATAGGCGATTAGCACCCTACTCGCCTATAACATAGGCGATTAGGAATGCTACTCGCCTGTAACCTTGCTGTTCCGGTTTTTCGCGCGTTTAACGCTCCAAATCAGATCCAGAACGTGTGTAACCACCCAATATCATCCCAAACACTATCCTAAACATGTTTAACCCAAAATCCTTCGTTTAACCTCGTATAATCAGTCCTGCATGCAACCAAGTAATCCAAACACCATTCACATAGCATGCAACATCATACTAACACGCGTAATCATAACCCTAATATCCAATTACTGAGATTTCTATCATCATACTATCAATATCAATTCTGATCTAACATAATAACATATCAAATCATCATCATGAATCATAAAAATCCTAGCTTTCTAATCATACACACCCATAACGCATGTATATTAGTTATAATCCGATTAACAACCCTTATTGACGATTTTCAGAAAGCTTTTTCGTTTAAGAACAGGTCTGGACCATTAGGGATTGATTAAAAACGTTTATAAAGATTTATGGATGAAAACCAAACCTTAGGATTATGAAAGAATGATGATTCAAGCTTGAAACCTTGTGTTTTGATCAAAAATCGCCTTCCAGAGGTTGTTTATGTGTTGGGGCGGGTTATGGGACGACTAGGGTTGGTATAATGAAGTTTAGGAGGTTAAGTATGGTATTTATAGTCGTTTTTAGTCGTCCAGCCCGTTACTAGCGAGTGTGCAGCAGTTTCATGCGATTAGGGCTGCTAATCGCATGAATGTTCATGTGATTGGGCCTAATCGCCCCTACATACACACGAGTAGCCCTCTACTCGCCTATAATGTTCCCTACTCGCCTCCCCTATGGGCGATTAGGCTTCCTAATCGCCTGTAGGGGTTAATTTCGTGTGTTTTGCGCGTTAAACCCCGTTTTAACATATGTTAACACATATTCACGTACCGACAAGTCACATAATGATTGTAAACACATAACACAAGTAAATACACATATTTACACTCGTTCACCAATTCCCGGGACTCGAGACTCGTACGTTCCGTATGCCCTGACGATCCTACAATTCGTCACCGTTTGTACACTTGGTTAAGGACTGACATCTAACGAACCTTTAGACCAACATCCAATGATCTTCTAGACTAACCAATAGTTCCCGAACCATAACCCGACTTAACTAAACCAGTTAAGTACAACATACGCGTGACTCGCTAAGGTAGACTTCCATCTAGACAACGTTGTTAACCAGAATTTGCCGGGTGTCACATCATCCCCACGTTAAAAGAATTTTCGTCCCGAAAATTGCACAAGTACCAAAAGGACAAAAGAAATAACGAAGGAAACAAACAAAAAGATAGAAACCAAAAGAGAGATTTACCCGAGTTGTCACATCATCCCCACGTTAAAAGGAATCTCGACCCGAGATTCATTCAGCTGCAGAAGAGACATGTCTCGACTCGAACGCTTCCTTAGGAAAAAGATGAGGATACTTAGACTTCATCTGATCCTCCCGTTCCCACGTATACTCCGGTCCCCGGTTCGAGTTCCACCGAACCTTAACGATATGAATCTTGCTGTGACGTAGGCTACGAATCTTGTAATCAAGGATCTCCACAGGTTCTTCCACAATCCGAAGACGATCATCAATCTTGATCTCTTCTAGTGGAACGATGAGAGACTCGTCAGCCAGACACTTCTTCAAGTTTGACACGTGAAAGACGTTATGTACGTTACCGAGCTCCGTCGGTAGATCAAGTCGATATGCCACCGGCCCAATCCGTTCCAGGATCGTAAATGGGCCGACATACCGCGGATTGAGTTTGCCACGCTTCCCAAAGCGTATGACGCCCTTCCACGGTGAGACTTTTAGAAGTACCTTGTCATTGACTTGGAATTCCAGTGGTTTGCGACGCTGATCAGCATAACTCTTTTGCCGGTCCCGTGCCGCCGCCAACCGATTACGAATCTGTACGATCTTTTCCGAAGTTTCGTACACTAGTTCAGGCCCAGTGAGTTGACTCTCACCCACTTCAGCCCAACAAAGAGGAGAACGGCATTTCCGTCCGTACAGTGCTTCGAACGGAGCAGCCTTGATGCTCGTGTGATAACTGTTATTGTACGAGAATTCTACTAACGGCAGATGAGCTTCCCAACCCTTTCCAAAATCGATCACACATGCCCGCAGCATGTCTTCTAAAGTTTGAATCGTGCGCTCACTCTGACCGTCAGTCTGTGGATGATAAGCCGTACTCATGTCTAGTTGGGTACCCAAAGCCTTGTGCAAAGACTTCCAGAAGTGAGAAGTAAAATGGGAGTCACGATCCGAGATAATAGAAACTGGCACCCCGTGCTTAGAAACAACTTCCTTCAAGTAAAGACGAGCCAAACGATCCATGGTGTCGGTCTCCTTAATGGCAAGAAAATGAGCTGATTTCGTCAACCGATCGACAATCACCCATATCTTGTCATTCCCGCTTGGTGATTTAGGAAGTTGTGTGACAAAATCCATAGTAATCCGTTCCCATTTCCATTCCGGAATTTCAGGTTGTTGCAAGAGACCCGACGGTTTCTGGTATTCCACCTTGACCTTAGCACAGGTCAAGCATTTGCTCACGTATGAGGCTATGTCCGACCTCATGTTTGGCCACCAGTAAAGCACCTTCAGATCTTGGTACATCTTATCCGAACCAGGATGAATAGAATACCGGACTTATGAGCCTCATCAAGGACAAGCTCCCGTAGTCCCCCGAATAAAGGAACCCATATACGTTCTGCGAAATAGTGCAGGCCATCAGGCCTTCGCTCTAGGTGCTTGTCGGCACCGTGCATAGTTTCAGCTTTAAGGTTTTCCTCCTTCAAAGCTTCTAACTGGGCAGAACGGAGTTGATCAGGTAAGGATGAATGAATGGTGAGCTGCAATGCCCGAACGCGACGAGGTTTAGTAGATTCCTTCCTGCTCAAGGCGTCTGCTACAACATTCGCCTTGCCAGGATGATACTTAATAGCACAATCATAGTCGTTCAGAAGTTCAATCCAACGACGCTGCCGTATGTTCAAATGTTGTTGGTCGAAAATATGTTGGAGACTCTTGTGATCGGTGTAGATGGTGCATTTGGTACCGTACAAGTAATGTCTCCAAATTTTCAATGCGAAAACCACTGCACCCAACTCTAAATCATGAGTTGTGTAGTTCTTCTCGTGCACTTTGAGTTGACGAGAAGCATACGCAATCACTTTCTCGCGTTGCATCAACACGTAACCGAGACCATGAATAGAAGCATCACAGTAAACAACAAAATCATCAGGGCCCTCAGGTAAAGACAAAATAGGAGCAGAACACAATTTAGACTTCAATTCTTCAAACGCTGACTCTTGTGGTTCACCCCAGTCGAACTTCCTATCCTTCTGAGTGAGAGTGGTGAGGGGTTGAGCAATCTTCGAGAACCCCTGAATGAAACGACGATAGTAGCCCGCAAGGCCTAGGAATTGCCGCACCTCAGTTGGCGTCTTTGGTGCTCCCCAGTCCTTGATTGCTTCGATTTTAGCTGGATCGACATGAATCCCTAGTTCATTAACCACATGTCCTAGGAATTGAACTTCGCGTAACCAAAAGTCACACTTTGAGAACTTGGCGTAAAGTTGTTCCCGTCGCAAGAGTTCCAAAACTAACCGCAGATGTTCCCCGTGTTCGGTCTCGTTCTTGGAGTAGATCAGAATGTCATCAATAAATACAATGACGAATTTGTCCAGATATGGTTTACAGACGCGGTTCATCAAGTCCATGAAAACCGCCGGTGCATTCGTGAGACCGAAAGGCATGACCAAGAATTCGAAATGGCCATAACGTGTTCGAAAGGCAGTCTTGGCAACGTCAGCCTCCCTGACGCGCAGCTGGTGATAACCGGACCTCAAGTCGATCTTGGAATAATAACTAGAACCCTGAAGCTGGTCGAATAGATCATCAATACGTGGAAGAGGGTAACGATTCTTGACGGTCAATTTGTTCAGTTCTCTGTAGTCTACACACAATCGGAAACTTCCATCCTTCTTCTTAACAAATAAAATCGGGGCTCCCCAAGGGGAAGAACTTGGCCGGATGAAACCCTTGTCCAAGAGTTCCTGTAACTGACTAGACAACTCCTGCATCTCGGGAGGTGCAAGACGGTAGGGGGCCCGAGCAATAGGAGCAGCCCCTGGTACAAGATCAATACCGAACTCGACTTGATGATGAGGAGGAAGACCAGATAAATCATCGGGAAAAACATCAGGAAACTCGCGTACCACCGGGATGTCGTCAATCTTCTTCTCATCACTAGAGGAAACAGATAAAAGCGCCAAAACGGCTGGATAACCCTTTCGAAGACACTTAAGGGCTTTCATGCTAGAGATGATGTTTAGTGGAACACCACCCTTGATACCGTACACAGAAAGGAATTCTCCATCAGGGAGAGGAATCCGAATAACCTTATCGTAACAGACAATCTCCGCGCGATACAAAGATAACCAATCCATTCCTACCACAACGTCAAAACTACCCAAAGGTACCGGCATAAGGTCGATGGGGAACGATAAACCCGACAACTCTAATTGACACTCCCGAAGAACACTAGTAGCTTCAATCGTTTTACCGTCGGCCAACTCAATAATATACTTGGTCTCTAATGGTACGGGTACTACATCTAGCAGTCGACTAACATCCATGGATACAAAACTCTTGTCGGCACCAGAATCAAATAACACACTAACAGAACGATTATTGAGAAGAAACGTACCGGTGACTGTGTCAGGGTCCTGTCTAGCCTCAGCGGCTCCAATGACGAAGGCACGTGCATTTCTGCCGCCGCCCCCGTTGTTCCCATTACTGTTGCTTCCACCCTGCTTCAGTTTTGGGCAATCCTTTTTGTAATGCCCAGTGTCGCCACAGTTGTAGCACCATTGTCTTCCTGTAGTCCCTTGAGTAGTCGGAGCTGAGCTGTTAGTTGGAGCCTGAGTCGATGGAAGTGTAACCCGACAATCTTTAGCATAATGCCCAATTCGCTGGCAGCGGTGACAACGGTTACTGTCGCAGTTCCCTTGATGATGGCGTCCACACTTGTTGCATTTGGGCAGTTTTCCCGCATAACCACCCTGCTTGTTACCCGAAAAGAAGAAGAACCCCCATTGTCGAACTTCTTATTCTGCTGTGCTGGTCCAGATCCCTTCCCGTCATTTTCCCACTTGCGCTTGTTGTTCTCTGGGGCTTTAACAGTCGAACCCTTCGCAGGCAAAATACCCTCATTCACTTTTAAGTTGGTCATCCTATGGGCCGATCGAACTACCTCTGCATACGTAGGATGATTTCTCGCAGCCACTAACCCTGCAATTTCCGGTACTAACCCTGAGACATAGTGTTCAATCCTACGGTATTCTGGCACATGCAAATCAGGACACAGCACTGCCAACTCATTCCGCCTCACAGTATACTTCTCAATTTCCGACCCAGTCATCTTGAGGTTCCACACCTCATGCTCCAGCTTCTGTACCTCTTCCCTCGGACAATACTCACGCTTCAGCAACTGCACAAAATTCTCCCATGGCATAGCATATGCCTCCCCAATACCCATATTCTGGGTGATACCATTCCACCAAGTCAATGCCACATCCTGGAATAACGCAGCTGCATACTTTACCCGATCTTCTGGGAGACAGTTACACATCAGAAATACTGACTCCACTTTCTCCAACCACCTAAGCAAGCTCACCGCACCCTCAGTGCCAGAGAATTCCTGGGGCTTACAGTCCCGGAACATCTTGTAGGTGCACATGGGTGGGGGTGGGTCAACAGGACCACCTGAAATGAAACGTATGAGAAACCAAAAGTAACGTAAACAAGGTTCACCAATGAGGCAAAGAAAATGGATGAATCAACTTACCACCACCGTTGTGCCCTAACTGAAAGGCAGCTTGGAGCAAGTTGTTCAGATCAGCCTGCGATAGGTTAATACCTCCACCACGACCACCAGCACCACCGCGACCACCACCACGTCCACCATTGCGACCACCTCCACGTCCTCCACGCACTCCAGACATGATTCTGGCAGAAAGAACGAGAAAATTTAGTTTCGCAGTTAAAGATAACCACTAATGTTCACAAGATCAAAGCTAGATCCAATCCAGGACTATCCCCTCAAACCCAGAGCTCACTAGGGCTTCCATGCATTTCGGTTTATGATTTTGTGTGCACCCAAAATGATAAACCGCTCTACATGGTCCTCCAAGTGTTCTCCTAGTTCAAAGTTCAAATCACCGAACATAGACTCTTAGCTACCCACCGAATACTACGGTAGTTTATGGCAAGTGTTTCTATTGGAGTACGAAAGGGAGATGTCCGAGCCTTGGACAAATCTCAAGAGCACACGAGTTACTCCAATAGACTACACTGCCTAGAAACAAGTAACCCAACCTAAGATAGAACGGATGATGTAACGTAGAAAGACCAACGATTTAGAGATACCCCGACAATACCATACGTAAACCACTATAACGTTTAGTACCATGTGATCGTCTAGTGTGTGCGACTCGGCTATAGACTAGACTCTACATGCAGTCCTAGTTCACTATAACCATTGGCTCTGATACCAATCTGTCACACCCTCAAAATCCACTTGCGGAGTTTTACCGCGAGGCGCATGACAAACCAGAATCCAAACCAACGATCACAATAAACAAGTCTAAATGAATATAAATGCAATTTCAAAACATAGTTTAAAATCCCGTTTACAGCGGAAGCTTATTCAAAAACGGTAACTCAACAATGAAATAATAGTTCAACGTTCAAAAGACCATGCAACCCTAGTTAGACGCCGTGCAGACGCGTGCGCCCTAGTCCAGTCGTGCTACCTTAGCGACCTGAGAAAACATGTAAAAGTTTACGTCAGCACAAAAATGCTGGTGAGTTTACAGGTTTTGTATCCAAGTACCAAGTCCACCTGTCCATACTATAACAAATCGAAAACCAGTATACGCTAGCTAGGCGTACGTTTTTTACTACCACGATTGGAAAACCATTACTAACTCGAATACCAGATGTTGTGCCCGAAAAGTACCAATTGTTCCTGTTGTTCCTGTTTGAGACAATATGCACTCGCCCGGCCCTCCAAGCCGACGAGCGGGGTTGGTCACTCCCAATAGCGCTATTCACATTTCCCCGTTGTGCAAACCCGCACATTCATGGTTCCCCCCGGGACTTCCAAAGATCGTGTAGTACACAATAGAAACCCATAGTATGACAGTAGTTACCAAATAATTGTTTTAACACATGTTTTCTCCCCCGAAAGTATAAAACCAGTTTAAAAGAGGGGCCGTAAACTCACCTTAAGTTGCGTTACTCCTTAACCCGAGTAAACTCAGCTGCTATGCTAGTCCCGTAAAGCGGCAACCTAACATACGACAGTTACAAGTACTTAGACAAATAACCCGCAGGTTAATTAGTCCCTAGATGTCCAGACCATAACCAAGTTCGTTTGAAAACACCGTGACTGTTTAACTGACCCAAAGTACAAGACTCGACATCCCATTGGTGACCCGAGACTCCCCGTGTTATGTTTACGCTCCACAACATACAATAACACATTCACACTTAACATACGTTAACGCACAACAAGTTATAGCACATAGTTCACGTATCACCGAATTACATCCAAATATATGTTACCAAGTTATTAGACATGTTACGGGGTTCCTAGCATGTTACTACATGTTAAATCGGGTCTCGGAATGCTAATTTACACTTACAGCAGCAGTACACGCGATTAGGAAAAGTCAACTAGCATTTAGGTTGGTCAACTAGCAATTAGAAACCCTACTCGCCTCTATTATAGGCGATTAGGAGCTAATCACCTGATCTTACTAGCAATTGGGGCTAATCACCTGAACTTACTAGCAATTAGGGCTAATCACCCCAACTGTCACACGACTCACGAGTAGGCCTCTACTCGCCTGAGTTATAGGCGATTAGCACCCTACTCGCCTATAACATAGGCGATTAGGAATGCTACTCGCCTGTAACCTTGCTGTTCCGGTTTTTCGCGCGTTTAACGCTCCAAATCAGATCCAGAACGTGTGTAACCACCCAATATCATCCCAAACACTATCCTAAACATGTTTAACCCAAAATCCTTCGTTTAACCTCGTATAATCAGTCCTGCATGCAACCAAGTAATCCAAACACCATTCACATAGCATGCAACATCATACTAACACGCGTAATCATAACCCTAATATCCAATTACTGAGATTTCTATCATCATACTATCAATATCAATTCTGATCTAACATAATAACATATCAAATCATCATCATGAATCATAAAAATCCTAGCTTTCTAATCATACACACCCATAACGCATGTATATTAGTTATAATCCGATTAACAACCCTTATTGACGATTTTCAGAAAGCTTTTTCGTTTAAGAACGGGTCTGGACCATTAGGGATTGATTAAAAACGTTTATAAAGATTTATGGATGAAAACCAAACCTTAGGATTATGAAAAAATGATGATTCAAGCTTGAAACCTTGTGTTTTGATCAAAAATCGCCTTCCAGAGGTTGTTTATGTGTTGGGGCGGGTTATGGGACGACTAGGGTTGGTATAATGAAGTTTAGGAGGTTAAGTATGGTATTTATAGTCGTTTTTAGTCGTCCAGCCCGTTACTAGCGAGTGTGCAGCAGTTTCATGCGATTAGGGCTGCTAATCGCATGAATGTTCATGTGATTGGGCCTAATCGCCCCTACATACACACGAGTAGCCCTCTACTCGCCTATAATGTTCCCTACTCGCCTCCCCTATGGGCGATTAGGCTTCCTAATCGCCTGTAGGGGTTAATTTCGTGTGTTTTGCGCGTTAAACCCCGTTTTAACATATGTTAACACATATTCACGTACCGACAAGTCACATAATGATTGTAAACACATAACACAAGTAAATACACATATTTACACTCGTTCACCAATTCCCGGGACTCGAGACTCGTACGTTCCGTATGCCCTGACGATCCTACAAATCGTCACCGTTTGTACACTTGGTTAAGGACTGACATCTAACGAACCTTTAGACCAACATCCAATGATCTTCTAGACTAACCAATAGTTCCCGAACCAAAACCCGACTTAACTAAACCAGTTAAGTACAACATACGCGTGACTCGCTAAGGTAGACTTCCATCTAGACAACGTTGTTAACCAGAATTTGCCGGGTGTCACACACGACCTCCCCCTACCGAAACAAACCTAGCCGAATCCTCCACCAAATCAACGGATGATTGGGATCGTATAGACGCCATTGTATTGCAATGGATGTATACTACGATCTCCAATGATCTCCTCCACACCATTATCAATAACATCTCTAACGCCTACGAAGCTTAGGTTGCCATCGAGGACCTGTTTCATGACAATAAAAGTGCCCGTGCAATTCATCTCATGAACAAGTTCTTGAACACCCGGTTGGACGGGTATCCAAACAAGTCCGCATATTGTCAGGCCCTCAAAACCTTAGCCGATCAACTAGCCGATGTTGATGCGCCTGTTGATAATGACCGCTTGGTTCTTCAAATGCTTGCGGGTCTCAATGCACAATATGAAGGGATATCTACCATCTTACAAAACACTGGTCCCCTACCCTCCTTTTACAACTCCCGTTCTAAACTTATCCAAACCGAATCCAATAAAGCCGAACTTGCCCGTCATTCCTCACAAACAGCCTCATCAGCCCTCTTCGCCACCACTAGCCGCCAACCATCATATGACCCCAACCGTCAACCAAACCGCTCTACTGACCCGGCGGGGACGTGGACGTGGGGCCTATGGTCGACCACAGTACCAAAACCCCTTCTTTTGGCCTTCACCATATTACCCATGGCAACCCCAATTTCCATTCACCCCACAGAATCCTTCGGCTTACACCCAGACCCACTCGGCCCAATACAACAACTCCCCAGCCTATTCCTTTTCACCCTAGCCCACTCCCCCATGCCTTCATCCCACTTCTCAAAGGCCCAACAGCAGTGCTGAGGCACAACAGGCGGGTCTTTTAGGTGCTTGGGCCTCACAGAATCACTACACCGCATACAGTCCTACGGATATTGAGCAGGCCATGTACACCATGTCGCTGCAACAACCCGATCCTACTCAATACATGGACACGAGAGCTTCCTCTACCATGACTCATGAACAAGGTGATTTCCACTCCTTTTCTAACTCTTGAATTTCTCAACATATTATTGTAGGTAATGGTAATACAATTCCGGTTTTAGGACAAGGCACCAAATACCTACCCAAACCTTTCCCACCTTTTGTCCTTAAAAATGTCGTTTACTCACCAAAACTAGTCAAAACCTTATTTCAGTCCATCGTTTTACTAGAGATAATTCTGTGTCTGTTGAATTTGACCCGTTTGGTTTTCTTGTGAAGGACCTCAAGACGCGAACCCCGCTCCTGCGATGCAACAGCAGCGGTGAGCTCTACCCTCTGGTGCCCGGGTCCTCCTCATCCACACCCACTGCTCTTGCTACCATTTTTGCTGACCTTTGGCACCAACGCCTTGACCACCCAGGGCGCCAGTCTTTATCCTCTTTAAAAGCTTCTAGTTCTATTTCTTTTAATATTTCTAATAATCATGTTTGTGAACCATGTGTTTTTGGTAAAAATACTAGATTACCTTCTTTACTTCTACTACTTATGTTTTGCAACCTTTTGATATTATTCATAGTGATGTTTGGACCTCCCCCATAATTAGTTCATCTGGTCATAAATATTATGTTTTGTTTTTGGATGATTTCTCAAATTTTCTTTGGACTTTTCCGCTTTCACATAAATCCAACGTATTCAATGCATTTACCACGTTTGCCACTAATATAAAAACACAGTTTGAACATACCATTAAAACATTTCAATGTGATAATGGTCGTGAATACGTAAACTCCTCCTTTCAAAAAATTTTCACAACCAATGGCATCCTTTACCGACTTTGCTGCCCTTACACCTCACCCCAAAACGGCAAAGCCGAACGGAAAATCCGCACCATAAATAATGTCATCCGCACCTTGCTCGCTCACGCATCCCTCCCCACATACCTTTGGCACTTTGTCATCGAAACCGCCACCTACTTACTCAACATCCTTCCAAATAAAAATACCAAAAACAAAACACCTACCGAACTTCTCTATGAGTCCACACCGTCCTATGATCATCTTCGTGACTTTGGTTGTCTATGTTATCCTCTCACCCCTCCCACCACTATTCACAAACTTGACCATCGTGCTAATCCTTGCGTCTTTCTCGGATACCCTCCTACCATAGGGGTTACTGATGTCTTGACTTGAAAACCAAACAAATCTATATCTCCAGACACGTGGCCTTTAATGAGACCACTTTTCCTTTCAAACAGTCCATCGCCCCTTCAGCCACTTACGAGTTCCTCAACGAGCCATACCCATTCACCCTGTACCCACACGTCCAGACCACTACACAGCCCAACCAACCTCCTAACCTTCCTCAGCCCAGTAACACCTCGATTACAACTTCAGGCCCAAACCACTAGCCTCATCCCTCCACATCACGAGGCCCTAACTTTCACCAGCCCACTACTTCACCGTTCCCACCTCCCAGCCCATCCACGGCCCAATCCCCATCTCACGTCTCACCTACGGCCACCCACACCTCCGCCCCCACCGCACCAACCACCACCAAGAACCATCCGTACCCGCTCAATGAGTGGGATTTTCAAACCCAAGCAACCTTTTAACCTCAACACCACCACCAACCCATCCGTTGTCCCACTTCCAGAAACCCCTACCGATGCCTTGACTATTCCGGAATGGTACTCTTCCATGACCACCGAGTACAATGCATTAGTTAGAAATTGGACTTGGGAATTAATACCTAGACGGCCGGACATGAATACTATTCGTAGTATGTGGTTATTTAAACATAAATACAGGTCGGATGGCTCTTTGGAACGATACAAAGCCAGATTAGTGTCTGATGGCCGTTTACAACAAGTGGGCGTCGAATGCGGTGAGACTTTTAGTCCGGTTGTTAAACCAGCCACCATTCGGACAGTGCTGTCTATAGCTTTATCTAAGCATTGGTCCATCCATCAACTGGATGTTAACAATGCCTTTCTCCATGGGAATCTCCATGAGACCGTCTACATGTACCAACCTATGGGATTTCGCAACAAACAATTCCCAGATTATGTATGCTCTCTCAAGAAATCGCTATACGGGCTTAAGCAGGCACCTCGCGCCTGGTACCAACGATTCACTGATTTTGTTTTGTCCATTGGTTTCAATCATAGCAAAAGTGATGCTTCTCTATTCATATTTCATCAGGGCACTTATACAGCTTATCTTCTTCTTTATGTCGACGGCATCCTTCTTGTTACGTCATCTGACCAGCTCCGTCACTCTCTCATGGCAAAGTTAGCAGGAGAATTTTCCATGAAGGATTTAGGCCCCCTCAGCTATTTTCTGGGCATCTCCGTGTCTTGAATGAAAGACACCATGTTTCTCTCTCAAAAGACCTATGCTATAGAGATTATCACACGGGCATGCATGCAATCCTGTAATCCCGTAGCTACACCAGTCGACACCAACAGCAAACTCAGCTCGACCGCCAGTGAGCCATTTTCATGACCCCACCTTGTACCGTAGCCTCGCGGGTGCTCTTCAGTATCTCACTTTCACCCGCCCAGACATCTCATACGTTGTTCAACAGGTTTGTATGCATATGCACGCTCCTCGCCTTGATCACTGGAACGCTCTCAAGCGCATCCTAAGATACATTAAAGGAATGTCGGATTTTGGTTTAACTCTCCACGGCTCTTCTACCCAATCTCTAATCCCTTATACCGAGCGGATTGGGCTGGGTGTCCTGATACTAGATGTTCTACTAGCGGGTATTGTATCTATTTTGGCGATAATCTTATATCTTGGTCGTCTAAACGACAAAGCACCGTGTCTCGATCCAGCGCTGAAGCAGAATATCGTGGGGTCGCCAATGTCGTTGCCGAAATTTGCTGGTTGCGTAACCTGCTTCTCGAGCTTCATCTTCCGCTGACCCGCGCTACCTTAGTGTATTGTGATAATGTGAGTTCCATTTATTTATCGGGTAACCCAGTCCAACATCAGCGGACTAAGCATATAGAGTTGGACATACATTTTGTTCGGGAACAAGTTCAATGAGGTCAGGTTCGTGTACTTCACGTTCCATCGCGCTATCAGGTTGCAGATATTTTCACCAAGGGCTTGCCACGTATTCTCTTTGAAGATTTTCGAGACAGTCTCAGCATACGGTCTCCACCCGCTTCGACTGCGGGGGTATAATAGCATAGCATATTTATAGTAAAGATTGTTAATATATTTGTATGTTTATCTCTTCCCTAATTATAGGGATTACATTGTATTATAAATATGAATGAATAATAAAAGAGAGGCAAGGGTTCTATTCCAATAGGTTCATGTTAGAAAATGGAAATCCTAAAATCCGTCTAAACCAACTATATATTTGTTTTTCAAATGTTATGTTTTTTTTTTTAATGGGATTATGATAGAATTCAAAAAGCACCAAGTCCATTGGGCATTGGGCAATTCCACCTCACAAAACCTCTGGAGTAAGCTTGCTCAATATAAGAATCATGTATCACACTTTTAGTGGTTTCCGAGTTACTGAACAATACTTAACTTTACATATGACGAAATAATAAAGTCGATGTTTAGAGATCGAGTGACAACGACTAAGACTATGGGGTATGGTCCCCTTCCCTCTTTCCTCCCTCTTCTCCACATCAGCGTCACGTCATCTTCCCCCTTCCCCTCTCCAAACCAGGGAAATGGTTCCCCCTTCTTTCCCCTTCCCCTTTTCTTTATTTTAGGTAGCGTTTGGTATGATGGAATGGAAGGGGTAATGGAATGGACCATTACGAGGTAATGAAAAAATAGTGTGTTTGGTTGGTCAAAGGAATGGAATCACCCATTCCATAAGACATTCCATTCCTTCAAAACCATTCCATCCAACCCCTATGTTTTTTTTTCATTCAATCCCTTATTCACCCTTCATTAACAACACCAAAACCATCCATCCACCACCACCACCACCAACCACCATCGTCACCATCCACCACCACCACCACCCACCACCATTGTCACCACCGCTACCACCACCATTGTCACCACTGCTACCACCACCACCCACCACCATCGTCACCACCGCTACCACTGCCGCCGTCGTCACCACCCACCACCGCCACCACCCACCACCGCCGTCGCTACCCACCACCCCGCTACCGCCACACACACACACCACCACCTACCATCACCGCACCAACCACCACCCACCGCCACTGCTCACCATCGTCGCCCACCCACCTTCACGCCCATCCACCTCCACCTTCCACCATCGTCACCACCGCCACCCGCCACCGTCGCTATTGCCACATATCACCACCCACCATTACCTCCACTGACCACCGCTCACCACCGCCACTAACCACCGATTTTATTTCTTCGTCTTTTCCTGCCTATCCAACAACACAAAGTAATGTTTTGTTTCATTCCCACATGGCAACCAAACAAGACATGGAATGGTAATGATCCATTCCATTACCTTGTCCATTTCATTCCCTCATCCATTCCATTACCCCATACCAAACAAACCCTTAATATTTTTTATAGGGGGAAAAGACAAAATATAAAGAAAAGACAAAACAAATAATAATATTATATAGATCGGGGAGAAGGGGAAGATTTCCCCGTTGACACCGAAGGGGGAAGGAGGGGGGCGGTGTTCCCCTTGGGGAAAGGCTCCATGTCATCTTCCCCTTTGTCTATCCCGATCCATACCCATAGTCTAAGAGATAGGTGTCTTTTGCATGTCTTATTGTACTATTAAATTATATCAGTATTGCAAACATTATACTTTTAGGTGATCGATCTTATTATCATACGTGTTTAACTGGGAACGGACTAAAACACTATCCATAAGCTAATTTGAAACAATGAAACCCTCATGCCACTTTTCTATAGTATTAGTTTTTTGTTTAATTTTAATTGAAATAGTCATTTTGGATAATAAGTTAAAAACTTCTACAATGAAAGAATTAGCATGAATTGGTTGGGTTGTGTGGCAAGAAGAAATGTTGAAGATATTAATGGGCTGCAGGAAAGTCAAATGAATTATAAAAGAATGGGCTAATAAAAAATGATCAATGGACTAGGCTATAATATTTAATTAATGGGCGGCCCAAGAAAAATAGAAAAAAAAGATCAGCGTAGAAGTGGGAAATAATCAGATAAAGATCGATTGGCATACCGCAGGTTTATGACCGGAGAACAAGGGTGTAGAGGTGCACAAACCCGTTCCATAACATGTCCAGATATCACTTCTACTAGGTATTGAAAAAATCGGTTTTGGTTTCTAGCATAAAAATCTATCCACGGTATACCCTATTTCTCGGTATGAAACCGGTTCCTTAAAAACCAGGTATAGGAAAAAAAAAAAAAAAAACTCAGTTCAAGACTGCTATGTTTTTAACCATTTTACCTCATCGTTTTAAAAAAAAAACCATAACATCAGTATGTAACATTTATATAAGTAACATGAAAGTCCATATATATTAGAAACTTGAAATACTACTAACACATAACATTTAAAAACAATAAAGATTGAAAATATTCTAGATATTGAGAAAACCCGGCACCGTGTATTAAAAAACCGGGTACGACTCCGGTTCCAGAATCGGTTCTAGATAAAAACAGGTACAAATCGGGTTTGGTTTCGGGTTCGGTTTTTGGTATAGAAATGTATACCCATGTGTACCCAGTGGGTAGGGTTGGGTATGGGTCCAGTTATTAAATAACCGGTTATAACAATAATCGGTTTCGATTTTTTCGGTTGCAGATCTGGTTCTTTTTTTTGCACCTCTACAAAGGGTATTTTGTAGGCCCTGTTGCCGAAACCGATACTCTTCCAAACTGGTCCCGACCCCTATCAAACTGGTGTTCTCCAACCTATTTCACCTCCCCCGACCTAAAAATCGAGCCAAATAGGTTTCTCTTTTGCACCGATTCCGATGCAAAGTGGTACAACCGGTTCCAGCCGTTGGAGTTAAATTGAACGTTGATAATAGCTTTCTAGCCTACTGGAGCCTCCTTTAACCATTTTTCCCTAGTATAAATAGATATTTGAAGCAATGGTTTGATCATAACACTCAAAAACGAAAATGCACTCCCCGATTTACAAACGAAATTACAAGAGCAAGAACTCTCTTAGTTGTTCTTACCTTATGACAGATCAATATAGGATTCTCTCATTCGTTCTTAGTCTGTAACTCTATTCTTTACCAAACAAAATGAACGAATACATAATCAAACACATATTTGTGTTTGTGTTCGTTCATTAAGAAATTTGTCATGTTCGTGTTCGTTTATGTTCATTTATGTTCGTTTGTTCAAAACCTAAATGAACAGTTCATGAACGAACATAAACAAACGCTCACGACCATAATAAATGCAAACGGTTTTGTATTACTAAAAACCCAATTTATGTTTATATTCAAATATAACTACTTGTGTAATTAATAAACTTAAATAAATATAAACGAACAAACATAAACAGATCTTAACGAACATAAATGAACGAACACATCGTTTGTTCATTTAACTAAACGAACTTCCTGCTAAACAAGTTCACGAACAGTTCATGGACGTGTGGTTCGTTTACAAGCCTAATCACATGTCACATGTTACATCTATGATACATGTACAAATAAACGTCTTTAGGCAAGGAATCACCATTTGAATGATTCACTTTTTATTCATATTGAAACTTACAAATAGGGATGGCAACAAGTCGGGTATGGGTCGGGTTTGGTTTATGCCATTCCCATGGGTGGTTATAAAATCTCAACCCATGCCCGTTTCTTTACCCATCGGGTATTTATAGAGTATTACCTGTTGGTATTTACATGTATATATATTTATTTTTTTAGTTTTATATTTTAAAAATCTAAAATTTATTGAATTGTAATACATAACAAACGTATCATTATCACTATACTAATCTTTGAGATATTTTGATTGTAAATATATATTATAATACTAGGTTATATCCAGGATCTTCCCGGAATAGACAAATATAGTATTAAGACAAAATATGTGTTACGTTGTAGCATACAAATTAATGTACTATAAAATGTTAAACAACAGTTTTAATCATATGAATAAGAATGAAAATGTATATTGAAGAGAGAATGTATGTTTCGATGAGTTGGAAAGTCAGAAGCAACCATTGCAATGCGTGATTGAGGCGGTAGTCTTGAAGGTGGAGTTTTTTTTATCAATAAAATATTAAATGGTTTTTAGTAAGCGGAAATATAAAAAGAATTAGTTTTGAAAATAAATACTAAATAAATAAAAAATAAACGTGAAATTATGATTTAATAATATTATTTTATATGAGAGAGACATAAGATAATGATAAGATTTTTATTTATTATATTGTAAAGCAATAAAGATTTTGATAAAGATAAAAAATATAAATTGATAAATATTTGGTTAATCGGGTTATTTATAACTTCAATTTTTTGCGAGAATTTAAAAGTCACAATGGCCTCACGAAGTGTTTTGTGTCCCCACTCCAATAGTTATATATATATATATATATAGGGGATGGATCCATAGAAACCCTAAATATTTGAGAAAACTCTAGTAAACCCTTAAAAAAACCTACTTCCCGAGCTTTTTTTTTTTTTGAAAAAATTAGGGCATGTAATATACATGTTTTTAAGTGTTTTGAGCCAAAAAAATCAAAAAAGCGCCGAAGGTTTTTTTTTTTTAAAAAAAAATAAGTTTTGCATCATAACATATGTTACCAGTGCAAAAAAAAGCTAACATATGTTATGGTGCATAACTTATTTTATTTTATTTTTAAAAAAACCGCTCGGCGCTTTTTTGATTTTTTTGGCTTAAAACACTTAAAAACATGTATATTACATGCCCTAATTTTTTCAAAAAAAAAAAAAAAAAAAACAGCTCGGGAAGTAGGTTTTTTTAAGGGTTTACTATAGTTTTCTCAAATTTTTAGGGTTTATTATGGATACTTAGCCTATATATATATATATATATATATATGTATCTCAAAAAAAAAATTATATTTTGTAGCATATAAATATAAATAATAATGTCATTAAAATATAAATTTCAAAAGAAATGTCTATTTTTCAAACAATGAATCTATTAAAATGAAAAATTACTAAAAAATAGTTAAATACATGTTTCGGGTAAACGGTTATTTAGTTTTGAGTAATTGGGTCAGGTATTACCAAATACTATATACGTCTTATACCCGCGGAATTTTTTTTCCAATCCAATACACGTCGGGTGTCGGGTATACCCGTCCCAAATGCTTCGGGTATACCCTTCGGGCTCTGGTTTTTTTTTTTGTCATCGCTACTGCACATATCCATCTGGGAGGGCGATTGAGAGGTGGGCATAAGGCTAATCCAATCTATAATGATGTACCTGAAAATACAATATTTTTATTACTTGACCAACCACAAAGTTGTTCTTTTTGGTAAATTCTAGGACCTAGATGAGACTTTGTAATACCCGTCTAATTGACATAGACCCACGTTCTCTAGAATTAATTCAATGATGTAAAATCTCTCAATGTGATAAAAGAATCAATAAAAAACGACACCCTAATTCCAATTAGGAATTCGCTGGGCCCCTTAGGAACTTGTTTTCCGATTTATAGTTTTGATTTCTTTTCCCATTTAATAACCAATAATAAGATCCCGGAATAGTCGGAGCCATACCCAACCAAAAAAGGATGCTATCCAGATGCATTTCAACTAATTGTTTAAGTACTTCTATAAGCCTTACACCTCTATTGAGTAATGTCTGAGTCGTAGCATCCAAGTCTGATAACAATAAAGCCAAACTCGCTCTCGTATAAAAACGTTATGCTTCATAAATAACCCATTCAAAATCACACGGTGGTGTTGGTGCACCTTCAAATGAGCCAACCATTATGAGGCTTTTAGAAATGACCCGATACCTCAATGTTTGGGCCAATATTTTATACTATTCTCACTGCTGATGATTAAACCTCAGACCACCCATTTAAAAGGCATGTGCCTCTATCAAGTGAGTTAACCACATATTAGATATTTCGAGTTATGTGAATGCTAAACATGTCTCAAGGGTCGTCGAAAAAGTTGTGGCGTTTTTTCCAACCAAACTTAAGCTCAACTTAGATAATCATATGAACAAATATTGCAAGTTGTTGAAAGCAAATATGTCAAGTGGTAAAGCAGCAATAGATCTTTGAAGGTTACACAACCCTTTTGAGTTAATTGTTCTTATTTTCAATTTGTTTCTTACTAGTCAGTTTTATAAAAAAAACTGTAAATGATCAACACTCGATAACTCGATCATAAAACCTACTTCTAATTCTACGTGTGCACATCTTGCTTGAGTGAAGTCTTTGTACAACTTTGTCACTTCCCCAAAACACTCTAAAGCTGCGATGTGAACTTGAAAAAAACAATCAAACTAGTATCAAATGATATGTCATGGTAATTATGATGATGATGATAAGTGATTCTACTGTGTAAAGTGAGTATATGCTAAAGAATGACATACATGTTCAATTTTTATTTTAGATATACAATCAATCACCTTAAGTGACACTGAATAAAACAATTAGTAAGCAAGCAGTGAAGATCCATTTTGAAAATAAATAAAAATGATCTAAGTGCTATCGACTAAAAAGATTGTATGATGGTAACTTTTCATATCTCCCGACTATTTTCTCTACACATACATAATTTAAATATATATTTCAATAATCGCTACATATCAGTCGATTTCAAAGTACATACATCAAAAACGAACTAAGACATGTGCATATATGGTAAGGTGATTAATTATCGCTTATTGGCTAAAGATTTACTTGGTGCCTAAGAATCATAGGCTACATCTAACCGGCTTAGCAACCTTTGTGATCAATGTTCATAGCAACACCAATCAAAATACAAAAATTAGATTCTTGCCAAACTGACTAAATCTGTGAATATTTATGTAGTTAGTTGGTTCTTATGTGCAATAATAGGTTTAAAAAATATATATACTATCTTAACATAGTTATTGACTTGCCTAAACATGATTAATGAATTACCTGAACATAAACACGATGAATACATGTACAAAGCTATCATGGACACAACCTCAACTTTAAATAAAAAGGAAACATTGGCCAAAGCATTGTATGACAACGTGACAAAAATGAAAGCAATCATCCAAAACCAACTTAAGTAAGTCTGAATGTCGATAAATTAAGTCAAAGGATAGTATTAGGGTGAAGAAGCTACACTTTAGTATTTTTTTTAATCTCTAAATATATAAATAACATAAAACATATGAGCAACCGAAACTAAATTGACTATTGAGTCCAAAATATGGCTTTTATATAAAAACATACAAATGGCAGATAAAAAACAAAATGCACAGTACAAAAAACACCGTATTCAGAGAAAAAACACAATATGCAGTAAAAAGCACAATAATCAGAACTGAAAAACACAATGAATGAGACAAAAAACACAATGAATAGACGAAAATAACACAATAGACAGAAGAAATAACGCATTGTTTTTTTCCTGCTGCGGACTTTTGTTTTTTTACTGTATTGTGCATTGTTTTTTTTCTGCATGAACAAAAACTCACTAAAAAGACGTTTTTATCGTTTTTTATTTAGCACTATTGTACTCGTTGGAAAGATAATAAAACACTCATTAACTAGGTGTTATATTTTTTTTAAAATGTCGTATAAAAAGTTATTAACATCCAAAAATCGTAGGGAAAAGTGCATGTACCATGCACACGGGAGAGTAAAACTCAACTTTAATAGTTGTGGAGGGAATTCGATGGTGGGGATGACTTCATTAAGTGTCATGCGTCCCCACCGCAATTGCTTTATTATATATATAGATATAGATTATTGTTATTATTGTGTATGTTTATTAATAGGTCAATTTGGGTCTGAACAGGGTCGTCTTTGAGAATGGTAAAAAAAATTTGGGCCTCAGGCGAGACGAAATAATTGGGCCCTCCTGCTAAAATATAAACTTATCACTCATTATGTCGGGTGAAAACTTTGTATGTTTTGATGCACTCGCTATCTTAAACGGAAAAAAAACCTAAATTATATAGTCGTAATATGCCAAAAATATGCTTGTTTTATTAGTTTTTGTATGATAAAAAGGAAAAAACACATTTCAAAAATTATTAATTATTAAAAGTGTTTAAGTAAATAATAGAAAAAAATAAAAAAAAGTTCAGTTTTAAATTGAAGAGGAAAACTTGAAAGTAGAATAGTAACAAAAGGAAAAACAAAAACAAAAAATAAGAACATCTTAAAAGAAAGTGGATAAAAACAAGGGAAAAAGTAATGGCACAACTCAAGATTCGAACTTTTGTGTCACACCCTGCCAAGGTGGAAACGCAGGATGTAACTCGAAAGGTTTTCAAGCACAAGGTTCAAGCAAACAACTAAATAAAACATAAGTTTTGATTTCAGCTCGTCAAAAGTTACAATTCGAGAAATTCATTGTTTTGAAATCTAGGATTTTACATTCAAACTTCGTAATACTTGCTAGTTCAAATAAAAATCCCCGCAAAAAATGGAGTCTTGTAACGCATGCTAGAATCCCAAGTTCCATTCATGAAAGTCTATTACATGAGAAAATGCATATAAGATTTTGTCAACATAAAGTTGGTGAGTTCACAGGTTTTTATTGACTCGCTGTGAATGGTTCTTGGAAATTTGTTGATGGTTTTCGTAAATTGTTGAGAAGTATTGTAAGTTATTCGCATTGAAAAGTTCGCGAAAAATGCACATAATTAGTGAATCCGTGTTTGACCAATCACTGGCTAGCTAGGGCAAGATTTATGTACCAACCATGAGCCCATAATCAAACCTGTGACATGTAGTGCCTCACGCATTGTACAATAAAGACAACGTAAGTATGGTAGAATACTAGCACTCTTTTGCATGTGGCAGGTTAGTGCGACTAACCAAGAGTGGGGTTGTCAACCCAATAGATCTATTTAAGTGTTCCATGGCTAACTGTTTAGCTAATGGTTACAGTGCAGTGTATGTACAAGGACTGTTGAGATCTAATGAACCAATTGTCTCATGTTTACAATTATAGTCATGCTAGAATTCACTCTAAATGAAACTAACTTGTATAGTTGCATGTTTTTCCCCCAAAAATATGAAAACAGTAAAAAGGGCCCGTGAAACTCACCTGGTGATTAGATATGTGTTCTAGCAAAGCAAAAAAATTGAGATAGCTACTTTCCCGACAGTAAGTGCCCTATGATTATACGATTATCAAGGACATAGTAAGTTGCGTGTTCTTGTCGTTTACCATACATATGTGGGGCCATTGTTTGTGCACGTGTTAATTACTACGTATCTTGCTTGTGCTTTTGTAAAGTGTACGATTTTCGTGAAATCCAGGAGTTATTATTGTGGAAACGCATTTATTATTGACAAAACGGCCCCACATGTTGTCATGGGCTATAGAATATTACCCTATTCTAACACGTGTGGTGAGATCATGTAATTTCATATGTTCCAATGTTGTTATGTTGAAGATCAACATATGTGATTGTACACTCATGGCTAAGGGATGTATGTGCATATGGGTCTTATGTTTTCTCAAAAAATCGACTTTTGGAACTAAACATATATATACGTACATATACATTAGCATAATCTCGTTTTATACGTAAAGGTACACGACAATGTATGTTTGTAACCATCTTTTACAATCATAAACGAATCTATGGGAGTCGACTATGTTATACAAGAATCGGATTTTGATCAAAGTTTTAGGATTTAATATTTGACAAATATTTGATAATGACATGTGATGGTGTTTAGTTGTTTGTGTTTGGCCGACTGATAAGAGGATCAAGACATGAATTTGGAATGGATCATGTATTGGGAAGTGTTTGGGAAAGTTGTGAAGGCACCAAGTTGGTATAAGGGTTTGACAATGCATGATTCCCATGCATTCTCCATGCTTTTCTGCTTAAAGGAGACAAGAACAAGGCAATTGTAGCAAGTTTCCATCTCTTGGAAGGTGATCATGATAGAAATGAAGGCCTAGTTTGGTATAGACTAGGGTGTGCTTGTCTTATGTGCATGTGCTATGATTAGTTTTCTTTACCTCATACATACACTCGTATGTATGTATGTATGTATGTATGTATGTATGTATGTATATACATGTATATAGATTTGTCCATTCCATATGTGTCGAGAGTGTAAGAATATGTTTTAGAGGTGTCAAATCTTTATCAATCCTTCATGAATTGTTACCGCATACATTTGTATATACGTATAGGGTATATGATCTGCTATGTTGTTGGTGTCACAAGCCATGGGTGTATGAAAGTGACAATACATGGACTTCATACCTTCATTAATGTTTTCAGCTATGTAGGACAAGAAACAACAAAATTGAGAGTTAAATTGATATAGGGAGAAGTTCAGAAAAGGTGCATAGGCCTAATTTGGTGTAACTAGCTTTAGGGTGGTTTTGTCCTTATGTATGTGTGTGCCGCATATATATACATATATACATAGACTAAACAAGTTGGTTTTGTCTTGATTAGATAGATAGATGTGTGTATACTAATATGGCCGAAATACATATATATGTGTGTATATATACATAGGTGCATATGATGTGTTAGTGAAACCATTAGTCATCAAATGCATAGAAATGGATTTTGAGTTGTTAACATACATATATGTATAGTCTAGTATGTTAATAACATGTGTTGTTACAAAGATAATATTAACACATTATTAATACCATATGCTAATCATTTATAAACATGTGTTGCTTGGTTAACTTAACTCATGTTTACATATGTTTGTATCTTGATCGGATATATGATGATGTTATATGATTGGATGTGTAACAAGTTCATCGGAAGGTCCATTAATTGTTTGGGTTTTGTGTGGAATTGATCAATTTCCCACTTAGGTATTGCCAAGTGAAATCTTGTTTTGTTCGCATGTAGTAATTGGGCATTCGGTTGCTCTCTGTTGAGCATGTGATTGGCTTGATTGTTCAGTGCCAATTGTCTCTGATAAATCGGATGTTGTATGCGCGAACGGATAATGTAATGAATTCCCGAAATTGTTTGAGCTTTGCTAGACTCGGGGTGAACTAGTTATTATAATAATGTCTAACGCAAAAACGGAACATTGTGAATCTAGTTACGTATACAGATATTGTCCTGGAAAATTGTTGGGTGTTACATTTTGCCTCATGCCTTAAATCCTACACAAGCCACCTCCAAGTTTTAAAGCACATATTATAAACCACCTAAACAAGAAAGGAACTTGTTTAAACTTGCAAAGCAAAATGTATATATCTACACCATATATATAATATATAACTTTAAAAAAATGTTTCGGGCCCTCGAGGAGACTGGGCCTTGGGTCGTCGCCCACCTTGCCCTACCCCAAAAATTCGGCCCTGGGTCTGAACTCTTAAGTAACAACCAAATTCAATTGTAAATAAGAGTCATATTAGGCCAGTATATAATTGTGTGTGGGCCTGTATAAGCAGCCCATACATATGCATATTTCGTAGGGTTATGTACAGTAAATAGAAACGGTGTAATAGAGTCAGATATGGAGAACTGCTGTGTTGGAAAAAATCATGACGTTTCATTCTTCTCATATAGGATGTTGATATAAACATTCAGCATAGGTTAATCATATAGTTTACAGATAATCCCATCTTCTTCTTTCTTTTTTTGTGATTCTTGAATATGGTTGGGAGATGACGGGTTACGAGATGAAGGCTTGGGATAATCAGGCTTGATTTTTGGCATGGGTAGGATGGGCGATGACCCAAGGCCCAAACTCTCGGGAGGCCCAAAATTTTAAAATATATATTATGTATAAATTGTATTTAAATAATTTTGATGTGGAAAACGATAACAAAGTCAAGGTAGGTGAATTGGCTAGTGAATTATATTTAAAGATGGAGAACTTGAGTTCAAGTCCCAGTTCTTTCATTTACGTTATATATAACAATTCATTCAATGAAGACCAATTTTTCTTTGGTTTTTAACATAATATATTTATTCTAGGTATTAATGTTTGATAATTAAAAGTTGAAAATTGAAAGTAAAAAACATGAATATTCTAGGGTCCTAATTTGTTTCCTCACCCAAGGCCGAAAACATTTCAAAATTCTCATTGACGGTCTTGCTAGGATTCTACATTAGGTATTATAGCCAATGGCTCAAAAAAGATTATGATCCTGTTTGTCAATCACAATTCAAGAATTGTTGGAGAAGTTTCATCAAGAAGCATACAAAAATCGTAGAAGTCGTTTTGTTTTTCATTTCATAATAGAGACATATCATAATCAAACCCATTTGTATTGAAGGCATAGTAATAAAAGCTCGACAGTTGTTGATTAAGAGATGATCAGGTGTAAGAAGGCCAAGATGGGATCACTTTGGCTTCCAATGTTGGTTTGGATTCAAGATTTGGGAACGGAAGAGAAAGCGTTATCGGATGGAAAGAAAATTGCAGCCACAAAAGATTAAATGCAGATTTGATTCTCGCGTGTCGAAGGTTATAGGTCATAATTATTTAAAAGTTTTTTTTCTTGTTGATCATGTTTCTTGAATTGGAAACAAATTGGTGGTTATGGTCTGGTTCAAAGTTCCACATACACTTACAGAATCCGGATGGATCAATTGCAGTATTTTAAGAGATTGGATTCAGATGTAATCCAAGTTAAGTCATACACAAATGCTAACAGTTGGATCATCTAAGGGCCTGCTTGGTAGCCTCTTAATGAGGCTTTGAACCATTCAGCTCTGAATGGTTCAGCATTTAGACTGTTTGTTTCAACATAAAAAAGGCCCTGAATGGAATGGTTAAGAGCTGAACCATTCAGACTTTTATGCATAGCTGAACCATTCAGCACTTAATTATTCAGAGCCTCTTAACCATTTAGATCTCTTAATGATTTAGCACTTAATCAACCAAACAGCCCCTAAGTCGTATTTAGATTCTAAAGAAAGTGTAGGACCGATTTCTCGTTTGAATCCGAACCAAGAACTTGATTACGCGTGTTAAACTCGGTTCAAAGGTGGAAGAGAACCGAACATTTGTTAGATGTGAGGATCGACTAGGGATGATAAACAACACGAAACAAAGATTCTCATGAAATTTTGGTAGCAATTCGACGTGTATTCATTCAAGGTGCAAAAGTTACAAATGAGGAAACCAAGGTATGTATTTATAGCCTTGGGTTCATTATCCTGATCCTTACATGCATACACGACCTTCATACGAATGGAACATCCATGTGTATGGACTCGTACGCCTGGCTCATGAGCCTGAAGTTCCCCAAAGTATAAAATACATATAAATCAACCACGAAACGCTACTGAGACACGCATACATAATACTTATGACCATCTAAGCTACGGACCTAGCTAGGACATACACGTGGTATATTTACATACTCCCCCTTAGACCTAGCTAGACAAAAAATAGTTCTCCGGTCTTCAAACGTTTAGCAACAACCAACAACACATCAATCATGCAAGTCTAACTCGACTGAGTTTCGATCCATCACAACCAAAGTTAATTTCAATGATGAAGCAAAAACGAATAACCCTCTGAAATTTCACGGCTTAATCTATTTCAGCAACTTCAAAATGGGTTGGACTGAAATACTTGTTTCGATATCCTACTTTCAACAATTTATCAGGCACATTGGAACATAAACCCTGCGTTTTTGTTTGACGTTTTCATATTCAGAATTAAAAGGAAAATCTTGTGATACAATTCTTATAGATTTTCTTCCATTAAACCATTGGGATTTTTAGTTTTTATGGTTCAACATAAATCCACTTTAAACATCATCAAGAACGTCGCACAAAAACGGTCAGTGAGAGCAAGAAGAATGAAGAAGATGATGATGATTTAATTTTGTAAAATAAAAAGATTTAAATTAATTTTAAGCATCATTTTAATCAAAACAACGTAGTTATAATGATTTCACATCTAAACTTAGATACGTAACAGCCTCATGTATATTAACTTTCTCCAATTTATATATAACTTAGTATATTCTTTGTTTAATATAATTATCATAATCCTATATCCTCCCCAACCAATAAACAAAGCTATCTTGACAGTCGATAACCAGTGAATTTAGATTGTGATCAGGAGTGATATGTAGTTGATGTCTAGTCAAAGGAAACCAAACCCATCAACACAATTCGAGACATATATTTGATTATATAAAAATCGTGATCCAAGAAGCCCATGATCCAAGGCACCTTTCTAAACCCCCATGCGTGACTCTCCAAGCGACATTCCTCGTCTTCGGGATCACCAAATCCCACTTATACTTCTACAATTAATAATATTACCACTATATGTGATAACTAAGTAAACAAAGAAAACAATATGTTTGTATAAACCGATGAATTTGTTTCCTGAATCCCCTTCATAATCAACCAATGGGGTGATGACACAGCAAATAAACACCGACAACAACCAATGGGGTGATGTCACAAGTGCTACAGATTACTGTGCGGGTCCCGTACACATTGCCTTCAATAACTCACAACCTAGCATCTACACGTGCATGCATGGCCCCCTTTACACTCTTTGACACAAAATCTTGTGATCGCTTCACACACTTACGTTACAGTTGATTTTTAGATTTTAATTTGCTACATATGGTTTCTTACTCAACTCATGATTCGTATCTTTTTGTAATAATATGAAGATTCTAAGTGGAAATCTTATGTTTGGAAGATTTGCTGATAAGTCAAATTATTGTAAACTGTTGTAAAAAAGAAAATACAGAATATATCGTCTTTGATCGTGATTAAGATTATAAGATTAGTTTTGCACTAAGAACAAATAACAGTATTTTTTTTCAGAGATGGTAAAATTCTTAACTGAAAATACCAACAATATTTGGTGACATTTCACTAGTGGGATAAGCCATGTAATATTCATTGATGCAACAGTGATGATCACTTGTGGTCACATCATGATCAAATCAATCACTGACGAATCAACATATATCAGTTTGACAGGATAAAAGAAATCACAAAATAAATCCTAATGAGTGATCGTCGTTGGTAAAAATTAATTTGTTTTCTTTTAACAGTTATTTATAGTTATTAAAAAAGATTTTTTTAACAGAGTGAATTGGGACTCTGGGATATTGATGTCGATGTTGTTAATTTAGTTGTTCAAATAATTTATTGATGTCAATGTCATATAGTAAGGTGTAAATGGAAATGGGTTTTTTAGTGTCATGGCCGGGTCTTAGTTTGGGCAAACCCTCTTCCTATCTTCCCTACACTATGCAAATAGCTATTCGTCGTATAAGTGAGATTTTGCTAGATATCTGGCTAACACCTTGGTGCCATAAGTGCAATTTGATGTTATGTTGATGATGGTAAGCCTTTCAACCACCATAAATTTTAGGGATCATAAAACGACGACCGTTCGAAGTGGTGGAATTTGTTAAAACGACGACGTATTTTTTGTTTCGGAATAGGTCTAGATGGAAAGATGTAGTTTGGAGTAAATGGTGTAAATATCCTCTCGATTTGATGTAATTTCGTCTTGGTGCCCGAGGGTCCTTGCTTTAAGGTCCACTTTAGGTTGTTTTTAATGAAGTTTTCTTTAAAAAAAAAAAAAAAAAGTTTTAGGGATCATAAAAGTCAGAAGTTTCTAAATTAATGATCATCCATCTTTCTACTTTAGAATGTTATCAATGAAATTCATAAGTTCAATTATATCATTATGACCATTTGCTCAATTTAATCTCTAAATTTTTTTTATTTTTTTTTGAACGGCCAACGAATCAATTTCCGAGCACCCTCGGGCACCCTTTTGGCGAATCAGGTACTCGAGAGTACCCGGGCCACCAATTGCACCAATTCCCGCGAAAACCCGACCACTCACCCGCCCGAAGGCACGACAATGAAATAATCGGTAAAACCGGTTGGGATCAAGACTCGAACCCAAGCCAATGGTCGGGTCATCCCTCATTTCCCCTCCACCAATATCCTTCAAATGTAGCTAGTGAGAATTAAAAATGTACTCCCTTATTTCATTGTTTTTAGGAACTAAAATAATTTTTTAATATAATCATATTACAAATCAAATCATTAATTATACACCCAAGGCTTCTTACCCACATGATGACCAATAGTTTCCTCCCAATATAACTATCACTTTTCTCTGAACTTATGACAGAAAACACCTTTTTACACACACCAAATCCTCTCTTATTTTCATATATCATCTATAAAACCCCTAATTTCACCCTAACCACACATGTTCATCAATCATCTCCCATCATCTTCACACAGTCAAACACATTCAGTCTATTTTGGATGTTGAAGGATACTAAACCACCATTAAAACTTTATGAACTTAAACCCTTTACAAAATGGAAAGAATATGGAAGCCCACAGTCGAAATATGCCCACCATGTCCTCGTTGCGGTTCATCAAACACAAAATTTTGCTATTACAACAACTACAGTTTAACTCAACCAAGATACTTTTGCAAAGGGTGTAGAAGATATTGGACAAAAGGTGGTTCTCTTAGAAACATCCCCGTTGGTGGTGGTTGCCGAAAAACGCGACGCGCAAAGTCTATTCGCGTATCCGACACCACAACCGCGCTTGTACATAGCGCGGGTGGATCCGCCCGCAATGTAGAAAGCCGTGGGGACAATGCGGGTGGATCCACATTGATGCAACCTACAAATATTGATATTCAACAAGTGTACGCTAATTTTTTAAACCAAAGGCCACAAATTGGTAATCAAGAACATATGCATGATCAAGTGTTGCTTGGTGAGGTTGATCCCATGTCGTCTATCGGGTTTTCGGGCATTCCCAATATGGAGTTTGGCGATTACGGGACGAGTTTGGAGGGTTTTTTTAGTGAAGGGAATGGGATTCAGTTTTGTGGATACAACTCCGTTTTCAATAATCATGATATGAGCAATTGCGGGTTGCCACCATTGCCTGGAGAGGAATTGGGGTGGTCCGAGTCGAATATCGGGTGCTCGGAACCCGGTTTAAACTCAGGGATTGGACCGGAAGGACATGTCTCAGGTGATTGTTCTTTGAAGATGTTTGGACTGCCACCGAATGCTGATGCAATTTTCAGGCCTTGAAATGCTTATTTATATGAGGTGTTGTAAAACTTGATTTTGTGTGTGTAATTGTTTTTAAAATTTATATTTATATTGTAATTAGTTATATGTACGTATGGGTTAAAACAAAAGGATTACAATTTTATTTTGTGTTTAATTGTTTTTAAAATTTATATTTATAAGGTAATTAATTATATGTAGTTTGTCTAGTGGTAGTTAGTCACTTGGTTTTGGTTTCTCTACTTGAGGTCACCATCAAATTGAAGGACATTATGGTAATGGAGTTATTCGCCAGTTTGAAACCGAGCCAAGCCAGGTTTCACCGCAATATGCATCAAACTCTGACTATTATAGCGGGAGTGGGATGCATTTGCTCGATTGAGGGCATCCCATGATACTTATCCGGTGATTTAGCTAGCCGTTCAAAACAAAGAGGATTAATAGACCATGTGTCATTGGCGTTATAGCCTACCAACTAACACCATGAGGCCCCTTAACACCACTACCAAGACGTTATAGCCCCGCGCCAAGGAGGAAGGCGTAAACCTAGTAATAATGAGATATATAGAGAGAGAGATAATCTATGACACCTGGCATGTTTGGGTCAACATTTTATAAACACATAAGTCTACCTTAGCGAAAAAACGTTTATTAAACATACTTGACGGGGTCAGTAGAGTCGGAACACAGTCCGTATTGTCCAGGGTTCAATGATCTGTAGGATCATTGGGAGTCGTTTTGGGAATACACTAGTACCGGGTTCCGTTGTTGGTGACATTACATAAACTAATTAAGTGTATGTGTAGATTATTGTCGTATGGTGGATTATATGCTTAGATGTGTTTAAATGATGTGTAGATAATCATCCGTGCTTAAATATGTTAAACATAGACTAAGGTTGCATGCTCGTATGTTAGGGTGCGTTAGAATGCATTAAACACGACAAATTGGAAAACTAGACAAACATGGACTCTGGTTCGACCACTTCGAGTGGTCGAAGGAGGAAACTTGTTTGGTTCGACCCTTTGTAAATGGGCGAACCTGAGATATGGAATTGAAAGAATTCCCTTCGACCAGGACAGGGCTCATTCGACCCTGTGAAAGGGTCGAAGGAGAGTACATTCGCCCAGGTAAAAGGGGCGAATGTGGACATAGTATAAATACCACACTTTGTCATTTTTCACCATTTCACAAACCCTAAACGTCTCTAAACACTCTCTAGCAACTTTAAACATTGGGGAAGGAGTTTTTGCCCTTGTTTTCTATAATCTAACCTACAAACATCTTCTACACAAAGATCTAAGGTGTGTTCTTCATTCTAAATCATTTTTAAAGCATTTCAATTCGTTTTCATTAAACCCCAAGAGTCCAGATCTGATTCAAACATGTTTTCATGAATAAAAACCTTCCTAATATCTTTCTAAACAAAACCTATTCATAAACAATGAGTTTTCATACAGAATAACATGTGTTAATGGTGTTTTATGTGATGTTATGCATTGTTTGATGATTGATTGTTGTATAGATGTTATAACAATGATCTAGGACTATTATTGATGATGTTTTATGATTGAGATAGGTTACAATTGATTATGGATGACATTATGTTCATTTTGGGGATTTTGGGTTAGATCTAGGGCTTGTTCATGATGATAGTGATGAGGATAGGATTGGGGGTTTATTGTTCATGATAATCTGAGCATATTAAGTTGATTATAGATTGATTTCATAAAGTTTCCTAATTGAGTAAAGATTGCATGCATGATGATGTGACATCTCCATAATTTACTATTTTGGGAAACTTGTAAAACGACTAGATTTTGGTGTAAAATCGGTAGGGTTTCGTAGGAATATGTTAATGATAGTTGACTGCTATAACTCATGATGTTTCGTGATGTTTTCGGATGTTTTTGATACGTTTTTGAGGAAACTAAATAACAGGGTCGAACCTGGAGTACCTTCGACCAGTCGAACGGTCGAAGGAGGATCTCCAGGGTCGAACCTGGTTACTAAATGGTCGAACGTATTACAAATGGGCGAAGTAGGGAGAAAAGGGGCGAAGGTAGCCACATTCTACCGTTTAAAGCCTCCTTCGACCGCTTAAAGCTACATTCGACCCTACGATTACTAAAATGAGATTTTTGATGCAAACTAAGTGTTTTATGCTTGAAACTTATGTGTTAAACTTATGTGCATGACTAATTGATGTAATGGGTCACCAACGGGATGTCGGGCCGGTCTGGGATGCCCGGTTAACGTTAAAACACACTTTTTAACACACGTGGTCAAGATCTGGACAATCGGGACTAGTTAGCCCTCGGGCTAGTAGTCATCACACTTATGTAAACTCATTGATAGGTTGTCATTAGCTGGGATAATCATACACGTGTTGGAGTTCTAGTTATCAGAAGACGCACTCTAAGGTGAGTTTCACGGCCCCTCTTTTACACACTTTTCTCTCGGGGGAGAAGCATGCCACACGTTTTAACAAATACAACGTTTATGTTTTGAAACACAACGCTTTTGAAACACAACACTTATGAAACACAACGCTTTTGAAACGCAACGCTTTAAGAAACATGACGCCTTTTGGGAATGTAACTCTTTTAAGAAACGTGACACGTTTGGCACTTGGCATATTTAACATCGGCATTTGACACTTTTAAACATTGGCATTTGGCATATTTACACATTGGCACTTGACACTTTTAAACATTGATGTTTGGCATTTGACACTTGACGCTTGGCACTTAATTACTATACGACGAAACCTAAGTCCCTATTGAAACCATGAATGTGCGGGGCACAACGGGGGAAATGTGGATAGATCTATCGGGTGTGACGAACCCCACCTGACGGCTGGGAGCCGGGCGGGTGCATATTGTCTCTACTTGACACTTGACACTTGGCACATGGGCAGCAACTCGAGCAACGTTTGTCAGTAATGGTTTTAGCAACACAGTCGTAGTAGTAAGGGAACGTTTGTTATTTACTTGGAACTTTTGCACACTTGGCACTTTATGAGGAATCGCTTTACACATGAAAACGTTTACGAACTTAAAACCTGTGAACTCACCAGCATTATATGTGTAACATTACGCATTTAATACTTGTACGTTTCACCATCGACATTAATAAAACGTCAAGTTTCATTCTATACGTCGCATTTATTATTTTTGTCGCATTTGTGGAAACCTAATATTATATATATATTATAATAAATGTGTGTGGAATGTTAAAATGTCAAAAATAATAAAAATGCCTTGGCCGGGAATCGAACCCGCGCCAAAGGCCGGGCCACACATACACACATACACAACCATCTGGGCTGGACCTTCTGTTTTGAAATAACCCGGACGCGTATTATATAAATACACACATTAAAACCTCACAGTTGACAAGGAAAGTCAACTGTGGGTTGCCTTGTTGGGCAATTCATCAAATTAACTCGTATATGATCTATCTTTGGTAAATTGGGTTGATTATCGGCCTTGCACAACACGATTACACATCGATTACACGTCAATTGTTGACCAATTAATCAATTAAACGCGTATATATTCAATCGAAGGTCAAACCTTCCAATTAACCCTAACCCTAATCCTCAGTATAAATTGATGCATTCCGAAGCTTAACAACTCGCTCACAACTCTCTCTCAACCTCCCAATCTCTCTAATTCACTCTGATTATTATTATTGTGCTCGTTGGTTGACTTTTGCTTTGACCCGACGTTTGCAATCAAATCATCACTGTGAGTTCTTGTTTTTCTGTGGGTTTCATTCATCGGCGATCAACCAACAAAAGCCCCAACATTAATCGGGCTAATGTTGGCTGATCTGTTCAATTGTATAATCTAGGGCTCGTTTATGTATTTTGGGGATAAACTTGTTTTCGCATTGTGTATTTAATTAAATTTAAACCAGAAACATCACAACCACCGGCCTAGGCCAAGTGGTTGTGACACTGGTCCACCACAGTGGTCACCCGGGTTCGAGTCCCGGCTCTGACCTTGCTTTTTGTTTCTTTCTTTTCTTTTCTTTTTAAAACAAACCATTAAATATATATATATATTAAAACCTTTTAATCTTTTAAATTCTTTTTAAAATATCAAAACTATTTTATAAATCCTAAAAAATTTATATTTGTTTAATCTGAGTTAAAAGTGTTATTTACAATTTTTATTTTTCAGAAATTCTTTTATTTAATATTTATAATAATTAAATCATTTTTATACTATTATAATTATAAAAATCCATTTATATATCAAAACAATTTATTTAAATTCTCCAAAATTTATCCTGACTTTTTATAAAGTCAACCTTTACTGAAATAATTTTTAAATCAGTAAAATCATTTATTTTATATTTTTTTAAACAATTTTTGTTAGATTTAATCATAATTAAATCATAATAAATCCAATTTTCATCATTTTTGCACCAAAATTTTATACAAATTATTTTTAATTATTTAGAACAGAAATATGATTTTTAAAATAGAAATTCTTTAATTTTAGTATTTTTGGATATTAAAGTTAAATATTGGCTATTTATAAATAAATAGATTTAAAAATCTATTTTAAATAAAATAATTTTATAAAAATTATTTTTATGCTTCAAACACTTTAATGTGTACATTCAAAATCCAAATTTTATAAAAAGACTTTCTTCCATTAATTATTAGATTTTCCTTTATTAATTAACATTTTAATTTAAAATTCAACAATTGATTATCCCCAAATCGAAACCCTAGGATACACTTATTAGTTAATTAGACTTAGACTTATTACATATTACCTTATTATAGGGTGATATTTGGAATCACTTTGGGCAACACAATTATTACATCTTTTCAACAAGTTAACATTTGCTAAGGTGAGTTTTACATAGCCCCTTTTATTTATCACCATTTTTGGGGTGAAACATGTTATAACATTATCATTGCAATTCAATCATCAATGTGTCTATGTGTTTTCTATGTTGCATTATGTCTTGAGCATGATTAGAGTAAGCACCATTCTAGCATAATCATTAACATTGATCAGCCGACGGTATACATTGATAGATCTATTGGACTGACAATCCCACCCGGATACGTGCCTCCTACAAAGGTTACGTGGGTGTTTGTTATCGCATAACATATTCATTTGGACCATAAGTGTATGGTATGTATCATTTTATAACAGTCAACAGGGTTGATTATGCACTCGATTTATTTCTAATATGTTCTCACATATGGGCTAGATTAACATGACACATGAATTGCACAACATTTTATTCATTTTATCATCAAAAACCTATGTAATTCTCACCAACTTATGTTGACCCAAAATACTTTCAAAATTAACATGTTTCAGGTAACAATGAAGCTGAGGCTTGAGTTAGCATGAGGATATTTCTTGAAGTTTATTTGAAGTTATTGAAGTTGCTATTTGATATTATGTATTTGAATTCTTAGACATTATTTCACATTTTGGATATTATGTTTGAATAAATTATTTAAAATTTATGTTATACCATGTGCTACTGAAAACAATCATCAATACGTGGTACCCCGATGTTTCCGCCATCGGTTGGGGTGTTACAGATTGGTATCAGAGCCAGGTTATAGGGAATTAGGTTATTAGAAATAATCTAGACTATAACCTTAGGGACTAAAACAGTACTTGCTTCTCCTACTTGTAACCCTAATTGTTTCCCTAATCCTATCCTCATCCTATGCCTTATAACCCTAAACCTACATGTGACTACTCTTAATTGTCTGCTGCAATCCTGATCCACCATTAGATTTATAGGACAAAATCCTCAGGTTTAACCTGAACCCCCTTGAGATCTCGTCGAAGTTCTAGATTTTAATAACGAACACGGCAACGGGAATGGTCACAACAATGGGAACGGGAATGGCAATGGCAATGGTAATGGACCCCAAGCTTGCACCCTTAAACATTTCAACTCTTGTAACCCTCCAAAGTTCAGCGGTGAAGAAGGAGCTACTGGACTTCTCCAATGGTTTGAGGGTATTGAAAATACCTTCATCAACAGTGAGTGCCCCAACAATTTCAAGGTTCGTTACGCCATGAGTGTTCTCCATAAACGAGCACTCACATGGTGGAATGAAGAAAAGCGTACTCGTGGGGCCGAGGTTGCTCTTGCTATGACATGGGACCAAGTCAAAGATATCATGAAAGAGGAGTTCTGTCCTCGCAATGAAGTTAAAAAGCTGGAGGATGAGTTCCACACCTTAGCTCAAGATAGTGGGGAAAATCTTGCCTACAACACCCGCTTTCATGAGCTTAGCTTATTGTTGCCACACAAGGTTACTCCTCTGCCGGTAGCCATCGAGAAGTACATCGGTGGTCTGCCCATGCAAATCCAGGACACCGTTTGGGGTAGAAATCCTGCAACTCTGGAAGAGGCCAAACGTCTAGCGGCCACTCTTACTGATAACCATGTGAAGAACGGTACTCTAGTTCGCAAGGGCACTAAGAAGACTGTTGCCAAAGATACTCCACAGCCTGCAATTGAAGTCAAGCCTGAGACCTCAAGCAACAAAAAGCGCAAGGCTAGAAACTATATGGTTGCTGCTACTCCACCTGCTGCCCAAAACCCAGCCAAGAAACCATACACCGGACCTCACCCTCTGTGCAACACTTGCAAGTATCACCATCCCACACAGGTGCCATGTCGATTTTGTACTAAGTGTCAAAGATATGGTCACCTGGTGAACGTCTGTCGATCTCCTGCTGCCCAAGACAACAACAACCCAGCTCCCAACCAACAAAACAACAGGCCTACTCGTGGTCAATGCTACGAGTGTGGTAACCCTAATCACTACATCAACAACTGCCCTAACCGTAACCGTAACCAAAACCAAAATCAGAACCAAAACCAAAACCAAAACCAAAACCAGAACCGCAACCAGAACCAAGGTGCTCGAGGTCGCGCCTACAATCTCAACGCTAACCAGGCTCGTGACAACAACGAAGTGGTGAATGGTACGTTTCTCATTAATAACCACTATGCATCCATATTATTTGATTCAGGAGCTGATAAGTCATTCGTGTCACTGAAGTTTGAACCTTTACTTAACTTACCCCACACTAATCTAGAAGACCCTTTCGTGGTAGAAGTAGCTAACGGGAAGTCTATTTCGATCGGCTCTATTATTCGTAACTGCTTGTTGAATCTCGATGATCATACCTTCCCTATCGATCTCATCCCCATGCATCTTGGTAGTTTTGATGTTATAGTAGGCATGGACTGGTTGTCAACTCATCGTGCCGAAATTCTGTGCTTCGAGAAAGTCATACGCATTCCTCTCGAATCTGGTGAGATTTTGAAGATTTATGGTGAGAAACCCTGTGGTGAGCTTAAGCTTATGTCTTGTACTACTGCCCAAAAGTACTTGCGAAAGGGGTATACAGCCTTCTTAGCTAACGTGATAGAGAAGAAGGACAAAGGCAAAAGTATCCAAGACATTCCTATTATTCGAGACTATCCTGAAGTCTTTCCAGAGGATTTACCTGGTTTGCCTCCTGCTCGACAAGTGGAGTTTCGTATTGATCTTGTTCCTGGTGCTAATCCTATTGCTAAAGCTCCTTATCGTCTTGCACCCTCTGAGATGCAAGAACTTGCTAGTCAATTACAGGAACTTTCTGATAAAGGGTTCATTCGCCCTAGTTCTTCTCCATGGGGAGCCCCTGTCTTATTCGTTAAAAAGAAGGATGGTTCTCTTCGGATGTGTATTGACTACCGTGAACTCAACAAACTCACCATCAAGAATCGTTATCCACTTCCTAGGATTGACGATCTCTTCGATCAACTTCAAGGAGCAACCCACTTCTCGAAGATCGATCTCCGTTCTGGTTATCATCAGCTTAGAGTCCACGATGAAGATATTCCCAAGACAGCTTTTCGCACTCGCTACGGTCACTATGAATTCATGGTTATGCCTTTCGGTTTGACCAATGCTCCCGCAGTATTTATGGATTTGATGAATCGGGTTTGTAGACCCTATCTCGACAAATTCGTGATCGTTTTCATCGATGATATTTTGATTTACTCTAAATCAAAATCCGATCACGAGCAACATCTTCACTCTATCTTGAGTCTCCTAAAGAAAGAACAACTGTACGCCAAGTTCTCAAAATGTGAATTTTGGCTTAAGGAAGTTCAATTTTTGGGACATGTCATTGATATGAACGGAATTCATGTTGATCCTGCAAAGATCGAAGCTGTGAAGAATTGGAGTGTTCCTACCACTCCAACGGAAGTCCGTTCTTTTCTTGGGTTGGCTGGTTATTATCGTCGATTCATCGCCAATTTCTCCAAGATCGCTGTTCCTCTCACTACCTTAACTCACAAGGGTAAACCCTATGAGTGGGGACCTAAGCAAGAGGAAGCATTTGAAACTCTTAAGCTGAAACTTTGTGAAGCTCCTGTCTTATCTCTACCTGATGGTAATGATGATTTCGTGGTCTACTGTGATGCATCGAACCAAGGTCTTGGTTGTGTTCTCATGCAACGAGGAAAGGTTATTGCTTATGCGTCTCGACAACTCAAGACTCACGAGAAAAATTATACCACCCATGATCTTGAATTGGGCGCTGTTGTCTTTGCACTCAAGATTTGGAGACATTATCTTTATGGGACCAAATGTGTGGTGTTCACGGACCACAAAAGTCTCCAACATGTCTTCGATCAAAAGAATCTTAACATGAGGCAATGACGTTGGGTTGAATTACTTAACGACTATGATTGCGAAATTCGCTACCATCCTGGCAAGGCGAATGTTGTGGCTGACGCACTTAGTCGTAAAGAGCGTTTCAAACTCCAATGTGCGAGAGTTCGTACTGATCTTCAAGATCGCATTCTCCAGGCTCAACACACATCAGTCACTCAAGGTAACATGTACGATGAAATGTCTTGTGGTGCTGAAACTCAACTTGAAACCAAACCCGATGGTCTCCTTTATTTCCTTAACCGACTGTGGATTCCCGACCGTGATGATCTTCGTACTTTTCTCATGAACGAGGCTCATAAGTCTCGTTATTCTGTTCATCCTGGAGCTGACAAGATGTACCAAGATCTTCGTTATTCTTATTGGTGGCCTGGTATGAAGAAAGACATTGCTCTTTTCGTTGCAAAATGCCTCACTTGTTCCAAGGTTAAGGCTGAACATCAACGACCATCTGGTATGCTTGAACAACCAGAGATTCCTGTCTGGAAATGGGAGAGCATAGCTATGGATTTCATCACCAAACTCCCTCGCACACCCAAAGGTTTTGACAGTATTTGGGTAATCGTCGATCGTTTGACCAAGTCAGCTCACTTTCTACCTATTCGTGAGAAGTATTCTGTGGAAAGGTTGGCAAAGATGTACGTAAGTGAAATCGTATGTCGTCACGGTATACCTTTGGACATTATTTCTGATCGCGATGGTCGTTTCACCTCTCACTTTTGGGGATCTCTACAAGATGCTTTGGGTACTAAGTTGAACTTGAGCACTGCTTATCACCCTCAAACGGATGGTCAGACTGAACGAACCATCCAGACACTTGAGGACATGCTCAGGGCATGTGTCATCGATTTTGGTGGCGCATGGGATTCTCATCTTCCATTGGTTGAGTTTTCATACAACAACAGTTATCACGCCAGCATTAACATGGCTCCTTTTGAGGCACTCTATGGTCGGAAATGTCGTTCGCCTGTCTGTTGGACCGAGGTTGGTGAAGCTCGTATTACTGGACCCGAACTAATCCAGGAAACCACAGACAAAATCCAGCTTATTCAGGATAATCTTCTCAAGGCTAGAAGTCGCCAAAAGAGTTATGCTGATAAACGTCGTAAACCCCTGAAATTTCAAGTTGGGGACCTTGTGCTACTTAAGGTATCCCCTTGGAAAGGAGTTATTCGTTTCGGTAGAAAGGGAAAACTAGCTCCTCGTTACGTAGGCCCCTTCAAAATTCTTGACAGAGTTGGGAAAGTGGCTTACAGACTTGAGCTTCCACCTGAGCTAAGCAATGTTCATCCGACCTTCCATGTTTCGAATCTCAAGAAATGCTTAGCAGATGAGAACCTTCATGTTCCTCTTGAGGATGTGCAAATCGATGAAAGCATGCACATTATCGAGAAACCCGTCGAGATTGTTGACACTGGAGTCAAGAAACTCAAGCGCAGTCGTATTCCGATCGTTAAGGTTCGTTGGGAATCTAAACGAGGCCCAGAGTTCACTTGGGAACGTAAAGACTAGATGAAGTCGAAGTATCCACATCTTTTCCCACCAGACTCTCCAACTCCAACTTCGGGACGAAGTTCCTAAAAGTAGGGGAGACTGTAACATTACGCATTTAATACTTGTACGTTTCACCATCGACATTAATAAAACGTCAAGTTTCATTCTATACGTCGCATTTATTATTTTTGTCGCATTTGTGGAAACCTAATATTATATATATATTATAATAAATATGTGTGGAATGTTAAAATGTCAAAAATAATAAAAATGCCTTGGCCGAGAATCGAACCCGCGCCAAAGGCCGGGCCACACATACACAACCATCTGGGCTGGACCTTCTGTTTTGAAATAACCCGGACGCGTATTATATAAATACACACATTAAAACCTCACAGTTGACAAGGAAAGTCAACTGTGGGTTGCCTTGTTGGGCAATTCATCAAATTAACTCGTATATGATCTATCTTTGGTAAATTGGGTTGATTATCGGCCTTGCACAACACGATTACACATCGATTACACGTCAATTGTTGACCAATTAATCAATTAAACGCGTATATATTCAATCGAAGGTCAAACCTTCCAATTAACCCTAACCCTAATCCTCAGTATAAATTGATGCATTCCGAAGCTTAACAACTCGCTCACAACTCTCTCTCAACCTCCCAATCTCTCTAATTCACTCTGATTATTATTATTGTGCTCGTTGGTTGACTTTTGCTTTGACCCGACGTTTGCAATCAAATCATCACTGTGAGTTCTTGTTTTTCTGTGGGTTTCATTCATCGGCGATCAACCAACAAAAGCCCCAACATTAATCGGGCTAATGTTGGCTGATCTGTTCAATTGTATAATCTAGGGCTCGTTTATGTATTTTGGGGATAAACTTGTTTTCGCATTGTGTATTTAATTAAATTTAAACCAGAAACATCACAACCACCGGCCTAGGCCAAGTGGTTGTGACACTGGTCCACCACAGTGGTCACCCGGGTTCGAGTCCCGGCTCTGACCTTGCTTTTTGTTTCTTTCTTTTCTTTTCTTTTTAAAACAAACCATTAAATATATATATATATTAAAACCTTTTAATCTTTTAAATTCTTTTTAAAATATCAAAACTATTTTATAAATCCTAAAAAATTTATATTTGTTTAATCTGAGTTAAAAGTGTTATTTACAATTTTTATTTTTCAGAAATTCTTTTATTTAATATTTATAATAATTAAATCATTTTTATACTATTATAATTATAAAAATCCATTTATATATCAAAACAATTTATTTAAATTCTCCAAAATTTATCCTGACTTTTTATAAAGTCAACCTTTACTGAAATAATTTTTAAATCAGTAAAATCATTTATTTTATATTTTTTTAAACAATTTTTGTTAGATTTAATCATAATTAAATCATAATAAATCCAATTTTCATCATTTTTGCACCAAAATTTTATACAAATTATTTTTAATTATTTAGAACAGAAATATGATTTTTAAAATAGAAATTCTTTAATTTTAGTATTTTTGGATATTAAAGTTAAATATTGGCTATTTATAAATAAATAGATTTAAAAATCTATTTTAAATAAAATAATTTTATAAAAATTATTTTTATGCTTCAAACACTTTAATGTGTACATTCAAAATCCAAATTTTATAAAAAGACTTTCTTCCATTAATTATTAGATTTTCCTTTATTAATTAACATTTTAATTTAAAATTCAACAATTGATTATCCCCAAATCGAAACCCTAGGATACACTTATTAGTTAATTAGACTTAGACTTATTACATATTACCTTATTATAGGGTGATATTTGGAATCACTTTGGGCAACACAATTATTACATCTTTTCAACAAGTTAACATTTGCTAAGGTGAGTTTTACATAGCCCCTTTTATTTATCACCATTTTTGGGGTGAAACATGTTATAACATTATCATTGCAATTCAATCATCAATGTGTCTATGTGTTTTCTATGTTGCATTATGTCTTGAGCATGATTAGAGTAAGCACCATTCTAGCATAATCATTAACATTGATCAGCCGACGGTATACATTGATAGATCTATTGGACTGACAATCCCACCCGGATACGTGCCTCCTACAAAGGTTACGTGGGTGTTTGTTATCGCATAACATATTCATTTGGACCATAAGTGTATGGTATGTATCATTTTATAACAGTCAACAGGGTTGATTATGCACTCGATTTATTTCTAATATGTTCTCACATATGGGCTAGATTAACATGACACATGAATTGCACAACATTTTATTCATTTTATCATCAAAAACCTATGTAATTCTCACCAACTTATGTTGACCCAAAATACTTTCAAAATTAACATGTTTCAGGTAACAATGAAGCTGAGGCTTGAGTTAGCATGAGGATATTTCTTGAAGTTTATTTGAAGTTATTGAAGTTGCTATTTGATATTATGTATTTGAATTCTTAGACATTATTTCACATTTTGGATATTATGTTTGAATAAATTATTTAAAATTTATGTTATACCATGTGCTACTGAAAACAATCATCAATACGTGGTACCCCGATGTTTCCGCCATCGGTTGGGGTGTTACAATATGTTGACGTCTTTTTTGGCATGTTTTCTCAGGTCGCTAAGGTAGCAGCATTGAGTATAGGCGCACGGAGTCTCACGGCGTCTAGGGATCATATGCATGTTTTGTTAAACATTTCAGACTTTGAGTTTTACTTTTAAGTTGTAATAATACATTTTGCTTCCGCTGTGTTAGAACGGTTTCGAAACTCAATGGTAGTTTACGTTGTTTTCTTATCATATAGATGTCGTTTATTGTGACCGTTGACTTGGATCCTGGTGTGTCACGCGCCTCGCGGTAAAACCCCGCATGTGGAAATTTGGGGGTGTGACATAATCACTTTTAGTCAACCAAATAAGTTAATTGTCAAGGCGGTTTATCAAAAATTGGCACTTTCATCAAAATGTTTTTTTTTCTCATATGTGTCCCTATGGTTTCCATTTTTTGCCATTTTTATCCAACTCCCTAACTCCGTTAAAAAAAGTCAGCTAAGTCAGGGGTACTTTGGTCATGTTACATGTGTATTTCTTTTTTCTTTTTCTTTTTTTTTTTTTGCCATTTTCATCCAAAACCCATTGTAAGTTTTTTTTTTTTTATTTGAGAGAACTACTCTTTAACAGCCAAATCTACACATAGACTGAACAAATTCCTATAAACATATATGCCAAACAACCGACAATTAGATTCAACAAGCCTACAACAACAATTCAATCGTACATTACGACAATCCAACATAACACAATCAACAAACATAACATAAAAGGACCCACCTTAAGGATTCATAGCTCTTTGAGGAACACCCATAGGATAACCATTAGGCATCGGCACATACATCCTTATCGGCTGCTTCCCGTAATGCGGCTGCATCATCTGCGGCATCGCTCCGCTCCCAAGCGGCTGCGCCATGACCCCTGTCGGCTAAACCTGGACCGGAACTTGACCAGGAACTCCATGGTTCTGAAAACTCGGGTTCGGTATCGGAGAAAAGTGAATGCGGCACCAGTAACTTCATTGGTCGGAACGACGGATGACCAACATGCACCGGTAACGTTGTTCGACTCCCCTCTCTCTCTCTCTCTCTCTCTCTTCGATCACTTTCTCTCATCTGAATCCTCTCTCTCTCTAACTTCTTATGCCTCCTGTATACGCGTGTGTCTGTGTGTGTGAGTGAGAGTGGGTTTGTCTTTGTCTTTGGTGGGATGGGAGGTTGTGGTGGTGGTGGACCGGTGGTTGTGGTGTTCTTGAGAGAGAGGGAGGTGGTAGTTGGGGTTGTGTAAAAAGGAAAAAAAAACGAAAATGTTTTATTTGGTTTTTGGATGAAAATGGCATTAACTCAAAGATAAATATAAAGTTACTAGAATGCCCCTGGTTTAATTGAGTTTTATAGATGGAGTTAGCCAAGTTAACTAAAATGGCAAAAAGTTGGAAACCACAAGGACAGAAATAAGAAAAAAAAAACATTTGGATGAAACTGACAATTTTTAATAAACCTCAAGGACTAAATTGGCAATTAGCTCCAACCAAATAGTTACATATTTACTCATTTTTCACTCGCTAACCATTACCATTACACTCGCTGCATGGGTTAGTCAAAGTTGCACTAGCTACATGGCAGTAATCTGATATACTTTTTCAGCAAAGCAAATTAAATCGGTTTCTTATGATTATAATAAAGCTAAGGCACAACTTGGTCCTATTTAAAATCGTTACGGAGATTATATTATATAACAAAGTGAGAGATGGATGTCTACCGCCCTCAAACTAATAGATAATAGATTGATTGATATATATTTAGTATGATTATCTGTAATTATTATGATTATCATTTACCATAGATAGAAGAGATCCCTTGTATTATTTATACCCGTTAGATTAATGACAATTGCACGGTTTGTACACTTTCATGGTATCAGTGACCATGCCTAACCCTACCTCTTCCTAATCGATCCTATCTACCTTACTTCTGTCGCCCAATTTTTTTTCTTCTTCACCACCGACTGTCATTCAGTCTGGTCATCCACTGCCCTATTACATCACATCCATATCTAATATCCCTTTACATCCAATCATCACCTCTCCTTCGTTCCATTCTCTGACACAACCAATTCTTTTTTTTTTCTTTTCTTTTTTTTGAACATCCAAAAAATTTTATTCAAACCAACAACAGTGAGCAGGGAGCTCACCGCCACCAAGGGTCACCAAAGTACAACAGAATAAACAAACATAAAGAAAACTATCTAAAACCAACAGAAAACAATCCATCATCTACCAGCCTATCTTACAAACAGAGAAACCTCGCCAGGCCTTCCAATCCAGCTCTGAACATTTTGCGCGGGACTAGATCCAGAGAAGGCTGAGGGATTTGATTTCACCGAGGGTCCGATTGATGGAACATTGTTCTTGATTAAAGACGGCGCCGTTTCTAGCTTTCCACAAGCACCATAGCGTTGTAAGACAAATCGCGTGAATCGCTTTCCTCTTCTTATGTGATCCGTCTTCATGTAGATGATGCTCGAGAATATCATTTAGACTGAATGCAAACATCGGCTTCAATTTACACCATTGCGCCACTAGACTCCATGTCGTTTGAGCGCACGAATACATGTTCCGTTGTTTCAGTGAATTCACCACATAGCTTACATATCGTCGACCCAACATTTACATTCCTCCTCGATAAAGCTGATAAAGTCGGTACCCGCCCCAAAGCTGCCCTCCAACCCAATATCCCAACCTTCTTTGGGACCCACGAATTGTTCCTGAAAACATTTTCTGGCCTTAAATTCTGCCGTGCTGACAAACCTTCTTTCAGACTTGAGACCGAGAATGGACCCACACCATCTAAAGCCCAAAACCAATTGTCCTCCCTGGATGATAGACCCACCAAACCAATTAAAGTAATCAGTTGTTGCAGTTCCGTGGCTTCCAACCCATCTGTAATACCCCTTTTCCAATCCCAATTATAATTCCCAGCCCCCCTTGAACCCGATCAGCCACAGAGCATAATTTGTACTTTTCGAAAGCATATAAACTAGGAAAGACAGAGCACAAAGGAGCATTCCCAACCCAAGTATCCACCCAGAAATAGATCCCAACCCCCCGACCCACTTGCCCTCTAATCAAAGACTCCACATCGATCCCCATTTGTTGAATGTCCGCCACCGATTTACCGACTTGTTTCCAAGGACCTGGCTGGGACAGCTTAACCGGTACAGAATTCCAATCCCTCGAGTTGTTATGGATTGACCATATGACCTTCCACCATAGGCTGTGTTTTTCTTTTTTAAAGCGCCACCACCATTTCGCTAACATCGCTAGATTAGCCTCCCGCAGAGCACCTAGACCCAACCCCCCATATTCCACCGGAGCCGTTACTTTCTCCCATGCGACCCAGTTCATCTTGGCCTTCTCTTCCGAGCCTCCCCAGAAAAATACTCGTCTCAACCGGTCTAGCGAATCGATAACCTTTTGAGGAGCCCTATAAAGAGAAAAATAGTAAGTCGGAAGAGAGTTTAATACCGACTTAATCAGTACCACTCTCCCCCCAAAAGAAAGTTGTTTGGCTTTCCACATAGACAATCGACTTCTGAACGTGTCAACCACCGACTCCCAGTGCTTGCAAAGGTTCATGTTTGTGCCTACTTGGAGCCCGAGATAAGTGAAAGGAAAGGCGCCAACCTTACAGCGAAGTATTGCAGCCATGTTATTTTCCTCCTCTGAGTTCACCCCAATACCGAAAAGTGAGCACTTCCTCATATTAACCTTTAAGCCAGACACCAGAAAGAAGCATCTTAACAATCTTCTCAGATTTTTTGCATTAGACATCGACCAGTCGCCAAGAAAAACGACATCATCGGCGTACATTAGATGAGATAAAGTTAGACCGGACGAACCACATTGTAAACCATGGAACAAACCAACTTGACAAGCCTTCTTCATAAACCCAGATAGCGCCTCCATAACCAATACGAACAAGAATGGAGAGATTGGGTCACCTTGTCTAAGGCCCCGAGAACATTGAAACTCAACAGATGGCGACCCGTTAATTAAAACAGAAGCACGAGCATTTGAGACCAACGCCATAACCCAATTCCTCCATCTAGGCGGAAACTTCATTTGTGTCAAGATTTTATCTAGAAAGTTCCAGCTTACCGAGTCGTATGCCTTATAGATGTCAATTTTGAACAACATACCGCTCCTCTTCTGTCTCCGTAACCATCCCACCGTCTCATTAAGTAACAACGGACCATCGGGGATACTTCTACCTGAGAGAAAAGCCGACTTGTCACACCCTCAAAATCCACTTGCGGAGTTTTACCGCGAGGCGCATGACAAACCAGGATCCAAGTCAACGATCACAATAAACAAATCTAAATGAACACATGCAATTTCATAAACATTGTTTAAAATCCCCAATTACTGCGGAAGCTTATTCTCAAAACATAATCCAAAAGTAAACCAAAATATTCAATGTTCGAAAACCATGCAACCCTAACTAGACGCCGTGCAGACGCGTGCGCCCTAGTTCCGTAGTGCTACCTTAGCGACCTGAGAAAACATGTAAGAGTTACGTCAGCACAAAAATGCTGGTGAGTTCACAGGTTTTGTAATCAAAGTATCAAGTTCAACCTGTCCATACTATATCAATTTGTAAACCAAGTACGCTAGCTAGGCGTATGTTTTGTTACTTCTACGATTGGAAAACCATTACTAACTCGCAAACCAGATGTTGTGCCCGAATAGTAAACCTGTTCCTGTTTGAGACAATATGCACTCGCCCGGCCCTCCAAGCCGACGAGCGGGGTTGGTCAGTCCCAATAGATCTATTCACATTTCCCCGTTGTGCTAACCCGCACATTCATGGTTTCCCCCGGGACTTCCAAAGATCGTATAGTAAACCATAGAAACCCATAGTATGACAGTTGTTACCAAAACATAAGTTTAACACATGTTTTCTCCCCCAAAAAGTGAAACCAGTTAAAAGAGGGGCCGTAAACTCACCTTAACGTGCCAGCAAAGAATCCGAACAGCAAGTAATATATGCTACCGACACCCTAATAACAGTGTCATTAAGTGAGTATAGGCGTAATATCATTACACCATATAACTCGTTTGTCCAAGGCGTTTTAAATGTTCAAAAGCGTGTAAGTGACACCTAGTGATTCTACATGCATAAGTAATTCCTACGGACCCGTTGGTGAATACGTTGGTTACAATTAGTTTCTACATTCCGTATGTGTCTCAGACAAGTGTACTTCAGTTACATGTCAATTCCATACCACCTAAGACCTCAATTAATCACATAAGCACATAATACATAATCTGTGTTTTCAGGACAGATTGTGCGCCATCAAAACGAATTTATTTAAAATATCAAATCAGTGAGTTAACCTCCCAAATTTTTACTGAATTTTCTTTGGGATTCACTTAACAATACCTATTTTTGTTTTGTCTTAAATCCAAACACAAAAATAATTAAAATTTGTCTAATACATCTATGTTCAGAAAACCTTCCTAAGAGGTCAGTTTGGTAGATAAATTCCCAAAAATTGTGTATTCATCCAAACGGGATGAATCCACTTGGAAAACTCATATTACTCCAATATTAACCTTCTGTAAACATTTCACAACCCAACTCTTTAGAAAACTTGATTTATGATGTTTCAAAGTTGACTCAGTTTGATACCCGAAATTCTGACCTGGCCTATTTTAAATGAAAATTCCAAAAACATATCAAACGACATCCAAATCAGATGATTTTGCCCATTATAAAAAGCTAAGACAATGTACAATCTATTCATGCAAAGAATCGATCAAACCAATTATTTTCAAGCCACGAAACAGACCCTACAAGTCGACATTCAGAATCTGTCCAGATTCTAATCGTGCAATATTATCAATTATATCAAACCCTAGTTGCATATTATCAATCAATAACACCTAATAATCTTCATACAACATTAGTAAGAACCACATCTGATCAAAACCCTAATTATACATCACAAACATCATTATTCACAAACCCTAGAAGTCTAAAACATCAAGAACATGCATAATCATGCAAAACATATAACATTCATAATATAACAATGTGCTTGACCCTTTTAATCTTCGTAATCATCATGTTTTAACTTTTATAAAATACTTTCAGACCTGGACAAACAAGGTTTTGATGTTTTAAAACAATTTAAAGAAGATTAAAACATAAGGGAATGAAGATTATACCACAAACACTCCAAAACAACCAACCGAACGCTCTCCAAGCTTCCCGATTGATGTTCTTGAGCTTTAGCAGGTGGTTTAGGGTTAATAATTCGTGTGGGGCAGAAAGGGGGCGATTAGGGTTGAGTTTAGGGGTTGCATGGGGGTTAAGGATGCTTAAATAAGAGTTTAAGGCGGTTTAAACCTGTCAGACATGAGCGAGCGGCCGCTCGGGCCCTGTGAGCGGCCGCTCACAGGCCCGAGGCCCTCGTTCGTGTCACGTTTCATCACCCGACGCGTTATCCTTTGACGTTTTCGTTATTTCGGACCGTAACAAGTGCAACCCCATGCGTTAAGACCCTAATCAACCTCATACTCCACTTTTAGTGATTTTTATTAACGTATTCGGTTTAGGTTCACATAATCACGTATGGTTTTCACATAAGTTTATCAACTATCACAGAGACACATAAGTTCGTTATTCACCAACGTCCGAGGTTCACTAATCATGTAATCACATATTAACTCACAACAATGCACGTATGTCCCATCTAGCTATCTAGCTAACCCTAGTTAAGTATAATATACGCGTGACTCGCTAAGGTAGACTTTAATCTAGACAACGTTGTTAACCAGAATTTGTCGGGTGTCACATCATCCCCACGTTAAAAGAATTTTCGTCCCGAAAATTGCACAAGTACCAAAAGGAATAACAAAAGAAACAGACAAAAGATAGAAACCAAGAATGAGATTTACCCGAGTTATCACATCATCCCCACGTTAAAAGGGAATCTCGCCCCGAGATTCATTCAGCTGCAGTGGTAACATATCTCGATTCGAACGCTTCCTTAGGAAAGAGATGAGGATACTTAGACTTCATCTGATCCTCCCGTTCCCAAGTGTACTCTGGTCCCCGGTTCGAGTTCCAGCGAACCTTAACAATGCGAATCTTGCTATGACGTAGGCTACGAATCTTGTAATCAAGAATCTCAACAGGTTCCTCCACAATCCGAAGACGATCATCAACCTTGATCTCTTCCAGTGGAACAATAAGAGACTCGTCAGCCAGACACTTCTTTAAGTTGGATACATGGAAGACGATATGTACGTTGCCGAGCTCCGTCGGTAAATCAAGACGATATGCCACCGGTCCAATCCGTTCCAGGATTGTAAATGGGCCGACATACCGAGGGTTGAGTTTGCCACGCTTCCCAAAGCGTATGACCCCCTTCCACGGTGAAACTTTCAGAAGTACTTTGTCATCAACTTGGAATTCCAATGGCTTGCGACGCTGATCGGCATAACTCTTTTGCCGGTCCCGTGCCGCTGCCAACCGGTTACGAATCTGTACGATCTTTTCCGAAGTTTCGTACACTAGCTCAGGCCCAGTGAGTTGACTCTCACCCACCTCAGCCCAACAAAGAGGAGACCGGCATTTCCGCCCGTACAGTGCCTCGAACGAAGCTGCCTTGATGCTCGTGTGGTAACTGTTGTTGTAAGAGAATTCTACTAATGGTAGGTGGGCTTCCCAACCTTTGCCAAAATCGATCACACATGCTCGCAGCATGTCTTCTAAGGTTTGAATCGTGTGTTCACTCTGACCGTCAGTCTGTGGGTGATAAGCTGTACTCATGTCCAGCTGGGTACCCAAAGCCTTGTGCAAAGACTTCCAGAAGTGAGAAGTAAAGTGGGAGTCACGATCCGAAATAATAGAAACCGGCACCCCGTGCTTAGAAACAACTTCCTTCAGATAAAGACGAGCCAAACGATCCATGGTGTCGGTCTCCTTAATAGCGAGAAAATGGGCTGATTTCGTCAACCGATCAACAATCACCCATATCTTATCATTCCCGCTCGGTGACTTAGGTAGTTGCGTGACAAAATCCATTGTAATCCGTTCCCATTTCCACTCCGGAATTTCAGGTTGTTGCAAGAGACCCGACGGTTTCTGGTATTCCACCTTGACCTTAGCACAGGTCAAGCATTTGCTCACGTATGAGGCTATATCCGACCTCATGTTTGGCCACCAGTAAAGCACCTTTAGATCTTGGTACATCTTATCCGAACCAGGATGAATAGAATACCGAGACTTGTGAGCCACATCTAAGACAAGCTCCCGAAGTCCCCCGAATAAAGGAACCCATATGCGTTCTGCGAAGTAGTGCAGGCCATCAGACCTTCGCTCGAGGTGCTTGTCGGCACCGTGCATAGTCTCAGCTTTAAGGTTTTCTTCCTTCAAAGCTTCTAACTGAGCAGAATGGAGTTGGTCAGGTAGAGAGGAATGAATGGTGAGCTGCAACGCCCGAACGCGACGAGGATTAATTGATTCCTTCCTGCTCAAGGCGTCTGCTACTACATTCGCCTTGCCAGGATGGTACTTAATGGCGCAATCATAGTCGTTCAGGAGTTCAATCGAACGACGCTGTCGTATGTTCAAATGTTGTTGGTCGAAAATATGCTGAAGACTCTTGTGATCGGTGTAGATGGTGCATTTGTTACCGTACAAGTAATGTCTCCAAATTTTCAACGCGAAAACCACTGCACCCAATTCCAAGTCATGGGTGGTGTAGTTCCTCTCGTGCACCTTGAGTTGCCGAGAAGCATACGCAATCACTTTCTCGCGTTGCATCAACACGCAACCGAGACCATGAATAGAAGCATCACAGTAAACAACGAAATCATCAGGGCCTTCAGGCAAGGACAAAATAGGAGCAGAACAAAGTTTAGACTTCAGTTCTTGAAATGCCGACTCTTGTGGTTCACCCAGGCGAATTTTCTATCCTTCTGAGTAAGAGTGGTGAGGGGTTGAGCGATCTTCGAGAACCCCTTAATGAAACGACGATAATAGCCCGCAAGGCCTAGGAATTGCCGCACCTCAGTTGGCGTCTTTGGTGCTTCCCAGTCCTTGATCGCTTCGATCTTAGCTGGATCGACATGAATTCCTAGTTCATTAACCACATGTCCTAGGAACTGAACTTCGCGTAACCAAAAGTCACACTTTGAGAACTTAGCGTAAAGTTGTTCCCGTCGCAAAAGTTCCAAAACCAAGTGCAGGTGTTCCTCGTGTTCGGTCTTGTTCTTGGAGTAAATCAGGATGTCATCAATAAATACGATGACGAACTTGTCAAGATACGGTTTGCAAACGCGGTTCATCAAATCCATGAAAACCGCCGGTGCGTTTGTGAGACCGAAAGGCATGACCAAGAACTCAAAATGGCCATAACGTGTACGAAAGGCAGTCTTTGCAACGTCAGCTTCCCTCACGCGCAACTGGTGATAACCGGACCTCAAATCAATCTTAGAGTAGTAGCTAGAACCCTGGAGTTGGTCGAATAGATCATCAATACGTGGAAGAGGATAACGGTTCTTAATGGTCACTTTGTTTAATTCTCTATAATCCACACACAATCGAAAACTTCCATCCTTCTTCTTAACGAACAGAATCGGGGTTCCCCAAGGGGAAGAACTTGGTCTAATGAAACCCTTGTCCAAGAGTTCCTGTAACTGACTGGACAATTCCTGCATCTCGGGAGGTGCAAGACGGTAGGGGGCCCGAGCAATGGGAGCAGCTCCCGGTACAAGATCAATACTGAACTCATCCTGACGATGGGGAGGAAGACCAGATAAGTCATCAGGAAATACATCAGGAAACTCGCGTACAACAGGAATATCGTCGATCTTCTTCTCATCGGTAGAGGAAACAGATAAAAGTGCCAAAACGGCCAAATAACCCTTTCGAAGATACTTAAGGGCTTTCATGCTGGAGATGAGATTTAGCGGAGCACCGCCCTTGATACCGTACACAGAAAGGAATTCTCCATCAGGGAGGGGAATCCGAATAATCTTGTCGTAACAAACGATCTCAGCGCGATACAAAGACAACCAATCCATGCCTACAACAACGTCAAAACTACCCAAAGGTACCGGCATAAGGTCAATGGGGAACGACAAACCCGACAACTCTAGTTGACACTCCCGCAGGATACAAGTAGCCTCAATCTTTTTACCGTCAGCCAACTCAATTACATACTTAGCCTCTAATGGTACGGGTACTACATCTAGCAGTCGACTAACTTCCATAGATATAAAACTTTTATCGGAACCGGAATCAAATAAAACACTAACAGAGCGAGTTGTAAAAACCCTGTTTCCCCGTAGTTCCTTGAGCAGTAGGAGCCGAGTTAGTAATTGGGGCCTGGGTCGATGGAAGTGTCGCCCGACAATCTTTAGCAAAATGCCCAAGTCGCTGGCAGCAATGGAAACGATTACGGTCGCAGTCCCCCTGATGATGACGCCCACATTTGTTGCACTTAGGTAATCTCCCCGCATAACCACCCGGTTTGGTACCAGAAGAAGAGGAACCCCCGCTATCGAACCTCTTACCCTGCTGTGATGATGCTGGCACAGATCCTTTCCCCTCATTATCCCATTTACGCTTGTTATTCTCCGGGGCCTTGATAGTCAAACCCTTAGCAGGCAAGATACCCTCATTCACCTTCAAATTTATCATCCTGTGAGCCGATCGGACCACCTCTTAGTATGTAGGAAGATTCCCTGCAGCCACCAATCCTGCGATCTCTGGTACTAGCCCCGAGATATAGTGTTCAATCCTCCTGTATTCTGGCACATGCAGATCAGGACACAGCACTGCCAACTCATTGCGCCTTACCGTATACTTTTCAATCTCTGACCCGGTCATCTTGAGGTTCCACACCTCATGCTCTAGCTTCTGAATTTCTTCCCTTGGACAGTACTCTCGCTTCAGTAGTTGAACAAAATTTTCCCAAGGCATAGCATAAGCCTCCCCTATACCCATATTCTGGGTGATATTGTTCCACCAGGTCAAAGCAACATCCTGGAATAACGCAGCAGCATACTTGACTCGATCCTCTGGGAGACAGTTGCACATCAGAAACACTGACTCCACCTTTTCCAGCCACCTGAGCAAGCTCACCGCACCCTCAGTGCCAGAGAATTCCTGGGGCTTACAGTCCCGAAACATCTTGTAGGTACACATGGTGGGGTGGATTAACAGGACCACCTGAAATGAAATGCATGAGAAACCACGAAGGATGTAAACAAGATTCACCAATGAGGCAAAAGTGAATAAGTCAACTTACCACCACCATTGTGCCCTAACTGAAAGGCAGCTTGCAGTAAGTTGTTCAGATCTTCCTGTGATAGGTTTACACCTCCACGACCACCACCACCACCACCACGGCCACCACCACGCCCACCAGCGCGGCCAGCTCCACGTCCTCCTCGTACTCCAGACATGATTCTGACAGAAAGAACGAGAAAATTTCAGTTTCACAGCTAATGGTAACCACTAGCGTTCACAAGATCAAAGCTAGATCCAACTCAGGACTATCCATTCGAACCCAGAGCTCACTAGGGCTTTCATGCATTTCGGTTTATGATTTTGTGTGCACCCAAAATGATAAACCGCTCTACATGGTCCTCCAAGTGTTCTCCTAGTTCAAAGTTCAAATCACCGAACATAGACTCTTAGCTATATACCGTAATGCTACGGTAGTTTATGGCAAGTGTTTCTATTGGAGTATGAAAGGGAGATGTCCGAGCCTTGGACAAATCTCAAGAGTACATGATTTACACCAATATACCACACTGCCTAGAAAGCAAGTAACCCGACCTAAGATAGAACGGATGATGTAACATAGGAAGGTCAGATGATTTAGAGACACCCCGACAAGGCCATACATAATCCACCATAATGTTTAGTACTATGTGATCGTCTAGTGTGTGCGACTCGGCTATAGACTAGACTCTACATGCAGTCCTAGTTCACTATAACCATTGGCTCTGATACCAATCTGTCACACCCTCAAAATCCACTTGCGGAGTTTTACCGCGAGGCGCATGACAAACCAGGATCCAAGTCAACGATCACAATAAACAAATCTAAATGAACACATGCAATTTCATAAACATTGTTTAAAATCCCCAATTACTGCGGAAGCTTATTCTCAAAACATAATCCAAAAGTAAACCAAAATATTCAATGTTCGAAAACCATGCAACCCTAACTAGACGCCGTGCAGACGCGTGCGCCCTAGTTCCGTAGTGCTACCTTAGCGACCTGAGAAAACATGTAAGAGTTACGTCAGCACAAAAATGCTGGTGAGTTCACATGTTTTGTAATCAAAGTATCAAGTTCAACCTGTCCATACTATATCAATTTGTAAACCAAGTACGCTAGCTAGGCGTATGTTTTGTTACTTCTACGATTGGAAAACCATTACTAACTCGCAAACCAGATGTTGTGCCCGAATAGTAAACCTGTTCCTGTTTGAGACAATATGCACTCGCCCGGCCCTCCAAGCCGACGAGCGAGGTTAGTCACTCCCAATAGATCTATTCACATTTCCCCGTTGAGCTAACCCGCACATTCATGGTTTCCCCGGGACTTCCAAAGATCGTATAGTAAACCATAGAAACCCATAGTATGACAGTTGTTACCAAAACATAAGTTTAACACATGTTTTCTCCCCCAAAAAGTGAAACCAGTTAAAAGAGGGGCCGTAAACTCACCTTAACGTGCCAGCAAAGAATCCGAACAGCAAGTAACATATGCTACCGACACCCTAATAACAGTGTCATTAAGTGAGTATAGGCGTAATATCATTACACCATATAACTCGTTTGTCCAAGGCGTTTTAAATGTTCAAAAGCGTGTAAGTGACACCTAATGATTCTACATGCATAAGTAAATCCTACAGACCCGTTGGTGAATACGTTGGTTACAATTAGTTTCTACATTCCGTATGTGTCTCAGACAAGTGTACTTCAGTTACATGTCAATTCCATACCACCTAAGACCTCAATTAATCACATAAGCACATAATACACAATCTGTGTTTTCAGGACAGATTGTGCACCATCAAAACGAATTTATTTAAAATATCAAATCAGGGAGTTAACCTCCCAAATGTTTACTGAATTTTCTTTGGGATTCACTTAACAATACCTATTTTTGTTTTGTCTTAAATCCAAACACAAAAATAATTAAAATTCGTCTAATACATCTATGTTCAGAAAACCTTCCTAACAGGTCAGTTTGGTAGATAAATTCCCAAAAATTGTGTATTCATCCAAACGGGATGAATCCACTTGGAAAACTCATATTACTCCAATATTAACCTTCTGTAAAAATTTCACAACCCAACTCTTTATAAAAGTTGATTTATGATGTTTCAAAGTTGACTCAGTTTGATACCCGAAGTTCTGACCTGACCTATTTTAAATGAAAATTCCAAAAACATATCAAACGACATCCAAATCAGATGATTTTGCCCATTCTAAAAAGCTAAGACAATGTACAATCTATTCTTGCTAAGAATCGATCAAACCAATTATTTTCAAGCCACGAAACAGACCCTACAAGTCGACATTCAGAATCTGTCCAGATTCTAATCATGCAATATTATCAATTATATCAAACCCTAGTTGCATATTATCAATCAATAACACCTAATAATCTTCATACAACATTAGTAAGAACCACATCTGATCAAAACCCTAATTATACATCACAAACATCATTATTCACAAACCCTAGAAGTCTAAAACATCAAGAACATGCATAATCATGCAAAACATATAACATTCATAATATAACAATGTGCTTGACCCTTTTAATCTTCGTAATCATCATGTTTTAACTTTTATAAAATACTTTCAGACCTGGACAAACAAGGTTTTGATGTTTTAAAACAATTTAAAGAAGATTAAAACATAAGGGAATGAAGATTATACCACAAACACTCCAAAACAACCAACCGAACGCTCTCCAAGCTTTCCGATTGATGTTCTTGAGCTTTAGCAGGTGGTTTAGGGTTAATAATTCGTGTGGGGCAGAAAGGGGGCGATTAGGGTTGAGTTTAGGGGTTGCATGGGGGTTAAGGATGCTTAAATAAGAGTTTAAGGCGGTTTAAACCTGTCAGACATGAGCGAGCGGCCGCTCGGGCCCTGTGAGCGGCCGCTCACAGGCCCGAGGCCCTCGTTCGTGTCACGTTTCATCACCCGACGCGTTATCCTTTGACGTTTTCGTTATTTCGGACCGTAACAAGTGCAACCCCATGCGTTAAGACCCTAATCAACCTCATACTCCACTTTTAGTGATTTTTATTAACGTATTCGGTTTAGGTTCACATAATCACGTATGGTTTTCACATAAGTTTATCAACTATCACAGAGACACATAAGTTCGTTATTCACCAACGTCCGAGGTTCACTAATCATGTAATCACATATTAACTCACAACAATGCACGTATGTCCCATCTAGCTATCTAGCTAACCCTAGTTAAGTATAATATACGCGTGACTCGCTAAGGTAGACTTTAATCTAGACAACGTTGTTAACCAGAATTTGCCGGGTGTCACACGACTGCTCCGACCCAACCAATTTTCCAATCACCTTCTTCAGCCTTTCAACCAAAACCTTGGACACCACCTTGTTAATACAACTTACCAAACTAATCGGACGGTAATTAGAAAAACCAAGCGGGTCCTTTAATTTTGGAATTAATGCAATAAAAGAAGGAGAGCAGGCTGGATTAATGCTGCCCTGATGAAAAAACTCTTCAAAAGTCGCCATAAAGTCCGCCTCTAAACAACCCCAAAACCTCTTCAGAAACTTGAAGTTGAAACCATCCGGTCCCGGCGCCCTATCCCCATCGCACGACCACACTGCTTCCTTTACTTCCATGACTGAGAAAGGTTGAGTCAACATATCCGCCTCCGCGTCCGAAAGGCTGCATAAATTTGGGCATGTAAATTGTGGTCTGTTGTCAACCGGTTCCTTAAATTTCTTTGAGAAGAAATGATACGCATAGTCCTTGATGACTACCGGATTGTCTATCCACTCCCCATCGATAATTAACCCATTTATCCTGTTGTTGGCCGTGTTGGAATTAATTATACCGTGAAAATAGCTTGAGTTTTCATCACCCTCCAATGCCCACCTCACCCGCGCCTTTTGTTTTAATTCTGATTGCTTAATCCTATCAAACTCCATCATAAAAGAACGATATTCCTCCCGTACCTGTAACTCAATTGGAACCAAACTCCTAGTATCCGCCATTCTTTCGAGACGCTCCACCTCTCTCCTTTTGAAATTGTACTCCAACTCCCTTTTTTCTTTCTCTTCCTTCACCCATTTCTTTATTTTGTGCTTCAAAAACTTCAGTTTCATCGCCAACGCTAAGTCTGCCGGACCAGAAAACTTAAACGCTGAACACATCGATCTCACATAATCCTGAAAACCCGGTAATTCCAACCACGAATTGAAGAACTTGAAAGGTATGTGGCCGAAATCTGATGGAGACACGGATAAGAGAATAGGACAGTGGTCCGATAAGTATCTTGATAGTGCGGTGACCCCTGCTCTGGGCCATTTGTCCCTAAACTCACTGCATACCAAAATTCTATCCAACTTACTCTGTTTTGTCCCATTATCCGACATATACGTAAACTTGTGGCCCCCCATATTGTATTCATGGAGATCAGATCTGAAGATAAAGTCATTAAACCTGTTCGCATTCGCCACACTGAATTCCGAATTCTGTCTTTCAGAAGGGTCCCTGACCTCATTATAATCCCCTACCAACACCCACATACCTTGAATATCGGACTTTAATTGTTCCAGATCCATCCATAATGTTCTCCTTCTACTCGCATCATTAGATGCATAAACATTAGTCACATTTATTCGATCCCCTGAACCCACCAAAATCCCAGATACGACTAAAAATTGTTGGTTTTTTACAACACCTGTTTGCTGAAAAACAGCTGGATTCCAAATACACAGTAGCCCACCAGACCTCCCTTCCGCCCAAACTTGTTCTGATTGATAAATCGAATTACCCCAAAGCACATTATAATCAAAGAAAGACTTACCCTCTAGCTTCGTTTCTTGTACTGCCATGAATTGTACACCATTGCTCATCTTCAAACCTTTGATCCAGGACGTCTTCATCGAGTCCCTTACCCGCCTAATATTTATGGATAGAAAATTCATTGCAAACCATTGTCTTCTCCCTCGCCAATAATCTCCTCATTCACTCGTTCTTCGAAACCTTTTAACTGTATACCAACTAGATGCATAAACATTAGACACATTTATTCGATCCCCTAAACCCACCAAAATCCCAGATACGACTAAAAATTGTTGGTTTTTTACAACACCTGTTTGCTGAAAAACAGCTAGATTCCAAATACACAGTAGCCCACCACTCGTTTTTTCTTTTCTACCCTCAACTGATTATTACTTTCACCTCTAAGTATTATTCATGTTGTTGACTAAATATTATTCTTAATATTTGTGACCCATAATTTTTTTTTTCTGCAAATCAATATCATTCACAATGACAGACAACACCTATCCACATAATTGGTATTTACCAACCTCTCATTGGCCCACTCCTTATACCATGTGGCCTTCACAGTGGCCGCCTAGCCCATACTCTTTCCCACAAGCCCAACACCCACCTTCTTGGCCTACACCTTCTTCCCCTTACCCATCTTCCAATAGGCCCACATATAACAACACCCAATCCGACTTGCTTGGCCCAAAACCCCAACAGGCCCATATCGCCTACAGCCTACAACAACCAGACCCCATTCAGTATATAGACACAGGAGCTTCATCCACCATGGCACACGAGCAAGGTGACTTTCATTCCTTTTCTAATTCTTACTTGTCTCGTAATATTATTATAGGTAATGGTGAAACAATTCACGTACTCGGACAAGGCATAAAATACCTACCCAAGCCTTTCCCACCCTTTATATTAAAAAATGTCCTTTATTCCCCTAGACTTGTCAAAAATTTAATTTATGTCCGTCGTTTCACTACGGACAATTCTGTTTCTGTCGAATTTGACCCGTTTGGTTTTCTTGGAAAGGATTACAAGACCAAGGCAACACTCCTACGATGCAACAGCAGTGGTGATCTCTATCCCTTGCTGTTCGGGTCATCCACCTCCCAACCAACTGCCCTTGCTGCTATCTCCTCACAACTCTGGCATACCCGTTTTGGCCATCCAGGACATGAACCTTTAAATATATTAAAAACTTCTAATGTTTTAGACTTTGATATTTGGTCTAATAATATTTGCCAGTCTTGTATTTTTGGTAAAAGCATTCGTTTACCTTTCTTTCCGTCTAGTAATGTCACATTACAACCGTTTGACATTATTCATAGTGACGTGTGGACATCACCCATTGTTAGCTCCTCAGGCCATAAATATTATGTGTTATTCCTTGATAATTATTCTAACTTTTTATGGACCTACCCCATTGCACAAAAATCCCAAGTTTTCCCATCCTTTACACACTTTGCCTCCACCATTAAAACCCAATTTGAACGTACCATTAAAACATTCCAATGTGATAATGGTGGTGAGTATGTAAACCATTCCTTTCAAAACTTTTTTACAACCAAAGGTATCCTCTACCGTCTATCTTGCCCCCACACATCATCCCAAAACGGTAAGGCTGAGCTAAAAATTAGAACCATAAATAATATGGTCCGCACCATAATGTCTCACGCCTCACTTCCCACCAACCTATGGCATTTTGCACTTGAAACCGCCACATACCTCCTAAACATCCTCCCCTCCAAAACCGCACAAAACAAAACACCCACCGAGATATTATATATGTCCACACCCACTTATGATCACTTACGCGTCTTTGGTTTATGCTACCCGCTCACACCTTCAACCACCATTCATAAGCTTGAACACCGATCCCAACCTTGTGTCTTTTTAGGATACCCACCTTCTCACAGTGGTTACCGGTGCTTTGACCTTTCCACAAAACAATTCTTTATCTCACGTCAGGTTGCTTTTGACGAGACCACCTTCCCCTTTGCCCAAACTATTGGCCCCACCCTTACATACGACTTCCTCGGTGACCCATTTCCTCATCACCTATGCCCGCACGTCCGCACAAGTTTAAACCCACTGACCGCCCAGACCACTCCCACATCTCACCCAGCGTCGTCCACACATCCGGACCAGAGCCCACACACCAGCCCGTCACCTGCCAACACTCACTCAGGCCCACAACCCTCTACTACCCAAGCCCAACCTACTCCACCCACTCACTTACCGCCCACCGACACTCCCTCCCAGCCCACCTCCCAGACACCCTCCGAACCAAAATCGTCACTCAACCCTGCCCCGGTCCACCAGTCCTCAATACCCAACCAACCACTCGCGCTATCCACACTCATTCTATGAGTGGAATCCACAAGCCCAAAACTCCATTTAACCTATCCGCTACCACCAAACCTCCCATAATCCCTATACCTAAAAACCCCACCGATGCCCTGGCCAGTCTGGAGTGGTTGTCTGCCATGTCTACCGATTACAATGCATTAATTAGAAACGGTACATGGGAGTTAGTTCCTCGTTCTCCTAACATGAATATCATACGTTCTATGTGGTTATTTAAACATACGTTCAGGTCAGACGGGACACTAGAACGTTACAAGGCGCGACTTGTTTGTGACGGTCGCTCCCAGCAGGTGGGAATCAATTGTGGTGAGACTTTCAGCCCGGTTGTTAAACCGGCCACTATACGCACGGTGCTTTCCCTTGCCCTTTCAAAAGGATGGGCCGTGCATCAGTCGGACGTCACTAATGAATTTCTCCTTGGGCATCTCCAGAAAAACAGTTTATATGCATCAACCCATGGGGTTTCGGGATAAAAAATTTCCCGATCATGTGTGTCTCTTACGCAGGTCACTTTATGGTTTAAAACAAGCTCCCCGTGCGTGGTATCAAAGGTTCACCGACTATGTACTTTCTTTGGGCTTTCTACATAGCAGATGCGACGCATCTCTGTTCACTTTTCAGCATGGCAGTGACACGACATATCTTCTCTTGTATGTCGATGATATTCTTTTGGTTACCTCCTCTGACAACCTCCGGCATCGCCTTCTGGCGAATCTTGCTACAGAATTCGCCATGAAATATCTGGGTCCTTTGAGTTATTTCTTGGGTATATCGGTCATTCGGCAGCAAAACACTATGTTCCTCTCTCAACAGACCTATGATACTGATATCATAGCTCTTGCAAGTATGCAGTCTTGCAACCCTGTTGCAACACCCGTAGACTCCAACTCTAAGCTAGGCGCTTCTCCAGATGAACCGTTTCATGACCCCACCTTATACCGGAGCCTTGCAGGTGCTTTGCAGTACCTCACTTTTACCCGTCCTGACATCACATGCGCAGTTCAGCAAGTATGTATGCAGATGCACGCGCCTTGTACCGCACACTGGAATGTCCTGAAGCGTATCATCAGGTATATTGAAGGCACGATTACATTTGGTTTAACTCTGGGTCCCTCTACGGCCTCTTCTTTAGTAGCATACACTGATGCCGATTGGGCGGGCTGCCCTGATACTCGCCGCTCTACTAGCCGTTACGACATCTATTTTGGGGAAAACTTAATTTCATGGTCGTCCAAGCGACAACCCACTGTCTTACGGTCTAGTGCTGAGGCTGAATATCGGGGTGTCGCTAATGTTGTTGCTGAGATTTGTTCATTACGAAACCAGTTGTTAGAGTTGTCTGTTCCTATTTCTCGTGCCACGATGGTATATTGTGACAATGTCAGTGCCATATACTTAACACGTAATCCCGTGCAATATCAACGCACGAAACACATTGAGCTGGATATTCACTTTGTTCGAGAACAGGTTCAGCGGGGTCATGTTCGCATCTTACACGTTCCCTCCAGATACCAGATAGCATCCATCTTCACAAAAGGGTTGCCACGTGTTCTATTTGAAGATTTCAGATTCAGTCTTAGCATCCGTTCACCTCCCGCTTCGACTGCGGGGTGTAATAGATAATAGATTGATTGATATATATTTAGTATGGTTATCTGTAATTATTATGATTATCATTTACCATATATAGAAGAGATCTCTTGTAGTATTTATACCCGTCAGATTGATGAGAATGGCACGGTTTTTACACTTTCACAAACAGCTATGACAAAATCTATTGTATGAAATTTGTGGACATTGCTAGAGAACTCGAGTCAATTTCCTAACTTCATCAAGAATGTAGAGGCCTAGGGATGTGCCGTCTTATGCACATTGGAATACATGGGGGTGGGGGGCACAAAACAAATATTTTGGACAGTGCACTGCATATATAGCTCGCCTAGGAAACAAACGTGTGATAGGGTGGTGTGCCAGTTCACAGTAGCATCCATCCACCAAAACAAAATAAGTTATATACCTCTTGGAATATATTACTATTTGTCACATAACATATACATCTTACATGATGATATATTAGATTAATATGGAAAATATAAGAATTTGGATTTGAACTTTAAAAGTTTTCAAAACTGATTGTCGTGGGCTTATTATAATATCAGTGGACTGTTCTTTAGTTAACGGGCTTGGGTTAATTATTTTAAGATTTTGGTGGACCACAACAAAATGAAGAGCCCAAATTAGTGGGCTGCAAAGATAGAATTAATGTTGGCCACAAGTAGACGTGTACAAATCGGGTTTTTTTTTAAAAAACGAAACCGTTTTTTTTCCTAGGTTTTAAAACCGGTTTCTGGCTTGAAAAGTTATATTATATAAAACCGGTTCGTATCGGGGTTAAAACCCGTTTTTAAAAACCAGGTTTTTAATTCGATTAAAAAAACCGGTTTTTTTGTATGATAAAAAACACCGGAAAAAAAAACCGGTAAAAATACCGGAACAGAAGGCTTCTGCTGAACTGCTGCTGTGTTTAAATTTTTTTTGCTGTTTTAGTTTTTTTTTTTTTTTTCACTACAAACAAACTTCAAACATATGGATTAAGAAACTTGTAACTTAAAACCTCCAAACCATTTCATTAACTACTAAAACATCCAACTTAAACAATAAAACCATCCAACTTAAAGTCTTAAACAACTAAAAACTTAAACAACTTAAAAACTTAAAAAACTTAAAGTCTTAAACATAAGCAAGCGTCTCTTGAATACATCAAACATCTTTAATCTTCGCCCGAACCCGAGTTGTTTCGAAGGTATTCATCAAGTTCGGCTTCTTCGCCGGTCATTGGTTCAATCAAGGCCATATTCACCTCGTCCTCGTACAATTCGGCTTCGTACTCCAATTCTCCCTCAAGTGATCACTTGTCTTGTACTCTTTCCGCCACATCCAAGTAATCCTTTAAGCAAATAGACATCTCAACCGCCATAGGAGTTAGCCTCATTCTCCTTATCGATAAGACCCTGCCACTAGTAGAAAAAGCGGATTCCGAAGCTACCGTAGAAGATTGGACACTTAGTAAATCTCGGGCCATGGCGGCTAGAATCGGAAATTGTTCTTCCTTTTCTTTCAACCAAGCCAACAAATCAAAGTTTTTAAATTGTTGTCGAGTGGTGTGTTGTCAAAAGTTTGAACCACTATATCTCCCGAGTTCGCTACTTTGTGTGTTAGTAGCTTCATCTTGTTCATTTATATTCCATAAATGACTATAAAAAGCGAAATCGGAATCATTTGAATTCTCGTCCAAAGTGTTTCTCAATGAATCATGAATTTGTGAGCTTGAACCATATTTTGATCGATAAAAAGCATACATGGCATTAAGATGATTGCTAAATTTATTTTTTAAACCTTGGCTAAAACATGGGTCTTCGGTACAATTTAAACCCAACTCATCCGCAATTTTATCAATCATAGAATTAACGCCCCTTATGTTATAGCAAGGGTTTAATGCGGCGGCACAAGAAAAAACTGCTGGTATCTCTCTAAAATACTTTTTAAGTTTTTCTTTCATTTGTATTACCATATCCGAATATGGATGCCCATACACACTTATCTTGCTTAGTTTAGATGTCATTAAAAATGTTTTGTGAATTGCTAAATGACTTGTGGGATAATAAACACCGGATAAAGCGGTTGTTGGGTTTATATGAGACCACAGTTACCAGAATGAAGACTTTTTGTTAGTTTATTGTGTAGTATGAAAGTTGAGGGACTTATTATGTAATTATGGATAGTTTTATGTAAAACTCTAGTGGGCTGCGCACTTATGGACGGGCCCTGCGCACTTAGCTTAAGTGCGCAGGCCCATCAGATTTCCTATAAATAGAATGCATCTCTGCAGCACTAGGGTTAGGGTTTTTGGTTTATCTTTGTAGCACAAGTTTGAATAGGTGCGTACTTGTAAGAATCCATGGTATTTCAGTGATCAATCAGCAATGGAATCATCTTATTATTCATCTTGTGTATCGGTTTTTATCATATTCATCTAGTTTCTTTGATTGTAGAAGATTAATCACTTAAAACACCTAATCCATAGGTGTTTCTAAGTGATAACAATCTCTTGCACTTAACAAGATCTAGTATTTGGGACTTACAATTTGGTATCAGAGCAGAAGCTGCCGATCATCTTGTTAAGCTCAAGAATCAGCTCAACCAACTGCTGAAGAAATAACTCGAGAGAAATCCAGAGGAAAAAGGGCGGTCACTGAAGCAGCTCCCTCAAAGGTGGTTAAAAGAAAGAGACCGACTGGTCTGTTGCAAGAAGGCAGAGAAGCTCAAACAGAGGAACAGCTGGAAACCGCACAAGCCCTACGACAAGTAGCTGAATTTGAAAGGGCCCAAAGAAAAAGACGAAGGGAACAGTTACCAGCCTCTCAAGTTCCTCGTGTGATGACTGAGGATGATATTGAACAAGAAGTGATTCTTGAGCAAATGTTTGGGGTAGAGGATCAACCCGGACCGTCAACTGCCAGTGCTCCAGCTCCCAAAGCTCCTGCATAGAGGCGAACTGAACCATCCTCCTCAGCACAGAGGCCAACTGAACCATCCTCCTCGGCTCCTGCTGCACAACGCCGCAAACCTGTGCACCAGGATCTGTATGAGAAGTTGGCCAAAGAGGTGGGTAAGACTGCAGCAAAAGAGATCTGTACCCTCAAGAGCTGCGTGCACAACAATCAAAAGCTGAAAAGAAAGATTAAGAAGCTGAAGCACAAGAACAAGAATCTGGAGAAGATTGTGAGGGACCAAAGATATCTCATCAAGTTTCAAACCAAAGTACAGATGAAGATGTTCGACATGTTCCAGGATTGGCAGAAGCAGCACAACATTGAACCAAGCATAACATCTGATGAACTCTTTGATTTTGGGAAGTTCCTTGAGGAAGAGAAAGAGAAAGAGAAAGAAAGAATAGCTGAAGAGAGTGACGTGGATGAAATCAGTGAAGACGAGATGCCGGAGAAGTTTGTAGAAATGGGTAATGAAGAGGAAACGGTATACGAGACGTCGGATGGTCATAATGTGTGCCCAGAAAGATCAACATGGTTCCCCAGAAGGCCTATTACTATTCCAGCTCTGCATCAGAACATCCATCATACAAGAGAAGCTCATCAAGAGAGGATCATCTCATGGAAGTACGACGAGGTGAAAAGGTTGTTCGCAATAAAGAGACGAGGGGGAGTTATCCAATACTTCAGAGGTCGAACTAAACTGAAGTCTCTCCCTCGTTGGGACATCAGGGAACTTAGCAGAGCCCCCTTCATCAACCACACCAACGACTCCACCGGTACCATGCTTGCTAGGTTCATTGAGAAGGAGTGTGAAAGTGATTTTCAGATCTTCAAGCCACAGAAGCCGAGAAGACGAATCTCGAAGAAGAGAATCAATCTTGCCACTGGAAAAGGGATGATCACCTATGTGATTGACCCTCCTCAGGTCGTCACAAGAGTTCCTATTCGTCTTAAGCTTCCAGTCATGCTGAGAAACTTCAAGAAGTGGTTCTACGATAGTAAAACTGGTGAAGCTGTTATCAAGTTGAAGGATGATTCTGAGATCATGAGGATTCTTGATCCGGTAGATGTATTTGCCTCTAATCTATCGGACTTGAATATGTTGTTTGCTAATCAGATCCACGTGGGTGCTGGAAACGTGCTGTATGAGGAGGCTATCCTGTTCAGAAGAGCAGTGGATTGAGCAATGAAGCTCAAGCAAGAGCTACTGGACATTGTGGACAGAATCAACGCAACGGATTTGAAAAAAGAACAGAAGGAGAAAGCTGCCAAAGCTGCTGTTGCAGGAGAAACACAAGCTGAAACTGAAGCTGCTTCAGAGGTGCCGATTCAATAACCTGCAACAGCATCCGATCCAGAGAAACCAGCTCAAGAAGAACCTGCAGTTGAGTCTACTCAAGTTCCACCTGTGGTTGAAGAAGATCTTGCCACCATCTTCATTCAAGACCCCCCCGGTTCAGGCAGAGGGGGAGCCAAGCGATGTAGAGATTGACTGAGACATTGTGGACAGAATCAACGCAGCGGATTTGAAAAAAGAACAGAAGGAGAAAGCTGCCAAAGCTGCTGTTGCAGGAGAAACACAAGCTGAAACTGAAGCTGCTTCAGAGGTGCCGATTCAATAACCTGCAACAGCATCCGATCCAGAGAAACCAGCTCAAGAAGAACCTGCAGCTGAGTCTACTCAAGTTCCACCTGTGGTTGAAGAAGATCTTGCCACCATCTTCATTCAAGACCCCCCGGTTCAGGCAGAGGGGGAGCCAAGCGATGTAGAGATTGACTGAGATAGAAGAAGAACTGGTAACTGTGGTCTAGGGGCAGTATTGTTGGGTTTATATGAGACCACGGTTACCAGAATGAAGACTTTTTGTTAGTTTATTGTGTAGTATGAAAGTTGAGGGACTTATTATGTAATTATGGATAGTTTTATGTATAACCCTAGTGGGTTGCGCACTTATGGACGGGCCCTGCACACTTAGCTTAAGTGCGCAGGCCCATCAGATTTCCTATAAATAGAATGCATCTCTGCAGCACTAGGGTTAGGGTTTTTGGTTTATCTTTGTAGCACAAGATTGAATGGGTGCGTACTTGTAAGAATCCATGGTATTTCAGTGATCAATCAGCAATGGAATCATCTTATTATTCATCTTGTGTGTCGGTTTTTATCATATTCATCTAGTTTCTTTGATTGTAGAAGATTAATCACTTAAAACACCTAATCCATAGGTGTTTCTAAGTGATAACAATCTCTTGCACTTAACAAGATCTAGTATTTGGGACTTACAACGGTTGTCGAGGTTTTGAAAACTTGTAGCATATCGGATATACGCTCAATAGTTTCCCAATTTCTTGCATGGTAAGAGTTAACCTTACCACGACTCGACAAGATTTCATGAAAAGCTATTAAAGTTTCTTTTTGTGAAATCGCCTTTTCAAACATGTTACAAGTAGAACTCCATCTTGTTGGACAATCCCAATTCGGACCCAAACACGGTTTTTTCACCTCCGCACAAAACTTTATATATTTAGTATGTCTTTGTACGTTGCTAAAAATATCACGTAACATTCTTCTAAAACCCTCTTTTTATGACTCAACAATTTTTAAATCGTTTTGAACCGCCAAATTTATGATGTGTGCAACACATCGACTATGGAAAATGCACCTTCACAAATGGGTTTATATTTTAATTTTAATTGTGTTATTGCAACGGTATTGTTGGAGGCGTTATCAAAAGATTTTGAAATTTTTTTTTCCTCCAATTTATAAGTTTTAATAACGTTGTCAATAACCTTAAAAATATTTGGACCCGTGTGAGGATAATCGAAAAGTTGAAACGCAATCGTACGTTTCATCATTTGCCATGAATCGGGTTGAATCCAATGTGCGGTGACACAAATGTAAGAGTCGGGTACACCATGAGGTTTTTTTTTGAACGGTCAACAAATTGGAATCACTCACGGAACATTGGAGTATCATCGTGCCACCAATGTTGCCACGCGATCATATTCCACCACCAAATCACCAATTCAGGAGGAAACTCATAATATGAGAAAACCCCCTTTGTGAGATTCGAACCCAGGACCTTATGGTCCCTAAGTCTTATCTCACCACCAAGATGCCGCTGGGCTATAATGCCTTTGGCGATACACCATGAGGTGTCGACCACACATCGCTAGTAAGGTTTACACCGGTTTGTAAATTTTCAGAAAAAGAAATTGTTTCATTTTTAGCTTTTTTCCACATTTTTAAACAATCCCTTCTAAGAGTTGCACGACTTACATGAGTGTATCGTGGTTGGAGAGTTTTTTGAACAAGGCGAGTATACCTTTGGTTGTCGAAGTGGTTGAAAGGAAGGCTTTCTTGAATGACTAAACATGCCATTTCCTCACGAACCGCATCAATGGAGTAAGCAAAGATCTCTCCTTCACTTGTCATTGCCGGTTGATCTTTCGAAGCTTGTGATTTCAAAACCTTGCAAAATGGCTTTGTAATGTGTGTTTTCAAAGAGGTGTTTGCATCCGGCTTGTAGAACCCTTTACAATGTTTGCAACGAGCCTTTTTTTCACCCGAAGCCATTTCACACGTATCATAGTGTTGCCAAACTTCTCGATTTCGCTTGGTAGGAACAACCCGAACCACCACATCGCTAGTTAAAGCACCAATGTGAGTCGAATCTTGTTGGCTAGAGGACACCATTTGAGAGTTTTTTTTGGCTAATACTAAATGGTTTTTTATGATTTTGGAGAGTATTAAAAGTGTATTAGAGTTGTGTAATCAATCCAAAACATAATGGGGTATTTATAGGAGTGAAGGATGAAAGATTTGGCCCCAAAAAACAAAAAAAAAAAAACAGTCACAAATTGGTCCCAAACGATCATAAGACCGTTACTGCAGCTGTTGCCTATTTTTCCAATGGTCAAAACCGGTTAAAACCGGTTTTTTATACAATGCAAAAACCGGTTTTTTGGAACAACTAGTTTTAAAACCGGTTTTTTAATCTAATCGGTTTATTAACCGGTTTTTTCTTTTTTTTTTAAAAAAAAAAAACTGGTTTAAAAAAAAAAAAAACAAATCATGCATACTTACAACCGGTCTAAAACTGGTGATTCGGGCCGGGTTTAAAACCGATTTTTTTGTACACGTCTACCCACAACCATTGGTCTTGGGCTATTGGTGAACCAGAAAAAACGTGGAGAGCAATTGGATTTTCTAGGAGTTCGATTAAGACTTTTTATTTTTATTTTTATTTTTTGATAAAAAGAACCGATCATCACTACAAGAAAAGTGAATATTTCACTACAAAGTTTTCTTAAAAAAAAAAAAAAAAAAAAAAAAAAAAAAAACATCACAAAGTTTGACAAAATTTCAACTAATTTGTGACGACAAAAACCACTCTTATTTTTTAGACAAATTTACTACACAATAGCGACTAATATTTTGAAAATTGCGTAAGAAATGTGTAGGAATTGCATCACAAATTTCCCACACCGTATTTTCGTAAGAAATACGTTGAAAGTTGCTTAGTAATTTGTTTCCGACGAGGGTTTTTCTAACATCAAGGTTTCGTTGCAAATGCGTAGCAAATTCAAATTTGTGATGCATTTTCAACAAAACCTTGACGTTAGAAAAAGCCTCGTCGGAAACCAATTACTACACATTTACTACGCAATTTTCAACGTGTTTCTTACGAAAATATGGTGTAAGAATTTTGTGATGCAATTCCTACGCATTTCTTACGCAATTTTTAAAGTATTGGTCGCTATTGTATAGCAAATTTGTCCAAAAAATAAGGGTGTTTTTTGTCATCGCAAATTTATCAAAAGTTGTGACGCGTTTTTTTTTCGTAAGAAATTTACGTAGAAATGACCACTTTTCTACTAGTACATTGAGGTAGATTATGACGCTATAGATGAAGAAATTTATTTGAATTGCATTTGATTTTCTCTATTGCATGCTTTCTCCATGCTATCTTTCAACTCACATGAAATTGATACAAAATGTACCAATTTAGTTTGAATCCAAAGAAAAATATAAAAGGAAAATCACAAAAATAACCTGTTGACCAAGTGACTTACCAAAATGCCCCCTTCTATTTTTTTGGAGAGACGGATCACCAAGTTCGAGGCATCCAAGGCGTCTCCAGTGAGGCTTCCCGTAGGGACCAATAAAAAATTGACACATGGTTACTCTCTCTCTCTCTCTCTCCCCATTTCTCTCTCCTCATTTGAACTCCCGAGACGTCACCAACTCACTCTCTACTCCCGAGACGTCACCAACTCTCTCTCTCTCTCTCTCTCTCTCTCTCTCTCTCTCTCTCTCTCTCTCTCTCTCTCTCTCTCTCTCTCTCTCTCTCTCCTCCGTTTGTTCATTTCTTATTTGTTATATATTATATTGAAGTTCTATTATGTTTATCTGTACTTGTTTATTTTCATTTCATATTTGTTACATAATAATAATAATAATAATAATAATAATAATAATAATAATTATTATTATTATTATTATTATTATTATTATTATTATTATTATTATTATTATTATTATTATTATTACAGTTTGGTTGGCAAACACCTCTCCATTAACGCATGATATCATGACAGAGATAGTATAGAGAGAGACAAAAATAAATAATCCATCTTCGGTCGTTAAATAGCTTCTTACCGGAGACGTCACCGGAAAACCACCGGAGACGTCACCGAAAAAAACAGAGGGAGACGTCAGTGGGAAACCCACTGAAGACATCAAACTAAAGACGTCACCAGAAACGACTCTAGCTTTACCGGAGACGTCGACGTATCGGGTACCGTCATGGTGACGTTTTCGGTCTAGGCCATTCGTCTCCATCTCGAGCATCTCTGTGACGTCTCTACCATGCTTGTGACGTCCCTACTCTATTTCTCGGAGGGGTGTTGTAGCTTGTCGGGTTTGATTGCCGGTCACCGAAGATTGTAGGGGTGACCGGAGTGATGCTTGTAGTCGTAGTGTAAACATCAGTATGGATTTATGGATAAGTGTACTAGATTCGTGTGTAAGCCATTTAAAAAGGGTGGCGATATTAAAACCCCCCACTTCTATTCCCACCCCTCCCCCCCCCCAAAGCGCCTCGCTTTGGCCAAAGCGAGGCGCTTTGGTTACTTTTTTAACTACCTCGGTCCGAGGTAATTATTCTTTCTGATTTTACCCCAGGCGCCTCGCTTTGGCCTAAGCGAGGCGCCTGGAATCCAGCTTTTATTTATTTAATTTTTTTAATATAATTATTGAAAAAAAATTATAAAAATTAAAAACAAAATAATAACCGCCAACTTTTATCGACATTGCTCCAACTTAACTCAACAAGACATTTAAGCCGAAGACACTTTCCATCCAACACAGGGATTGCTCCAAGTCAACTCAACAAGACATTTAAGCCGAAGACACTTTCCATCCAACACAGGGTTCACTAACAGTGGTGTGGTCTACCTTTTTGCTTATGATTTAACACCAAATCTCATTATCTGTCAACGATGAAGGCAACCTGAAAAACAACCGGATGGTTGGTAGCTATAGGTAAGAACATTGTGGATGAGGATTGTTTACCTTCACATTGATTTCAAGTATGTTGCCTTCATCGTTGACAGATATCTCTCTAACAACAACTGAAGGCAACCTGGATCTAGGTGATGGCTATACCGATGTGAGGGTAGTCCATTGGTATTAATGGCAAAGTGATTTGTAAGGGAAGAAGAAGAGAATGTTATATATGTTTACCTTCCATTGATTTCAAGTATGTTTACCTTCCCATGGAAACTCTGAAGACCTTTACGGAGGTTTGCCAGAGGGTCATTGGTCTTCAGAGTTTCCAACCCCTAATACATTCATCAAAGGATATTCATGTAAGAATGCATAGTACAAAATTCTTTTGACAAACGTCTTGCTGATATCCAGCTGCTGGAATTTTTTACCTTTCCATTGATTTCAAGTATGATATCCAGCTGCTGGAATTGTTTACCTTCCCATTGATTTCAAGTATGTTTACCTTCCCATGGAAACTCTGAAGACCTTTACGGAGGTTTGCCAGAGGGTCATTGGTCTTCAGAGTTTCCAACCCCTAATACAGAGGGTCACTATTCATATACCATTGTTGTTGGATGTTCATGTGACAATGTGTCACACCCTCAAATTCCACATGCGGGGTTTTAAAGCGAGGCGCGTGACACACCAGGATCCCAGTCAACGATCACAATAAACAAACAACAAACATGCATTCATTCATATATATATATATATATATATATATATATATATATATATTGAAACCAAAACATCATGCTTTGAGCCGTAAACCAACAGCGGAAGCATTTCTTGTTTACAACCAAAATACATATTATAGTTTACAAAACATTGTTTAATATGCTTCAAAATTATAGACGTTGTGCAAGACTCCGTGCGCCTAGTCCATTAACTTCTACCTTAGCGACCTGAGAAAACATGCCAAAAACGTCAACATATAATGCTGGTGAGTTCACAGGTTTTCTTTTATAAAAGTGTTGTTATAAGTTTAAGAAGATCATTCTCGTTACTACTATGTTATAACGAACGTTAGCTAAACGTTAAGTGTGATTACTACTACGAGTGGGAAACCATTACTGACACGTTCTCCTGTTTTTGCCCAGCCGCGAGCCACCGTCGAGTGGGGTTTGCCCGTCCCAATAGATCTATCCATATTTCCCCGATATGTGTTCCCACATTCTCATGGTTTCCCCCTGGGACTCCCTGATGAAATGCCCGTATAGTAAATATCCATAACCATAGTATAACATGATCTTTAAAGCGTAAGTACGTAGCATGTTTCTCCCCCGAAAGCAAAACAGTAAATGTGGGTTGTGACACTCACCTTAGATTGCGTTACTTGAAAACAGTTAAGTAATTATGCTATGATAGCCCCAAATAGCGGCGACCTATCATAAGAAGTGTATAAGTATCCGGACTAATAACTCGCAGGTTATCTAGTCCCCGAATGTCCAGACCATAACCATAAACGTTTGAAAACACCTTTGACTGTTAAACCGACCGTACCAGACAAGACCCGACATCCCATTGGTGACCCGACATCTCACGTGTTAGACAAATACAAGACATCATGCAACATATGCAATTAAGCACTTAATACGCGCAAGAGTTCACCTAGTCTAGCATAACGCTCAAATAACACATAAACAAGTCCGAACACGTGTTACCAGGTCATTGGACATATCCCGGGGTTCCTATCATGTTCCTAGGTGTCAAATCATGTTCCGAGATGTCAAAATACGCTTACGACAGCAGTACACACGATTAGGAAACTAACATGCAATTAGGAAAAGTCAACTGGTGAGTAGAGGAAAGTCAACAGGCGAGTAGAGCTGTAATCGCCTGAAGCATTACGCGATTGGGGTCCTAATCACCTCTACATCAGGCGATTAGGATTCCCAATCGCCTGTTGCAGGTGTGTGGCGTGTTTTTGCGCGTTTAACCCTCCAAATCAGATCCGAAACATGTAAAAACACCCAATATCAAACCTAAACCATTTACCAACCAATTCCAAGCAAAAACCCCCAATTTATATCTGCTCTAACAGCCTCGGTGCGATTATTTCCAAAAATGGCAAAGTACTAGGTTTCATTAACTATGAAATCTTTCCTTAAATGGTAAAGACCAGATTACACCTCCTACAACTTGCAATTCATCATCACTGTGTTATAATATCATTCTAGTGTGATTCCTAACAACAAACAAGCAATGAATCATATCATAACATCCTAATTCTTCAAGAATCACCCAAATGGGTCAAAATGCACACTTTCATCAAAACACTATAACAATAGCTCAAACCCTTAGATAATCATCCTAATAACTCCTACACATCAGAAGTACATCAATTTCATAGAAACATTCATGTTATAATCATTAAAAATTATCATATGCATAAATACTTCACATATAGCAAGTATTATGGTGTAGACTTGTTTTAGAACTCATTTCAAAGGTTTTTAAAGACACATACTTAGCAAAACAAGGTCTGGACTTTTGGGGAACCAAAACAATAAAATTACAAAGGTTTGGGATGAAGAACACACCTTGGATTTTATCAAAGAAAGGCGTGTTAGCTTGGAAATGGTGAGTTTTGAAGCAAAACAAGTTTCTGAAGTGTTTTGAGGTGTGTGGGAGGCTTAGGATCTGTTAGGGTAGCACTAAGGGTGTTTGGGGAGTCAAGGGTTGTATTTATAGGTGTTTTGGCTCGTGCATAGCAGATCAGGCGAGTAGGAGAGCTGATCAGGCGATTAGGAGCCCTAATCGCCTATATACTGGCGATTAGAAGCTCTAACCGCCCCTAATCCTCCCAATCTCCTATAATAATGGCGATTAGGCAACCCCCTGGGTTCCTAATCGCCTATAGCACTCCTGGTTGGGTTTTTGGCGCGTTAAACACTATTTTAACTTATGTAAACACGTATTCACATACCGATAAGTCACATAATGATTACAAACATATAATGCATGATAACTAACACGTTTACGTCTGTTCACCAATTCCCGGGACTCGAGACTTGCGTGTGTGCGTTAAACCCGGTGATTCCACGAATCACCAATCCTTGTACACATGGTTATGGACCGACTCCCAATGATCTTGCAGGATCATCGTAACTTCTCCCGATGATTCCCCAGAATCATCGTAACGACTCGACTGACCCAGTTAAGTACATAATATGCATGACTCGCTAAGGTAGACTTACTAATTTAGTCAATGTTACTAACCTGAGTTTGCCGGGTGTCACACAATGGAACTTCAGGTAAAGAGTCTGTCATTGTTATTATTTAATAATAATGTAAATAATAATAATGTAACTTATTAGTTTCAGGTTTATAACATTCTCACTCTCTCTCCCTTCGTTCTTCTCTCACCTAGTATTTTCTTCCCCAACTTCAACAGCATGAACCCTAATCTTCTAACCTCCATAACTTACTCAAATATTAACTATGGTGATTCATAAGCTAGGATTATGAGAAACAAGTGTGGTGATAACACACTTGGATTGGATGAGATATTGAGTTTCCAAAGCATTGTTTATGATATTGCAGGAAAATGGTACAATCGGATGATTAACCATGTGGACTTACCTGAAGACTAGATTCGGTGCAAAATTCTTTTGACAAACGTCTGGCTGACCTGAAGTTCCTTTGCAACCTAGTTCCTTTTAATTATAAACAACATTAAAGAAGGACTTGTGCTATTTCTTTTCAAACCCTTCCATCGTATACCTAACACACTACAATAATTCACTATTTTATACATACAACACACCTTCATCGTTGACCGTGTTGGAGCACTGTTCTTCTTGATCTTGATCTTCACACTTGGTTTTGACAAACGTCTGGCTGACCTGAAGTTCCTTTGCAACCAGGTAGAAAGGAACTAGGTTGCAAATATAAAAATCCATCACATCACGATTTGCATCCGGCAATAATGAGTAACCTACTAACTAACCCTTCATCATCTCTGTTTAAAGTCAGTTGTACTGATTGTCGAAAGAAAATCGACAGTAGGATCGACGCTAACAAGCAACCCATACAGAGTTCGTTGTACTGGCTGTCAAAAGAAATCGCGTGATGATAGTCGTTTTCAGCGTCGTAAAGCGATCGTTACTGTAATGATCAGAAACATTCCAAATAACTGTAATGATCGCTACGGTTAGTGGATACCATGGATCAGAGAGATTCAAGCTAATCAAACTCAGGGCAAACCTTGTTTGATTCTACTCGTGTACAGCCTTTATCAGGTTGCCTTCATCGTTGACCGATATCTCTCCGATAACAACCCTTGTTTGATTATACTCTTTTTGTATGAATAGTGACCCTCTGGCAAACCTAGTTCTTTTGGCCACAGGTACAGAAAGGTTATAAATGTTCATGTCGTTTCAGGTTGCCTTCATCGTTGACAGATATCTCTCCGATAACGGAAGATGAAGGGTTACTACTCTGCACTTCAAGTAGAAGAAGATGAAAAGAATAAATGAAGTCTATGAGTGCATTATTCATTACTAGTGGAAATGGTAGCTGGCCATGCCCGTAGTGGATCTGCCATGAGTGTGTGTGTGTGTGTATGCACAATGTGGTATGCTCAAACATTTAAGTCAAAAGCGGTCCAAAGAACATATTTGAAATCGATGGGAAGGTAAACAAAATCGTCCAACTTCTTTGTCTTCATTGTTAAGTAAAAAGCGGTCCAAATTCCATGGTTTGTTCTCCCTATGTATCATCATTTCTACAAAACAAAAAGGGGGGGGGGGCTTTGATGGTTTGGATGTTGATCCATGTTTGAGGGAAAAATAAAGAGTGGGCTGTTAGTGGATACCATGGATCAGAGAGATTCAAGCTAATCAAACTCAGGGCAACCCTTGTTTGATTATACTCGTGTTCAGCCTTTATCAGGTTGCCTTCATCGTTGACCGATATCTCTCCAATAACAACCCTTGTATGATTATACTCGTGTTCAACCTTTAATTGTTTGGGAATATATTTTCTGATCAAAAAAGGCAAACTGATTCGTTGTACTGGCTGTCATCGCGTGATGATGGTCGTTTTTGGCGTCGTAAAGCGATCGTTACCGTAATAATCAGAAACATTCCAAAATAACTATAATGATCGCTACGGTTAGTGCATACCATGGATTAGAGAGATTCAAGCTAATCAAACTCAGGGCAACCCTTGTTTGATTATACTCGTGTTCAGCCTTTATCAGGTTGCCTTCATCGTTAACCGATATCTCTCCGATAACAACCCTTGTTTGATTATACTCTTTATGTATGAATAGTGACCCTCTGGCAAACCTACCTCTGTTTTGAATTTGTTTCTTCCATAGAGAAGTTATCAATCTCACTGTAATGACCGCTGAATTTTACTTGCTTGCCGGAAAAGTTGTACCGGTTGTAGAAAGAAATCAACAGTCGGATCGACTGTTGATTGGTATATAGAGAGCAAACCAACGATCATTCAAAAATTTAAAGTTACCGCAAACCTCTGTGCCATCATCGACTACAGCAAACCAATGATCTTCCTCCACGACATTCCTATTGGGCCTCTCTTTATTTCACGGTACGATTTGTGTTTTTGTTGCTTTTTAATGATAAGTTTTGTGTTTATCAAACCCTAACGTCTGAGCAATGATTTATTATTATTATTTTATTTATTGTTATTTTATTTCTGTTTTGAGGGTGTAATGATGATGATGGTTATGATTTGATAAACGATTTTTGAAAAGTATCAACATTCGGAAATTAGTAAACATTACGAAGCACGTCAAACAGAGACCGGAAGCCCAGCATGTCGATTAGACATGCAAAAATCATGTTTTGAAAAAATATGGGTATCGACTGTATAGTCGGAGCACCAAGTAGAATGATTCATGAAAGTTGAACAAACTTGGGTGTTTCAGCCAAAACACACAAACGAGCAATAAACGACCCGTAACGCCTCAAACGAATTTTGTTGTATTGGAAACAACTAAAAACATTTTAAAATGAATTAAAAATAATTTTTAATCAATAACAACTATTTAAAATGAATTAAAACAAGTTAATTTTTTTTTAAAAAAAGGTCAAAGCTAGGCGCCTGCTAGTCTTGATTAGACCACAGGCGCCTAGCTTTGGCCAAAGCGATGCGCTTTGGCCTTTTTTTTTAGAACAAAAAATTAAACTTGTTTTAATTCATTTTAAATAGTTGTTATTGATTAAAAATTTATTTTAATTCATTTTAAAATGTTTTTTGTTGTTCCCAATACAACAAAATTCGTTTGAGGCGTTACGGGTCGTTCATTCCTCGTTTGTGTGTTTTGGTTGAAACATCCAAGTTTGTTCAACTTCCATGAATCATTCTACTTGGTGCTCCGACTATACAGTCGATACCCATATTTTTTCAAAACACGATTTTTGCATGTCTAATCGACATGATGGACTTCTGGTCTCTGTTTTACGCGTTTCGTAATGTTTAATTGATCGTTTGTGGTTTTCAGAAGTCACTGATATACGTTAATTTATACCTATAAAAGACCCCGTCTAACTCCCATTTATATACGTTTTTGGCCTTATACATGATGGATTGGTACTTATTTGGGTATCTTTATGATTACAGGTCTTGAACGGTGTCCAGGAAGCGAACCAGATAAAAAACAAAGGTTTCTGCGCGAAAACGGAAGGTCGAATCATTCCGAACGGCCGTTCGGAAAAGCGAACGGCCGTTCACCTTTTCCAGATCTTTTATGCAGCAGCCTCGAACTCTGGACTAAAGATAAGATGTTGTCGGCCCACTTGACAAAGCGAACGGCCGTTCGCTTTTCTGAACGGGGGTTCGGTTTTCTCATCCTCTTTAAAAACCATTTCAGACTTCATTATTCAGGATCGGTTGGTTTCAAGACTTTTCGGGAGCTCCTCTGGCGATTTTCGGAGCCTTGAGCAGGTGCTAATCACGTCCGTTCATAGCCCGGAATCCCTAAGATTGATCCGATCATCCGATCCATATTAACCTTGCTTGATTATGGTTTGATTTCTTGAGTCAATTCATAAACTTTTGGTACTCTCAAGTGTCGGTTATCTATTACTTTCGTTTATGTATCTAGTAGATAGTATACACAATCTTTGTATGTTAATCATGTTTTGTATGAATTTGGCGCTTTTCATGTATTAAATCTTGATGATCATATTGCAAACATGTTTTGTTATTGTTAGATTCGTGGTTATGTTCGCGGGGCTGTAATGATTATTGTGTTGTGTTAGTCGGATACATGTTGAAAAAACGTCCGGTTAATCGCTCAGTAGTGAACTAGTTAACTTGTTGATGTGTTCACACCATGAAACTGTAACCGGGTATTGGTTTGGTTAAAGTCGGGCGAATAATAATCAGGAGTGTTTATCGGCACGTAAAAGGGTCTTAATCGGCTTAATGGTGTTGTTACTAATCTTTGACACGGTTGTTGATCTTTGTTCGCTATTTTGGCTGAAATGGCGACCCTAGTAGATTTGTGTTCAAAGTTAGTAAAACAGAATAGTTTGTGATATGCTCTACTTTATGCTAGTCTCGGTGGTCGTATTGTGTATTTAATATTGCTTTCTTTGATTAGTGAGGTTAGAAAACTCTTAACGGATGACTAACTTATCTTTAGAAGATTTGCATGAGATTATATCAGCTGCTCGCTAATGAACAATTTGAAGTGGTTAACGTGTGTATTCGTGTTAGCTTTCTGTATAGTTGTCATGTTAGGATGCCCGAAAGGGACACTAACTGTCGGAAAATGGGAATGTTGATCACACGCGTTTGTTTCATATGATATTTAGATGACATGCTAGGTTTGAAATATTATAGCCTATATAGTTATATTTTGTATTTGGAGTCTTATATATATAATTGCTATGTATTAGTTTAAATTAGTTAAAACAAACATTCACCTATCTTTTCTTACCGGTAAATCAGTGACAAAGGTTTATTACAATTGCTCCGCGCGCGTCCATGGATCGATATCTGGTTCTTATCTGTACGTTACTACATATATGACAGGGTACACTTGCCCTATTGTATGTGTTTTAATATTAAGTCTAAACCATTTTTATAAATATTAAAGCAGAAACGTGTGTTTATTCATTGTAAAATTTTATGTATATCCGCACACGTCAAGTTTTTGGCGTTGTCGGCTTGGAAACGAAGGAACGGATGAACCATCTGCATTAAAACAATCTTAAAAATGTTAAACACAGTCAAGGGAAAAGATTCAGCACTAAAACAGTCGCGACAAAAATTCCAATTTCAAATCAGACAGTGTGAACGGCCGTTCACAACTTCCAGGAAAATAATATACCCTAAAATAGGGTGATTTAGAAGAGTTTGAGCAGATTTTGGGGCTTTAAAGTTAGAATTTTGTGGTTAGCTCGAATTAAATAAAAATCGCCTATGTTCGCGTTTGTTCTGTATAGTTCGCATTTGTTTCTATTTAGTTAGACATAACCGCCGAGTTTTAACCATTTTGTCACTATAAATATCCATTCCACACCCTTAGCCATTGCCTATCATTACAACCCATATAGTCCTCTTGATTTATGCATTTCTATATATGAATTGGTAGAGATTAGATCTTTTAACAAGCATATGATATCGCATAAGTCATTGTCTAGGCATTGAGAGTTTACACATACACATTTCATATGTATGACCCATAAATAAGCCGAGTGTGTGTGAACATTGCGAGTGGTGTAAGGATATGCATGCTATGTCAATTTGATGTTAACCATTGCTTTGATTTTCTATATATATATATTTCCTAGCACTTGTCAGTTTGAAATCCTTAATGATGTCTTTTGACAAACCAACTAGCCGTTTGATTTATTAACTTACCGGTTTGCTACTCGTGTTGCCATTGGGAGTGTTGTTAAGTTTTCTATTGCTTAGGGACAAGCAATGTTTAAGTGTGGGGATGTTTGATATACGTTAATTTATACATATAAAAGACCCCGTCTAACTCCCATTTATATACGTTTTTGGCCTTATACATGATGGATTGGTACTTATTTGGGTATCTTTATGATTACAGGTCTTGAACGGTGTCCAGGAAGCGAACCAGATAAAAAACAAAGGTTTCTGCGCGAAAACGGAAGGTCGAATCATTCCGAACGGCCGTTCGGAAAAGCGAACGGCCGTTCACCTTTTCCAGATCTTTTATGCAGCAGCCTCGAACTCTGGACTAAAGATAAGATGTTGTCGGCCCACTTGACAAAGCGAACGGCCGTTCGCTTTTCTGAACGGGGGTTTGGTTTTCTCAGCCTCTATAAAAACCATTTCAGACTTCATTATTCAGGATCGGTTGGTTTCAAGACTTTTCGGGAGCTCCTCTGGCGATTTTCGGAGCCTTGAGCAGGTGCTAATCACGTCCGTTCATAGCCCGGAATCCCTAAGATTGATCCGATCATCCGATCCATATTAACCTTGCTTGATTATGGTTTGATTTCTTGAGTCAATTCATAAACTTTTGGTACTCTCAAGTGTCGGTTATCTATTACTTTCGTTTATGTATCTAGTAGATAGTATACACAATCTTTGTATGTTAATCATGTTTTGTATGAATTTGGCGCTTTTCATGTATTAAATCTTGATGATCATATTGCAAACATGTTTTGTTATTGTTAGATTCGTGGTTATGTTCGCGGGGCTGTAATGATTATTGTGTTGTGTTAGTCGGATACATGTTGAAAAACCGTCTGGTTAATCGCTCAGTAGTGAACTAGTTAACTTGTTGATGTGTTCACACCATGAAACTGTAACCGGGTATTGGTTTGGTTAAAGTCGGGCGAATAATAATCAGGAGTGTTTATCGGCACGTAAAAGGGTCTTAATCGGCTTAATGGTGTTGTTACTAATCTTTGACACGGTTGTTGATCTTTGTTCGCTATTTTGGCTGAAATGGCGACCCTAGTAGATTTGTGTTCAAAGTTAGTAAAACAGAATAGTTTGTGATATGCTCTACTTTATGCTAGTCTCGGTGGTCGTATTGTGTATTTAATATTGCTTTCTTTGATTAGTGAGGTTAGAAAACTCTTAACGGATGACTAACTTATCTTTAGAAGATTTGCATGAGATTATATCAGCTGCTCGCTAATGAACAATTTGAAGTGGTTAACGTGTGTATTCGTGTTAGCTTTCTGTATAGTTGTCATGTTAGGATGCCCGAAAGGGACACTAACTGTCGGAAAATGGGAATGTTGATCACACGCCTTTGTTTCATATGATATGTAGATGACATGCTAGGTTTGAAATATTATAGCCTATATAGTTATATTTTGTATTTGGAGTCTTATATATATAATTGCTATGTATTAGTTTAAATTAGTTAAAACAAACATTCACCTATCTTTTCTTACCGGTAAATCAGTGACAAAGGTTTAGTACAATTGCTCCGCGTGCGTCCATGGATCGATATCTGGTTCTTATCTGTACGTTACTACATATATGACAGGGTACACTTGCCCTATTGTGTGTGTTTTAATATTAAGGTCTAAACCATTTTTATAAATATTAAAGCAGAAACGTGTGTTTATTCATTGTAAAATTTTGTGTATATCCGCACACGTCAAGTTTTTGGCGCCGTTGCGGGGACGCGACGAGCTTTTGGAACGACCCGAGTTACTCCTTTACCGGTGTACATGCTTGTGAATATCTGTCTATACTTGTTTATTTGATTTATTCATTTGTTTATAGTAATCTGTATTTGTTCGTTTATTTGTTAATATGATTGTTTTTATTCTTTATCTGATTAAATTCTTTGTTAATCTTTGTTCATATTGTTTTTTTTTTCTCTTTCTATCTGTATAGTTATAATTTTTATGTGTATATATTTTTGTATATATATAATGGAAGTCTGGGTATGTTACGTTTGAATTTGATAGTACGGATGCTTTTATAAAAGGTATGGGTTAAGAAAAATTGGGAAATTTATTTAATATAGAAGTGGTTTTAATAAAAATAATTTTCTGTGAAAAATTCTTTATTGCGATTCGCAAAGAAGCTGGGCTTATGGTTTCGCTTTAAGCGAACTCCTAATTACCCCGGATTTTATCTTTATTTATTCACGATACGCGAACAGGATCACCAGAGTCCTTTGCGTGACGTGAATAGGTTGTTTTCGGTGCAAGCAAAAAGACGGTCTTTATCTTTTTGCGACGCGCGAGCACCTTGTGTCATTGTACTCACTTGCGCCACGCGAGAAGCGGTCTATACTTATTCGCGATGCGCGAGCGACTTAGATTTCGCTGAAAATATTGTATATTTTCATATTTATATATTTTCATAATTTAAGTTAGTATATAGTTTTTAGTATATTTATCTGTGTATATTTCTTCCGTTTTTCTTAGATCGAGTCTGTAATTATTTTGTCTGTAATTATTTCGTACATTGCGTCAGTTTAAGTGTGGGGATGGCCGATGTCTGTTCATTGTTTGATCGATCTTCTCGCCCGTACTCAATCTCCATTCGGGCGAAAGCGATCTTAAAGAAAATCTTTTATGAAAACGGCCATTCCAAGAAAGTCAAAGTCCAAGTTGGACTAAGTTTAAAGTCAACGGGCAGCAACTAAAAATACAAAATTAAAGCCCGTATGACCCGGAAGTGGAAATACTTGAAGTCCACGTCCGCGCGCGCCTAAACGCGCGTGGAAAAGCGAGTTAAGATATCGACTCGTGCAAAAACGCAGCTTCGCAGGGGTATTCACGTCCTTAGCAACTTCATAAGATCAAAAACGACTTCATAATGTTCTAAATGTGCAGGGGCAATTTAGTCCTTTTTTATGTTTATATGTAATACTTATTATTTTGTTGAGTTTTAGGATGATTCGCACCTAAGGATCCACATCTAACCTTCAAATCCAAGGTATGAAACCTCCTTTTTTTTGTAAAATTCTCTTGTTCTAGTGCTATTTAGTTATAGTTTTGCTTTCATCTTTGAATTTTTAAGGGTTCTTCATAATTGTTTAACCAAACCCTAAGTTTTTTTTTTTTAGATTATTTGCTTAACTAGTGTAGTGTAGTATAGATCTTGTTCACTTTCTTTCAATTTTTAGGGTTCCTTCATAATGTCAAAATTAATCCGAAAATTTTGAAGGTTTGGTTGAATTTTTAGCATAATATTTAGGGTAATTTAGTATAATGATAGATTAGTTTCGTGTTATGCTTGTAGTGTAGGGTTAATCTTAGTTGTAGTTAGGTTTGTTTAAGAAATTTTGGAGTTTCTTCATAAATGTTCAAAAAGCCCCAAATTTCTTATGTTCTTGTATTGTAGATTGTTGTTCCATTATCTTAATTCTTTGGGTTTCTTCATAATTGTTTAACAAAGCCCGAAATGTTAAGATTGTTAATGTTTTCAAACCTAGTTTAGTTAGGTTTGTTCAAGAAACTTTGGGACTTTCTTCATAATTAGACAAACGAGCCCCAAATTTCAATGATTCTTCATAATAATTCAGATTTTTCTTTAGCGCCTTTTCATAAGAAAGCTTGTAATTGAGATGATTTTGCAAAATTGATGTGAATGGGATGTTAAAAATCTGAATTTGTAACAACTTCATAAAGTTTCAAGTGTCCGGCCATTCAAAGCATGGAAACAATATGATTTTGCAAAACCAAGTGTTCGAATGGCCGCGCTTGAGAGCATTTGGCGTAAACATTTCAAAAGAACACAAGCCCAATGCCCAGGATCGAGCAGAAAAGCTGCTGAAAACCAATGTCGCCAAAAAAAAAAAAATTCCAATCCGAACGGCCGTTTGGAAGTTGTGAACGGCGTTCACACTGTCTGATTTGAAATTGGAATTTTTGTCGCGACTGTTTTAGTGCTGAATCTTTTCCCTTGACTGTGTTTAACATTTTTAAGATTGTTTTAATGCAGATGGTTCATCCGTTCCTTCGTTTCCAAGCCGACAACGCCAAGGACCAAGAATGCATCGGAGAATTTCGAGCTCTTTGGAAAAGGAAAGATGCAATTGCAGAGCCCCGCAGGCTTTGTTGGGACACTGTGCGGGCCTTAAATCAGGAACTGAGACTCCGGGAGATGCTCGATGAACCCATGGACAGATTACTAAGTATCAATCGACCTGTCTATGAGGAACTCACCATAGAATTCTTTTCATCCTACAAGTACACCAGCCTTCGAAAAACCGACCAGCCCGACTTTACAAACGATAGGAAATGGGGTTTAGAGTTCAGATTGGGCGGTACATGGTACCGAATGTCTGTGGCCGAGTTAGGGGTTCGCCTCGGGATCTACACAGATGAAGAGGTCATAGACCAAAGCTTTACTGAGGCAAAGTTCCACTTCGACAAGCAGGAACGAAAAGAATTTTGGACAGAGCTCACAGGTCTAAACCATTACAATCCCCAGAGCTCAAAAGCCTCAAGGATAAGGGACCCACTGCTAAAGGTTGTTCATCAGGTCGTCTGCCACACCATGGCTGGAAGGAAGGACAGTTCGAGCAATTGCCCCAGCCCAGACTTATTGTTTCTGTATTCCCTCGTTAGGAATGAGCCTGTCAACTTGGCTGCTCTGTTAGCTCATTTCTTTATAAATGCAGCAGGCCGCGCGCCAGGCAGTGAAATACATGGCGGCGAATATGTGACAGTCCTAGCACATAATCTGGGAGTCATGGAAAGGGCGAGAGGGTTGCACAGGGTTGCGCGTGGAAGTGTGGAGGATATGCAGGTCCTGAAGAATAAAGGGATCGTGCACATGGTAGCGAATGGTATATATAGACTGAAAGGCCTTGACGATGAGATTTGGGACCCACGTCCACCGGGTGAAAATGAAGGTGATGAGTCTGAGGGTGAGGATGAAGAAGAGGAAGAAAGAGAGCACGGGGATGATGGCACTGGAGGAGACCACATCCGGCTGCCACAACAGCAGCACCAGCCGCCACCTCGGGACTTCTATGGAGAGTTCACCGCGTTTAGGGATGAAACGCGGGCGAACTTCAATAGCATGTTCGAAGGTTTCCGCTACCTTTTCACTGACCTCCACGCGGTGCACCCGGATCACTTCGGTAATCCCCCACACCCTTTTGGTGCACCGGGTGACAAGAGGAGGCGAGGACACGATGATGCGGGGCCATCTGGCGCCCGACAGGATGATGATTAGGGGACCGTTTTGAGTATGTGGCGGTGGTTGATTTGGTTTTTATTTATTTTATTTGCTTTATGTTTAGTATTTGGGGTTTCATTTTGGGACACTTTTAAACCCCCGGTTTATGTATGTTTTAGACAATTTACTTTTATGTCTTTCCTTAATTTAGTACTAATGAATGTTTGGAGTTTAATTTTAATGAGTTGTGTGTTTTGAGGCGCCTTTTTGCCTATTATACCTTTCGCTACTTGTTTAGCACTTTTGCAGGTACTCAGGAAAAGGAGTTTAGGATACACACGATCACTGAGGGCTGACCAGACACGACAGCGTCCATGGATAATCTTTAGTTTGCTTCGACACCAGGGGAGTTTTAGTTTCGCTTTTTGCACTATAGTTTAGCTATTCATAATGCTTTACTATTTTTTGAATCACATTGAGGACAATGTGATGTTCAAGTGTGGGGAGGGTAACTATGTTAACTTTACTTTGCTTGTCCCAAGTTGTAAAAAAAAAAAAAAAATTCCCAGTTTTTAATTTTTGTGGCATAACACTTATAAAAAAACATGAAAATCACAAATATAGAATAAAGCAAAAGCCGTAAATACTTCATAATTTTTGTAAATTAATACGGTTAGTTGTGTTATAGGAAGCGTTAGATTTGATAAAAACGGGAAAGCCAAATGAAAAAAAAATAAATAGCTTGATAAGCGTGGTAAACAAAAGATTGACTAGCATGTTAATTTTTACACTTGTACCAATTTCCCCCGTTACGTGAGCATTCTTTTTTAGCCTTTTATTGCTTTTTCGATACTTGCTCGCTATATGCGGAATATGAGTGCGCCGAATGGCTTATGTGATTTAGAACTTGTTAATAGCATACTTTTCGAGATCATATATGTGTAGATTCGCATGAAAATGATTGAGGCATTTAGGATACCCTTTTGAATTAAGCCTTTTATTTTCGTTTTATCTGTTTCCCGCACCCAAGTGTTAACCACTAGTTAACCATGTTGAGCCTATATCCGTGTTTTTTTTCTTACTTAACCCACCATTTCACCACTAAACCAAATTTAGCCTTTTTCTTTTAAACCTTTTGTGTTGAAACTCAGTTTAGGTTATTGTTTGACTCGTTTTGTCTTATAGTTCATGTTCGGGCTTTTTAGATCCCGTGTTTTGTGTTATTCGCGTTATAGTTATCAGTTATATTCAGTATTGTAAGCATGTTGTTATAAAAAAAAAAGAAAAAGAAAAAAAAAGAGAGAAAAAAAAATCCAAAAAAAAAAAAAAAGAAAAAGAAGAATCCAGGAAAATAATATACCCTAAAATAGGGTGATTTAAAGAGTTTGAGCAGATTTTGGGGCTTTAAAGTTAGAATTTTGTGGTTAGCTCGAATTAAATAAAAATCGCCTATGTTCGCGTTTGTTCTGTATAGTTCGCATTTGTTTATATTTAGTTAGACATAACCGCCGAGTTTTAACCATTTTGTCACTATAAATATCCATTCCACACCCTTTGCCATTGCCTATCATTACAACCCATAAAGTCCTTTTGATTTATGCATTTCTATATATGAATTGGTAGAGATTAGATCTTTTAACAAGCATATGATATCGCATATGTCATTGTCTAGGCATTGAGAGTTTACACATACACATTTCATATGTATGACCCATAAATAAGCCGAGTGTGTGTGAACATTGCGAGTGGTGTAAGGATATGCATGCTATGTCAATTTGATGTTAACCATTGCTTTGATTTTCTATATATATATATATATATATTTCCTAGCACTTGTCAGTTTGAAATCCTTAATGATGTCTTTTGACAAACCAACTAGCCGTTTGATTTATTAACTTACCGGTTTGCTACTCGTGTTGCCATTGGGAGTGTTGTTAAGTTTTCTATTGCTTAGGGACAAGCAATGTTTAAGTGTGGGGATGTTTGATATACGTTAATTTATACATATAAAAGACCCCGTCTAACTCCCATTTATATACGTTTTTGGCCTTATACATGATGGATTGGTACTTATTTGGGTATCTTTATGATTACAGGTCTTGAACGGTGTCCAGGAAGCGAACCAGATAAAAAACAGAGGTTTCTGCGCGAAAACGGAAGGTCGAATCATTCCGAACGGCCGTTCGGAAAAGCGAACGGCCGTTCACCTTTTCCAGATCTTTTATGCAGCAGCCTCGAACTCTGGACTAAAGATAAGATGTTGTCGGCCCACTTGACAAAGCGAACGGCCGTTCGCTTTTCTGAACGGGGTTCGGTTTTCTCAGCCTCTTTAAAAACCATTTCAGACTTCATTATTCAGGATCGGTTGGTTTCAAGACTTTTCGGGAGCTCCTCTGGCGATTTTCGGAGCCTTGAGCAGGTGCTAATCACGTCCGTTCATAGCCCGGAATCCCTAAGATTGATCCGATCATCCGATCCATATTAACCTTGCTTGATTATGGTTTGATTTCTTGAGTCAATTCATAAACTTTTGGTACTCTCAAGTGTCGGTTATCTATTACTTTCGTTTATGTATCTAGTAGATAGTATACACAATCTTTGTATGTTAGTCATGTTTTGTATGAAGTTGGCGCTTTTCATGTATTAAATCTTGATGATCATATTGCAAACATGTTTTGTTATTGTTAGATTCGTGGTTATGTTCGCGGGGCTGTAATGATTATTGTGTTGTGTTAGTCGGATACATGTTGAAAAACCGTCCGGTTAATCGCTCAGTAGTGAACTAGTTAACTTGTTGATGTGTTCACACCATGAAACTGTAACCGGGTATTGGTTTGGTTAAAGTCGGGCGAATAATAATCAGGAGTGTTTATCGGCACGTAAAAGGGTCTTAATCGGCTTAATGGTGTTGTTACTAATCTTTGACACGGTTGTTGATCTTTGTTCGCTATTTTGGCTGAAATGGCGACCCTAGTAGATTTGTGTTCAAAGTTAGTAAAACAGAATAGTTTGTGATATGCTCTACTTTATGCTAGTCTCGGTGGTCGTATTGTGTATTTAATATTGCTTTCTTTGATTAGTGAGGTTAGAAAACTCTTAACGGATGACTAACTTATCTTTAGAAGATTTGCATGAGATTATATCAGCTGCTCGCTAATGAACAATTTGAAGTGGTTAACGTGTGTATTCGTGTTAGCTTTCTGTATAGTTGTCATGTTAGGATGCCCGAAAGGGACACTAACTGTCGGAAAATGGGAATGTTGATCACACGCCTTTGTTTCATATGATATGTAGATGACATGCTAGGTTTGAAATATTATAGCCTATATAGTTATATTTTGTATTTGGAGTCTTATATATATAATTGCTATGTATTAGTTTAAATTAGTTAAAACAAACATTCACCTATCTTTTCTTACCGGTAAATCAGTGACAAAGGTTTAGTACAATTGCTCCGCGCGCGTCCATGGATCGATATCTGGTTCTTATCTGTACGTTACTACATATATGACAGGGTACACTTGCCCTATTGTGTGTGTTTTAATATTAAGGTCTAAACCATTTTTATAAATATTAAAGCAGAAACGTGTGTTTATTCATTGTAAAATTTTGTGTATATCCGCACACGTCAGTCACATCCGATCATTTTACTAATTCCGGATTCTTGAAACTTTCATAAATCGTTTTACTAATTTCCGATTCTTGATAATAATAAATTATTATAATAAAAAAAGGAACTAAGTTACCAATATAATAACAAATTATAATAATAATAATAATAATAATAATAATGTAATATAATCATGGTTAATGCTCAAAGAAGTCAACCTTTGTTGACTCCTAGGAGTTTTGAAGACGAAATGAATTTTACAAGATACTTGAAACAAAGTATGGATATGGAGAATATGCAATGAGATGATTTCGTACAAGATTTCAATGCAAGCAAGTCAAATTCAGTTGTTGGACTAACTTGAGATATGGGTTTGATTAGCTTGAATCTCTCTGATCCATGGTATCCACTAACCATAGCGATTATCGCGTGTCATGGATCCTTTGAAAGTGGATACCATGGATCATAGAGATTTAAGCTAATCAAACTCATATCTCAAGCCGGTACAAGTTATGTTAGTGATATCTGTCATCATCTTCTTCTTCAACCGGATGGTTGGTAGCTCTAGGTAAGAACATTGTGGATGATGGCTCAGTTCAAAGCTGTTAACTCACTTAAATCAGGAGTTATGGCTCAGTTCAAAAGCAGCTTTGTTGCTGCCTCAACAAATTCTCAAAACCAGGCTTTAATCAACAGTAACAAGAAAATGGTTTTGCCTGGTTTTGTTTCTGGCAGTTCCATAGGTGGAGATGTACGAACTCCCTCTACCACCAGTTCTCAAAGCTTGGCTCCCATGCCAGCTGGTTGGTAGCTCTTGGTAAGAACATTGTGGATGATGATGATAATAACTTCTCTTCAGATTCTGATTGCGCCTATGGAATTGGAATTGGAATTAATGTTAGGAATTTGAGTGGACAAACCGAGGCCTAAGGTAAATCCGTTTGGTGATGGTAAACCTAGAGATGTTTTGCTTCAGGAGAAAGGTGTGGATTATCGGAATTGAATACTTTGAGATGACACGCGAAGCTTTAGACTCCAAGCGGATCCCTTGATCATTCACTTATTTAATGAAATTTAACGTGCATACCGCATTTGACTATACGTGGTTTTTTTATTTTTTCTAAAAGTAGAAAAAACTATAAAAACATTAACAACTAACAAAAATATTATAGAACAAAAGAAGAAAGTGTTCCTCTCTGTTACCAAGCATGTCAAGAAATGATAATTTTTAAATATTGCAGATCAAGGTCTGCGTTAGTACTTAAGTGAATATATTTGTTAAAATCTTTGACTATACGTGGTTGATGATGTCAAGTTTAAGTCATTGATTCATTTGGAAATCGAAAACGCCTATATAGGCGTTTTGATTAGAGTTAAGACCTTTGTTTGTGGTTGATGATGTAAAGTTTAACTCGTTGATCCATTTGGAAATCGAAAACGCCTATATAGACGTTTGATTAGAGTTAAGACCTTTGTTTTTTATTTTTTTTTTTAACTTTTTAAAATAATTATATTAAAAAAATAAAAAAACCAATTCAAAACACTAAAAAACACCCAAAATTAAAACTTTGATCCAAACGCCTATATAGGCGCTTTGGATCAGCTTTTTCTGCCCCCCTCTGCCACCTCGTATGATTTGACCCTAGGCGCCTCGCTTTGGCCTAAGCGAGGCGCTTTGGGGGGGTGTGAATAGCCGGGGCCTTTAAAAATGGGTGAGACTAAAAGGAAGTTAGCGTAAAAAGTATAAGAAGGATTATTAGCCGTGAATTAAATTAGGTAATCAGGGGTACGATGGTAATTTCTTTGCGTCGTTAAAGTTTCACCCCATTTTAAAAATGGTCATAACTTTTTCATACGACATTATTTTAAAAAAAAAAAAACTACACCATAAAAACAAGTTTTTTATCCTCTTTCATTTCCATCATATTACTATACTTTAAAAAAATAAAATAAAAATTTGTTGGGTTGATAACTTGCGTTTTATTGAGGGTATACTTGCGTTTAGAAACGCAAGTTATAAAAACTCCAGAAATGTTTCACTAGAATGCCAAAAGTTATAAAGATCGGACATTAAGATCATGAATGTTAATCCGATTACCAGAGGCCAAGCGATATAAATAACATAGAGTGATGTTAAACAACAAAATTAAACTTCCATAAAGTCCAAATCTTTGATCTTATAAGCATCAAGAACCTCATGGCATGATGAATATGATATATGTATATAAATCAATCCTTACATAGAAGAAATAGAGCTAAATTAAGCACTATAATAGTCAGATCAATGCAATGCAGCTGCTAAAGATCAACTTGCGTTTTATTGAGGGTATGTTTGCGTTTTAGAAACACAAGTTATACCTGATAAGACGACCTGATGAAATGCAAGTTATAAATGATAAAACGCAAGTTTTACATGATAAAATGCAAGTTATATATATATATATATATATGATAAAACGTAAGTTATATCTCATAAAAAGATGCAAGTTATATATGATTAAACGCAAGTTATATCTGACAAAAAACGCAAGTCGTATCATGATAAAACGCAAGTTATCAACCCAACAAATTTTTTTTTTTTGTTAAAAAAGTATAGCAATAGGGTATGCAAATGAAAGGGGATAAAAAGCTTGTTTTATGGTATATTTTTTTAGAAAAATAATGTCGTATTAAAAAGTTATGGACGTTTAAAAAATGGGGGTGAAACTCAACAATTGTGGGTTATACCTAGTTTGCCCTTCTCATTTTAGAAACTCAACATATGCTTTTCCTATTTTAGCCCAAAATGTTTTTTTTATCCTTTTTATGTTAATTTTTTTTACAGTAAACTTTTTTTTTTTAAATATAATCTACTTCTAACTTCTTTTAAATTCAAATAATATTTACATAATCTATTGCTTTTTATTAAAAAAATTTTATATGGGTATATAAGTTTTTATAAAACAAAATTATACCCCTGATGTATTATGCGATACCATGCGTAATTATACTACAAGTAATTTTCAACATAGGTCACGCAATTAATTTTATGCATTCCACGATCATTTAGATATGTTGCGTAATATTGTTCCTTATACTTAGTGCCTTACGAAATTGCGTCTTATTTTGTTTGTAATTGTTTAATAGTGTGTGTATTAGTGGCAGGAAACTTTATTTTGACTCTGACCCGTCGCTTCAAGAAACGTGTCACATTCTAATCGGTTAGTGCACTTCACATAATACTTTTTATAAAAAGGTAAAAACCCACTCCTACGTATATTACATCCAAATGATTGGAACTTTAGTTTCTCTACAAAATTCAAAGAGTTAAATGCTAATTTCGTTTCTGAGTTTTGTGACAGTTTGCCATTCCAGTATAATTTTTTTTTTTTTTTTTTTTTTGGTAATCCCTTACCTGAGGTTTGGAATTTTTTGCCAAATTTGTCCTTTTCACTAACCCAGTTAAAAAAGCTCGTTAATGTCAGGGGTAGGGTTGTCTTTTTACCTCAGGGACGAATTTGGCATTTAAAATTCAACCTTACCTTAGGGACGAATTTGGCATTTAAAATCTCGTTATGGTTAGGGGTAGGTCTGACCTGGGTTGACCAGACCCGAAACGCGGCTCGTGACTCGAACCCAGCCCCAAAACAAGACCCGTCCTTTGAACAAACCACCATCGGACCACTAATAACCACGAGAGGACGAGTTTGACCGAGAGGAGTTTGACCGAGAGGACGATGCAGACCTCAACAATGCTACATGATTCAAAATCTTCATAGCTGTTAAATAAAAAAGAAACAAACACGACTCCTTAAGCTACAATTATCAAGCTTCAAACAAACTAATAAAGAGAGACCGAATTCAAACTTGTGAGTTCATGTGACGTCGACGAGTACTGAGCCCGGTTAGCATCTAACATAACCGAAAGCTCGTTGGCCGAATCAGAAATAATCTGGAACTGAGCTTCAAGATCTTTAATAACCTCCGACATGCTCGTTGGCCTTCGGTTCACATAAACCGTAAACCCCGATGTCCCTTCGTTTCTATGGCTAAAATGCTCTACTTCTTCCTGTTCCGTTTCCTCTTCAAGCTCTGGAATCCCCTCCTCTTCTCTAACTTGTTGTAACCCATTAACATCATCATCAAACACACTGTTTCTACTTTTATACCAATAATAATCCAACGAAGAAAACGGGTTCAAAGGAAGTCCCATTGTGATGATCCTTGAGGCGAAGGACGCGGCAAATTCGGCCGGGTATAACCAAATATCGACGCTTGCGACTGCGACTGCGAATGTGGATGCAATAGAGACTGCATTCCAAAAAAACTATCAGCTGCATACTGGTAAGCTGGAGAGTGGTTATAAGACTCCACTCTAGCTACCTCAGGAGACTCTGGAGGCATTTCTTCGACGAAAATCCGATGCATTTCCACCTGATCTCAAGTAGTTGACTTTTGGTTGCTCAATGGTAAATGAATTTGGGGATATTGTGATAAATCTTGGGATGGTTTTCTTGGATGGTGGCAATGGTGGTGTGGCGAATTTGGTTCGATATTCTACGGCTTTCTTGATGAAGTTTTTTCGGTCTTTGCAGAGTTGTACAGCTTCTTCATCAGGGTTGGTGGTCGGTTATAATGGTGGAGGATAACGGTGGTGATGGCTGTGATGGTGGTTTCCAAAAGTGGTAGGTCTCGGCTCGAAGGGTTGGTTCGGTGGGTTAATAGGTGACCGATGATGGTGATGCAGAGGAGGTTATCGGTGATGGCAGTGGTGGCCGATGATGTCAGTTGTTCCAGATTTGGTCGTGGTTACGGTTAAAGCTTTGTTTTGGGTGGTTTGGGTTGTGGTCACGATGGATATGTGACGAAGATGGTGGTCGTTTAATAGTAGCCGGACATTAGTAGATGATGTCGGGTCAGGTGAGAGTCCAAGCGGTGGTTAGTAGTGGTCCGATGGTGGTTTGTTCAAAGGACCGGTCTTGTTTTGGGGTTGGGTTCGAGTCACGAGCCGCGTTTCGGGTCTGGTCAACCCAGGTCAGACCTACCCCTAACCTTAACTAGATTTTAAATGCCAAATTCGTCCCTCCGGTAAGGTTGAATTTTAAATGCCAAATTCGTCCCTGAGGTAAAAAGACAACCCTACCCCCTGACATTAACGAGCTTTTTAACTGGGTTAGTGAAAAGGTCGAATTCGGCAAAAAAATCCAAACCTCAGGTAAAGGATTGCAAAAAAAAAAAAAAAAAAAAAAAAAAAAAAAAAAAAAAAAAAAAAAAAAAAAAACTTTTGTACTGGAGTGACAAACTGACCCAAACCTCAGAGACGAAATTAGCATTTAACTCAAATTCAAAATATACATTACATTCCAAAAATTGTGGGGTCATCGTTTACTGATTGTGGTGTCATCGTTAACTGATTTTGTTTGTTCATTTTCCACCTCAAGTGTGAAAGTAAGAAAATATTGTGGTGTGTACCCATTGTGTAAGAGTAATTGTTGGGGATCAATCATCAATGGCTCGTGGGTTTTGATGTTCTAATGTTACCCCCTATTATATTGTACACAAAATACACAATAGTCATAATTCTAACAAACATTCAATTATAAGTGACCTGCGGGTAAACGGGTCACAAGCTGGTTTGAACCTAAGACTTGCTCTCTGAGAGTCATAAGGATTTACTAATTGGGGTACTCAACATCATCGATCAAAGGCTTGTTAATTTGGTTTATGTGATGTTGCTTTCTTAGTTGTTTGCTTTAAAATGACTAGCTAGTTCTAGTTAATTGTTTCACTTTCAGTATTTTTTTTTTTCCATGGCATGTAAGGCTGCTATAGAAAACTTTGTAACTATCTATGTGAATTTTTGGGAAATAAAAAAAAATAACAAGTGGAATATTAAAAAAGCGATCAATATAGATTATTGAGTTACATGGTTCGTGTGGCTACATTTACAAATAGAATAATAGACTCGTGCAAACAATTAGGTGACTAGTAAAGTAGTAAGTGGAAGTTTGTGACCATAATCCTTTATTTATTTTAGTTTCTAGTCTCTAGATTTGTTTTCATTACAAGTTATAAAGTAGCATGAAGCACGTGACAACAATCAACAATATCCCTTATATTATTTTTATAATTGATTTAATGTCATACTTAACTTATTAGTTATACCTCTTGCACTTCCATGTACCCTTTAATTGGAAAGTCATGTATAGCATAATATAAAAATAGTTTTTCTCAATCTAATTAGGTAATGTACTACTACAATTATCAAGAACGGACATCAAATTCTAAATACAAACAAATTATTCGATTGAATGTGGCTAGTTTTGTGGATTCAATACCAAACAATTTGGAGTTATAGCTAATTAGTTAATAAACTTGTATTTTGTACTATTTGAATCATCACACATGTGTGAACCTGATTCTCTTGCAACTTGTTTTTTGTCTTTGTTTTCGAAAATGGGTTTTACACCATGTCAAAGCCTTCATTCAGCGTGATGAATGAATCCTTGTAATTTTATAAGACATTATGCATCATGTAGTTTTAGCATGTTTGTATTGAATATCTTCTTCTGGAAATTTTAAAACACATCTAAAGGCAATACATTGATTGAAGATGTGATTAATAGTAGCAGCCTAATGGTTAAAGACATATAAGGAATCGTGAGGGAAAGAAACCAGTTGGGGTTATGTCGGAAAGAAAATAGCTAGCTAAGTAATTTGGTGCGATCTAGCTAATATGGAGGGGTTATTTTAGGACTAAGAGCATTCATAATGTTGGAAATTTTGGACATCCAAAATCAACCACCTCTGCATCATGCCAGATTTACAAACTTCCATAGAAAAACCCATCGTTTTCAAATTCACACAATATACCCTCCACGAACTCCACCTCACATTACACATCATAACATACTTTTACATTTATTATTACCAGTAGGAATGTCCGCGTGTTGCGGCGGGTGCATCTGTTTTGCCCCTCGTGCATCGTGTTTGTTGGTGGTTATTCGTTATGATGAAGTAGAAAACAATGATGTATAAAATATATGTTATTAAAAACTGAAACTCATAAGTATATCTTCTGAATATTTTAATTAAATGGGTACATCACAATAGGTTGTACTATTCCTTGCAACGCCCTTAGATTGGTCCACGTCCTTCGGTGGGACCCTTTTATGTATCTCGAAGGCAAATAAGTATGCCATCGTAGAGCAGTGCTTTGCGTAGTGAAGTGGCGTTGTATCTCTTAATGACCATAAGATTGTAGTGGAAGTGATGTAATTACTAATATGCAGTTTGTAGTGTGCAACATATTTCTATTTTTTAGGGCACCCGCGAGATGCAGCGGAGTGAATGATTTGCATAGATACTCTCGTTTTATGTTAGTTTGACAAGCGACGTAACAAATATATTAGACCAAACAAATTAGTAATCAATATAGTTAAAACTACTAAATCGACTGATAAGAACTTGTCTTGTTTTGGATATGTAAACAATTGGTGACTTCATAAGATCAGAAAGTTAAATTCTATTCCTAGAAGCTTATAGTAGCAGAGAAAACAAAAAACCATCGAGGAAGATGATAACGTTGCTCATGATTCATGAAGTATCTCTACCATATTTGCTTGTATAAACGTCAAGCCTACATATATCGCTCACTTTAATGGGTTGAAACGTGTCATGGGTTGGTTGTGTTAGCAAACTTAAAGCATACATATTCATTTGTGTGCAGAAGTGTCACATCATACCATGAGTTTTTGCAGAGTGTTTGTTTTCTCGCAGACTTTTCATTAAAAAAAAAAGTTATGCAATCTATTCTTGGTGCAGACTTGGCCCAGCCACTTCTAGCATCTTCTAATGTCTAAAGAGGGTTAAACACCACCACCCATCGTCCACTATCTACACTACCACCCACCTCCTACCACCACCGCACCGTCCATCACCACCCATCGTCTACCACCTTCACCTTCCACCATCACCCATCACCCACCGTCTACCATCACCATCGTCCAGTAACGCCACCACCACCACCCACACCGTCCACCACCACCTACTGTCCACCATCACCACCGCCGACCACCACCACCATCACCATCGTCCAGCAATGCCACCACCATCCACCACCACCACCTACACCATCCACTACCACCCACCGTCCACAATCACCACCGCCTACCACCACTACCATCCGTCCACCACCACCACCACCACCGTCTACCACTGACCACCACCACTATGAAGGTTAAAGTTATAAAACCCATGTGTAAAGTGTCTTATTAAAATTATGTAATAGTAAAACTCTAGCGAATAAACGTCTTATAAAACTAATGTTTTATAACTCAAATGTCAAGTGTCCTATTACGGTGTATTATAACTACACCACTATGCTTAAGCGTCTTATAAAGGCTAAAGTTATAAGATCCAAGTGTTAAGTGTCCTATTAAGTTATGTTATAATAAAACTCTAGCGAATAAGCATCTATAAAACTGATGTTTTATGACTCAAATATCATGTGTCCTATTACGATGTACTATAATAACACCGCCATGATTAGCATCTTATAAAGGTTAAAGGTATAAGACCATGTGTTAAGTGTCCTATTAAGTTATGTTCTAATATGACTTTGACTAGAAAGGGTCCTATAACATCAAACATTTATGACTTAACTACAAAGTGTCGTATTAAGTGTAGGTCCTTTGAATGGATCGATAACAAGCAAGATCAGATCTATCAAGGTGCGGAATCCCTTGATAGATGTTTATGCAAACTGAGAATCAACACGAACGAAGAACACGATGAATAATATAAAACCGGCTTGTCTATTGATATTATTTCAGTGGGAACAAATATCAATTACAAGCTTGCTAACCAAAAACTCTAAACCTTAGCCTACACCCCATGCACCTATATATAGTGCATGGGCTGAACGAAGAAGCCCATGAAAAGATTCCTTCTCTAACTTCTCCTTTAGGAGAAGATGCACTAACTTCTCCTTCAGGAGAAGATGCACTAACTTCTCCTTCAGGAGAAGATGCTCTAACTTCTCCTTTAGGAGAAGATGCTCAAAGGCATCTTTTCCTATGCCATCTTCGTTCATCAACAATGTTAGCTAGGATTTAAACAAAAGACTATCATACTTGACTTATAACTCCGTCAAGCATGTTACAATTAAACTATCAACCGACATAAAACAAAACTAATCTAGAGAAGCGTTTGTCACACTAACATGCACTAACAAACTCCCCCTTGACGAATGCTCTCTAGATCTTCAACCTTCTGCAGTCTTCAATCTTCAAAATAATCTGGAATAATATCAACTTCATCCAAATCATACACATCTTCACTGTCTGATTCTTTAGAAAGTAATCCAGTCTCTTTGAGGTTTTCGGTTGCATCCCCAAAGTTAAGTAAACTTTCAAAGATAAACTCATCGAACCTTGGAAACAACTCCTCAAGTAAATCAGTTGGTATAAAAGTATCTGCAGGTTGAGGCATATCATCAACACGCCTCTTCCATGGATCACCAGCACCAGTAACTTCTACTACAGTACCCGACTCCCCCTGAGTAGTAGCTTGCACACCAAATGTTGTTGAAGCACTTGGAGGCTCACTCCCTGCAGAGCGGTTAGGATAGCACTTGGAGCTCACTCCCTGCAGAGTAGTTAGGATCATTGTCGGGATCATCGTCAATTCATCACCCTTACACGTCACATTCTCCCCCTGAGCCTGCAATTGCTTCATCAACTCAGCAGTCTGTTGAAGAAGTGTCTGTATCAAAGCTCTATCTTTTGCCTGTAAGTGGTGATTGTTGTGGTACGGTGACTGCTAAGGTTGCTGATGGCATCTGTGAGCTTGACTCACGAAAAACTACTCCTCCTCTCTTCTTCTGACGAGTCCGGAGAGGTGGAACATCATCATCACCATCATCATCATAATCTTCTAGTTGATAGTCTTTGCCAGTCTCATCATCATCTCTCTTCCGTTTCTCCCCCCACATTGTCAGTAGGAGGTTCCAACCTCTGTGGTGAGTCTGCAACAATCTCAGTTTCCAAACATTAACAGAACAACTTAAACATTCATTAATTAGAATTGGGCCTTATGAATTGAAAACAAGTTTTGAACAATTTAACCCAACATATTTCAGAACTGGGCCTTGAATATAAATCCATGCCTTAAAAGTTTCAGTTTTTTTTTTTTTTTTTTTGTAATTTGTAACGAATCAATGACTTGGCTTTTGAGAAAATTTGGTGTGTACGAAAACGAGACGTTTTCCCGAACAGTACGAGTACTCCCTTAAATGACCATTTCCCGTGCATTAAGACCTGAAGTGGAAAAATAGAAAATCTTTTTGTGGTTTTTGAATATTTATATAATAAAAAAAATAATAAAATTCAAAAAGTAAACACTCTATTTTTGTTGAGATGTCACCGGCGAAAAGATCATATCAGCTAGAACAAAACTGAACACACGAGTTAGAATAATTAAGGGTAAATTATTATAAGAGCAGTCGCAGTCCAAGGCGATTACCAGTATATTGATCCACTTAAACAAACTTACATCATTGTCTTCAAAGCCTCACTGTATTTATTACGATTTCGAGCAATTGACTATGAGTCCTGCGTGTCCCACAACATGACATACCCCCGCGATCAAGGTATGCACAAAGCTTCATCGTAACAGGTGAGTATATTGCTGGTATCCGTATAATTTACAAGGTACGAGACACACGGGTGTACAGGTCAGCATATTTCTGGATGCAGCAAAGTGACCGGTGTGTTCTCAACCAGGGTTATGGCAAATACCAGTTTGGTACAATTTTTTAGCTTTGGGCTTTTTGAAATAGCCGTTTAGCATATAGGGATTTTGCATTTATCCTTTGGATTTGCTCTTTTAAGATATCCTGGCTGTGCCTAGGTCAGCATATATCTGGATGCAGCAGAAGGGCAGCCAGGTTATCCCCGGATAGATCAACAATATAAAGACCCGAGACCTCTGATTTTGGCAATCTATCAACGCAAGAATTAAGATCATAAGATCGTACGCCGATGTTATGTTCCCCACATGTACCATAGTCCAGCTCTTTGCTATTATTATTATTGTTGAGGACTAAGTACGCGTTGTAAGTTTGCCTACTGGTATATCACATGATGAAACTGCAGTTGCACATAGCAGTTTAAGTTCTCTGTTCTGTTTTAAGTGCGACAGTCAAGCAGCTGATGTACTATCATATCTTTCCTTTCTCGCAGTGACAACTCGTGTTTTTTTTTTTTTTTTTTTTTTTTTTTTTTGATTTGAAAAATATTTACAAAAACTTCAGAAACTTATGGGAAACGTACAATCATTCAGGATTCCTCATCCCGTTCAGTTGCACCAACAGTTCAAAACGAGCCCTGTCAAATGCCTTGGTGTAAAGGTCTGCCAAATTATCTTTCGTATCAACTTTTTCTAAATGAATTAGTCTCTTTTCAAAACAATCCCTTATAAAGTGATGTCTGATATGAATATGTTTAGTTTTAGAAAAGTTGGTTGGGTTTTCAGTGATGGATATGGTAGATTGGTTATCAATCATAATGGGAGTATTTAGAAAATTCAAACCGTAATCCCGCATTTGTTGTTGTATCCACAAAACCTGTGAACAGCAGCTGCCAGCTGCAACGTATTCAGCCTCGCATGAGGACACCGCTACAGAAGTCTGCTTTTTGCATTGCCAGGATATGAGTCTCCCCCCAAGTAGTTGACATCCACCAGTCGTCGATTTTCTGTTCTGGTTGCATCCTCCGTAGTCTGAGTCGGTGTAGGATAAGAGATCTAATCCACCATCTGATGGATACCAGAGACCTAATTTGGGTTTCCCCTTAAGGTATCTCATTATCCGTTTGACCGCAATCATATGTGACTCCTTTGGATCCGCCTGAAACCTGGCACAAAGACAAACTGGAAACATAATGTCAGGTCTAGAAGCAGTTAGGTACATGAGTGAACCAATCATTGCCCGGTACTCTGTGGGGTCGACATATTTGTCGCTTTCAGTATCTGGACCGAGACCGTGGTTGACCGGTAGAGGAGTATAATAAGGTGTACAATCATTCATCTTGAAACGAGTCAGGATGTCATGCACATACTTAGTTTGATGGATGAACATTCCATCTGCCTTCTGATCCACCTGTAGACCAAGAAAGAACTTTAACTCCCCCATAGCACTCATCTCGAACTTCCTTTTCATGACCTGCTCGAATTCCTTGCATAAGTCTTCATCTGGTGACCCGAAGATGATGTCATCAACGTACACCTGTACCAGCAGAAAATTTTCTCCTTTTCTCCGAATGAAAAGTGTACTGTCAATCTTTCCTCTCTCAAAGCCATTGTTCAAGAGGTAAGAGGACAATGTCTCATACCATGCCCTGGGTGCCTGATGAAGTCCATAAAGGGCCTTGTCAAGTTTGTAGACCCGATCTGGATATTCTGGATCAATGAACCCCGGTGGTTGTGAGACATACACCAGCTCTTGGACTTTTCCGTACAGAAAGGCGCTTTTAACGTCTAACTGATAAACTTTAAATCCTTTGTGAGACGCGAATGCCAGAAACAAGCGAATTGCCTCTAGCCTAGCAACTGGTGCAAACACTTCATTGAAATCTATCCCTTCCTGTTGATTAAACCCTTTTACCACAAGACGAGCCTTATTCCTGACCACTACACCATTGTCATCTTTCTTGTTTCGAAAAACCCATTTGGTGCCAATTTCCTGTGCACCTCGAGGTAGATCAACCAACTCCCAGACTTTGAGCTTCCTAAATTGAGAGAGCTCTTCTTGCATAGCTTCTACCCACGCATTGTCCCGAAGAGCCAATTGATAACTCTTAGGTTCAATTTGCGAGATAAAGCACTTCAAGCATTTGTTCACAATCCCTGAATCAACAATTCTTGCATACATGCAGTTGGCATTAGCAAAACTTCTCCGAGTCTGAATACCCGCATTGGGATCCCCCAGTATGAAGTCAACTGGATGAACCCTATTTGCGCGTGTTGAAATTACAGTGTCTACCGGCATATCTTCATCTAAATTGGAGCCAATATCTCCTGCAGCTACTTCATCATCAGTAGAATCTATCCCGAACGGATTCGTGAAAGGTTCTTCTTCGGTTTCAGTGACCTCTGGTGTAGATGAAGGCTGGTTGTTTCCCGAAGAGCTGGTACTTGCATCTGTCTTGGTCTTTTCTGTAGAAATCTGGACTATTGAACGAGGTGAAACAAAGTCATCATCTTCCTCCTCAACAATCACTAGTTCTTCTTCCTGTGGTTCTGCATTAAAGGTATGAGGAACATTAAAAGACTTAAAAACAGAGTCATAATCGAACATCCAACTTGGTTCCTGTGCACTATCTGGTGGTGAGTAACTTGTTATTTCAATATTAAAAGCAATTTCAACCACACCCTTTGTTTTATTCCAAACACGTTTGTTTGGTGAGCCTGGGACATAACCAAGGAAGAATCCTTCGTCTGCCACCTCACCAAATTTTGGTTGGTTATTATTTTTCAGAATAGTGCAAGGCATTCCAAATGGTTCAAAATCTTTGATGTTGGGTTTACGACCGTTTAAGAGTTCATAACACGTTTTATTGTGTTTCTTAACGGTCAAAACCCTATTCAAGACATAACATGCTGTGTTCACAGCCTCCCCCCAAAAATGAACGGGAAGCTTAGAGTCAGCAAGCATGGTTCGAGCAGATTCAATCAAAGTCCTGTTTTTCCTCTCGGCGACTCCATTTTGTTGAGGCTCATAGGGAGCACTGAATTGATGTTCAATTCCTTTGCGAATACAAAAGATTGAAAATGTGCTGTTCTTGAACTCCGAGCCATTGTCGCTTCTGATCCTCTTCAGTGTGGTGTTGAACAGGTTCTCTGCTTGAAGAATGAAATTCGTCAAGATTTCAGCAGTTTCATCCTTCGTACCTAAGAAAAACACCCACGAGAATCTAGAAAAATCATCAGTAATCACAAGGCAATAAAATTTTCCACCAATGCTCCTAACGTTCACTGGACCGAAAAGATCAATGTGAAGCAATTCAAAAGGAGCAGAAATAGAGTTAACAGTTTTTGGGTGATGAGGCTTCTTGTGTTGCTTCCCCTTTTTACAAGGGACACATTTGTCCTCAATCCCAAAACTTTTTAAAGGAACACCCGTTACCAAACCGTGTTTTACAATGTAGTTTAGTTTCCTGAAATGGATGTGTCCCATCTTTCTATGCCAAAGAAGTGAGTCTGATGCAGATGCTTTGGACAATAAACATGTAGTCTCCGTTGAAGAATCGTCATGCATGCTCATATCCATGATATACGTGTCGTTTCTTCTAGGAGCCCTCATAATTATCCACTCTTTTGGAATTACTACTCCTGGTTTCAACACTAAAGCTTCATTCTTGGTGAAGTGAACCGAATGCCCCTTGTCGCAGATTTGTGAGACACTCATGAGATTGTGTTTGAGCTCCTCTACATAGTTCACTCCTTCCAGGGTGATCTTGCCATTAGTGACCTTCCCCTTTCCTGAGATGCGCCCGCCTTTGGCGCCAGCAAAGTTTACAAAACCTCCATCACATTTCATAAATTCGATCAACAATCTTAACTCCCCTGTCATATGCCTGGAGCAGCCGCTATCAACATACCACCAGTTGATAACCCTCCTCAGCAGCTCCTGCATTCACAAAGAAGATTAGTTAGAGTATGGGACCCAAGCTGTGAAAGTCTTGGGTCGTCCCATTTCATCAACAACAGTGAACTCCCTCCAATATCCATCACTCCCCACTGGAGTCCTGGATCTTGGTGGGCTGTTTCTGTTCATTTGGTCAAATTGCCTGTAGGGCCTTTGAGTCTGAGAATTGTGATATCCTCTTTGATTCACTGGCCCGTTATTGGTATTTTGAGGATAACTCCCTCTGTTGGAGTATCCCGGATTGTAATTATTTCTAGAAAAATGTTGGTTATTTGAATACGGTCTATCCCTATAACCATTTTGATTATTATAATTATTGACAGAATTAAATTTGTCACCTTTTGGACTCTGGTGACGATGTTGCCGATGTGGTGGTTGGTATTTGTTGGCATTAACAGGAGGTGCCTGCTTTGGAGGAACAGCACTAGAAGTGCTTGCCTGGCCAACACTCACCTGTCTAGGGACAAACGCAGGCTTTTCAAAATTTTTGTTAATTGGTCGTTTGCCTGGATCCCTAGACCCACCATCATGTTCCTTCTCTAATTGCCTTTGCAAAGATTTCTTTGCAGAGTTGCTCACCTCTTTCCTGCTTTCGGATTTAGCAGGAATCTCACCTTTCTTTGCATCAGTTGATGCAGTGTTGTCCTTCTTTTTGACAGTACACATGCTAGCTACATGACCCTTTTTATGACATTTAAAACAAGATCGCTTCTCAAGGGGCTTTTTGTACTGTCCCCTTGAAGTCGATCCCTCATTGCTAGCAGATTTAGGTGAAGTGTTACCAGAACATTCAGCATTGTCCTGTTTGATTTCTTCTGTTTTGGCTTCGCCTTGTTTAACAAATTTAGGATTTTTCAGAATAATTTTTGGTTCAGCCTTATTGGGTTGGGCCTTTGATTCAGTTGGGTTAGTTTTATTAACCCCCGACCCAGTACTGTTCTTGAACACTTCACTTATTTCTTCATCCTCAGACTCACTGGATGAACTACCACTCTCAGTACTGTTCTCATTTTCACTCACATCAACTTTCTTCTCATCTATCTTAGGCTTACAGATTTCTTCATTTACCTCCTTCTCAGTTGGTAGAAACGTATAGTTTCCTGTTAGAGGAGGAGGCACATCTTGGTAACCTAAGCCACCATTTTCATCAATAAACTTCTTGGTGTCTCTTCCAGAGTCTATTAGAGCACTTATAAGATATTTTGAGCTGCGAACTTGATCTATTTGCCTGTTCAGATCGACTACCTTAATCTTAAGTTGGTCTATTTCAGCATTTTTCTTAGCGATTTCTTCTTGTTTATCAACTAGAGCCAACTGTGTTAGATTCAGATAATCTATCTTTTCACTAAGAGTGTATTTTAGTTCTTTTAGATCTTTCTTAGCAGCAGTAAGAGAAGTTTTTAGATTCCCTTCTCTAATCTTATTGCCTATATTAAACTCCTTTTCTTTATCTAGAAGCACAACTAATGATTTATTATGCTCAGCTACATTATCATTTTCTTTCACAAGTAACAATATACGCTCAGCATAATCAACACATTTATTACAAGCTTCTACAACTAGAGGTAGAGGAAGAAGTACCTTTTTCTCATTGGAGGACAAGTCTGCCATGTAAGCCATGAATTCCTTAGCAGACATACCCTCAGTTGGTGCTGTCAGATCCAGCACCTGTGTAGTTGACTCCTTAATTTCTTCCTCTTCAATCTTGGTTGCCTCAGCCTCTTCAGTTGTACTTTCTTTCTCTTCAGTTTCGACACCAGATTCTTCATCACTTTCAGACTTTTCTTCCACAATCTCAGCCATGAATGCCTGATTGCTTGATCCATCAGTTCCATCAAGCACACAACTCCAGTCATACGTACCATCAGGTTTTGCTACCATTAGAGCCTTAGGGCTAGTGTTGCTTTGAGATTGCCCCACTGACGAGCTTTCCCGAACAGTATTATTTTGATTTTGGTTCTGGTTCTTTGGTCTGGAGCATTCTCTTGCAAAGTGACCGAAGTTGTAGCAGTTGTAGCATTTCACCTTTGATTTGTCAAATCCGGCTCGACCTCCCACCAGCTTTCTTCCAGTTCTATCCATGAACCTTTTTGCTCTTCTGGAGATCATAGCAAGATTCCACTGCAAATCCATTTCTTCTAAGTCATCCGGATCTATTTGATCATAGTCGTCATCAAAAACTGCCGGATCGTTTATCTTCCCTTGTATGTAGTTTTCGTAGGAAGCTACAAAGGAAGACAAAACTGCAAGTTGCTCTTCTGCTGATTTCACACTCATTGGCATAGACTTGCATGACTTGTGATTACATTTGGAGTCAGTGCTCTTTCCCTGTCTTTTCCTGAGGGAATATCCTTCACTTTCGTAGACTCACCTGAAACAGAAACAAAACAAACTTCACCATCAGAGTCCAAAATAATATTTCCCGAGTTATCACCTGAGAAGAATGCAGTTGCATTCCCACTGCTATTGGACGAATCCTTGGATGTCGGTTTTGCATAGTAAACTCCCGGATCTTGAACCTGATCATAACCGGCATCCTTTCTCTGTATGGCCAAGTCATAAGCCCTCAGCTTCCCTATCACATCATCAAGAGTAGCACTTTCAAACTCTGGATTCTCTTTTATCAAAAGAGTATAAACCTCCCACTTTGAGGGTAGAGAATCTAGAATTTTTGTACTCAGTTCAGCCTCAGTATACGATATACTGTGATTCCCTAATTCAGTCACAAGATGATAAAATCGTGTTATAATTTCCTCAAGAGTTTCTCCTTTCATTCCTCTGAAGACAGCAAATTGCTTCTTCAGTAAATCGGTCCTATTTTTCTTGACATTATCGTTTCCTTCAAATCTTCTTGCGAGAGCATCCCATAATTGTTTTGCCTCATGGTATTTTTTGAAGGTATGCAAAATCTCCTGAGGTAGACTCATTGTGATGGCAGCATGAGCTTTGTTTTCAGCTTCAAACATAAGCTTATCTTCTTCTTCCATATCCTTAAAGGCCACTTCCACAATTCTACCTTCCACATTTCTAGATGGTTTGAAATATCCATCTCTAATGCAAATCCATCCTCTCATCATATAAAACCTTGCCCATTCTTCAAACCTGTCCTTCCACCAATAATAATCGTTAACTGAAATCATTTTAGGTGGTGAGTTTGACTTTCCTACTTCATGGTCCATTTCCAACATCTTGTTTAGAGTAGACATTTTTTTTTTAATATGAATTAAATTAATATAAATGTCCAAGATCCAAATAAAGGTCCAAAGTCCAAGCCCAATGCCAAATGTTCAACTTCTAGTAACTGTTAAAGTCCACGATTTTTTTTTTTTTTTTTTTTTTTTAAATTAACTGTATAAAGTGACAGGTCAAAAGTCAAGGTGTGGTACTAGTATGCAGTGCGAAGATAGTGGATGAATCTTATGGAGAAGATGCTTGAAGGAGAAGATGCTTGTAGGAGAAGATGCTTGTAGGAGAAGATGTTGAAGGAGAAGATGCCGTAGGAAAAGATGCTGGGAGAAGATGCTTGAAGGAGAAGATGCTTTAGGAGAAGATGCTGGAGAAGATGCTGGGAGAAGATGCTGGGAGAAGATGCTGGAGAAGATAAATAAAAAAATAAAAAAGAAGGAGAAGATAGTCTATCTTCTCCTCAAGGAGAAGATAGAAAAGATACTAATAAATTCTTTCTGTTCGTTTGTTCGCTCGCTGAGATCAGATCTGGAGAGCTTATGAAACAAAATCAATCCAACTGTAATGTCCGATTATCACTATAAAAATTAAACTAAAATTTATTATTATCAAAGTCGATCGGTTTAGTTTAATTTTTATTTGATAATTTTAAACATATTAGCAAGATTTATTAATCCAGATGGTTTTAGATGAATAAACACAGAAGATTCAATTTTTGCAACAATCAAGCTTGAACCGTACAATCGAGCATAAATGCTCTGATACCAATTGTAGGTCCTTTGAATGGATCGATAACAAGCAAGATCAGATCTATCAAGGTGCGGAATCCCTTGATAGATGTTTATGCAAACTGAGAATCAACACGAACGAAGAACACGATGAATAATATAAAACCGGCTTGTCTATTGATATTATTTCAGTGGGAACAAATATCAATTACAAGCTTGCTAACCAAAAACTCTAAACCTTAGCCTACACCCCATGCACCTATATATAGTGCATGGGCTGAACGAAGAAGCCCATGAAAAGATTCCTTCTCTAACTTCTCCTTTAGGAGAAGATGCACTAACTTCTCCTTCAGGAGAAGATGCACTAACTTCTCCTTCAGGAGAAGATGCTCTAACTTCTCCTTTAGGAGAAGATGCTCAAAGGCATCTTTTCCTATGCCATCTTCGTTCATCAACAATGTTAGCTAGGATTTAAACAAAAGACTATCATACTTGACTTATAACTTCGTCAAGCATGTTACAATTAAACTATCAACCGACATAAAACAAAACTAATCTAGAGAAGCGTTTGTCACACTAACATGCACTAACATTAAGTTATGTTATAATAGGACCCTCGGTGATCAAGTGTCCTATTACATTACCACATAATGGGACAACAACAACTAAATGTCCTATAAATTACGTTGTTAGGATCTACATTTTAAGTGTCTTATTAAATTATATGATAATAGGACCCCAAAGAATCATCCATCCTATTAAATAGCTTTTTAGGACACCGGTTTAGTAGCGTATATTATAAAAGGACCCCAAAAGTTCACTCGTCCTATTAAATAGTTTTCAGGACCCTATTTTACAAGTGTCCCACACAAAAGGTCCTTAAAAGCCAATTTTGTTGTAGTGATTATTGTTAATTTTCTCATCAATTTTATAATTATGTTTAAATTAATTTCTTCAACAATTTAATATTTAGGTAGAAAGACAATTTTACCCCCTAAATAACTTCAATAAGCATTGTACTATAAGCAATAAAGGTTGTATTTACTTAAATTTGCGGGTATCCTTCACTGATGCTTTATAATATAGTATAGAAGATAAAGATTCGGGTTGATTCATTAGCGTGAGCGTGAATTTATGGCTTTTCGATTTCTTATTTCTTAACACAAATAACATAAGTAATTAACACATAGTTAAGTTTTTGTTTTCTCTTTATGCTAGTGTTTAATTTATTTAATTAATTAGAATTAGAACTTAAACAATATATAATTGCCGAAAGCAAAATAATATTGTGAACCACACTTCATACAACGTTTAACAAAAACATTAAATAGATCAACAAATACCTTAAAAGTCTTAGAACAAATATAGTTTACGTATAAAGTTATATTTGAGCATGCATGTATAGATTTATAGAGTTAACTATTTCATGGCGTTCAAGGAGACCATGTTGATTGTAATTGAGGAAAGTCTCCATACCCTTCTCCAACCATCCTCTCCATCATCTGACCTTCATTTCCATTTGTTCCCTACAACATCAGTTTTCATTCCATGCAGTAAGTGGAAGTAATATTTATAATATATTCGAAACGTATTAGCAAATCTAGAATGTTATAATTTTGTCCGTTTTATTTAGTTAACAACATATATGATTCAAGATACACAACTTCTTAACAAGGATAGTGAGGAAAGCCATCTGACACCTTCATAGGGCCCATATAATCCAATTCAGTAGAGTTGAGGTAAATAGGTCATAGAACATGCTAGCTTTTGAAAGCTTCATAGAGAGAAACTAAAAAAACACAAAGAAGAGAAAAAACTATACTAATTAATTTAGAAAAATATTTTCTCATCAATAATTCTGAATATTGTTTGTTTATTGTTTTAATTGTTAGTTGCACAATTAAGTTACCTCAATTTGATTATGCAATGATCCAGCATAGTTGATTACTACATCCAACATCACTGGCATTCCCATTGTCTATAGCAAATAACTAAATTTAAATGGAGCTAAACAATGATGTATTATGAAGATAAATTTTTGTAATTGTCAAATAACATATGAACAAGTAGAAAAAAATGTATATATGTATACAAAGATTATCTCATATCTTTATAGAGACCATGTTGATTGTAATTGAGGAAAGTCTCCATACCCTTCTCCAACCATCCTCTCCATCACCTGACCTTCATTTCCATTTGTTCCCTACAACATCAGTTTTCATCCCATGCAGTAAGTGGAAGTAATATTTATAATATATTAGAAAGGTATTAGCAAATCTAGAATGTTATATTTAAAACTTTGTCCGTTTTATTTAGTTAACAACATATATGATTCAAGATATACAACTTCTTAACAAGGATAGTTAGGAATTCCATCTGACACCTTCATAGGGGTCATATCATCCAATTCAGTAGAGTTGAGGTCAATATGTCATAAAACATGCTGGCTTCTGAAAGCTTCATGGAGAAACTAAAAAAGCACAAAGAAGAGAAAAAACTGTACTAATTAATTTAGAAAAATATTTTCTCATCAATAATTCTGAATATTGTTTGTTTATTGTTTTAATTGTTAGTTGCACAATTAAATTACCTCAATTTGATTATGCAATGATCCAACATAGTTGATTATTACATCCAACATCACTGGCATTCCCATTGTCTATAGCAAATAACTAAATTTAAATGGAGCAAAACAATGATATATTATAAAAGATAAATGTTTGTAATTGTCAAAGAACATATAAACAAGTAGAAAAAAATGTAAATCTGTATACAAAGATTAACTCATATCTTTATCTATACTATATTATAAAGCATGAGGGAAGGATACCAGTAAAATTTAAATAATTACAAATTTTATTGCCTAAAGTACAAACACTTGATGCATTTGTAAAAGGGTAAATTAGTCTTTTACTCATCAATATTGAGGTTAATGGTTATTAACAATGGGGCAAGTTCAAGAGTTCTCTATTTTTCACTTCATATTCTCCCATTTAATTAACCTTCTACTTCTCTCTTGAACATTAACACCACTACCCACTATAAACCCCTTGGCTTTCTCCTTTGAATATCAATAACAATCAAATCATTGTTTATGTTCTTGAATGGTAGTGGAAATTTGAAGACGCGAATCAATCCACCCCTTCATTTCCTGTCCTCACTCCTTTATATACTCAGCAATTCTCATTCAATCCACAATTGCGACTTAATTTCAGTATTATCATATTTTGTTCTGTCACTTCTTCCGATCACTTCATGGATTAGGGTTTTGACAAAGGCAAGGATTTCAATGGTATAGCTTCCTTTTATAGCCGTAGTATATCATCGTCGTTTGTGATTTGTTCGTTTAGTCTGCCCTGCAGGAAAGGGAAAGGGAGTCGTCGGTTTAGTTTGTCGAGGTTTTAAAGAAGTATTGATTGTGGTGCTTCTTTGGTCAGGTTATTGTCTATTCGTTTTTTTTCCTTTCTTGCAGTTTATGTGGCATTCAGTCGACGCTAATTGTTTAGAGGTGGCCATCATTCCTTCTCATAAGATTTTAGAAAGGTTAGAATTTGCTTGTACATTTGATGTTATTTTGTTTAAAAGCGTAGTGATTTTGTTTGTGTTATTGTTGCACTAATGTGCATTGAAGTACTGAGGCACCATATTGGAAAACTACTACAATTAAGATAATGGTTATGCACTAAAATTCAATTACCATTGCATTTTCAAATATCAAAAGTCTGATGAATACACATTAAATATATGTATAATAACTTTCTAATTGCTTCAAATAACGTTTAGAAACTTCTACTTGACAAACAACTTCTACTTGCTACTGCATCAATGGTCTAACATATTTGCATTACATGCATTCTATTTATACGTTGCTGGTGTTGTTTTTTTTGTTGTTGCTACGTTAGCTCAGTTCATTGATGACATATAAGGATATTTTAGTTTTTTCGACATTTCAATATGCATACATGTATAAACTTTTGAAGTTAAATGACATCTTTATTATAAAAAAGTTCTCTGTTAACCTATTAATAAAGTGAACTCTTATGCAAGTCTTATTCAAATGAATTTCACACCCTTTTTTTGTCAATCATTACATATTGCGGTTGAAGAGGATCGAGACTTTATCGAAGGTGAAAATTATAATACTTTGTTTCATACAATTTTGAGAACAGTGTTTTATCATCATCATCGTTGTTATTCTTATAATCTTTAATTGTTTTGAAATGGATTTAGTTAGTGTGTTTGTGTTTTAGTGTTAGGACAAAAAGGATTGGTGAAACCACTTTTGCAAACCTTAGTCTAATTCACTTCTGTCAAAATATTCTAAGTATAGAACTGCTGATGAAGAAGGATCAAACTGCTGAAGAAGAGATTCAGTAGTACTGAAGAAGAAAGTCATCAGAAGTTCTGAAGTTCAAACCATACACTTCTACTGAAGAACTACTGAAGACAAACTACTCATCAGTAGTTTGTCATTCATCAGTACTTACAGAAGATCTTTTCCACCGCCTTTGTATATCAGTAGTTTATTACTTTAATGTTTCTTTTTGCTTTATGTACAAGTTCCAAGACTGCAACTTGTTGCAACTTGTTTCTAAACTTTCTTTTGGCAAGGTTCATGTATTTGTAAAGTCTATAAATAGAAGGGTTCATCCCTCTGTTTTAGACATTTATTTTAATACAAGAAATCCTTCAACACTTATTATTGTTATTTCCATTTCGTGTTTACTGAGAATCTGTCAAAGTGTTTCATTCTCATTCAATACTTAGATTCTCAATAAACACTTTTCATTTATTAGTTCTTGAATTCAGGGGGAGTAATAACTCCTGTTGATAAGTGTAGCTTTAAACTTATAAACCTTCCGCTGTGCTATCACTCATCAAGAACTTGCTAAACAATTAAGTGTCAACTAGCAAGTTCAACTAAAAGAGCAGCATACTGATCCAACAATTGGTATCAGAGCTCTGGTTTATCTGATCACATATCAATCTAACACATTGAGAATCAGACACAGGCTCTTATTGATATTCAATAAAGGATTATAAGCTCACTTTAAAGAGATATTTGACAAATCAATACTCTTTAAAATGGATCCTCATAATACTGGTTCTGCCACTAAACCTGCCATGCTTGTAAGAAATGAATATAACATATGGCAAAAGAGAATGGCACATACCTTGTCACAGACCAACACAGGTTGTTGGAGATCTGTGATATATGGTCCTCATAAACCAGTAAATATAAATCTTGAAACTAAGGAAGAGATTCCAAAAGAACCAAAAGACTATACTGATGATGATTTCCTAAAACTTGAGCTTGATGCAAAAGCTTTTTCTATGTTGGCAATGGCACTCCCAAATGAAATCTATTCTGGCCTATTACATTGTGATAGTGCCAAAGAGCTTTGGGATTGCCTAAAAGAACAGTTTGGAGGAACTGAAGAGGTGATTGCCAACACCAGAGAAGTCTTGGCTCAACAATATGAAACTTTTGCTCACATTAATGGGGAAACTTTAACTCAGCAATTTGAAAGATTTTCCTCATTAATATCTGAGCTAAAACTAAATGGTCAGACCTATACAACTGTATCTATGCTTCATAGATTTTTAAGGTCTTTACCTGATAAATGGGAAACATACTCAATAGTCTTAAGATCTTCACCAGATTTTAGCTCCCTCACTCTTACAAAACTTCATGGGAGATTACTTACTTTTGAGAGAAAAATTGATCAAAAGAAAAAGTTACAAAATTCTGGTAAAACTGCTGATGACTATCTACCTGGTAGTACAACACTATTGGGACAAGACTCACCAACTTGTTCAAATAGTTTTGGATCTTTTGACCACATTGACATAACTGCTGGGATCTCATCTGAAAGATCATTCCCAGGTTATGACAATAATGACTTTGGTCAAACTACTGATAACATGTGTTTTATCATGGATGACTTAAATAGTTTCAGCAGTGATGACCTTGAAGAAATGGATATTTTGCACCAACTGGCCATGTTAAGTTTAAAAACAAATAAATTTTACAAAAGGTCAGGAAGGAAGTTTCCAGGACTTAACAGTTCTACAAAAATTGGTTTTGACAAATCTAAACTTAGATGTCACAAGTGTCAAAAGTTGGGACACTTTGCTAGAGAATGTAGAAGCTCTGGCTTTAACCAATCTCAGTCTGGAAACAATTTTAACCCCAATTATAATAGGAATAATGGGACACAAGGGAGTGCACATTTTGTACAGGCACAAGCTCCACAACACCAATATGTGCCACAAGTACAATATGTACAGATGCCTGCTCAATAGATGCAGAGCCAACAATCAATCCCTCCCTTTCCAGCTGCTCAACAACCTCCACATCAACAACAACCCTCTCAACAAAGTCTATTTACCTCAGGGTATGTTGACTGGAGCAGTCTTCCTTTTGACACCACAGAGTGCAATCCTGATGCAGACAATAAAATGTTTGACATCAACTGGGGAGAGCCTGACAATGGCAGAAAGAACTCTGCCTTAATGGCATTTGAGGGATGCTCCTCAAAATCTGCTTTGTCACAGGTATCAAAAGAATCTTTGACAAAACTATGTTCAAATTCATGCAAAGAATCTTTTGCTCTCATAAGAGAGACAAATGTGCACTTACAAGGAAAGGCTAATGATTCTGAGAGAAAACTCACTCAGATAAAATGTGATTTAGAACGAAAACTTTCTGCAAAAACAAAAGAAGTTTCTAAATTGACTAACTCTGCTATTGAAACCCAAGCACAAATTAAAATCATGATTAATGACCTAGGGAATGTCAGACAAGAGCTTGCTGACACCAAGGTCACATGTGAAAAATGGGTGGAATCTTGTAAGGGGTACCAATTATTGCTAAACAAACAAAGTGCTTCAAATGTTAGGTTTGGCATATGGTACAATCACACTGAAACACTAACAGATTTCTCTCCCAAAACTACTGAAGATGGGAGAAAAATTGTTTCAGGTGAAACTTCTGAAGAGGAAGAATGCACATCTTTCCATGAAAACTTTCTAAAATCACACAAAGAAAGTTCTTCAGAAGTACTGATTAAATCTGACTTTAAGCCATCAGTAGTTTCAACTACATCAGGAGTTGAGAACCTGAAAACTACTGATGACCTAAAACCAATCAAAACAGTCAGAGATTTGTCTTTGAAAGAAAAGACAAAAGAATTTGAAATTTGTGGTCTGTTCAACCACAAAACAGAATTTTGCAGATATAGAAAGGGTATTCAGTTCAATAAGAAAAATCAACAACTGGTTGTGGGGAAACAAATAAAAAATGATTATGTAAAAACTTTTTCTCCCAAGAAACAACAACCAGCAAAAACCCTTTCTCAGAAAAAGACAAAATCTCAACAAAAGTCTTTTTTCTCAAAATTCTCTTTCAGTAGTTAGACCTAAATCTTCAGCAGTTTCACAAACTGCTGAGATTGAAGATCTTATGAACATGGTACAACTACTGATGACCAAAGTTGATGGTGGTCCTCAAAAGGATACCACCATTGTACTTAATGCAAAATCCATTGCCAAAAAGACATGGATTTCTAAACTTGGTCAAGAACAAACTGTAAATGTTCTCAAGAGCAAACCCAAAGCCAAATTGGCTTGGGTTCCTAAATCTAACTAATTTGCTATCTTGTGCAGAGAGTTTCCAGAGGCTTAAATAGCATTTGGTATGTAGATAGTGGAGACTCAATGCACATGACAGGATGCAGATACCTGATAAACAATTTTATCAGTCAAAGAGATGGATCTGTATCCTTTGGGAACAATGCTAAGGGATACGTGCTAGGACATGGCAATGTCTCCTCTGGCAAAATACAGTTTGACAAGGTCAATTTGGTTGAAAACCTTGAGTACAACTTGCTAAGTGTGTCACAAATGTGTGATAAAGGATATTCTTCCTTTTTCACAAAGACAGCATGCAAGATCATATCACCAGAAGGCCAGAAGTTGATAGAGAAGATTATTGAAGATCATACTTTGTTAATTGCCAAAAGATGTGGCAATGTCTATGCAGTGGACATTGAAAAAGACAAAGTACTGAACAACACTGCCTGTTTCTTCTCAAGGGCATCAACTTCAGAAACTGATCACTGGCACAGGAGACTTGGCCATGTGAACTTTAAAACCATAAATAAAGTCACAAAAATGGGCTTGGTCAGACGTCTACCCTTAAAAGTATACCAGTGTCAAGAACACTGTGTATCCTGTTTAAAGGGTAAACAACATAAGTCCTCCTATAAGTCTATTGAAGAATCAAAAACAACTGCATGTCTTCAACTACTCCATATGGACTTATTTGGGCCTGTAAAGATCATGAGCCTTGGTAAAAAGAAGTACTTCTTAGTCATCATTGATGACTACTCAAGATTTACATGGGTATTCTTCTTATTTTCCAAGGATGAGGCTGCTGAAATCATCAAGTTCTTCATTCTACAAGTAGAGAAACAATACTCTCTACCTGTCAAAACCATTAGAAGTGATAATGGGACAGAGTTCAGGAACAAAACTCTGGATGAATTCTGTTTGTCTAAAGGGATTATTAGACAATTCAGTGTTGCCAGAACTCCTGAACAAAATGGTGTGGTAGAAAGGAAGAACAGAACTTTAATAGAAGGAGCAAGAACAATGTTAGCTGATTCTGGCCTACCTTTATACTTCTGGGCAGAAGCAGTTAACACATCATGTTATGTTCAAAATAGAGTTCTTGTTGTCAAGAGACATTCAAAGACTGCCTATGAAGTTCTTCATGGCATGAAGCCCCTTATCTCCTTTTTCAGGGCTTTTGGGTGTCAATGTTTCATCTTGAACATCAAGGAATCTATTTCAAAGTTTGCTGCCAAAGTTGACTCAGGTTACTTTCTTGGTTATTTCTCAACTAGAAAAGCCTACAATGTTTTTTAACTCAAGAACCAGGATAGTAGAAGAAACACTGAATGTCAAGTTCAATGAGTCAAAACACACTCTCATTCCAGCACATCCTGCTGAACTCTTTGACCTTGACAACTTCCATTTTGAACCTGAAAAGGCTGTCACTTCATCCAAACCTACTTATTATGGTGACCAAAGGTTTGATGATGAGGATCCAGCACCATGGACTCCTCAAACAGTCATTAAGTCAACTTCAAAGCCATCAGAAGTTTCACAAACTTCTGATTCAACAAATACTGAAGGCCAAGCTCAAACATCTGCTTCAGCATCTGCAACTACTGAAGACACTGAAACTGTTGAACCAGATATAATAGACCTCAGTAGTTTGTTTGAAGAACATGAGCCACCAAGACCTGTCAGTGGTTTACAACAACTGATCGAACACAAAGACCATCCACTTGATCAAATCATGGGTGATATTGCATCAGGTGTTCTTACAAGAAACCAGCTTTCCAACTTTTGTCTATTCTCAGCATTTATTTCACAGTTGGAACCAAAGAAGTACCAGGAAGCCCTCAAAGACAACAATTGGGTGCAGGCAATGCAAGATGAATTGCTTCAATTCAACAAGCAACAGGTTTGGGAAATCTGTCCCTTACCACCAAACAAGCAACCAATTGGCACAAGATGGGTTTTCAGGAACAAACAAGATGAAGCTGGTATGATAATAAAGAACAAGGCAAGACTGGTAGTACAAGGTTACTCTCAAGAAGAAGGAATTGACTATGATGAAACCTTTGCTCCAGTTGCAAGGCTTGAAGCCATCAGGTTATTTCTGGCCTATGCCATTTCCAACAAAATAAAAGTTTATCAAATGGATGTCAAGAGTGCATTTTTGTATGGAAAAATAAAAGAGGAAGTGTATGTTTGTCAGCCACCTGGGTTTGAGGATCCTTCTCATCCTGAGTGGGTGTACAAACTAGACAAAGCTCTTTATGGGCTCAAACAGGCTCCAAGAGCCTGGTATGACACACTTTCAACCTTTTTACTCAAAAATAACTTCACAAGAGGTGCCATTGATAAAACTCTTTTCATAAAACATGTTGGAAATCATGTCTTACTTGTTCAAATATATGTTGATGATATCATTTTTGGTTCAACAAACACAAAATTGTGTGATGAATTCAAGAAACTCATGCAATCAAAATTTGAGATGAGTACAATGGGAGAACTGCAGTACTTTTTGGGACTGCAGATTAAACAACAAACAAATGGAACTTTTATACATCAATCAAAATATGTTTAAGAATTATTAAACAAATTTTCTTTACAAGACTGTAAATCATGTTCCACTCCCATGACACCAACCACACAAGTTGAACCAGATGATCAAGGAAAACAGGTTGATCAAACCATGTATAGATGTATGATAGGTTCCCTTTTATATCTAACTGCTTCTAGACCAGATATTATGTTTTCAACATGTGTCTATGCTAGATATCAATCAGCTCCTAGGGAATCACACCTTATTGTAGTCAAAAGAATTTTCAGATATCTGAAAGGAACTCCCACACTTGGAATTTGGTATCCTGCTTCAAGCAATACCAAGTTATCAGCTTTTTCAGATAGTAACTATACAGGGTGTAAAATGTCAAGAAAATCAACATCTGGTGGTTGTCAATTCTTGGGAAACTGTCTAGTGTCCTGGCAATCAAAGAAACAAACATCTGTTGCAACTTCAACTGCTGAAGCTGAATACATTGCAGCTGCAAGTTGTACATCACAGATACAATGGCTCCAATATCAACTTCTTGATTATGGAATCAAAGAGACCAAGACACCATTGCTTGTAGACAGCAAATCTGCCATTAGCATCATTCAAAATCCTGTTCAGTTTTCAAAGACTAAACACATTGAAATCAGGTATCATTTCATAAGAGATTGCTATGAAAAAGGCAAGATTGAAGTGAAACATGTAGCAACAGCTAATCAAATAGCTGACATTTTCACTAAACCCCTTGACACATCAACATTTCAGAAGTTAGTATCCATGCTAGGGATGCAAAATTTGTAAGTGTTTCTCTTTATTTTTCTGCACAATTTTTTTTTCTTCACTTACATCTGTTTTCAAAAACGTGAAAAACTTCTGAAAAGAGAGAAACTACTGATGAACAAAACATCAGTATGGGGATAATTTCTGAAAAGTGATTAACTTCTGATAAAACAACCTTCAGAAGTTATGAATAAAGTATTTATAAAGTATTTCTCATCAGCTGTTCAAAACTGCTGAAGAGAAAATGAGAACTACTGATGAAGATAATTCTTCATCAGCAGTTTAGTCAAAAAGGGCAAATCTGACGTTTCCCATCATCAGAAGTTTGACCTAGTCGGTTTAAAACTTCTGATAAAGAGATTTTTAACCTAGGCGGTTTAAAACTTCTAATAAAGAAGATCCAAGCGGTTAAAAACTTCTGATAAATATCTTTTTTCAACACTTATCCTTTCAAATACAAAAATTCCCTCCTTCTCTCTCAAGAAAGCTCTCAAACCCCTGAACCTGCAACACAAAAACACTGTTCGATTCATCAACACACACAAACCACATGGCTTTAGTTCTTAAACAGGGACACAATCTCAGAGCCTACTTAGAAAAACAAGAAGGCTGGTCCCAATACGATGAGATCATTGATCTCGTCGTCAAATCCCAATATTTCACCGCTCTCACCATAGACCCACCAATACATCCTGAAACTCTCAATGCGTTCTGGGCTAATGCTGAGACAGTGATGGTGGATGATGAAGTTATCTCCCTCAACTCAACAATTAAAGGGAGACAAATGGCCATACCACCGGCCATACTCTCAAACAGACTGGGGTTGAATGATGTGAATGCCCCTGAGAAGTTTGACAACTCTGCAATCCACCTAACCATGACTGAATGTGGTTATCAAGGTACTCTCTCACAAGCTACTATCTTTAAAAAGTATTTTGAACCAAAATATAAACTTTTGTTTCATTATATTATTATGTGCTTGAGTCCTAAAACTGGGTCTTATGACCAGATGCCCTCAACCTTTCAACCAATCTTTCATTCTATTGTGAATGAAACAAATTTCAGGGCTTCAAAACTTTTCTTTAATGAGTTGGTGTTACATCACAATAACACTAAGAAAAAGTTTTTGTTATATCCAAGGTTCATTATGCAATGCATAATATCTGAACTGGGTAATGAGGTGCTTGTGGGTAAAACTGAAATTTTGAAACCCTTAACCTCACAAGCATACTCAAGGCACAACAAACAGGCTGCCTGGCCAGAAGATGACCAAGGGGAACCAGAACTAGTCCCCATGGAACCCTCATCTTCCAAACCTACTCCACCAAAGGCCAAGAAACCCAAGATACAAAAACAAAAACCCACCAAACCTAAAAGAAAAGCTATTCAGGAGGTTGAGATGCCTGAACAACCTATTGTGCAATCTGCACTTGTTAAAGATGTGACTGAAACATCCTCTCAGTCTCATCCATCTCAAACCCCACCAAGAACACCAATAACAATCCTTTTCAAAAGAAAAAGACTTAAGAAAACTATTCCAATAGATTCCTCTTTTGAAACTGCTGAACCCACTGCCCAAACTACTGAACCAGCATCCCAAATTTCTGAACCAGACATTGAAATAGCCAAACTTCTCTCTGGGCTAAAAGAGAAAGTCTCATCTACACATGTCAGTCCCCATCAACCACATCAAACAGGGGACATAGCCTCAGAAAGTGACATGGATGTGGACACTCAAAGCCCTAACCAAAGAGATGAGGATGCACCAGAGTCTCTAAGCCCAAACTTAGAAACTTTTGGTACTTTTGAGGCTGCTACTACTCATTTACCACCCAGTGGTGGACCTGAGGACAGAAGTAACATAGCTAAGACCTCAACTGTGGCAACTACTGATGAAGGCTTAATGCCTGAGGTAGGAAATCCTCTGAACCAAGAACAAGAGGTACATGAGACAACTGAGTTGGGCTCAGCTCATGATGTAACTGATACAGTCCTCATTGAGGATGTAATCAGGGATTCAGATGATTCCATTGATTTGGATGATGTTTCAAAACACCAAACTACTGAATTGACGGCTACAAGTGAAGGTCCTGCGCCTGGTGTCTCTAAGCTCAAGAAGCTAGTCACACCATCTCAGGTTAAAGCCCACTCAATCCATGATTCCCCTAGAGTGGCATCTTTTGTACAACAGGAAGATCAACCAAAAACACACCCCTCACTACAAATGCCTACCCAATTCCCTGGGCACACAAGCATAGACATGAACCAGCTATGCAGCCCAGATGGTCCCCTGTACCACATGATGAACACTCTCATCAAGAATCACTTCCAAACATACACAACTAACTTGGAGCTGTCAATCAAGAACCAATTTCGAGTGATCAAGACAAAGATAAACGATCTGTCCAACAAAATTGACTTCAACAGCAGACAGATTGCTACTCTTACAGGTCAATTCTCCCAACCCTCAACTTCTAAATTTGATGAATCCAAAAAGGGGGAGAAAATTAAGGAACCTAAGGAGTCATTCGAAGCCAGGATAAGGGCAAGAGTGGCTATCCTTGAAAGAGATCAGAAGAATCAAGCCAGACTGGCCCAACAATTTGGTGTCTCTATTCAAGAAATAGAAGATGCTGAAAAGTCTGATGAATCCCAAGGGCACAATGAAGAAACCTCTGATGGCCAAAGTTCTGATGAAGAATCAGAAAGTACGGAAGACAATCCTTCAGTAGTTGACAAACCTTCAGAAGTTGTCAACCCATCAGAAGTTAACACTTCCAAGACTCAAACTACTGACCCTTCCAGATCAACTGCTCCTATTCAACCAACCTCTGTTCCTATCAGGCCTACTACAACAGTTACCACAATGACTGTGCTAAACCCTTCTCCAATCTCTCAATCAGCAGAATTACTTGAGAAGAGTTTAGTGGCAGCCCAAAAGAAGGCCAGAGAAGATCAGATCTGGAAAACACTGGAAGAAAGGGATGACTTAGATCTAAGCCATGAAGAAAAACTTCAGGCTTATGAAGCTGAACTCCAAAGGCAGGCTAGCCTAGATGAAGTTGCTGAACAAGATAAAAGACATCAACTGATGTCTTAAATTACAAAGAACAGCAAAATCAAAGCCCACACATTGAAGAGACTCTCTGTGGAAGAGCTGACAAGAAGAGCTCAACTTATTGCAGATAAACTTGCAACAAGTAAAGACACAAAGGCCAAGAGAGCTCAGATGATAGAAGAACTGGTAGCAAATGGTTATGGTTCAAAAGCCTCAGTGTCCAAATGGAAAGAAGAAAGATTGGTGGACACATATAGAAAATACAAGGCTGCAAGGGCTGCTAATCCAGAGAAGTTTCAAACTGCTGAAGCTTCAACTTCAGTAGTTAGAACTTCTGGTGTTTAAAGAAGACCAGCTACACAAAGAAAGAAGTCAGAGGAGAAAGTGAAGACTGATTTCAGAATGGTACTACTAGAAGGTAGTACAGTAGTCCATTCTGATTTTGACATAGAAGAGAAGCCCCTGCTCACACAATTCAGGGATCCTTCCACCTTTGCATATCAAACCCAGAAGACCATCACAGACAAACTGCACACTAAGGTAGTAACTGAACATCATTTACCAATATTTCAGATACCTAATGTGATGCAACAAGAACAAGGAAGTGAGTCCCACCTGAGAGTCACTGAAGTTGAAAACATTCAACACTCAGGAGAAACCCAGGGTACCACCATGGTTCCCTACACTGCAGACTTTGACAAGTCTAAAGTACCAATCATCAGATGGTCCTTTACTGATAACAACTCAGTACTTGTGACAAGAAGAGATCAAACAAGCAGGGCATATAGGTCGATGAATGAACTGAAGAAACTATCAACCAAAGACCTGCTTACAATCCAACACTTAGAACCACAGAAAGGGTCTCTTACTGATGATCAACTGAACCAGCTCAAGAATTCCATGTTCAAAGGAATATGGAAAATTGTGAAGGACAGAAAAGAACAATAAGGAATTAGTAAGGTTTTGGCTTCATCAATCCAGGGGGAGATTGTTAGGACAAAAAGGATTGGTGAAACCACTTTTGCAAACCTTAGTCTAATTCACTTCTGTCAAAATATTCTAAGTATAGAACTGCTGATGAAGAAGGATCAAACTGCTGAAGAAGAGATTCAGTAGTACTGAAGAAGAAAGTCATCAGAAGTTCTGAAGTTCAAACCAGACACTTCTACTGAAGAACTACTGAAGACAAACTACTCATCAGTAGTTTGTCATTCATCAGTACTTACAGAAGATCTTTTCCACCGCCTTTGTATATCAGTAGTTTATTACTTTAATGTTTCTTTTTGCTTTATGTACAAGTTCCAAGACTGCAACTTGTTGCAACTTGTTTCTGAACTTGCTTTTGGCAAGGTTCATGTATTTGTAAAGTCTATAAATAGAAGGGTTCATCCCTCTGTTTTAGACATTTATTTTAATACAAGAAATCCTTCAACACTTATTATTGTTATTTCCATTTCGTGTTTACTGAAAATCTGTCAAAGTGTTTCATTCTCATTCAATACTTAGATTCTCAATAAACACTTTTCATTTATTAGTTCTTGAATTCAGGGGGAGTAATAACTCCTGTTGATAAGTGTAGCTTTAAACTTATAAACATTCCGCTGTGCTATCACTCATCAAGAACTTGCTAAACACTTAAGTGTCAACTAGCAAGTTCAACTAAAAGAGCAGCATACTGATCCAACATTTAGGTTATCAATTTAACTATGTTTTTTGTTGGATTGTTTTCAAGTACCGCCAAGTTGGTTCAGGTTCCAATTCTATGCTAGAAAAATAAGAATAACTAGCAAGAGAACCCGTGCTCCTGAAATTATTAACAAAATATAAATCCAACTTAGGTCGAGACGGGATCTGATATGCTAAGGTATGTTGGAAATCAAAAGGTAAATGAGAATAAGAAAGTGTGGAAAGCAGTATCTATGTTACCATTTTGGAGAATCTCTTACTCGCAAGATGGTGGAAAAAGAACAAAACAGAATGGAGGGCTATTGAATGGGAAATTGGTGTAGGGGTTACGGGTGTAATATTATGTAACTGTTGAGGGCTACAGTTCTGGTGATATGGATCATTGTATCTTTTCTTTGTCTATTTTAGTTACACTATATAATTTTACTTTTTCATTTTTATTTATTTTGTTTACTGAATACTGCACTGAATTTGAAAAGTTTAGCACACAACAAACAAAGAAAGAATGTGTCTCACACCCATAACCCTCGAAGTGTGTACCCTTCAATGCAAAAAAAAAAAAAAAACAGTGCATTATCATTGCGCAATGTAAACATAAAATGTGCTAAATTAATTATAAAAACAATAACAATCAAAATTCTTAACCCAATGGCAATAGCAGATTACGCACCCAAAATTTCTATTTTCATCTAGCACATGGGATTCCATTTTATCAATTACCTTATGCAGGTAGTTTTGTTTTAATTTATTTTATTTTTGGGTTTTATTTAAATCATGCGGCAACGCGCGAAAACACTATTGTAAGAGGCAATAAGACCATATATAATACGATATTTTCTTATTTTCATATGTGTTTTCAGTTGTCTTCGTTTTAACCTAAATGAGTCAGACTAAATATTTGACAGTATATATTTAAGTTCATTTAAGTTTAAACGCTGCTGTAATGGGCGGAGAATAAAAATACGAGCAGTTTATAAAGGTGGTTCAATAAGAGATGTTGATTACGTTAGCTTCCTTTTTTTTTGAACGGCTAACAAATCAAATCCCTGAGCACTCTTGAAGTACCCATTGGACAAAGGAGTACTCCGAGAGTAACCCGGGTCCACCAGTAATTTTACACCAATTCCTGGGGAAAACCCGTCACCCGAAGGCCCACTGCGGTAAAACCCGGCCAGCAACAACTTGCTTGATTTTAAATTAGAGTCAATCCAAGCCAACTCTGTATGAAGTGCAAGTCAAGCTCGAGTTAGCCTTGACTCGACTCAACCTTTAAGTGTTGTGTTCCCCGCCGCATCGCGCGGGATTCCCACTAGTACCTTGTAGCATCCGGGAACCATATCTTGCAAGCGTCTTAACTTCTCATTGATTTTGTTCTCTTCTCATCTAATGAAGAGATAATTTTTTTCAACAAAACAATGTTTCAAAGCATGAAATTAGCTCTTATTAGCATTCAAGAAATTGATTATAATGAAGTATATATAATAATATAGATGAGGGGTTGAATGGTCTCACATTTAAGATGCATCATAGGTTAGGTTGTATTTTGTGTTTTAAAAGTTGGACATAAGGGCATAATTGGGATAAGATTTTAGGATGTGAGGTATTGGATTATGTTAAATTTACTAATCTACCCTCCTAAGTGTCTTAATTGTCACAACTATGCCAATAATACCCTTAATTTTTTTTGCTTAAATATGTTGTACATGTTCCTTGTTAAGTTGTACATAAATGCAAATTACCATGTTGTACATCACTCCTCTTTAATAAGATAATATTGATATGTATCAACTTACCTTTATATTTGCCTCTACTTGACACTTGGCACTTGGCACTTAAACATGGGCAGCACTTTGAGCAACGCTTGTCAGTAATGGTTTCATCACACAGTATCACATTATCTATCTTTTGTTATTCCTACCTTGGTTCTATATTCTTCTTCGGGTTTGAAGATGAAGGGGCTTATCGCTTATACTTGGCAGTAGTGTACATTGGGGTGGCTTCGGCACATTCTTGAGATCTTTCTGGGTTTTGGATATCTCCCCTCTATGCTCTAATGTACATACTTGCCTACACACACACTATCCTACACTAGTACTTGTCATAGTACACCCCTGAGTGATTGTTCAATTTGGGGATCTTCGTGCGATAACAGTTTCTTTTAGGAATGTGGGTTTCAGGTGATTTGAAGTTCTAGCTAGGAGCACGCCTAGAGGACCATGCAGAGCGATTTGTTATTTCGGGTGCACACGAAATCATAAATCGAAATGCATGAGAATCTTGGTGGACTTCGTGTTCGGACTAAAGGTCATGCTGGAACCACGTTCTGAATTCGTTTGGTCACTTGTAGCTTGATCCGATCGTGGTATTGAGTATCTTGTCTCATGTTTGGCAGAACATGTCTGGTCGTGCTGGTGGACGTTCTGGTGGACGCCGTGGTGGCGGCGGGGGTCGCAATGGCGGTGGACGAGGTGGTGGGAACATCACCATGACTCAGGCGAAGTTGGAGAACATGTTGCAACAGCAGTTGAACGTTGCGTTGGCTGCTTTCTAGGCTGCTCAGCAGACCCTGGGAAATAATAACCAGGTGCAGTCTGGGTGCACCTACAAGAAGTTCATGGACTGTAAGCCCCATTACTTCAGTGGGACTGAAGGGGCAGTGGGACTTCTTCGGTGGTTGGAGAAGATCGAATCGGTGTTTGCTATGTGTAACTGTCCCGAAGCTGATCGTGTCAAGTATGCTTCTGCTACACTGGAGGGACATGTGTTGACCTGGTGGAACTCTACCACTGCTAACCTTAGCCTGGGGGAGGCCAATGCTATGCCGTGGTCTGAGTTTATTCTGATGTTACGAGCGGAGTACTGCCGGAGGGATGAGATTATGAAGTTGGAGCACGACTTTTGGAATCTGAAGATGGTTGGGTCCGAGATTGAGGAGTTCATTGCTAGGCACAACGAGTTGGCTGTGATGTGCCCCGGTTTGGCTACACCGGAGTACCGGAGGATTGAGCACTACGTTGCTGGGTTGGTGCCGGAGATTGCTGGGCATGTTGCTGCTGCTGATCACACTACTATATTGGCCACTGTTCGGGCAGCTCACAAGCTGACCAACATGAAGGTCGCTGAGGGTGTTCTACCTCCGAGGGGTGCGGTTGTGAAAGCCCCTGCGGACAACAAGAGGAAGTGGGAGAGTGCTGGGAAGAGCGCTGGGTCGTCCCAGCCACAGGGGAAGAGGCAGGATGTCGCGGGGTCAGCATCTGAACAGAAGACTGGGGGTTATGTTGGTAAGAGCCCGAAGTGTAACACGTGTGGGTATCATCATGTTGGGGGATGTGAGGAGTTTCGATGTAATCGTTGTCAGCGAGTCGGTCACTTGGCTAAGGATTGTAGGGTCAATCTGCAGCCGAAACAGACTAAAGCGGTTGTCCCCGCTCCTGCTCCTCGGGGTAACCATGGGTGTTTTAACTGTGGAGAGACTGGGCACTTCAAACGGGACTGTCCTAAGCTGAAGCAAGGGACTGCAGGTGGTGGTGGAAACAACAAGGGCGGCGGTCGAGCCACTCGTGCTCATGCTTACGTCATTGGTGCAAGGGAGAACCAGGAGGATCCTGATACTGTTACTCGTGAGTATTCTTTTTTTGATTCTCATTATGCTCGCATTCATTCTCATTCACATTGTTTGGCGTTTCGTATTCATTATATGCATTCAGTTTGGTACTTAGTCATCGTTTTGCATTCATGGGTCTGATGTGGGTCCTTTGGAGATGCTACTTAGACGGTACCAGTGTGTTGTTTATACCGATCACAATAGTCTCTAGTAGGTCTTCGATCAGAAGGAGTCACTTGTCTTGCATCCACTTTGGGGAGGGTGGTTCCCCGGCATAGATTATCCGTTGCTATCATTCTTCGTTCACGGTTATCCTTTCGTTTGCATTCTGCGAAACTGTTGGATCAGTATATTGCTCTTTTGTATGAACTTGCTAGTGAACACTTAGGTGTTTAGCAAGTTCCTGATCAGTGATAGCACAGCGGAATGTTATGAGTTTAAAGCTACACTTATCAACAGGAGTTATGACTCCCCCTGGATTGAAAAACTAATAAATGATAAGTATTTATTGAGAATCTAAGTATTGAATGAGAATGAAACACTTAAACAGATTCTCAATAAATATGAAATGGAAATAACAATAATATGTGTTGAAGGATTTCTGTATTAAAATCAATGTCTAAAACAGAGGGATGAACCCTTCTATTTATAGACTTTACAAATACATGAACCTTGCCAAAAAGCAAGTTCAGAAACAAGTTGCAACAAGTTGCAGCATTGGAACTTGTACATAAAGTAAAAGTAATACTAAACTAATAAACTACTGATACAAAGGGCGGTGGAAAAGATCTTCACATAAGTACTGATGAATGACAAACTACCGATGAGTAGTTTGTCTTCAGTAGTTCTTCAATAGAAATGTCTGGTTTGAACTTCAGAACTTCTGATGACTTTTCTTCTTCAGTACTTGTGGAATCTCTTCTTCAGTAGTTTGATCTTTCTTCTTCAGTAGTTCTATACTTAGAATATTTTGACAGAAGTGAATTAGACTAAGGTTTGCAAAAGTGGTTTCACCAATCCTTTTTGTCCTAACAATCTCCCCCTGGATTGATGAAGCCAAAACCTTACTAATTCCTTATTGTTCTCTTCTGTCCTTCATAATTTTCCATATTCCTTTGAACATGGAATTCTTCAGCTGGTGTTCATCAGTGAGAGACCCTTTCTGTGGTTTTAGATGTTGGATTGTAAGCAGGTCTTGAGTTGATAGCTTCTTCAGATCATTCATCGACTTATAGGCTCTGCTTGTCTGATCTCTTCTTGTCACAAGTACTGAGTTGTTATCAGTAAAGGACCATCTGATGATAGGTACTTTAGACTTGTCAAAGTCTAAAGTGTAGGGAACCATGGTGGTACCCTGGGATTCTCCTGAGTGTTGGATGTTTTCAACTTCAGTGACTCTCAGGTGGGATTCACTTCCTTGTTGTTGTTGCATCATATTAGGTAGTTGAAAGGTTGGTAAATGATGTTCAGTAACTATCTTAGTGTGCAGTTTGTCTTTGATGGTTTTCTGAATTTGGTAGGCAAAGGTGGAAGGATCCCTGAATTGTGTGATCAGAGGTTTTTCTTCTATGTCAAAGTCAGAATGGACTACTGTACTACCTTCTAGTAGTACCATTCTGAAATCAGTCTTCACATTCTCCTCTGATTTCTTCTTCTGAGTAGCTGGTCTTCTTTGAACACCAGAAGTTTTAACTACTGAAGTTGGTACTTCAGCAGTTTGAAACTTCTCTGGATTTGCAGCCCTTGCAGCCTTATATTTTCTATAAGTGTCCATTAATCTTTCTTCTTTCCATTTGGACACAGAGGCTTTTAAACCATAACCATTTGCTACTAACTCGTCTATCATCTGAGCTCTCTTGGCTTTTGCATCTTTACTTGTTGCAAGTTTGTCTGCAATAAGTTGAGCTCTTCTTGTCAGCTCTTCCATGGAGAGTCTCTTCAATGTGTGGGCTTTGATCTTGCTGTTCTTAGTAATATAAGACATCAGTTGATGTCTTTTATCTTCCTTAGCAATTCTGTCTAGGCTAGCCTGCCTTTGAAGTTCAGCTTCATAAGCCTGTAGCTTTTCATCCAGGCTTAAGTCTAAGTCATTCCTTTCTTCCACTGTTTTCCAAATCAGATCTTCCTTGGCTTTCTTCTGAGCTGCTACTAAACTCTTCTCAAGAAGTTCTACTGATTGAGAGATTGGAGAAGGGTTTAGTACAGTCATTGTGGTAACTGTTGTAATAGGCCTAGGAGGAACAGGAGTTGGTTGAGTAGGTTCAGTTGATCTGGAAGGCTCTTGTTCAACAGTTTGAGTTTTGGAAGTGTTAACATCTGATGGGTTGACAACACCTGAAGGTTTGTCAACTACTGAAGGATTGTCTTCAGTACTTTCTGATTCTTCATCAGAAGTTTGTCCATCAGAGGTTTCTTCATTGTGCCCTTGGGATTCATCAGACTTTTCAGCATCTTCTACTTCTTGAATAGAGACACCAAATTGTTGGGCCGGTTTTTCTTTTCTGGCTTGATCTCTTTGATCTCTTTGTAGGATAGCCACTCTTGCCTTTTTCCTGGCTTCAAGTGACTCCATAGGTTCCTTAGATTTCTCCCCCTTTTTGGCTTCATCAGTTTTTGATGTTGAAGCTTGGGAGAACTGACCTGTAAGATTAGCAATCTGTTTGCTGTTGAAGTCAATCTTGTTGGACAGATCATTCATCTTTGTCTGTATCACCCCAAATTGGTTCTTCATGGACAGCTCCAAGTTAGCTGTGTATGTTTGGAAGTGATTTTTGATGAGGGTGTTCATCATGTGGTATAAGGGACCATCTGGGCTGCATAGCTGGTTCATGTCTATGCTTGATTGCCCAGGGAATTGGGTAGGAATTTGTAGTGAGGGGTGTGTTTTTGGTTGATCTTCTTGTTGTACAGAAGATGCCACTCTAGGGGAATCAGGGATTAAGTGGACTTTAACCTGATCTGGTGTGACTAGCTTTTTGAGCATAGATACACCAGGTGCAGGACCTTCACTTGTAGCCGTCAATTCAGTAGTTTGGTGTTTTGAAACATCATCCAAGTCAATGGAATCATCTGAATCCCTGATTACATCCTCAATGAGGACCGTATCAGTTACATCATGAGCTGAGCCCAACTCAGTTGTCTCATGTACCTCTTTTTCTTGGTTCAGAGGATTTCCTACCTCGGGCATTATGCCTTCATCAGTAGTTGCCACAGTTGAGGTCTTAGCTATGTTGCTTCTTTCCTCAGATCCACCACTGGGTGGTAAATGAGTAGTAGCAGCCTCAAAAGTACCAAGAGTTTCTAAGTTTGGGCTTAGAGACCCTGGTTCATCCTCATCTCTTTGGTTAGGGCTTTGAGTGTCCACATCCATGTCAAATTCTGAGGCTATGTCCCCTGTTTGATGTGGTTGATGGGGATTGACATGTGTAGATGGGACTTTCTCTTTTAGCCCAGAGATAAGTTTGGCTATTTCAAAATCAAGTTCAGAAAGTTGGGGTGCTGGTTCAGTAGTTTGTCCAATGGGTTCAGCAGTTTCAAAAGAAGAATCAATAGGAATGGTTTTCTTAAGTCTTTTTCTTTTGAAAAGAATTGTGATTGGTGCTCTTGGTGGGGTTTGAGATGGATGAGACTGAGAGGATGTTTCAGTCACATCTTTAAGAAGTGCAGATTGCACAATAGGTTGTTCAGGCATCTCAACCTCCTGAACAACTTTTCTTTTTGGTTTGGTGGGTTTTTGTTTTTGTACCTTGGGTTTCTTGGCCTTTGGGGGTGTAGGTTTGGAAGATGAGGGTTCCATGGGGACTGGTTCTGGTTCCCCTTGGTCATCTTCTGGCCAGGCAGCCTGTTTGTTGTGCCTAGAGTATGCTTGTGTGGTTAAGGGTTTCAAAATTTCAGTTTTACCCACAAGCACCTCATCACCCAATTCTTTTATTATGCATTGCATAATGAACCTTGGATATAACAAAAACTTCTTTTTAGTGTTATTATGATGTAACACCAACTCATTAAAGAAAAGTTTTGATGCCCTGAAATTTGTTTCATTCACAATAGAATGAAAGATTGGTTGAAAGGTTGAGGGCATCTGGTCATAAGACCCTGTTTTAGGACTCAAACACATAATTATATAATGAAACAAAAGTTTGTATTTTGGTTCAAAATATTTTTTAAAGATGGTAGCTTGTGAGAGAGTACCTTGATAACCACATTCAGTCATGGTTAGGTGGATTGCAGAGTTTTCAAACTTTTCAGGGGCATTCACATCATTCAGCCCCAGTCTGTTTGCAAGTGTGGCCGGTGTGATGGCCATTTGTCTCCCTTTAATTGTTGAGTTGAGAGAGATAACCTCATCATCCACCACCACTGTCTCAGCGTTAGCCCAGAACTCATTGAGAGTTTCAGGATGTATTGGTGGCTCTATTGTGAGAGCGGTGAAATATTGGGATTTGACGACGAGATCAATGATCTCATCGTATTGGGACCAACCTTCTTGTTTTTCTAAGTAGGCTCTGAGATTGTGTCCCTGTTTAAGAACTAAAGCCATGTGGTTTGTGTGTGTATGAATCGAACAATGTTTTTGCAGGTTCAGGGTTTGAGAGCTTTCTTGAGAGAGAAGGAGGGAATTTTTGTTTTGAATGGATAAGTATTGAAAAAGGTATTTATCAGAAGTTTTAAACTGCCTACAACTTCTTTATCAAAGTTTTAAACCGCCTAGGTCAAACTTCTGATGTGGGAAAAGTCTGATTTGCCCTTTTTGACTAAACTGCTAATGAAGAATTATTTTCATCAGTAGTTCCCACTTTCTCTTCAGTAGTATTGAACAGCTGATGAGAAATGCTTTATAAATACTTTATTCATAACTTCTGAAGGTTGTTTTATCAGAAGTTAATCATTTTTCAGAAAATATCCCCATACTGATGTTTTGTTCATCAGTAGTTTCTCTCTTATTTGTTTTTCAGAAGTTTTTCAATTTTTGAATCAATTTTTGAAAACAGATGTAAGTGAAAAATAAAAATATTTGAGCAGAAAAAGTAAAGAGAAACACTTACAAATTTAGCATCCCTAGCATGGATACTAACTTCTGAAATGTTGATGTGTCAAGGGGTTTAGTGAATATGTCAGCTATTTGATTTGCTGTTGCTACATGTTTCACTTCAATCTTGCCTTTTTCATAGCAATCTCTTATGAAATGATACCTGATTTCAATGTGTTTAGTCTGTGAAAACTGAACAGGATTTTGAATGATGCTAATGGCAGATTTGCTGTCTACAAGCAATGGTGTCTTGGTCTCTTTGATTCCATAATCAAGAAGTTGATATTGGAGCCATTGTATCTATGATGTACAACTTGCAGCTGAAATGTATTCAGCTTCAGCAGTTGAAGTTGCAACAGATGTTTGTTTCTTTGATTGCCAGGACACTAGACAGTTTCCCAAGAATTGACAACCACCAGATGTTGATTTCTTGACATTTTACACCCTGCATAGTCACTATTTGAAAAAGCTGATAACTTGGTATTGCTTGAAGCAGGATACCAAATTCCAAGAGTTGGAGTTCCTTTTAGATATCTAAAGATTCTTTTGACTGCAATGAGATGTGATTCCCTAGGAGCTGATTGATATCTAGCACAGACGCATGTTGAAAACATAATATCTGGTCTAGAAGCAGTTAGATACAAAAGGGAACCTATCATACATCTATACATGGTTTGATCAACCTGTTTTCCTTGATCATCTGGTTCAACTTGTGTGGTGGGTGTCTTGGGAGTGGAACATGATTTACAGTCTTGTAAAGAAAATTTGTTCAATAACTCTTTAACATATTTTGATTGATGTATAAAAGTTCCATTAGTTTGTTGTTTAATCTGCAGTCCTAAAAAGTACTGCAGTTCTCCCATTGTACTCATCTCAAATTTTGATTGCATGAGTTTCTTAAATTCATCACACAATTTTGTGTTTGTTGAACCAAAAATGATATCATCAACATATATTTGAACAAGTAAGACATGATTTCCAACATGTTTTATGAAAAGAGTTTTATCAATGGCACATCTTGTGAAGTTATTTTTGAGTAAAAAGGTTGAAAGTGTGTCATACCAGGCTCTTGGAGCCTGTTTGAGCCCATAAAGAGCTTTGTCTAGTTTGTACACCCACTCCGGATGAGAAGGATCCTCAAACCCAGGTGGCTGACAAACATACACTTCCTCTTTTATCTTTCCATACAAAAATGCACTCTTAACATCCATTTGATAAACTTTTATTTTGTTGGAAATGGCATAGGCCAGAAATAACCTGATGGCTTCAAGCCTTGTAACTAGAGCAAAGGTTTCATCATAGTCAATTCCTTCTTCTTGAGAGTAACCTTGTACTACCAGTCTTGCCTTGTTCTTTATTATAATACCAGCTTCATCTTGTTTGTTTCTGAAAACCCATCTTGTGCCAATTGGTTGCTTGTTTGGTGGTAAGGAACAAATTTCCCAAACCTGTTGCTTGTTGAATTGAAGCAATTCATCTTGCATTGCCTGCACCCAATTGTTGTCTTTGAGGGCTTCCTGGTACTTCTTTGGTTCCAACTGTGAAATAAATGCTGAGAAGAGACAAAAGTTGGAAAGCTGGTTTCTTGTAAGAACACCTGATGCAATATCACCCATGATTTGATCAAGTGGATGGTCTTTGTGTTCGATCAGTTGTTGTAAACCACTGACAGGTGTTGGTGGCTCATGTTCTTCAAACAAACTACTGAGGTCTATTATATCTGGTTCAGCAGTTTCAGTGTCTTCAGTAGTTGCAGGTGCTGAAGCAGATGTTTGAGTTTGTTCCTCAGTATTTGTTGAATCAGAAGTTTGTGAAACTTCTGATGGTTTTGAAGTTGACTTAATGACTGTTTGAGGAGTCCATGGTGCTGGATCCTCATCATCAAACCTTTGATCACCATAATAAGTAGGTTTGGATGAAGTGACAGTCTTTTCAGGTCCAAAATGGAAGTTGTCAAGGTCAAAAAGTTCAGCAGGATGTGCTGGAATAAGAGTGTGTTTTGACTCATTGAACTTGACATTCAGTGTTTCTTCTACTATCCTGGTTCTTGAGTTAAAAACCTTGTAGGCTTTTCTAGTTGAAGAATAACCAAGAAAGTAACCTGAATCAACTTTGGCAGCAAACTTTGAAATAGATTCCTTAATGTTCAAGATGAAACATTGACACCCAAAAGCCCTAAAAAAGGAGATAAGGGGCTTCATACCATGAAGAACTTCATAGGCAGTCTTTGAATGTCTCTTGACAATAAGGACTCTATTTTGAACATAGCATGATGTGTTAACTGCTTCTGCCCAAAAGTATAATGGTAGGCCAGAATCAGCTAACATTGTTCTTGCTCTTTCTATTAAAGTTCTGTTCTTCCTTTGTACCACACCATTTTGTTCAGGAGTTCTAGGAACACTAAATTGTCTAATAATCCCTTTAGACAAACAGAATTCATCCAGAGTTTTGTTCCTGAACTCTGTCCCATTATCACTTCTAATGGTTTTGACAGGTAGAGAGTATTGCTTCTCTACTTGTAGAATGAAGAACTTGATGATTTCAGCAGCCTCATCCTTGGACAATAAGAAGAATACCCATGTAAATCTTGAATAGTCATCAATGATGACTAAGCAGTACTTCTTTTTACCAAGGCTCGTGATTTTTACAGGCCCAAATAAGTCCATATGGAGTAGTTGAAGACATGCAGTTGTTTTTGATTCTTCAATAGACTTATAGGAGGACTTATGCTGTTTTCCCTTTAAACAAGATACACAGTGTTCTTAACACTGGTATACTTTTAAGGGTAGACCTCTGACCAAGCCCATTTTTGTGACTTTATTTATGGTTTTAAAGTTCACATGGCCAAGTCTCCTGTGCCAGAGATCAGTTTCTGAAGTTGATGCCTTTGAGAAGAAACAGGCAGTGTTGTTCAGTACTTTGTCTTTTTCAATGTCCACTGCATAGACATTGCCACATCTTTTGGCTATTAACAAAGTGTGATCTTCAATGATCTTTTCTATCAACTTCTGGCCTTCTGGTGATATGATCTTGCATGCTGTCTTTGTGAAAAAGGAAGAATATCCTTTATCACACATTTGTGACACACTCAGCAAGTTGTACTCAAGGTTTTCAACCAGATTGACCTTGTCAAACTGTATTTTGCCAGAGGAGACATTGCCATGTCCTAGCACATATCCCTTAGCATTCTTCCCAAAGGATACAGATCCATCTCTTTGACTGATAAAATTGTTTATCAGGTATCTGCATCCTGTCATGTGCATTGAGCCTCCACTGTCTACATACCAAATGCTATTTAAGCCTCTGGAAACTCTCTGCACAAGATAGCAAATTAGTTAGATTTAGGAACCCAAGCCAGTTTGGCTTTGGGTTTGCTCTTGAGAACATTTACAGTTTGTTCTTGACCAAGTTGAGAAATCCATGTTTTTTTGGCAATGGATTTTTCATTAAGAACAATGGTGGTATCCTTTTGAGGACCACCATCAACTTTGGTCATCAGTAGTTGTACCAAGTTTATGAGATCTTTAATCTTAGCAGTTTGTGAAACTGCTGATGATTCAGGTCTAACTACTGAAAGAGAATTTTGAGAAAAAGATCTTTGTTGAGATTTTGTCTTTTTCTGAGAAAAAGGTGTTTACTGGTTGTTGTTTCTTGGGAGAAAAAGTTTTTACAAAATCATTTTTGATTTGTTTTCCCACAACCAGTTGTTGATTTTTCTTGTTGAACTGAATACCTTTTCTATATCTGCAAAATTCTGTTTTGTGGTTGAACAGACCACAGATTTCACATTCTTTTGTCTTTTCTTTCAAAGACAAGTTTCTGACTGTGTTGATTGGTTTTAGGTCATCAGTAGTTTTCAGGTTCTCAACTCCTGATGTAGTTGAAACTACTGATGGCTTAAAGTCAGAATTAATCAGTACTTCTGAAGAACTTTCTTTGTGTGTTTTTAGAAAGTTCTCATGGAAAGATGTCCATTCTTCCTCTTCAGAAGTTTCACCTGAAACAATTTTTCTCCCATCTTCAGTAGTTTTGGGGGAAACATCTGTTGGTGTTTCAGTGTGATTGTACCCTATGCCAAACCTAACATTTGAAGCACTTTGTTTGTTTAGCAATAATTGCTACCCTTTACAAGATTCAACCCATTTTTCACATGTGACCTTGGTGTCAGCAAGCTCTTGTCTGACATTTCCTAGGTCATTTATCATGATTTTAATTTGTGCTTGGGTTTCAATAGCAGTGTTAGTTAATTTAGAAACTTCTTTTGTTTTTGCAGAAAGTTTTCTTTCTAAATCACATTTCATCTGAGTGAATTTTCTCTCAGAGTCATTTTCTTTTCCTTGTAGGTGCACATTAGTCTCTCTTATGAGAGCAAAAGATTCTTTGCAAGAATTTGAACACAGTTTTGTCAAAGATTCTTTTGATACTTGTGACAAGGCAGATTTTGAGGTGCATCCCTCAAATGCCATTAAGGCAAAGTTCTTTCTGCCATTGTCAGGCTCTCCCCAGTTGATGTCAAACATTTTGTTGTCTACATCAGGATTACACTCTGTGGTGTCAAAAGGAAGACTGCTCCAGTCAACATACCCTGAAGTAAATAAACTTTGTTGAGAGGGTTGCTGAGGCTGTGGAGGTTGTTGAGCTGCTGGAAAGGGAGGGATTGATTGTTGGCTCTGCATCTGTTGAGCAGGCATCTATACATATTGTACTTGTGGCACATATTGGTGTTGTGGAGCTTGTGCCTGTACAAAATGTGCACTCCCTTGTGTTCCATTATTCCTGTTATAATTGGGGTTAAAATTGTTTCCAGACTGAGATTGGTTAAAGCCAGAGCTTCTACACTCTCTAGCAAAGTGTCCCAACTTTTGACACTTGTGACATCTAAGTTTAGATTTGTCAAAACCAATTTTTGTTGAACTGTTAAGTCCTGGAAACTTCCTTCCTGACCTTTTGTAAAATTTATTTGTTTTAAAACTTAATATGGCCAGTTGGTGCAAAATATCCATTTCTTTTAGGTCATCACTGCTGAAATTATTTAAATCATCCATGATAAAACACATGTTATCAGCAGTTTGACCAAAATCATTATTGTCATAACCTGGGAATGATCTTTCAGATGAGATCCCAGCAGTTATGTCAATATGGTCAAAAGATCCAAAACTATTTGAACAAGTTGGTGAGTCTTGTCCCAATAATGCTATACTACCTGGTAGATAGTCATCAGCAGTTTTGCCAGAACTTTGTAACTTTTTCTTTTGATCAATTTCTCTTTCAAAAGTAAGTAATCTCCATGAAGTTTTGTAAGAGTTAGGGAGCTAAAGTCTGGTGAAGATCTTAAGACTATAGAGTATGTTTCCCATTTTTAGGTAAAGACCTTAAAAATCTATGAAGCATAGATACAGTTGTGTAGGTCTGACCATTTAGTTTTAGCTCAGATATTAATGAGGAGAATCTTTCAAATTGTTGTGTTAAAGTTTCCCCATTAATGTGAGCAAAAGTTTCATATTGTTGAGCCAGGATTTCTCTGGTGTTGGCAATCACCTCTTCAGTTCCTCCAAACTGTTCTTTGAGGCAGTCCCAAAGCTCTTTGGCACTATCACAATGTAATAGGCCAGAGTAGATTTCATTTGGGAGTACCATTGCCAACATAGAGAAAGCTTTTGCATCAAGCTCAAGTTTTAGGAAATCATCATCAGTATAGTCTTTTGGGTCTTTTGGAATCTCTTCTTTAGTTTCAAGATTTATATTTACTGGTTTATGAGGACCATATATCACAGATTTCCAGCAACCTGTGTTGGTCTGTTATAAGGTATGTGTCATTCTCCTTTGCCAGATGTTATATTCATTTCTTACTAGCATAGCAGGTTTATTGGCAGAACCAGTATTAAGGATCCATTTTAAAGAGTATTGATTTGTCAAATATCTCTTAAAGTGATGGATGTTGATAAAAGTGAGCTTATAATCCTTTATTGAATATCAATAAGAGCCTGTGTCTGATTCTCAATGTGTTAGATTGATATGTGATCAGATAAACCAGTACTCTGATACCAATTGTTGGATCAGTATATTGCTCTTTTGTATGAACTTGCTAGTGAACACTTAGGTGTTTAGCAAGTTCTTGATCAGTGATAGCACAGCGGAATGTAATGAGTTTAAAGCTACACTTATCAACAGGAGTTATGACTCCCCCTGGATTGAAAAACTAATAAATGATAAGTATTTATTGAGAATCTAAGTATTGAATGAGAATGAAACACTTAAACAGATTCTCAGTAAATATGAAATGGAAATAACAATAATATGTGTTGAAGGATTTCTGTATTAAAATCAATGTCTAAAACAGAGGGATGAACCCTTCTATTTATAGACTTTACAAATACATGAACCTTGCCAAAAAGCAAGTTCAGAAACAAGTTGCAACAAGTTGTAGCATTGGAACTTGTACATAAAGTAAAAGTAATACTAAACTAATAAACTACTGATACAAAGGGCGGTGGAAAAGATCTTCACATAAGTACTGATGAATGACAAACTACTGATGAGTAGTTTGTCTTCAGTAGTTCTTCAGTAGAAATGTCTGGTTTGAACTTCAGAACTTCTGATGACTTTTCTTCTTCAGTACTTGTGGAATCTCTTCTTCAGCAGATTGATCTTTCTTCTTCAGCAGTTCTATACTTAGAATATTTTGACAGAAGTGAATTAGACTAAGATTTGCAAAAGTGGTTTCACCAATCCTTTTTGTCCTAACAGAAACGTTACTTGGGTTAGGTTGACACTCATTACAGTCGAAGAGTGAATCTCGGGGCGAGATTCCTTTCAACAGGGGGATGATGTGACGAGCTGGAAAATTTTCTTTTTATCGCTTCGTTCTCTTTGACTTCGGGAAATTTTCAGGACGAAAATTCTTTCAACAGGGGGATGATGTGACACCCGGCATGTTTAGGTCAACATTTTATAAACACATAAAGTCTACCTTACCGAAAAACGTTTATTAAACATACTTAACGGGGTCAGTAGAGTCGGAACACAGTCCGTATTGTCCAGGGTTCAATGATTTGGAGGATCATTGGGTTAATCACACACGCACACGTTACGAGTCCCGTTGTTGATGAATTACATAAACTAAATTACGTGTTATGCGTAGATTGATTCTTATGTGGTGGATTATATGCAAATACGTGTTTAAACTATGTTTAGATGATTATCCATGCTTATATATGTTAAACATAGATTAGGATTAGATGTTCATGTGTTAGGATGCGTTAAAATGCGTTAAACACGACAAACTGGAAAATCTGGAAAACATAAGCCTTGGTTCGACCAATAGCGTGGGGGCGAACCTAGCATGGGCCTTGGTTTGACCCAGCGTGGGGGCAAACCTGGAAGGGGAGAACAACATAAAGGTTCATTCAACCTTGTACAAGGGGCGAACGTGGACCAGTATAAATATCACACTTTGTCATTTTTCACCATTTCACAAACCGTAAACGCCTCCAAACACTCTCTAGCAACTTTAATCATTAAGGAATGAGTTTTTGCTCTTGTTTTCCATAATCTAACCTACAAACATATTCTAAACAAAGATCTAAGGTGTGTTCTTCATCCTAAATCCTTTTTAAGCATTTTGATTCATTTTCATTAAACCCCAAGAGTCCATATCTGATTCAAACATGTTTTCTTGGATAAAAACCTTCCTAACATCTTTCTAAACAAAACCTATTCATAAACAATGAGTTTTCATACGAATTAACATATGTTAATGGTGTTTTATGTAGTGTTATGTATTGCTTGTTGATTAATTGTTGTATAGATGTTATAACAATGATCTAGGACTGTTATTGATGATGATTTATGATTGAGATAGGTTACAATTGATTATTGATGATGTTTTGCTCATTTTGGGGATTTTGGGTTAGATCTAGGGCTTGTTCATGATGATAGTGATAGGGATATGATTGGGGTTTTCTTGCTCATGATAATCTGAGTATATTAAGTTGATTATTGATTGATTTCAGAAAGTTTCCTAATTGGGTAAAGATTGCATGTGTTTGATGCGACATCTCCATAATTTGCCATTTCGGGTAACTTGTAAAACGGACGAATTTTGGGATAAAATTGGTAGGGTTTTGTAGGAATATGTTAATGATAGTTGACTGCTGTGATTGGTGATGTTTCGTGATGTTTTCGGAGCGTTTAGATGCGTTTTGGTGCGTTTTATGAAGTTCTGCAGCAAAGGGTCGAACGTGGAACTCATTCGACCCTTCGTGGGGTCGAATGTGGCTCAAAAGGGGCGAATGTGACTCAAATGGGTCGAATGTGGCTCAAAAGGGTCGAATGTGGCTCAAAAGGGTTGAATGTGACTCAAATGGGTCGAAGGTGGCTCAAATGGGTCGAATGTAGCACCATAGGGTTGAATGTGGGTGTCTGGGATCGAATGTGGGTGCCTGGGGTCGAATCTAGGTGCCCGAGGGCGAATTAACACGTGTTAGGGTTGAATTAACATACGTTAAGGTCGAATAAACATATGTTAGGGTCAAATAAACATGTGTTAGGTCAAGTGAACTTGTGAATAGGTTGAATGAACATCATGAGGGTTGAAACAAGGGTCCATGGGTCGAACCAGAAGCCCTTGGGGTGAACTAAACACAGGAAACTCCCGATTCGACCTTACGACTTCGTATATGCGATTTTTGATGCAAACTAAGTGTTTTATGCTTGAAACTTATGTGTTAACCTTATGTGCATGACTAATTGATGTAATGGGTCACCAATGGGATGTCAGGTCTGTCTGATATGTCCGGTTAACGTTTAAACGCACTTTTTAACACACGTAGTCAAGATCTGGACAATCGGGGACTAGTTAACCTTCGGGTTAGTAGTCAATGCACTTACTCAAACTCATTGATAGGTTGTCACTAAGTTGGGTCATCATACACGTGTTGGAATTCTAAGTATCTGAAGGCGCACTCGAAGGTGAGTTTCACGTCCCCTCTTTTATACTCTTTTCTCTCGGGGAGAATCATGCCACACGTTTTAACAATGCAACGATTATGTTTTGAAAACGTAACTCTTGTGGAACATAACACTTTTGGAAACATAACACTTTTAGAAACATGACGCTCTTTGGCAATGTAACTCTTTTGAGAAATGTGACACTTTTGACACTTGGCATTTTTAAACATTGGCACTTGGCATTTGGAACTTATTTACTATACGATGCAACCCAAAGTCCCTATTGAAACCATGAATGTGCGGGGCACAACGGGAGAAATGTGGATAGATCTATTGGGTGTGACGAACCCCACTCGACGGCTGGGAGCCGGGCGGGTGCATATCGTCTCTACTTGACACTTGGCACTTGGCACTTAAACATGGTAAGCACTTTGAGCAACGCTTGTCAGTAATGGTTTCAGCAACACAATCGTAGTAGTAAGGGAACGTTTGTTATTTACTTAAAGGTTTTACACACTTCGTACTTTTGAGATTGAAACTCTTTACGCTTGAAACGTTTTGTGAACTTAAAACCTGTGAACTCACCAGCATTATATGTTGACATCTTTTTGGCATGTTTTCTCAGGTCGCTAAGGTAGCAGCTTTGAGTTTAGGCGCACGGAGTCACACTTGCGTCTAGGATCATGTCTCACGTTTTGGATTGTTAAAACTTTAAACTTATGTCTCATCGTTATTCAGTTTTGTAAAACTAAATTTGCTTCCGCTGTGTTTTGAATCATAGTCTTTAAAACTATTGCATGGTTTGGTTTACGTAACTTTTCACATATAGTTGTCGTTCGTTGTGACCATTGACTTGGATCCTGGTGTGTCACGCGCCTCGCGGTAAAACTCCGCAAATGGAAATTTTGAGGGTGTGACAATATTATTTTTATTTTCTAATATATTTATAATTTGATAATAATATATTATCTAAGATTTATGCTACTAGATAAGATTTATGTTACTGGGCAAATGTCATATTTCGTAAGAAGTGTGAGAAAAATTATAGATTGACATGTACACGTCATATTTTGGATTTATCTAGGTATGATGTTTGTAGAAAACCCAAAGATCTATACTAATATCAACCAAACAATGACAAACAACCAACAATAACAAGAACACAAGAAATAGCGACTGAAAACGGTGACAAAACTCTATTATTTAACCAACCCCAAAAGTACCCTAACCAAACCCTGATCTTCTACAAATTATAGAAGATCTAAAGAACATACAATGTCCTGGATCAACTGATAGATAATATCAGTTGATCAATAAGAGATATAAAAGAAATATATGTAAAAACTTACAGACGAACAAGAATTAAAAAATGAAACCCTAGACTATAATACAAGAGACGGGGAGAGAGAGAGAGAGGGGGAGGGAGAGAGAGAGAGAGAGAGATATAAAACTAGAAAATATCTCAACTACCCCTCATCTGGAACCTTCACTCTTATACCAAAACCCTTCTCGAAACTGGCCAACTGGGCCATCTTTATCTTGGGCTTATTTTTTTGACCATTGGACTATTATTTGACCCATTTATAATACCTGAAACACAAAGAAGCTCAAACAACAAATAGCCCAATTTAAGTTAAAGTTATAACATTTGAATTAACCTTTTTACCTTATAAATTTTACAATGTTTTAGGTTGTTTTGATTATAAAAACACCCAATACAACAATTTAAGACAAAATATGATGTATTATAGTGATGGAATTTAAGACATGATTACAGAACACACCACTTAACACTTAAATGCGTTGAAAAATTGGATACTCAAGGCAATGCAACTAAATAAGTTGAAAAGTATATTGTCAAGTTCAAAATGTTAATTTGAGCTTTTTGAGTGTAGGTTTTAAGTAAGTTCAATATGTAATGCATAACTACCTAATGGCCATCAAAATAAGTATGGAGAAAACAACAACATATAGGCATTGTTTAGCGTTTAATAAATGGTCATATATAAAACCAATGATCGGGAATTTAGGCAACACAAAAATCAATAGTTCTAAAGAATAGCCAATCCAATACTACTTATACGTGTATAACATCACTTATATCTTTGCCGACGGCTAAAGATTCAGACTTTATTTTAGCTAGCAAAAAAAAAGGAAGAGGGCTACCTAAATCTTATGGCTGACGGCTAAAAGAACCGACTCTTTCTTAGCCAATATACAAACAAAAAATTAAAGGCCATTTAGCCTCAGCTAAGATAGAGCCGACTTCTTTACTCGGCGTCTATATTTAGCCCTTTTTTCGCGTGGTGGCTAAATTAGATTGCTTGTTTGTGGACCGACTATACTTTTTAATATTTTAGTACCGGTTAAAATCAAGCCTTGTTACCGGACTTTACTTATTTGGGGTTCTTTGATCGGTGGTTTTGTATGTGTGTTTTTTTATATGCTAAAATTCAATGACTATATATTTGTTCATTTTTGTGTCAACATACATATTTTTTTTATGATTTTCCCTTATCATAAACCGTCGTACGAGCACTGGTTGAAAATTAAGGAGAATCAAGAGAGTGATATGGGTATACGGAGTTTGTCTAATTCATATAATCTTTATGTAATTCTACTCATGAACCAGTTATGAATATCACTGCTATTGGGTGTGAAGTCCTTGGGATAGTTAATTGCTATCGGGCTTGTTTCATTTAGATGTTTAGAAAGCCCATTAGGGTTTCTTGTTCATCAAGCCTAAAACCCTAGTTAGTCTGTATATATATTCATTGTCTATGTAATTGTAAATCTGTCAGAGCTTAATAATAAATCCCTAGTTGCAGCCCGTGGACGTAGGTTCCCCACTGGAACCGAACCAAGTAAAATTCTCGTGTTCGTGTGTCGTGCTTTATATTTTCTCGATCGTAATTGCGTGTTCGTTGTGAATCGGTTATTTCGCTGCGCCACTTAATCCTAACAACTGGTATCAGAGCCAAAGCTGTGATTTTTGCTATCTTCACTGCCTGATAGTTGGTCCAGGACGGTGACAGCTGTCACTAACTCAGTTGGGCCTGAAGGTTAGCATTTGAAAAGATCCGGGATTTGGTATTGGGTTAGGATGTTCGCGCAGGAATACTAAAGGGTCGTCTTCTGAGATGTTACATGTTGGCAGGGAAAAGGGAAATAGTAGAAATAGTGGGAGCAGCAAGGGTCAGGGCAGGAGCTTGTTTAGGGCTCGTCCGAGTGTGCGTTGTTGGGACCGCAATGAAAAGGGGCATTATAGGAATGAATGTCCGAACAAGAATTCTGATGGAGGATCGAAGAATTCTGGTGGATTGAACACTGCTGCGGTAAGCGATTCTGAGGATGACGCTTTGATACAATGTGTTGAAAGTAGTGTGGAATCCTTGGTCATGAATTCCGGTGCATCATTCCATGCTACCCATAGCAATGATGGGATGTGGAATGTTAAAAAGGGTGATTTTGGCAAGGTTAGGCTGGGAAACGGTGAATTTCTTGATGTGACTAGCATGGGAGATTTGGATCTGGTTACCACTTGGGGCACTACTTGGACTTTGTATGACATCAGGATTATTCCGAGGCTTGAAACGAAGTTAATCTTCGTTGGGCAGTTGGATGAACAAGGTTTGGACGTTAAGTTTGGTGGTGGAAAGTGGAAGGTCGTTAAGGTAATCTCGTGGTTGCTAGCGGTTTCAAGAAAGGGTCGTTATATATGGTGCTTGTTCCGTTTGGGGAAGTGACCGCCGCTGTTAAGATGAACGCCAAAGTCGGGCTCGCCGATTCGACAGTTAAACGAGTCCAGTTTGCAGAAAAGGACTCTGGGACTTCAGGTAATCAGCTTGAGCGTATTCGGAGGTCTGAACATGTACGGGATATTTGTAGTAGTGGGAGCACGGGGAGTGTTCCGACACCGTTTGGAAATCGACGTTGGGTTCAGAAGACCAAGATTCCGAATGAAATCTCTCCTGAGAAGTTTCTGCTAGTGGGGAGTGTTCCTCTGAGAATCCCTGTATCTGATGGTTTGTGTCTATGGGAATCAGTTGGGATTGAGGATGTGAAGACGGGGTCTTTTGAGACGGGTTGAAGCCATCTGGGGCTTCAACGGGCCTTTTTGTTTACTGATGATTGGGTCGGTTGTAACTAGGTTGATTGAGGATACATGGTTTGAAGTTTGGTTTGTTCTTGGGAGCCGGACCTGAAAGACTTCTGTTCCTGTGTGTGTTTGAACTTTACGGATTACTGAAGACATGGATTGCTTTGTGCTTATGGCGGACTTGGTGTTTATCGCAAGGCCTTCAAGTGGGAGATTATTGGGTGTGAAGTCCTTGGGCTAGTTAATTGCTATTGGGCTTGTTTCATTTAGATGTTTAGAAAGCATGTTAGGGTTTCTTGTTCATCAAGCCTAAAACCCTAGTTAGTCTCTATATATATTCATTGTCTATGTAATTGTAAATCTGTCAGAGCTTAATAATAAATCCCTAGTTGCAACCCGTGGACGTAGGTTCCCCACTGGAAGCGAACCACGTAAAATTCTCGTGTTCGTGTGTCGTACTTTATATTTTCTCGATTGTTATTGCATGTTCGTTGTGAATCGGTTATTCCGCTGCGCCACTTAATCCTAACAACTGCTATGTTCTTCAATCTTGATTTCTAGGTCGTTTGGTACAATTAGACATTTATTCCAACAACAATCTTCCTAACTAGCTAGCAATATATTAGACATTAGTATACTATCACTAAACCTTAATTGGTATGATGCAAATTTGTTTACATCCCAATACAACAAATCTATGTTTTTTTATACCATAATTGGTATGATGCAAAATCGGCTCTTTACCACATAAAAGAAAAAAAAATGTACAATTGAACACCTTGAGGCATGTTTCCTAAGATGGATAAGAAGAAACTAAATTATATGGTATACAAGAAGACCTCTTCCAACCCTAGAATGCATCTTCAAAATCTCCCTAGCTTTGTCACTAGTCTTGCTCCCACAATAATCTACTTGCAACAAAAAGCAAAGCTTCCCAACCACTCCCAACTGCAACATCTCTTGTAGCACACTCACATGCCGAAAACTTCGCAATCGAATGAAGTATCCGAACTGCCAACTCACTTGCCACAGCCGAAACACGAAAGATCTTCTTCGAAACAACAGCTAAACCCGCACCATGTTTAAGCAATGCTGCACGACCGTCCGCACACAAACAAAGCTGTTGTAACAATATCAATACCATCTCTATGACCCTCTTTTCGGTATATCGAGTAACATGTCGATTAATACTGGAACCGCTCCTGCTTCCACAATCTTTACCTTATTCCTCCCTAATGGACAAACTACAATGAGTAGTTTCCATTGCAGCTTTGGTTGTTTTTTTGTGATATTTGATTGACCAAGACTCGTGTAATCACAGTGAAGAAGTGTTGCTTTAAAGACATCACTTGAACCGGCTCACCCACCTCCATCATGGACTTGAGCAGTGACACGGAGTAAGCTCTTGACTCGTCGTTGTCCGTTCGTTGCAACGCGCGAGTTAACGCATCAACAAACTCACCATTCCGTCCAAACAACGCCTTAAGACCGGTTTGCGATAACCGAAGATGATAAAGGATGCTTACAGCTTGATCAACGACATCAAAGCCATAACTTTCTCCTGAATAAGATGATGACGTGATATTAGTATTCTTAGGGTTAGTTATGACATCAACTAGGTATTCAACAGCTCCAACTGCTTCCACTGACCGTTTATTCATATTACTCTCCAAGACAATGTTTTTTAGTCTTGTTAAACTGTTCATTTGCATATTTGGTGTCTTTAACTCTTGTAGAAGCTTTAATATTTGCGGTTTCGATACGGGAAGGCGTGGAGTGGGGAACCTTTCGAACCCGAAAGGGGCATTGATCGTGCACCAAGATTGGATCAATCTACGAAGGGTGTGGTTAGGGGTGACCACAATATCGGTTAACACTTGTTTGGATACGGGACAAGTGACATTCTTTTTGTTACACAACCATTTTTCGATGGATTCGCGGTCATATGTGATGCCTGTAGAGAGTGTTACAGGGTCTTTCATGATCTCTAAAGAGATTGGACATACAAAGAAAGATGGAATATCTATACCATTTGGAGAAGCACTCATTGTATGTAGTAAAGAATCTGAATATAGGTTGTTGTTGTGAATATTCTTGAATGAATTTGTGGAGAATATATTGTAGCTTTTGTGAAGTGGTTGTGAATACTTTGAATAATGATTATGAAAAGGTTCTGTATTTATACACAGGTTTTATAAAAAAGTCAACACAGCTAAAAGGTGAGAGAAATGATGGTCAAAGGGGGAGAGAAAGTTTGACTTTTCAAAGGGGTTTGGAGGCTCTAGAAAGACAAGCCATGGTAGGGACAACTGGCAAAAGGGTTGAATTTTGAACTGAAGTGTTTGGGCAATGTGTGTTGGAAGTGTGTGGATGGATAAGGACAAACAAATGTCGATTGTATTAGTTTATTGTTGTAAAATGAACAGTTTGACACGTTTAAAGTATCAAAGTTTAAGAGTAGTTTATCATATATTAAGAAAAATTATAGATTATTAATTATATATTTAATTACTAGATTATACCCCGGGAGCGTCCCGGGTTGAAAAATTTAATATAATACATCAATTTTACATATAAAATAGACTGATGTATAACTCTAATATTAATATTTAACCTAAAACAAATTAACAATGTACAACTCTAATGCTACCACATAACCTAAAAGAATGTAGAACTTTAATGTAACTTTAATATTAACACATATCCTAAAAACTAAACAAATGTACAACTCTAACATACTAATATTGATACCTAACTTAAAACAACGTATAACTCTATTAACCTATTCGGCTCTGGTTGAAAAAAAAATCATATTTACTGACTTGAATATAATTAGTGATTTGCCTATACATGATTAATGATTTACCTAAACACTTTGTGTTTTTTTCCTGTAAGAACAAAACCCCCACAAAAAAAATTCTCCGTTTTTTATATAGCACTATGGTACTCGTTGGAAATATAATAAAACGCTCGTTAATTTGGTGTAATTTTTTTCTTTAAAAAATCTCTTATATTAAAGATATTAACGTTTAAAAATTATGGCAGGAAACATGAGGGTGAAAAATCTAATTTTGTTTTTAAATTATTTTTTTCCTAAAATATCTCAATGCCACATGGGATAACACATGGCACACTCAAGAAAGAGAATGCCTCTTTGAGTGCCATGTCATTAAATGGCTTTGGTTTAATAAAACGCTCGTTAATTTGGTGTAATTTTTTTTATTTAAAAATCTTTATATTAAAGATATTAACGTTTAAAAATTATGGGAGGAAACATGAGGGTGAAAAATCTAATTTTGTTTTTAAATTATTTTTTTCCTAAAATATCTCAATGCCACATGGGATAACACATGGCACACTCAAGAAAGAGAATGCCTCTTTGAGTGCCATGTCATTAAAATGGCTTTGGTTTATTATATGTATAGATTTTCTTCTTGTTCGTGATCGTACATTATTAATATATATAAACGTACGTTGTTTACTTTGTTTTTTAGAATGTATCGTTATTAATTTATGGGTTGAGTTATTCTATAAATACTACAAAAAATAAGAAAGGTGAGAAACTACTAAAAAAATAACATGTTTTTAAAGGATTAACAAGTGGGAGAGGTAATTTTATCAAAAACATATGCACATGCAAGTCACATGTCATTTCCACCTTCATTTTTAAATGCTCGTAACTTTTTTATACGTTATCCTTTTTTTAAAAAAATCATACCATAAAATTGAGCGTCTTTTTATCTTTAATATGAGTACCATATTGTTATACTTTTGAACAAAAAATTCAAAACTCACTTGCGTAAGACACAATGGAGTGTAAAACACAATGAACACCAATTAAATATAGGGTATAAAACACAATCAAGAGTCTAGTAAAACACAATGGACGACATACTAAAGACACAATGAATAGAAGACTAAAACACAATGAATACTTTTGAAAAAAAGTTGAAAACTAGTTGCGTAAGACACAATGGATGACATACGAAAGACACAATGAATAGAAGACTAAAACACAATTAATACTTTTGAAAAAAAAAAGTTAAAAACCCAATTGTGTAAAACACAATGGACGACATAATAAAGACACAATGAACAGAAGATTAAAACACAATGAATACTTTTGGAAAAAAAGTTGAAAACCCAGTTGCGTAAGACACAATGGAGATAACGTAAAACACAATGAGTACCAATTAAATATGCAATGAACAATAGGGTATAAAACACAATGAACAGTCTAATAAAACACAATGGACGACATATAAAAGACACAATGAACAGAAGACTAAAACACAATGAATAATAGACTTAAACACAATAAACAACATAATAAAACACAATGTACACCTAAATACCAAACTCATTTGCGTAAAACACAATGAAAAGCATACTAAAAACACAATGGACAAAGTTAAATCATGTGTAGACTAAAAAAACATAAATAACATATTTATAAAGCACGCATGCATACTATAACACAATGAACGAGCAGAAGACACAACGGAAAAAGAAACCCATTTAGCACGATTTTTTTTTTCAATTTTAATGTAGCAATGTGGTACTCATATTAAAGATAAAAAAACACTCGTTAATATGGTGAATTTTTTTTGAAAAAAAAAAATGTCGTATGAAAAAGTTATAGACGTTTTAAAATGATGGGGGAATTGACATGTGCATTGTATGTGGAGAGAGAAAGTCAAAAATGTGGTTTTCCTTTTATGTCCTTCCTCTAATTTATTATTTATTTTTTTTCAAACAAACTAATCTCAACCTTTCAAATGTATGATCAATGGATCACAATCCTTCTCACCATTCCTAGAAAAAGTATTTTGTGTATTTGATCCTAACCCATTAATTTATAGTAGTATCTTCGAATGCTAAACCTCAATTAAAATATAGTGAAACAATAGTAAAACAAGAGTAATCAAGCTCCTAAACCCTCGATTGCAAATTTTGTAGAACAAAGGAAATTAAACGCCTAACCCTCAATCGCGTGTATAGTGGAACAATCGTAAAAAGGGAATAATCAAAATGTGGGACCAATCAGAAAGGGGGGTTTTATATATAAAGCCCCCCACTACGCATGGTCTTATATGTCCTAGAAATCAAAATGTACGTTTTTCGATCCGGATGTGATTATGTCACTTTGTTGAGTAGGAGCATAGGCATAACATACTAGGGTCAATTTCAACATCACGACAATATATTAAGTCAACACAAGGTATAGGGATTTAGTTGGGCTTTGTGCTTCACCGACCCAAGACGCATCAGAGAGGAAATCTTTGCACTGTAATGGGTGTTTGTATGTGTAAATTTTGGTCCTTAATGTTGATTTGTATTAACAATTCGTTTTATATTGTTGACCAACCCTCTTTTTGTGTGAGTCTTTGTTTTAGTAACGCTATTCGTGATTTGTATCTCTCATGACGTAGTATTTGTAATGTGTTTATATATACTCTCATATTTGTGTTTTTAGTAAATTAAATATTTTGTTTATGAATTAGAATAATTAAGAATTATATATGGTACAAGAAGTAATTAACCTAGTCAATTGACTATTAACTGCTAAAATCTCAAATACCACACAAATATGAAACTACAAGAAGATATCTAGTCGTTGCTAAATCTGACCACATATCAACCGTACTAATAGTTGATCAAGTTTGGAGAACCATGCAAGAGAAGAACCAATTTGAAGATGTAAAGTTTGGAGAACCATGCAAGAGAAGAACCAATTTGAAGATGTATCGGACGCGTATCAACCCTTCTGAAAGGGCCCTCTCTTGGTGAATGTATGAAACTGGTTGGTCAAATGCTATAAACCGAAAAAGAAAAACAAAATTTAAGTGTCAAAAACCAAGATTAAAGCGGTATGGAACGGTTGATGCACGATCGATCCAATACACATACCATGGAGGGCTCGTTCACGTTTTGCGACATTATATTTCATACTACTGTGACCTGCATCACGAATTCACGATTGCACCATTATTAATAAGAGGTTTTAGTTAAGACTACTTCGTAGTAGCCTAGCCTCTTTTAAGTTTGTAGCTCAATTGATAAACAACTCAAGGTAAGGGTTTTGTGTACAAAAAATAATATTTTCTATTCTACCACAAATAAAATTATTTTGTGTTTCATATTTATTTTAAACAAAAATAAATAAATAAATTACGGCTAGTTATATCATAGTAAATGCAACTTTTTCTATACAAGTTCCTCTATCCGTACATTGGTTTCGTTTATACATTGGTAACTGTCGCCTATGTTTGTAACTAGTTTGGGAGTCCGTGCTTCGCTACGGGATCGTAGGAGGGTGTTGGCGATGATGTATTTAAAGCATCACGTTTAAGTAAACATATCTAGAGTTAAAAGTTAGATTTAGTTATAATAAGTTCATAAATAATAAGTAAAAAAAAAGATTTAAGCTTATAAATCTATTAAAGTTCCATAGTACAAACATAAATTAATTGAGGTTCAGGGTATAAACATAAAGCGTTTATAGAAAGATAGAACTACTAAAGTTTAGATGTCACATAATAACTCCTTAAAAATTCGATGTTAGAAACATAAATTAACTAAAATGAAAAAACAATGCACAACTTACTAAACAAAATAAAAACAATTACAATGATGCCCTGTAAATTAAGCCACATGTACCAGTAAAAAAATTAATACTATTCACGTTTCTAATTGTTATATAGAATATATGGGGTACCACTAAATTTAATTTATAAACTTTTTGGTTAATTTCTTTTTTCAAATTAATATATTTCATTAATAATAAACAATGAGGAATAGATGATGTTGGCTTCTTCTATAGTAAAAGTCAACTCATGTACTCTAACCCAATTGATACTCGTCTTTACTTTTTCTTTCAATAAACTTTAGCTACCGACAAATGTCGACGGTCTTGAGTATTGGACTTTTGATTATCACCAAGCATATAGAGCACTCAAAAAGTATGTCTCATGTTATAGTATTCATTTATGGGAAAATGGATTTTAATACTCTCAACTATCGTCTGTTGGCGGATAATACTCTCAACTATCACTTTGGTCATTAGCACTCCAAACTTTTAACTTGTTTGCTTTTATCACTCCTAAACTAACTGATGACTAACCTGGTTAGTGTTCGTGACCAAAATGTAAAAACCAAAACTTTGGGACATTTTGAAACTTATTATTATTATTATTATTATTATATTATCAAAACACAAATCATCGATCGAGAGAGAGAGAGAGAGAGAGAGAGAGAGAGAGAGAGAGAGAGAGAGAGAGAGAGAGAGAGAGAGAGAGAGAGAGAGAGAGAGAGAGAGAGAGAGAGAGAGAGAGAGAGAGAGCGGGGGATCACCGCCGCTGCACCACCATCATCACAGCCACCGCCTGCACCACCATCATCACAGCCACCGCCTGCACCCCTCCCCTCTTCCCCTTCTGTTGATAGTAGGGGTGTTCAAAATCGGATAATCCGAATTTCGAATATCCGAATTTCGGATAATCCGAAATTTCGGATAGTCAATATTGAGATCCGAATCCGAATCCGAAATTTCGGATATCCGAAATTCGGATATCCGAAATTTCGGATTCGGATTCGGATCATCCAACGGATAATCCGAAACTTAAAAAAAAATTTAAAAAATATATAAAAAAACTATAAAAAACGTTCTCCTTTATGCCTAAAACGTGAACCTATTAAAAAAACAAAAATCGAAGTTAGATAAACGAAATTTGAACAACAAATATATAAAAAAAACTTATTATTTTGATGGAAGGGGGCTGTGGAGGTCGGATACGAGGTGGACGGGGGCTGTTATAGAGGAGAGAAGAAAGAGCAACAACTATGGATTAGAGGAGTATGGACTTAGAGTTAGAAGGATTAAGGATTTAGGATTGTGTATTGTATTATGTAGTGTATATAATATTATATATTTATATATATATATTTTTAATATTCGGATTCGGATAATCCGATTATCCAAAAATTTTCAAAATCAGGATCCGAATCCGAATCCGAAATTTCGGATAATCCGATTTTCGGATATCCGAAAATCGGATTATCCAAAATTTCGGATAATTCGGATTCGGATTTTCGGATTTTTCGGATTCGAATTTTGGATTATCCGATTTTGAACAGCCCTAGTTGACAGAAACCCCCACCAACCCTTTTCTATCTCTAAATCACCAACAACACCACCCACCACACCTTCTACCACCACTGCACCACCCACACCTTCCACCACAACCACCACGGCACCAACAAAAACAATCTTTAACCCCATCAATCCCAATCGAAACCCATAGTTAAACATGTTTCTTTTTTCCTAAAATCAGCAAAAAATATCTATAATTACTATAACAACCGAGTAATTATTGTCACAACCGAGATTAAACTCACGCGATGCCGAGGTGGCATTGAAACGTAAATTAACTTGAATTTATAACGTCTAATAAAAACGTTTCATATTTAACCTGATTTGTTTCTGTACATAATTTATGTTAAAACGTAGACAAGCTGTAAACGTACATAAAAAATAAGCAAGGAAATGTATTATATTACCCAACTCATTTAAAAAAAGAAAAGCACACGAGAACTTTGTAGGTTTTTGAATACTTGCTACAACAAAGAAAACACATAAATTATATCAAAAGATAAATAAAAATAAAAATCCTTATTCCTACACGCCGGGATTTGATCAGAGGTCCAATCACGGTCGCTAGTGACAAACAAAGAAGATGACTCGTAAGTCTCTCTCTCTCTCTCTCTCTCTATATCGCCTCCCCCCCCCCCCCTCTCTCTCTCTCAAGTATGCAGAATTTCTGCTTCTTCCATTTGATCGGTGGTGATGGGGAAGAGAAAGGAGCGTAGGCTTAATGCTAATCGAAGAGTAAAACTTGATCTTTTACCGGAACCCTTTGGTATTCTTTCCAACTCTTCTTATACTCTTATATATTTTAATGTTTGGGTATAAATAAGAGGTATGTTATTTACACAATAACAAAAATTAGGTTTGCACAGCCCTCTACGGCCCGTAAAGGCCTCTACGGGTCGTAGAGGGTGTCAGTGTAATAAATGAGGACACCCTCTACGACCCGTAGAGGCCTCTACGGGCCGTAGAGGTGGGTTGGTCGAGTGCATTTAAACCCTAGACGGCCCGTAGAGGGCTCTACGGCCCGTAGGGAATACGAGGTACGAGGTCATTCAATGAACAGACTGACTTTCAGTGTGTCAGTCTGAAAAAGCACTTCTTCTACGGGCCATAGAGGCCTCTACGGCCCGTAGAAAAGCTGGTTGTTGGGAGCATTAAACCCTCTACGGCCCGTAGAGACCTCTACGGCCCGTAGAGGTCCAGATATATTCTTCTTCCTTGTCTTCTTTCTTCAGTATACGACACATTTCAAAAAAAAACGGTGCACAAGAAATCCGATCGATTCCAAGCTACCGCGATGTCTTCGGGCCACTACGGTAATGTTTCGGATGAATGGGAGCATTCGTTTAGCATATCTCACATCTCGGAAAGCCTTTTCGGAGCCGTGGTGGAACGTGGTGAGGAGGAGGTTAGATCCGTTGTTCACTGTGGTGACGAGAAGGCACTACCCGATTTGAATTTGCTGCCCGATTTGAACCAGGAGTACGTAGAAGAACCGGAGTCATTTTACGTGCCGCCGCTAAGTCATCCACAGTACGAATACGGGACTTATCATTTGCACGAGGGAGGTGATAACGGTGGCGAGGAACCTGTCCCGGATGTTTCGTACGAAACAAATCAAGTGTGTTTATGTATTTGCACTTGTTTATAATTTAGACCCGTGTATATTTAGTAGTGTACATATTTAGACTCGTATATTTAGTCCCGTACCTAAATTTGTTTTAGGGTTTGTGAGATTTGAACTTGTATATATTAGTTGTTATTTGAACTCGTAGGGTTTGTGAGATTTGAACTCGTATATATTAGTTGTTATTTGAACTCGTAGGGTTTGTGAGATTTGAACTCGTATATATTAGTTGTTATTTGAACTCGTATATAAATTTTGCAGGTATTCGGGTCTCTTAAAGACCTGACAGAGGGCCGAATGTTTCGCAAGGCAGGGGGCCGAATGGGAGGGTAATAACGGCATGGATACGATGTGACCGTAGTGGCGTACATCATAGTGTAGCCACGGTTCGAAAGACGGGCAGTAAAAAATGTAATTGCCCATTTGAAGTAATAAGGAGATACCAATCCGGCCACGATGGTTATATTTTGGAGGTCCAGAACCAAACACATAATCACAAACCTTTCCAACACATCGAGGGTCACACGTATGCTAGGAGGCTAGGTCCGGGCGAGTTAAAATTGGTGGATACACTTTATTTTCAAAATGTTACGCCAGTAGACATACATTCGGCCGTTAGAAAACAAAACCTGGATAGTCCCTGCATCTTAAGAGATATACATAACACAATAACCAAGGTTAAGCATTTGTTATACAGCGGCATGACTCAAATGCAGGTATTATTATCTCTTATTATTATTATTATTATTATTATTATTACTTCTTTATTATTATTTTTTAATTATTATTATTGCTATGCAGGTACTCGAAGCCACATTGGTGGAAAAAAAATTGTTTACTTCACCCGGAGGAATGCCTCGACAAATGTGATCGAGGATATTTTTTTTGTCCATCCCACCTCGCACAGGTTATAGCGTGCGTTCCCGCATGTGCTGATGATTGATGCGACCTACAAAACGAATGAGTATAAACTTCCGTTTGTTCAAGTTGTGGGTATGACATCAACATCCAAGTCGTTTTGTGTCGCCCATGCATTCATCTCCCGTGAAAAAAAAGGATAACTACCTGTGGGTGCTACAAAGGCTTAAAGAGTTGCTAGAAGATAGTACGGAGCCCCGTGCTATAGTAACTGATTGTGAGAAAGCCTTGATGAATGCATGCGACATTGTATTTCCAGCAACTTCGAAGTTGTTATGCAGGTATACATATTATTATTATTATTTTTATTTTTATTATTTTTATTATTTTTATTATTATTATTATTTTATTATTATTATTATTATTATTATTATTATTATTATTATTATTATTATTATTATGCATTCAGGTATCACATTCAACGAAATATATTGAAGCACTGCAGACAAGCCTTTGGAAATGCAGATTGGGAAATATTCGTGAAATCTTTTAAGCGACTATGTAGATCTTCATCTCCGGCATTTTATAGGCTCTGGTTAGACCGATTCTACAAACGACTATGTCAGGACCAACGAGCTGGTACATATTTTATTAATTTAGTTTAAAACGCATACACACATTAACAAATATCTTTGTTCTATCTTTACAGATGTTTTTGAATATATAGACCGGGTCTGGCTCCGTGACTACAAAGAAAGGTTTGTTTCTGCATGGATAGACACAAACTACAACTTTGGTCACTATACGACCAACAGAGTTGAGAGCCAGCATTCAAGGTTTAAGATGCACATTAAGGGCCTAACAACTCGCTCCACAAACTTGTGATGATTGCAGACGATGTGGTAACATCACAAGAGATGGCAATAAACTACTCGTTTGAAGAGAGTTTGTCTGTGAAAAAGGTGCAACATGACATACCTTTTTTTGAGGACCTACTCGGTAAAGTTTCCCATGCAGCGATCGAGAAGTTGATAACTGAGATAAAAAATATAGAGAAGTTGAGGGAACGAAAAATGAGTTGTGGTCACCAGCTTTTCACGAGTTCTGGGTTGCCGTGTGCATGTCGATTAGATTCGTATATAAATAAAGGTAATACCATTACTTTATTATTATTATTATTATTATTATTATTATTATTATTATTGAATACAGGAATAAAAATACAGCTGTCTGAAATAGACGTCTTCTGGACACGACTGAATTATGAACCGGAAGTAGTATGGGGGGAACGTGACCTTGCGAGTGAGTAGGAGATAGTCAAAGAGACACTGTTGTCTCAATCACCACGCGTTCAAAGAAATATGTTGTCAAAACTAGAGTCGGTGGTAAATCCAAGTATGACTGACACTCAACCTCCTGAGGTACAAAAGAATACTCCCGGCCGCCCAACTACAAAATCAAAGAAAAAAAAAACAGCACGAGGATGCGCAAGAAGATGTTAGTATTATTATTATTATTATTATTATTATTATATTATTATTATTATTATTATTATTTATTGTTATCCATTGTAGGAAGACGAGCCTGTTAGAAGACGTAGGCCATCAGACCCGGGTAAAGATAAAATGAGAGTGTGTAGCAAAAAGTATCCACTCTTAGTAGGGTACAGGTACATAAATAACTATTTATACATACATACATACATACATAATACATATGTACACATCCCCTAATCATGATTTCCCAATGTTTGGCGGTGACAGGTAAAAATTTGTGCTTAGAGAATTTAAGCAACAGATTGATCCCCTTTATCGACGGTTTGTCACGCACATTCAAAATGTGCAGCCAGACGGTAACTGTGGGTTTCGATCTGTAGCTGTGGCTTTGGATAGGGAGGAGGAAGGTTGGTATTGGATCTGCCACCTTCTTGTACAAGAGATGATGGGTCATTACCAAGAGGATTGGTTCGAGATTATGAACGCATTCGAGGATAACGGTTCGCCCGCATATACTCGTCCTTAGATTGGAGGGGACTCGGGGATGCACCCAATTCAAAATGGATGGAGATGCCTTTGACTGGATTACTGATTGCTCAGGCATTTGGTGTAGTCCTTCAATTCTTCAGTGCTGATGGAGCGAGCACATCTTTCCTATTCAAAGTCATCCTGAAAGCGTGCCAGAACATCGGGTCATTTCGATAGCCCACATGAACGGCAACCACTACATCATGCTTAAGCTAACAGATGACGCTCTGATGCCTTATCCGAGTGGAGCATGGTCGGGTTGGGTAGATGTAAATCACAACCCATGGTTAGCACTATACGAGGATCGTCTTGATAAAGGGTGTAGGCTATCTCAAAAATCTCCAGAATGGTTTGACCTAACTGGTTGTCCTGATTCTTCTGATAGTTCGGTGTAAATTTTTTTTTATAATGTATAATTATTTATTAAGTACATTTTTTTATTATTATTTTACATATACAATATGAAATGAAAACGTTCTTTTATAAAAAAAACATATACCACCTAATTAAAACTAACAAAATTAAAAAAAAAAAACAAAACTTCTACTAGGCCGTAGAGGGCTCTATGGGCCGTAGAAGGAAGACCTCTACGGCCCGTAGAGGCCTCTACGACCCGTAGGAGTCTGGAAAATGGTCGTAGAGGCCATCTATGGGTCGTAGAGGGCATTGAGTCTACAGGCCGTAGAGGTCTCTACGACCCGTAGACAAAAAAAATTTACTTTCTTAAAATTTTGTAACGTTTATAAATAAAATCAGATTTTTTTAAAAAAATTTGTGTGTCTACGGGCCGTAGAGCTCTCTCGACGGGCCGTACACTACAAGAAATTTGGGTATTTACCCACACATAGTATGTGTAGGAAAAACCATATAATGTGTTAGTACTTACGTTTACCTACACATAAATTAAGTGTCATGATGTGTAGACTCAGCACTGTAGATATAGATCATTATCTACACATTTATTATGTGTAGGTATATAGCAAGCTATACCTACACATATATGTGTGGCTAAAACTAATATATATGTGTTGGTAGAAGTATAGCAACTTGTTAGATTGACGTATGACGTGGCATCTGACGTGGCATCCAACGTGGCAGCTAATTATGTGTAGGTATTGATCTTAACATGTGTAGAAATAATATATTGATGTGTTGGTAAAAATATTTAAATGTGTAGATAATAACCATAATTTATTTAAATAATATTTTTTTAAATATATACAAACAAATACAAAAAAAAGTTATAGAAACATATGCGACCAAATTAACATTCATAATCAAAACATAAGTGTTCAAACAACCAAACAAAACACTTAAACAAACAAAGCAAATATTGACCCTAAGTTACTAACGGGTATATAAAATTACTAAACGACGTCACTCATCGATACTTTCATCACCCTCTAGAGTATCACCTTGAGATTGTCCAAATGTGCTTGATGAATGAGGCATGCTATTACTTGTCACTGTCTGAAGTGCATGGACTAACTCATCATAAAAAGGATGCTTTGTTTTTTTAGTTGTACCCATTGTGTTATCAACAACAACCGGATCACGTCCCCACCCATGCAAACGAATAGAGCTTCGTCCAAGTACATTCTCAATAATCGACTTGTCACTCATTGATTCCACGGTATGCTGGTTTCTCAAATCATTTCTTCCTTTTAAGAAAAAAAAAAGAAAACAAATACAATAAATTAATTGTTTACCAATATTAATGAATACTTGGAAGTAGAAAAGAAAAAGTAAACTTACATATATTGCAACTGCATTCTTAGATATCCAACCTTTTTCCGCATCCCAATGTGTAAGCCACCTAGTCGACCGGATGAATGATCCAAATCCAAGCCACACTCAATGTGATAGCGTATTGAACACTTCGAACCATTTCTACTATCAAATGCATCCACAACCACTTCCATGAATCATTATCCCCAACGTCACAACCATTCTCTTCGAAAACCATACCTATAAGCAAGTGAACAGGTCATCGCTTAAAGAAAACAATAGTGATGTTAATCTAGGAAGTTAAAGATTAGACACTTACTGACATATTAAAGGAAATTGTACAGTCTTAGAGTGCGTGACGGCAGCCGACCATGGTCTCTAGACCGTTGTTCTTATATAATTTATCCAGGTAAAGATAATTAAGCAGGTACAAAAATCAAAACAACCCCAACTTCCTATATCAATTGAATAATAACCATCAGATTTCTCTTAAAATAAGATAATAAGTATACTAACTTCATGTGCATGAGATATAAACAGTCAAATAGACAACTTAAATATCTAGTAAGTGAAAAAAGTCGATTCACATGTGATAAAAGGTAAAAAAGTCATTGACCATTAAACAATACTTACATTTTCTCGCACGTTTATTTTCACCCAGTTAGCAAGAGGACCAACATCAGCAACTGTGGTGACAACTCTGTCATAACTGAATTGTGAGTGAGAAACCATTAAAGGTACATATGACTGTGTGTGTGTGTATATAAATGAAAGAGAAAGATAATTGAACCTTAGCTACCTAGATGTTTCAGTTCATAAAGCTCTCATATAATGCTCCACTTCACTTGGCCTCTTTTGTTTTATCGACCCTATATTTGATAATTACTCAATTAAGAACACATGTTGGTGCTGCAAAATGTTTATACTTAATTGGAGGATCTTACCAATACTTTTGAGACTTTTTTCGCGCTTTGGTGAACTATTGGAATTCTTTTCCAAAAAGAAGACTAATAGTAGGTCAATTCATCGTTGCCCATATATAAAGTGCAACATCTTTCCATCAGCATCTTTATCTACCTCACATGCCATGTCAAAGTAGAACTATGAAATACAAATATAATTATCTAAAAAGGAGGATAGGATTTTTTTGAAATGGGAACTTTATGTCTTTAATGCATAGAACAAGGTAATGACCATTTATTAAATGTCCAAGTTCTCTTGCAAACATGTGAAGACTTGGGTCGTTTGTGTGATTTGATTATTTTGTGTCTGTGAATTGTGATGCCTTCACGCAAAGTAAAACAATATGTGCATTTTTTATCTCTTGAATTTTCATAGTTGACAATTTGTTTTGTTTGTGTAAATTAATATATTGGATTGTTTTTTTTTCGCTCCATTTTTAGCCGACCGAAATGTGCCCACCCTAAGAAAAATTTCTGTATCCGCCACTGATTATCGATTTGGATTTTTATTACACTATTATTGTGTTTACAATTCTCTTAGTAAATTACATATAATATTGATTGTATTTAAGTTACCCCCCCCCCTCATGTGACGATGTTTTTTTATTATTGTATAATATTTTTATTATGTGATCAACCTTACTTGACCTGAACCGTCAAACCAATCCACCCGAAAATATTTATGTCCGGTTCTACAAAATTAGAATGTCTAAAATAGTGACATCATTGGAAAAAATTTCTGGATCCACTACCGTGTGAAGTGCAAAATTTGGATTCAACTTCCTGTTCTTTTGATAGCTTTCAAGTAAACGTATGTCCTCAAAAAATTTGTATACAACCGCAAGCATTTGATCACCAAGACACTCTGCGAATAGCTTGAGAAAAGACAGGAGAGTAACATCATAATTATATAATATTAAATAATTAAAATCACATAATTAGATTAAACCCAACCTGCTAAGCTCAAAAGAGTTGTTCCTAAAGTGCAACATAAGAATATTATGCATTAACATGATACAGCCATACATGATAGATATATTACCATAGTCATCTAGACAAGATCAAGAAAATATACGTAGTCATATGAGCTCATTAAAAACTAGGAAGATCTTCTCACAAAGCCTACAAGGAATGCTAAGGAAACTAGGAAGATCTTCTTACAAAGCCTCTAGATCTAGCAATTTAACACCCTAGACAGACCAAAAATCTCGCACCTTACAGCTATTGAGAATTGATAAAGCACTTAGAATTATCTAACAATTACAACTCCTATGGATAACCTGCAGAAATTAACCATAAACTAGTTGCTAACACCCAGTCTGCAACCTAACCCGCATTCATACATGAAAGGCATTCACAAAAACGCAAGTGGAGTTTATAAAAATTAATTAAACAAAACTAAATACACATATACATCAAACCAGAAAATATATAGTTCTTTACTTAAAAATTCATCCACAACCAAGAGTTCCAAAACCAAAAGGAAAAATAATCAAACAAGCGTATTCATTATCGCCTAGGTAGTTCTATGATCTAGACGATAATTGTCATGGAAAAATAAACAAAATACAATAATAATTCAGCAAACATATTTCTAAATAATAAAGAAAGGAAGGAATGAGGAACCGTGTTGATAAAACCCGAAGAACCACGAACCCCCGCCTCTTTCTCTTTATTCTTTTCTGCTCCCAAAGTCAATCTTCTCGTTGCTGTGTCCTCGACCTCCTTCTCCTTAGATATTTCTCTGCTGCTCTTTCGATCTACAAAAATAATGCGCCCCCTTTAATAATATTTTCGCTGCCCTCTTTTCGATCCTTTATAATACTAGTTGGTAACCCGCGCGTTGCGGCGGGTCTAAAAACTACATCAAATTGTATCAATTCATTAAGACGTAAAATTCATCGAAAACTTTTTATTTAAATGATATATTAAATAACGAATACTTGTAACAACATAAGATAATTATTCTTATCTCAACTAAAGTATAATAACATCCGTACGAATTATTGAAATAAATTGATTTTAGGTGGATTCTAATAATAATCCATTCAACAACTCGTAAGGTTAGTTCCATAATACATTTATTCTCAAGACTACACTACCTCACACGTAACACTTTGGTCACGCCTACCACTTAACGATATATACTATTAAATGATACAAACAACTTTGCCAAATAACTTTACGTTTTGTTTCATATGTGACATACACACATGAATTCACCAAAGTTGCTCCATGTAATAAATAATAAGTAGGAGAGGGGATGTACAAGAGGATTTTGCATAGAAGGGTATTATTAGGAAAAATTTCATGACATTTTGGGTGTGAAGCACTAAACTTTTCATATGCCATCTTAAAAAACATAGGAAATTACTAATGTAGTCATCTCTCCTCCTTAATAAGGTAACATAGATTTCTTTTTTGCCGCTTGATGTCTTGATCCCAAGTTTGGAGCCCTCAAAATTAATTTAGGCCATTATTTTTGGGCCGTGACTTCGTGACCAAAGTCACATTTTGTTTTGTTTTTTGTTTCTATTTATTATTATTATTATTATTATTATTATTATTATTATTATTATACATATAGTATAATACCCAGGCCGAATCGTTTCGTATCGAACATGCTTGTAACAACCTGACCGGCCTAATAGTGACCCGAGCTGTTTCGACCAGAGAGGCCTGTTAACGACACAAACCGTTATGATCCGGACCGTGCCTATTAACAACCTTGACCATTTCTTTTTTACTTGCTCCGTCTTTACACGCCATATTAGAAAATAAAATATTGATTTAATTATTTAATTTACATGTATCCAATATCTACATATACTTTTTTTTAGATACACGTATATATTTTTTATGCCACGACATTTAGTAAGTATATATATATCTAATATTTACACGTATTGTACATTTTTAAACCAGTGTATGTATTTATTTGGCATGCCATTTAAAATAAAATTATTATTTTTTATATGTAACCAATATCTACACATGTTGTACATTTTAAGCATGTGTAGGCATTTATTTTGTCACGTCATTATCAAAAACTAAAATAAAATTTATATAATTGATTTATCTACATATTTGTTTAAATATATTATGTGTTGGTAAACATAATCATTTACCTACACATATATTAGTTGTTTATATATTTGTAGATAGTTTACTTACACATAACAAAATTTTACCATATGTGTAGGTAGTTTAATATTTAATTGAAGTCAATTTTGGAGGGAAATTTTCTCACTAACTCCAATGTGTAGGTAAAACGTATTACCAACATATATTAAGTGTTAGTTGTTATTTAACATAAATAGTCAATAATTACCCACACATGTAAAAAAATGTGTAGATATTTACCCACACATTTACATGTGTTGGTAACTTATGTGTGGGTAAACACCCCAAATTCTTGTAGTGGTAGGAGAGGATTTTTTTTTAAAAAAAATTGGTTTATCAGTTGTATGTTATATTTAATTGTTTTGGGTATTATCCCAGCGAACTGGTAGACCAGATGGTCCTCAATACTTGCCATAAGACTGATGTGTGTGTGTGAGAACTGATAGGCCCACAATCGAACCTCGTCCAAACCATTTTTTAAAAATTTTATCTATCTACGGGCCGTAGGTAAACAGTTTAAAAAGAAAAAAACAGCCAGACGATCACTTTCCCATTTCTATCAAAACAATCCCAATCCCAAACCCTAGCCCCCACCTTCAACCACAACCACCACAACCACCACCTTCGACCACCACCACCCTACTTTGCCTCCTCCTCCACTGCAACCACCACCACCACCACCGCCTTCTCCACCAAGAAATCCGAACCAAATTCGGCCAAACCCTAATATAGGTAAAAAAAATTTCTTTTTGTTTTTTTTCTATATAGATTGTTTTATAGTTGATTATTATCATCATTATCATTATTTAGATTTTTTTTCTTTTTGTATTTGATTGTTGTGGTGGTGGGGTGGGCTGTGGTGGTGGTGGTGGTGGTGGTGGGGTGGGCTGTGGTGGTGGGGTGGGTGGTGGGGTGGGGTGGGTGGTGGGGTGGGCTGTGGTGGTGGGGTGGACTGTGGTGGTGGTGGTGGTGGGGGGGGGGGTATTAGTGTAGTATGTTTTGGCGATTCTTTTGAAACGCCAAAACTAGTATAGTTTTGGCGATTCTTTTGAAACGCCTTTATTATAGAAACGCCCTAACTAACTATAAATTCTTTGGTTTTGCAGCTATGGAAAATTTTGAAGACGAGGACTACGTGAATGAGGAGGAGGAGCTGGAGCCTGACGAGCCCGTGGTCCAGGGGGGCCTAGCCCCATGGCAGGAGGTGACTTACAGGGCTGGGAGCATTGCAATTTTTGGCGATTCGATTACCCGAATCCAAGATTTCAGAGGTTGAGGAAAAAGAAGATCGATAAGCCGAGGGGGATTTGTTGGGACGCGCTTCGAGCCACTAGGGGAGTGCAGAGGAGATTGCCCGACAGTGGATCCCGGAAGGGAGCCCATTGGACAGGTTTTTTTGGCGACTGCAACGCGCCGGCCCATCGGCCGTTGGTGATAGAGTTCCTATCCACCTTTCGCCTTCGGCTACGAAAGGATGGTGACGATCAGTCAGGCGCCGGACCGTCGAGCCGCCCACAGCCGGAGGTCGAGTTTTCCATACTCGGCGTTGAGTATGGTTATTCCCTAGATGAGTGGGCTACGCACACCCACTGGTACACCAGCGACGAGCTTGGAGAGGTATTAATATTATTTATTTTTATTCTTATTATTTTTGTTCTTATTCTAAATCTTAATGTTAATGATAATGTTTAGGATGTCTACACTAGAGGTGTCACTACTGTTCCTGATGACGTGCTCTATGCATGGTGGCTCACCATTGGTGGTCCAGAGTTCGGGAATCCGAGTGCGACGTATTGTTCTTCTTCTTCTTCTTCTTCTTCTTCTTCTTCTTCTTCTTATTATTATTATTATTATTATTATTATTATTATTATTATTATTATTATTATTATTATTATTATTATTATTATTGTTATCCTGTGTAGGGGAGAGGTGTGACAGGGCATCTAACATTCGTCACCCCGTAGCTCGTTACATTCACCGTTGCATTACCTATTCCTTAACGGCACGGTGCACTTGTAACGAGCGGGTGACGAAGACGGACCTGATGTACCTGTATTGCATACTCACCGGCACGCCGATTGCCTTGCATCGGTGCATGGCCGAGTTCTTTGCTTCCTTCCCCCATAAGCAGTTGCGGGGAGGCATCGCATGCGGGGGGATGATCAGCAGGATTTCCGAGCGCTGCAATGACGGGAATTATTTCGGTTATGTTAACCGGAATTAGTTTCCGCCACTACTGCCCAGGTATTGTTCTTCTTCTTCTTATTTTATTATTATTATTATTATTATTATTATTATTAATAATGTTAATGTTTATGATTTTGTTTATTTGTTTCAGCCCATTAGGTCAACCCACGATGAAAGCTATGGGTTGTACGGCGAAGACGCCGGATCATCCAGCCTTCCACTATCTGATTGCTCCGGGTGGCGCGGAGTTTGTGTATGAGCCGTTGGTACATCAGGGCCTTAGAGGTATTATTATTATTATTATTATTATTATTATTATTATTATTATTATTATATATTATTATTATTTGGGAAACTTGTAGACAACTTGTGTTGTCTGGTTTGCAAGAAAACAGGGGAAACTCTGCCCAATTTTTTTATAAAATCCTGGAATATTATTATTATTATTATTATTATTATTATTATTACTTCTTTATTATTATTTATTAATTATTTATTGTTATCCATTGCAGGTGATGCTGTGGAGGTTGGGTTGCAGTTTGTTGCTGAGCGGGAGGGGGGCGATCTGAGGGACGTCGAGATGCCTGAGCAGCAGCCTGAGGATGTGCAGATTCCGACGCGCGTTTATCACTCTCTCAGGTTGCCTCCTGATGTTAGGGCGGACGTACGTGCGGCTGCCGCAGAGGCTGTCGAGATGCGTGCGTGGCGTCAGCAGATGGACACCTGGCGTCAGCAGCAGGACATCGAGATGCGTCAGTGGCGTGATCAGCAGGACGAGGCGATGCGCTGGATGATTGCTGGCCAGCAGGATATCTATCGCCAGCTGGGCATGCAGGCTCGTGTCCCACCGACTTTAGGGCCCAGCACGCAGCAGACCCCGCATGAGGCCGGGAGGTCCTCGCAGCAGCCCTGGACGTCCTCGCAGCAGCCGCAGCCGTCGCCGCCGCCTGATGACACGATGTTTTATTTCTGATTCTGTTCTGTAAATGTTTTAAACAATCTTTATTTTGAACGCTCCTGTTAACGTTTAGTTTTATCGTTTTGCTTATGTAAACGCTTTGTGTTAACGTTTTACACACTTATCGAGACGACATTAAAAAATTTAAAAAAATTAAAAAATTAAACAATTAAAATTTATTTTTTTTGAAGCTATTCTGATGATTCACTACGCTCGTGGTTATTTATTAAACAATTAAAATGTGAAAAAAAAAGAACTTCTCTACGGGTCGTAGAGGCCTCTACGGGCCGTAGAGGGTGCCTAATACTGGTTTATGTTATATTTATTTTTTCCAATATAGAAACCAGCGAACTGATAGCCCAGATGGTCCCCATATACGAAATAAGACTTGTGTGTGTGTTTGTGTGATAATGTGCCCAAGATCGAACCTCGTCCCAAACGTTTTTTGTTTTTTTTTTGTCTACGACCCGTAGAGGTCTCTACGGGCCGTAGGCAAAACATAAACAACCATCCTTCCCTTCTTCAATGTCAAAATTAATAAGACTACTTCTACAGGCCGTAGAGGCTTCTACGGCTCGTAGAATGTTCAAAAAATGAAGTCTACGGGTCGTAGAGGCCTCTACAGCCCGTATAGGATTGTGTGAATAAATTTTGGACTTGTGCAAATATCCGGAGCCATAAATAATTCGGTGTTTTCAATATATTGTTTCTATTTAATTTAAATATTATAATAGATGTAATTGATGTAGAGATTGGGTCATGGTATTGTTTAGGGAAGATATAGGCATTATAAGTAATAATAGTGACGAATGATGATATTGCTTCTTAGACAGGAGGGAGTGGGGCGGGAAGCTGAGTTGGAGGCGGGAACACCGCCCCTAGGGGTGGGAGAGCACCGGCAGGAAGGGTGGGCGGTGGGGGAAGGTTGGGAGGGGGGGGGGGGGTGGAGGTGAGGTGGCAAGCTTTTGATTGGTTGGTTTTTTTTTAAGACAACCTAAGGGTATGGAGACAAACGTTACCCTTTCTTATTAATTATTTACTTTTTTTTTACTTTAGTATTTTTATTTTTTTATCAAAATATTATTTTTCCAAATAATTACACATGATTGTTACTTGTATGGCTGTATATTAGAGCAAATCGATTAAAATTATAAGGGGGAAGAGGCCCTTAAATTTAGGCTCATGGGTGTGGAGCTCCGTCCCACCTCGTCCCCGTCCCAAACACCGCTCCTCACAATCTTTCCCGTCTCTCGCGTCTCAAATGGGACATATGGGACGATAGAATATTCATTCAATGTGCATTCAATTTTTGACCGTTAAAGTATAAACGGTCGACTTTAAAAAAACTTTTTTTAAATATAAAAACAACACCACTCACCTCATTTTTTATACAAAACTCACTCTCCTCACCTCTTTTCTCTCTAATATTTTTATAAACTCTCCATTTTTTATACAAAATAACATAGATTCATTCAATCCCTTCAACCAAAACAACCCAAATAGCCCGAATCCAAACCTTCATCCAATGATGGGTTACACCCTAGTACTAGATCCACCAATCTCGCAACAAGTACCACCGTTAAGGGCAATCCAATAATTCCAACAAAACCCGAACGCTTGCTCACAATTCAATCAATGCAATACTTGCAAATGCAACAATCGTTTCCCACTCCATAAACACCTTTTCAAACAAGCCAACCATTTTCTCCACAAGCACTCGCCATAACATCACCTATCGGTCCGTCTCAACCCGTCGACGAGGATAGTGACGACGAAGAGATCGTTTTGGAAACTCAACATTCACCACCCCAAGCTAAAGGTAAAGCTAAAGCTAAAGGTCCTGGGCGGGGTAAACCAAAAGATGGAGTAGCGAAGCAATGGTCCGATGTCGAAGAGGAGGCATTGGCTAAGGCGTGGCTTGCTACGTCAAAAAGCGCCTAAGTTGGTAATACTTTTTTGCGTATACTTGTATATATATATATATGGGATGGTTCATTACATAAGAGGCTTTAATGCGAGAAGTGCGAGAAGAAGATTAATAATTCATTTTTATCATTTGAAAAAAATAAGAATATAAGGAAGTTTTTGAAATGTGTTGTATATTTATCTATCATGAAAATTTGACAAATATATGAATCAATTTCATTAATTTATATAACCTACACATGTACAAATTTTGTGTAGGAACATTACCTACGCATAATATAACACATGTTTAGGAAAGAGTTTCAAACCTTAAAAAAATTGATTGCATTAATTTAATTAGTTTTTGTATATATAACATAAACAATGATATATAAATTGTAAAAACTTCAAAAATATATGAACCATTACTAATAAAAAGTAAGATTTAGGTTTCTTCTTGCACTTCTCGCACTAAAACACTCTTCTGAAAATAACCTAACCCTATATATATATATATATATATATATATATTGTTTAATTTTTTTAATTAATATAATATACTTGTTAAAATTGTAGGTATACTAACCAATTCCCAGAGGCTTTTTAGATTCACGTGGTTGAAAACATTCATAAGTATATGCAAGCCGTGTGGTATTGACATATAGATTCTGTTAGCTCGAAGTGAGGAAAGATGAACACCACTTGAGGTCGATTTAATGGTTTTTATAACCAAATTAAATCGAACCCGCCTAGTGGTTGGAATGAGCAAAATATTTTCGAGGAGGCTTTGTGCAAGTATAATGCGGAGTATAAAAGGCTTTTCGGGATGATTAAGGCTTGGTCGATTTTGAAAACAAATAAAAAATGGGCGACGGTCCCAAACGAGGTTCAACGGGCCAAACGTAGTAAACCAACCCACGAAGGAGGTCCGCCCGCGAGAGGCTCGCTTGTTCCAATTAACATTGATATCAACGAGGAGGCGGAGTTCGAAATACCACCTATTGAGGAGGAGGAACGCCCCATAGGTTCTTAAATTTTCATTATTTTTTTTACATAATGTTACGTTTTTTTTTCTAACACATAAATATTATGGGTACTAATTTATGTCGGAATAAACCTCGAAAGCAAGTGGCGACATCAAAGAAAATCGTATCGGATAGCACGAACGGGAGCGGTTCCAGGCTTGACAGTTTAACGGCACAAATGGAAGCGTTCAACCGGACACAAACCGAAAAAATAAAGATCAAGAACGAAAAGCTTAGGTTGATAGAGGAATCGAAATCGGTGGAAGAGTTCAAAATTATGTCGACTGACCTTGCGAGTTTTTCCGAAGAACAATGTAAAGTGTTGCAAAAAATGCAACAAAAAAATCGTCAAAAGTGAATGTAGTTTTTTAAAAAGTTAGGAAATCTTGTTTTTTTACAGTATGTTTTGTTTGTTTGTAGTTTTTTTTTATTAATTTTAGTATTTATTTTAACTTTGTATTGTTTATTTGTTACTTTCAACTATAATTAAAATTAATAATAAACTTAAAAAACTAATTAAGTAATAATAAAAGGGGGAGGGTTGTCTTCACACCCTTAGCTTGTTCCAAAAAAGAGAACAAGTCACCCATCCTAGGTGGCATCCTATGTGGCAAGGAGAACAAACCATTTGGGTTGTCTTCACATCCACTAGCCTTAAGAGTCTTAGTAGTTGAGCCTCACGTATAAGACTGATAGGTGTGGAGACAACCCAAAGGACGAGAACAACTCGCCAAGTCACCTGCCACATAAGCTAGGAGGGTTGTCTTTCCTTTTGAGACAACCCAAGGGTAAGACAACCATCTCCCTTTTTTATTAATTATTTATTTTTTTAACTTTATGATTTTTATTTTTCTTTTCAAAATATTCCTTTTCCAAATAATTAAACATGATTGTTACATATAAATTAGAGCAAATCGATTAAATTTATAAGAGGGAAGGGGCCCTTAACTGAAAGGTTTTTCACTTCACTGATTTCAACAAATCCTGTACTGCCACATCACTTCATTGAAACACAATTTTAAAGATAACACTCCACTTATTCTTTTATTTATTTTCAGTTAAATTCAAAAAGTAACCAATTTTTTGAAACGATAATTAATTTTCTAACCGTTGCAACCTAACGGCTACCTTTTTTTTACTTCTATAAAACCCCATATTTTCTAATACTAAAATCATACCAAAACCAAAATCATCTTTTAATCATCTCGTAAATATGGTCCCGTGAAATGTAAATGAGTAGATCACGTTAGTGAGGGTGTATATGGATGTCAAATGTGACAATTGCCAAAATTCGAATATTATTCGCATATAATAATAATTCTCGAATTGACGTCGAGCAATGCGTGTGAGACTTAATTGGAGATAATCAAAGTCGTTAGAAATATGACGGCTATATTCGAATAACAATTAAGGAATTATGTGACATTTTAGGGATTTCTGGATTGTTCGCTAAACAAGTTACCCATATCGGATGTTGGAGACGACCCGGTTAAACTTAAAAGTCCGGAAATAGGTCCCGTGATGCTTAGTTTGGCATGGAATAACATTTTCAAGATGAAAATATTATTAAAACCAATATAGGTTATAATTGATGGTTTTTAAATCGTGAAGGTCTATTAGTTATGCGTTTTAGATTTTAGCGCAAATTCAAGACCCGGTACGGTATGGAAACCTCTAATATAATAAAACTAGGTAAAAATGGATATTGGTATATGGGGAATATTATTATTGACCAAAGGGGTAAAAACCCTAATTAATTAGTAATTGGAGGTTTTTATAAATTGTGAGATTGTGTATTATGTTATAAGTTTTTATAATATATATATATATATATATATATATATAATACCCAACCCCCTCCCCCCAAACTGGTCGAACATCCCCACATTATTATAATATGATTATTATTATTATTATTGTTGTTGTTGTTGTTGTTGCTGCTGCTGCTGCTGTTGCTGTTGTTGTTGTTGTTATTATTATTATTAACCTCACTTCCCCATAAAAAACCCACCCACACTAAACAATCTTCTCATTCTTACACACACACTTAGGAGAAACCATCCATCTCCCTCTCTTCTTCTTCTTGGCCGATCCACCCACCAACACCATAACCATCTTGTTTTGTTCATCTTATTATAAAAATGGACTCAACAACATAGATAAATTAGTGTTTAGGGTGATTTTGTCAAAAGTGTGTTTGGGATTGCTTATTTAACTCCAAAGTGATTTTGTCAAAAGTGCTTATTGACTTATGGCTTTTTGAAAATGAGTTTTCAAAAAAAGTGTTTAGATTAACTCTTGTGGTGAGAAAAACCAATAAGCCAATAAGTTGTTTTTTAAAAAGTGTTTGGACAAACAAAAGAGGAGGGGAAAATTTGTTGAGTTTAGCTTATTAATGTAAAATGACCAAAAGCCAAAAGCCCGAATTTTTGACTTCTTAAAAACTAACTTTTTTTCCCTTATTGATAAAGCAAAACCAAAAGTGTTTTTGGTTTACACAAACAACTTATTGACTTATTGGTTTCTTAGAGAAGTCAATAAGGAGTTTTGAAACTCAATCCCAAACACTCACTAAATATGTTTAAAACAACTATGTGGACCCTCTCTAAATCTAGAACCTTAAAACATATTGTGTCATTTATGATTTATTTGAAACTTTATAACTTTTATCGGGCATAATTTGATCCATAGTTGATAATCCAAATATCCAGTCTTCTAATTTTTTAATGAAAATAATAATATAACAATAAAAAAAATATGTTATGACATTAATTGTCGTTTTTAAAAAAATGCTATGAGAGCTTCATGAATTATCGTTTAACTATTATGGTATGACATTCTAATACTATATTTTTACTATTGGTATAACGTTAATCTTTGTTTAAAAAAAATCTTTTATATAATTCATTAGGGCATTTTCTTTGACTCGGCCGAATCACTCTGTCACTGTGTATTTGATCATAACTCTTATTTATATTATACCTATTCAATGGTGTTTTAATATAAACCATTCAATGGTGTTTTAATATAAACCAATAAGGGACATACGTAAGTACGTAAGCGCTTATGATCAATTGTTCAGTTTCTTAGACTTGTCTTTGTCGGTTATCTCAAAGCCGCCACACAAAGCAGCCACATGTTTGCATTCACATTTCATGCAAATTTCAAATTAAATCGTTGAACACTTTAACTGGCAACACAGACCTTGAATATAAATTTTGTGGTCTAGATTACACAACTACTGTTCATTTAAACAATCGTCGCACATTAACTACTGTTTATTTGAACAAACCGATTAAAGTTGTGGGTGGGGTTAATTAATTGATTGAGAAAATCAAGAAACATGATTTACCAGTTTGGACTTTGATGCACACAAGGTTTGTCAAAATGTCTGAAAGAGAATACATAACTTAACGTGTTATGATTTCTAATGAGGGTCCATTGCTTATTTTAGGGGGTTAGTTTTTGTCTTTTATTTTAAAGTTTTCTTATTTGTTTTTATTTTTTTTATGTAGATGTTGTGTCAAATTAAGGATTATATGTCCAAGTTGGTTGAAGGCTTTTGGATTTAATGATTCCATGTGCCTTTGGCTGATCATATTGCTACAAATGCTGCTTTTGAAGATTGGTTTGTAGTGATTTTTTTTTTTTACTTTTTTCTAAGTAAATCTTTTGGCTTCAAATACATATCATCATTGATCATATTGATGGGATGTAGTGATGATCTGACTTATACCTCCACAATGTTTTTACCCTTGTATGGCAAAAGTATTGGTTAAATTGTGGATTTTGTCGGCTATTTTGTAAAATCGTAGTCATTGGGCTGTTACACAACTAAAAGACGCAATTTGGACTAAAATCTTGACATTAGTGTGGTTTAGGCCGTAAAAAGCTAGCATAAGTACATAGATGAGCTTGAAATTGAATATGGCGCGGCAGAAGAACCAATCATTTAATCTGAAAATTAAATGTTCAGTTTTGGGTGTTCATGCTTCGATCTGAAACCATGAAACCCCTTCTGACCTATAAATAATTTGGTTTAACGTCAGACTTTTAACCTTTTTAATTAGTTGGTTTAGGAATTTTTAAACTGTTACGAATGATTTGGTTTATGATTTATACTTAATACTGGTTGGAGAAAAATGAATTGGACACTAGGCTTTTGGCTATGTAACTTATTATATTTTACTTGGACTTTAATTAGTTTAGGCTGGAGTATATACATGATGGTAGAGGGGGAAGGGAGGGGGGATTAGTTGGTATAGGAATTTTCAAACTGTTACGAATGATTTGGATTATAATTTTTTATAATACTTAATACCGGTTGAAGAAAAATGAACTGGACACTAGGCTTTTGGCTATGTAATAACTTATTATATTTTACTTGACTTTAGTTAGTTTAGGCTGGAGTATGTACATGACAGAATGGGGGAAGGGGGGGGGGGGTGTTCCACGATCGGATATTCGAATGTCAGATATCTGGAAATTTTGGATAGTTGATGTCATTATGTGAATATGTTATTCAAAATTTCGAATATCCGAAAGTTTGGATGCGGAGTCGGATAGTGAAACAGATATCTGAAGATCTAAAAAAAATATTTATTCTTTAGAAAATACTTAATCATTTAAAAACAAAATATTTTGGATGCACGGATTATCCGAAAATCCGAATTTAAAAAAAAATATTTAAAATATCTGAAATTTCAAATTAATATTTATTATTTAATAATTTTTAAAAACATATTTCGGATATCTGAATTATCCAAATATTTAAAAAATAATGTCTAAATCCGTAATTTAGGATACTCGAAATTCGGATATATGAAATTTCGGATACTTTGGATTTGGAATTTCGGGTAACTCGTGTTCTGTTTCGGATTTCTCTTGCACACCCCTTTAATGACTGACTTTACTTAACAATACAAGATAGAGATTCAGTTTTTTAAGTTTAACTCTGAGAACATTTTCTCTTATATTTTTTATTGCATTTCCTCAATTTTTAAACAAACAAATAGTAGATATAAATAATCTTAACTATTCGCTATTGACCGTCACTAGTCCCAACTTGAAAAATCAGTGCTAGCGGTCCCAATTCTTAACCTATTTTCCTTCAGCAATCACATATTATCTAAAAGTTAAGTTAATTAGTTTTTGTTGACGTGGACTATTACATAAGCAGTCCGTGCCATCAAAACTTTGCCACATAGACAGTCAATGTCAGCAAAAACTAATTGAGTTAATTTTTAGTTAGTGTAAGACCATTGACGGAAAATAAGTTAATCCAATAACAAATGCCCTAATAAGCCCAACAATGAATCAATAGCTTATGGTTTGATCTGTCCGTAAACACCCAAAGACTTTAAAACAAGTTTGAGATGAATGAAGAGGCTCTAGAATACAAATCACCTTCTACATTTTTAGGTTCGAATCCCGCGTCGACCGAGCTTTGGCCTTGTATAGTCTTGGCCGAGAGCTGTTAAAAAAAATAAATAAATAAAAAAAATAAAATAAAATAAAAAAAAACTTCTACATTTTTAGGATTCGGTCATTGGCCATTTGGCTAACTTTATGGGATTTCTGGATTAAAAAAAAAATGATTTAATGTTATTTTATATGTCCAATAAATATTAGTTGAAGACTTGGCCAATATTAGGCCATACCCTTTTGTCAAGATTTATAATAATTGTAGGGTGGGGGGGACCTTCTGAAGAAATGACCTGTATACACTATGTAGCACCCAACACCCATAATATCCATTCAAGTGTAATTCCTAGTCACCATTTTAATTCAACAATGATTTTGTACCTCAGTAAATCACTATCATACAAAAATTAATTATTATCCCTCAAATGTAAATATTTTGTACTCTCAGGATGTCCTCCGAATCAGCCAGTGGTCCAATATTAGCCATCTGATGGACCAAAGTTGAGGTTAATATTTGCAGGGTCTGCCTCATCATTTACTCTTATCAATAATTTGAATTGAATTTTGGTTTGTCAATATTACTGTTGTAATAAAAACTGATGTCCTTTTTTTTCAAATATCTCTGTCTGTTATAATTAATAATTTACATGGTAAAACTTCATCTGGTCCAAAATCTTCTTGTCGTGATCAAATGAGAAGTGGAACTTTCACATGAAACTAACAGTTACACACGTTATACACGTTAGGCATAGTCAAGAGAATGCAAAGATAATTAATGCTCCGGAAATAAGGTATGGTTTGTAGAAGATTAAAAATATAAGAAAAATAAGACCTTTGTGTGGAGGAGGCCCATCATCCATGATGGTCCTCTACCTTAGCTATCACGTTAGCGTGGGGTAGGAGCATCATGGAGATGATGGTTCAAAGGTATGGTAAGAGGCCCATCATTTAATATATATATATATATATATATAGGGAAGGGTTATCTTGAGAACAAGGAAATTTGTGAGAACACTAAGAACAATTTTCATCCCTTGATCTTTATAATTAAGGGCTAAGATTAAATGGAGATTAAAAGAATAGAAATCTTAATAAAAGGGTAAATTTGTAAAATACCAAATCATAACACTCTCTAAAAAAACACGATACTTTTCTCAGATCAAAACATTCTCTCAAAAAAACCTCCAAACTTTCTTCAAAACCCTAATGGATCATAAACGAACGTAGATCAAGGTATGATTCCGACTATATTATATCATTCTTCTGACGTAGATCTACTGATTCCGAACTCGTTTGTTGTTCATCTTTAGGGTTTAATCTGGTTGAAATGATATTAATGTCTAGAATTTGTTAAAGTAGAGTAGATCTATGAATATTGAAGATTAAGTGTATGATTAGTTAAGGATAACATGATATCAGCATCAGGATTCGACTTACTTGTTCTCTCGCAGTCTATACTTTCTCGTGATTTGATATTATTGAAATTATGTAGATCAAGGTAGGATTCCGATGTTGTAGCGATTGTTATTAACAATTTCGTGGCCAAGTTGCTATGGATTAAGGTTTAATTGATGAATAAGGTTTGTTTGTGACCTGTATTTCTAGCAATAAATCTAAAAGTGTTGAAGTTTACTTTTGGTGTACACAGGTTTTTAGTTGTTGTATTGTTTCCTTGGACTGCCTAAAGCAATTAATATGAATGTGTTGAGTGTTGTCGATCCATGTTTGGTTAGATAGTTATGATTTCTATGAATTAAAAACATGTTTCGACCATTAAATGATTAATGTATTCAAGTTGATAAACCAACTGTTTTTCAAATTATTTGTTTGATCATAAATTTTTCTCTAACCATTGCATTTGATCAGTCTATGCAATTGTAACTGATATATGAAATGTTTGGGTATAATTTCTGCATGTGTAAATCAGCTTCGTTACTACTGCATTTGTGGAAATAAGAAATTACACACGTGTAAATTATTTTTGGCATATTGCATTTGCGTAATTAACTAACTTACACATGTGTAAATAAGATGTTTACACATGTGTAAGTAAGTTGTTTACACATGTGCACATTGAAACAAGGATATTGGAACAAATAAGTATGATAAAATAAGTGTAGTTATCCAGTTTACACATGTGTAAGGAGGTTGTTTACGCGTGGGTAAGTCAGCTGGATTATTTGTATAGGGTAGCAGTAAAAAACAAATGGTTTAATGTTATTGTAATTTTGTCATTTTGACCAGGCACATAAAAAAGGTACAATCTACCGTTGGTTGGAAAATGACAAAGAGAATCTTGAGAAGTCAATTGTAGAAGCCTAGAAGATGATACAAAGATCGTACTTTGGAAAGCAAACATTAATCTAGAAGACGTAATCGAGAAAGCATCGAAGTTTAAGAGAGACAAAAATGAAAGAAAGAAGACTAGACTACATAATGGATTATGACTTGCTTCTATGTTACCGTGGTTAGGATGTATCTAGAATGCATTGTGGTTCGAGAAAGAACAAAATGAAAAGCTAGAGTAGTTGATATTTTGAGTAATGACTAGTTTTTATGTTACCATGCAAATTGCTAACATGGATATCATGTAATCATGGATTATAACTTTTGATATATGATATATGAATGTTTATGCTGGTAATGTGTTTGTTTAAATGTCCGGAAAGTTTGGCTTTGTTGAGAATGCAGTTTGGTTGCAATGTCCGCAATTTACACTGTTGTAAAACAGCCATGTACGCATGTGTAGTAACATACAATTGAAAAAAACTAGACACTTTCACATGAAACCAGTTGGAAAAGTGTAATTCGGAAACAAATAAGGGATAGAAGGAAATTTACACATGTGCAAATCAGTTTCAAAGTTTAATACAAAAACAAATATGTGGCAATGAGTAATTTATACATGTGTAAAACAATCGAACACAGAAAAACTAAGACTAAAAGACATTGAACAATTTACACATGTGTAAAACAGCTTCAAAGTTTATCCAGAAACAACTATGTGACAACAAGGAATTTACACATGTGCAATTCAGGTCTAAATGAGTAAAACTTCAACAAATACGTGACAATGAACAATTTACACATGTGTATGTTTGCTGTTGTACAAAAACAAAATAATTGACGTTGAGCAATGTACACATGTGTAAGACAAACAACATGTTTAAGACAAACAACTGAACAAAACTAGACATTTACACATGTGTAACAACTGAACAAAATTAGACACATACACATGTGTAAGACAGACAACTAAACAAAACTAGAAGCTTACACATGTGTAAAATTTACAGCAACAAATGTATAATACGTAAACAAAATGAGTGACGTTGAGCAATTTACACATGTGTAAATTGGAAAAAACTAGACACTTACACATGTGTAAAATAGCAGCAAATGTATAATATAGAAACCAAAAACATGGTTGTGAGCAACTTACAAATGTGTAAAACAAACAATTGAAATAAATTAGGAATAAACCTCAACACATAATATTAGAACACTTAAATTATAAAATTAAAAACTGCAAAATTTTAATGTCAAAGTCATACGTTACATGTATAAAATTCATATTACATGCACACTTATTTAGAAATAAAAGTAAAGATATAAAAGGTAAACTTCATTCAACATCAACATCTTCTTCACCATCAACGTATTCTTCACCATCTTCATCAATATGACTTTCTTCATCATTTTGATTGAGTTTTGTTGGACAGTTTCGAGAATCATAAATTGAACCAAAGTATTGGATGTAGTCAAATTATTCTTGAAAAGTGTATTGAGTGTTCACACCTGGATGTGGTTTTCATTAAACAACACATGGGTATTTCCCTAAAATAACCAGGGACCTACTGATCCCGAATAGAAAACATTTCGGATAACCACCTGTGATGCTTCAAGTTGCATTCAGTCATCAATAACTCCCATCGCTCCTCAAATGTGGAAGGTATGATAAAAACATTCCATAGCAACTTATGTATATGTTTGCTCAAGTTGATATTCTCTAACACATCTCCACCGACCTATAGATGCAAAAAAGTGGTAGTGAGCAAATTACACATATGTAAAACAGACACTAATACATGTAAAATACAAATAAACATAGGTAACCTTAAACTAAGACACTACACAGTTTACACATGTGTATATCAGCTTCAAATAAGTGGCAGTGAGCTATTTACACATGTGTAAAACTGACACTTACAAATCTGTAATACAACTAATCATAGATAACCGAGAACTACGACACTGAACAGTTTACACATGTGTATATCAGCTTCAAATAAGTGGCAATGAGTTATTTACACATTTGTAAAACAAAGACTTAACATGATATATACAACTGGACATATGAACTAATATCAGCTTCAAAGAAACAACATTTTCCTCTCTAGCAAACACCATATTCAAAGCAGGTTTATGCACTGTCATAATGTTAGGTATCCAACATCTAGAAACATTAGATTAGTCAAGAGTAGTAGTGTAGTACTGCAAGCAGGTTCCTGAAAATCCAGTATATGAGTCTCTACATTAACAAAACAATGTAAAACATAGATACACGAAACAAGAATAGAATAAATGGGATATGGAATACAGAACAACAATTACACGTATGTAAATCTAGGTAAGTTGGAATGCAATAAATTAATATCAACCATCTCTTGTTTCAAGATCCACCGTACAAGCCTCGATACAACTAAATTAAGTGGGAACAACATGATAATAAAAGCATTAAAACACATACAATTGATAAAAGTAAATAGTAACATTACATTACATTATACGAGTACTAAAATCATACAATAAAGCGGAAAAACTAACCATGACTACCATTTAATGAATAAAAACAAATTACTTCAAATTAAAAGAATCCATATGAACTAATATTACACAATCATTACTGAATTTACACAATCAGTGTGTGCATCAATTTTAGGTTAATCCATATTATCACATGTTTTAGGTTAAAATCATGGAAGCACAAATCACATGAAATCAGATTAACAAGGCTAAGCACAATAATATTTCACATTAACATGAAATCAGATTAACAAGTCTAATAAACAACAATATTCCACCATCAAACAATTTTCGCTATTTTACAACTTAAAACCATGAATCAAACACTATTAAACCGTAAATTAACAATTACTAACAATTTTCGTTGCATTAAAAAACCCTAGATCAGATCGTGCAATTGTAAATCGAAGAGATGAAATTACCTGAAATAGATAAGATCTAGCAATTGTGCATCCATGAACAGATGAAGAATTGATGACGGATTGAATTAGTGCGATGATAAGGTGAAGAATAGATGAAGAATTGATGATGGATTGAGTTAGATCATGGAAACCCTATGAAGAACTGATGAACAGATCGTGATTTCTATGAGTGTTTTATTGTTAGGGTGTTAGAGGAGGCACAATTACCGATTTACCCTTTTTATTAAAACTTAGGGGATGATAAATGAGTGGTTGAGATTTGTTCTCGTTGTTCTCACAAAAGATGGGTGTTCTCATTTAAACCTTCCCCTATATATATATATATATATATATATTTTAATTAATTAATGTGCAACATTCAAAAGAAATGGCATGGCATCAAAATCATCTCATTGCCGGTCATGCCGTGTCGGGCCTAAGGGGCCGGTGTTGCCCGGGCCGGCATTGGCATGACTTCCCCATGCCGCCTCCACACTGATAGGTCTAAGTTGGACGATTTAAACATATATGAGACGTGTGCCTAGACGTTTTGCCTCTGGCGAATCACTGTAGGCCTGCTTACTTACGGTGTCGGAAAGTCTTAAAAAAACTCATTTTACTATAATACCCCCTAAACACATTATTAGGCGATTCCAACATATCAGAGCATAATTCGTGTCGGTAGTATGTTTCGTGTCAGTAATATGAACCATGAGTCATTGATAGAATGTAAACCGTGATTGCTTCTATTGATTTACACGGTATAAATAATTCATTCGGTTGAGCTATTTTAGGATACAATAATAAATACATTAATTGGCATACAATCATACTTAATATATATATATGATATTACACCCCCGCAGTCGACGCGGGAGGTGACCGAATGTTGAGACTGTCTCTGAAGTCTTCAAACAGTATGCAAGGTAATCCTTTAGTAAATATATCGGCGACCTGATAATGAGACGGGACATGTAGAACTCGAACTTGACCCCTCTGAACCTGTTCACGAACAAAATGAATGTCCAGCTCTATGTGTTTAGTCCGTTGATATTGCACATGATTTCCAGATAAATAGATGGCGCTGACGTTATCACAATAAACCAAGGTTGCTCGAGATAAAGAATGATGAAGCTCAAGTAGAAGATTACGTAACCAACAAATCTCGGCAACCACATTTGCAACCCCCTATATTCTGCTTCGGCGCTAGACCGAGAAATAGTGCTCTGGTGTTTAGATGACCACGAAATAAGATTGTCTCCGAAATAAATGCAATAACCATTGGTGGAACGCCGGGTGTCAGGATACCCCCCCCCAATCGGCGTCTGTGTATGAAACGAGCGATTGGGTGAAGGTGGCATGAAGTGTTAGACCAAAGTTTGCGGTTCCTTTGATGTATCTCATAATGCGTTTAAGAGCATTCCAATGATCTACACGAGGGGAGTGCATGTGCATACATACCTGCTGAACTGCGTATGAGATGTCAGGTTGGGTGAAGGTGAGGTACTGAAGAGCTCCAGCTAAACTGCGGTATAAAGTGGGATCATGAAACAATTCGCCGACCGTGGTGCTAAGTTTGCCATTGGTGTTGACTGGAGTGGCTACGGGATTACAAGACTGCATACCGGCTCGAGTAATAATCTCAGTCGCATATGTGTGTTGTGATATAAACATGGTGTCTTTAGAATGAAACACAGAAATACCAAGAAAGTAGCTCAGAGGACCTAAGTCCTTCATGGCAAATTCACTTGCTAACTTTGCCATGAGAGAGTGACGAAGCTTATCGGATGAAGTGACGAGGAAAATAACATCAACATAGAGAAGGAGATAAGCTGTATGAGAGTCCTGCTGTAGCGTGAAGAGAGAGGCATCACTTTTGCTATTTTGAAAACCAATGGACAGAACAAAATCTGTGAATCGCTGGTACCAGGCCCTAGGAGCTTGCTTGAGCCCGTATAAAGACTTCTTAAGGGAGCAAACGTGATCAGGAAACTGTTTGTCCCGAAACCCCATGGGTTGATACATGTAGACAGTTTCATGGAGATTCCCATGAAGAAAGGCGTTGTTGACATCTAGTTGATGAATGGACCAACGCTTAGATAAAGCAATGGAGAGCACTGTCCGAATAGTGGCCGGTTTGACAACCGGACTGAACGTCTCACCACAATCCACACCAACTTGTTGAAATCGACCATCGCAAACTAAACGTACTTTGTAACGTTCCAACGAGCCATCCGACCTGTATTTATGTTTAAATAACCACATACTTCTAATAATATTCATGTCAGCCTGTCTAGGTACCAATTCCCAAGTTCCATTTCTAACTAATGCATTGTACTTAGTGGTTATCACAGAGTACCATTCCAGTATAGTTAAGGCATCAGTTGGGTTTTTCGGGATTGCGACGACGGATGTGGTAGTGGATGTATGTAGGTTAAAGGGTTGTTTGGGTTTGTAAATACCGCTCATAGAACGAGTATGTATGGTCCTAGGTGGTGGTGGAGGTGGTGGTGGCGAGGGTTCGGGTGGCGTGGGTGGAGGTGATGTGGGGTGGTGATCCACAGTAGGTGAGGAGTGAGGGTGGTTTTGGTTGGGGCCGTGAGGAGGTGGTGATTGGGCTTGTTGTGTTGGGCCGTGGGAAGGTGGGGTGGGTTGAGAGGGGGAGGGCCGGTTTTGTTTGTAGGTTTGGCGTTGGGTTGTTGTTGGATGTGAGGATATAAGTGGTGCGAGAAGCTTTCTGTGATAAAGTCGTAGGTGGGTATCAGATTTATGGTTTGCCTAAATGGGAAGGTTGTTTCATCGAACGCTACGTGTCTGGAGATATAGATTTGTTTGGTTTTCAAGTCAAGAGACCAGTACCTCTTGTGAGGGGAGGGTAACCAAGAAAGACGCATGGTTGTGCACGATGGTCGAGTTTGTGAATGGTGAGGGGGGGGGTGAGAGGGTAACAAAGGCATCCAAAAACACGAAGGTGGTCATAGGTGGGTGTGGAGTTGTAAAGAAGTTCGGTGGGTGTTTTGTTTTTGGTGGTTTTGTTAAGGAGGATGTTGAGTAGGTAGGTGGTGGTTTCAAGGGCAAAATGCCAAAGGTGAGTAGGTAGGGAAGCATGGGCCATGATGGTGGGAATGATGTGGTTTATGGATCTAATTTTTCTCTCGGATTTGCCGTTTTGTAAGGATGTGTAAGGGCATGATAAGCGGTAAAGGATGCCATTTTGTGGTGAAAATTTTTTGATAGGACGAGTTGAGATACTCGCGACCATTGTGGCATTGGAAGGTATTGATGGTGCGTTCAAATTGTGTTTTTATTGTCGATGCAAATTGTAGAAAGGCTGGGAAGACGTTTGATTTGTGGGTGAGTGGGTAGATGTAAGACCCTTCCCCCAAAACTAATCTTAAACATGATTTAGTGGGTAATTATAGAATTAAATTTCTAAATGTTACTTAAAGGTCAAACATTCCCATTAAGATAATGCAAGTTTCAAAATAACGGACCGGATCCAAGTTCAAACAAACTTCAGACCTAGTTACAGAGTTTAACATAACGGAAAACATAGTTAGTTGGACACGACATGTTCTAAAGTGACACTACCCAAATACTTCCAAAATGACATGTTTAGTTCTGTTTGCTTGCTTGACCCTTGTCAAGGTGTCCCATCATACCTAGTACCTACAACCTGTCAAACACGTAACATACAAGGTTAGTTAGCTTTGGAATACAATTTAGAGTGACTACGGAAGTCCATAAGCATCACAGACTAGGTGAACGGCGGTTCACTAATGTGAGCGGGCTGTTCGGTCATCACAGAAGCCTCCTACCTGATTTCGTCCCTTCCGAACGGCCGTTCAGAACGTCTGATCTGTTCTTGGGTCATTTTAAGCCATTTTCCTTAACTCGGATGAGTGACTCGACCCTCGTAGACTCGTTCTAAGGCGATTTTACAATGATCTATGCCTTGGGCTTTACAATCCACTTCGGGAATTGTCTATGCCTTGGTCTTACACGTCGATTTCTCGGTATTCATGAATTTATCCATTTTGACCCATATCAAGATCAAGATGGTGACCACTATACACATGGTCATGTTTTGTCTAGTTTACCATAGCTAATAGCTAAGGGATCATGTCCCGGCTGTTGTCTATACTTCGATAGTTTCTAAACTACAAACAACAATCATTCCCATCATATCTAATTACATCAATTGTCACAAATCCTTAAGTCTAACCATACTACATGGTCAACCGCATAACTTGTCGTCAACAATTCTTTGTCAATAATAACACATCAACAACTTAGAGAATTAAGCAAAGTAATTCATACAAACGACGTACATATATCGTATCTCAAAGCTTCCCCTTTAGTAATCGCCTTGATTTTGGACGGATCAACCTTCACCCCCTCGGAGCTTATCACATGCCCGAGAAATTGTACTTCTCGGATCCAAAAAGAACATTTTGAAAATTTAGCATATAACTTCTCTCTTCTTAAGGTATCTAGCACTTCCCGGAAGTGTTTGGCATGATCCGCCTCGCACTTGGAGTAGACTAGAATGTCGTCGATAAACACTATCACCGACTTGTAAAGCATCGGCTTGCACACTCGGTTCATGAGATCCATGAAGGCCGCGGGTGCATTCGTTAGTCCGAAGGACATCACGAGAAATTCGTAGTGGCTGTAACGGGTCTGGAAGGCGGTCTTCAGTATGTCTTCCTCGCGTACCTTTAGTTGATTGTACCCCGACCTCAGGTCTATTTTTGAAAACCATCTCGCGCCTTGTAATTGGTCGAATAGATTATCGATCCTGGGAAGAGGGTATCTATTCTTTACCGTCAACATGTTCAATTCCCGATAGTCAATGCTTATGCGCATGCTACCGTCCTTTTTCTTTACAAAAAGGACCGATGCTCCCCATGGGGAAACACTCGGCCGTACAAACCCCTTTTCGAGAAGGTCTTGCAACTGTGAGAACAATTCGCAGAGTTCGGGCGGTGCCAACCGATAGGGTGCTTTAGCAACCGGCTTAGCCCCCGGTATCAACTCTATGTGAAATTCTACTTCCCTCTCTGGTGGTAATCCCGGTAATTCTTCCAGAAACACGTCTTCAAATTTGTTCACTATCGGTAAGTCTTCTAACTTTGGTGATTGTTGGATGGAATCAATTACATGGGTCAAGTATGCCTTGCACACATGTCGGATCAACTTGGTAGCTTCAAGATATGAACATAGCATGGGATTTGGTTTCTTTTCCCCGTGTATTGTAATGGGTTTCCTGCTCGGTAAAGTTAATTCGATCACCTTGCGGTAACATTGCACGTTGGCACGGTAGCGCGATAACCAATCCATCTCCACTACTATGTGGAATCCTCTCATAGACATTGGCATTAAGTCAATTTGAAATTCTTCACCTTCAATGAGGATGTTGCACCCTCGACACACATCACAAACAAGAAAACTTCGGTTATTACCCACCTCTACCACCATGGGCATGGTTAGTTTTGTCAAGTAAAATGAGGGGTGTTTAATAAACTCATGGGAAACAAATGATTTGTTAGCACCCATATTGAACAAAACATGAGCAGGAATATAATTGACTAAGAATATACATGCCACCACGTCGGGCTCCACCTTAGCCTCCTCGGCCGTTAGTAGAAAAGATCTAGCTCTATCATTAGGGAGTTCTTCCTTTGGAGCTTTGGTCTCTTTTGTTTCTTTGGTCTTCAACAGTTCCGGGCATGCGGCTTTTACATGACCCGGTTGATAGCAATGATAGCAAACTCTAACCTTGGAGGTACAGTCACTCAGTGTGTGTCCGGTCTTTCCACAGTTTGGGCACGGTTTGGTCTTGAAGTTGTATTCCCCTTTATGGTCTCGGTGGCAAATCTTGCAACTTGAGGATCCTTATCCTTGTTTCGGGTCGCCCTTAGCTGAGGATTCCTTCTTTTTTTGCTTCTTAGAAGGGCCCGGATTTGGGTCAGTAGCCCTCCTTTCACCCCGCTCTATTTGTCTATTGAGCTCTATTTCCCGGTTCCGTGCGGCATCCACAATTTTAGTCAAGGTCACATATTTGGAAGGTTCCAAAAATTCCCGACATTCCCCACCGAGCATATTATAATAATGATAGATTTTCTGCTCCTCAGTTTGTACCAACTCGGTACAAAATTTCAACTTGTCAAGGAACACCCTAGTGATCACGTCAATAATTTCTCCCTTGTGCCTAAGATTCATAAATTCTTCTTTGATTTTACTCACCACCGCTCTCGGGCTATGGTGTTTGAGGAATGGTACTTTGAACTCCTCCCATGTCATGTTTCGGATGCCTTATGTGCCCTTTTCCACCTTGACCACATCCCACCAAGACTTTGCATTATCGCGAAGTTGGCCGGTGGCATACGCCACCTGATCAACTGGATCGCAGTGACTTCTTTCAAACACTCCTTCTATGTCATCTAACCACTTTTGGCACACTATCGGATTCACCTCGCCCTTATAAATGGGTGGTTTACATACCATAAACTTGTGATAGGTACAACCTTTCTTCTCTCTTGATCTTTCCCTTTCTTGTGAGAGATTTTCTTTTAGCTCATTTATCTTCTCATCCACGGTGGCTAGAAGAGCCCCTTGGATGTTCTCAGTCACTTTCTTTAAGCCTTTCTCCATTGGCTTTCCAATCTCTTCTGAAATCTTTTCGTTTATTTCCTCTCGAGTGAGAGGATTACTTCCCTCACCTACATCACTTGCCATTTTGCTAACTGAAATATCCATTAAGATTCGTTATATTTCAGTATTTTTCATTGCCATGTGATGCATAAGATTCTAACACTTTATGTATCAAACATCGTAATATTATGTTTCTTATGGTTGGAGTTTTAGTCTACTCCCACCAATCGAATTTTGTCCACATCATTTCTTCTTATTTTAATGTGTACTAAGTTGAGGTATTCTTCCCGGATTCCTTGATCAACCTTGAAAACTGAACACAACCTTAGGCTTTGAATACCACTTGTAAGGCCCTTACCCCAAAACTAATCTTAAACATGATTTAGTGGGTAATTATAGAATTAAATTTCTAAATGTTAATTAAAGGTCAAACATTCCCATTAAGATAATGCGAGTTTCAAAATAATGGACACGATCCAAATTTAAACAAACTTCAGACCTAGTTAAAGAGTTTAACATAGCGGAAAACTGAAGGGGTATGGTATCAAAGAATTACAAATACCATACCATCGCCCAACTAGAACCGGCTTCGCCAGGCGTCCATCCGCCCGTTTTACGTCAGCGGATCGTTTAGCGTCCATCCGCCCGTTTTACGTCAGCGGAACGTCTGGCGTCCACTAGCCCGTTCTACGTCAGCGATACATCTGCCGCCCGACGCGAGCTTTACCCTCTCGTTCTATGTCGGCGGAACGTCTGGCGTCCATCCGTCCGTTTTACGTCAGCGGATCGTTTAGCGTCCACTCGCCAAGCGTAAGCATGCCCGCCCATTTTACATCGGCGGGCCCAATATACTTCAAAGCTTCCTCAGCAAGCTTCACCAACACAAAGTGGAAGATACCTTTTGGGGCAGCCTTGGGACTCACCCCTGCCCCAAACGAAATATCTCTAACACAGTAGGCAGCCCGAAAGAGTTCCTCTCCAATCAGAGACTGCTCCCAGTCTGACGAATAGAAAGGACGATGACGTGGCGGCCTCTCAGCCAAGATATCTTCCTGCCAAAACAGACTTTCTCAACTCGTCTCAAAGTCCAAGAAAGGTATGATTACTCACCGCCTTCGGTCTACCAATGGGCAGACACCACGTGTCCGCCGACCACCGGCGTTCACTCAATGGGCGCCACATGTACCAACCGTCAGGACAGTAACATCCCCCCTTAGCATTTTACTTTCTCCCTTTTATCAAAACCCAGTTGCACCAAGTGGGCTTGAGGACTTGGGCCGGATTGTGGAGACACCTCTACGTGGGCCGGGCCCCATCAAAGGTAGAGGATGGGCTGAGAAAGTAGAGGACCTAGGTACTATAAAAGGTGGAGCCCCTTCTCCTTTTATTGGCATCTAATCACTCACACTTTCACTCAAGAACAATACGAAGTCTTTCATACCTTTTTCAACCCCTTGTTTATTGTACTAACTGCTAGAGGCTCGGCTCTTCTAATCAGTAGTCTCCTAAATTCCCTGGTCTTGTCCGTAGACCCTGACGTATTTTTCAAACACACTCTCTTTGCAAAGTACCGTAGAACCACTTACTGGGTTAGCGCCCTTTCGGTAATCCAGGATTCGTGTTTCTTCATTGGCGCCATCCGTGGCCTTACCACAAATACTCTTAACAAAAACGGCTTTAACAAATATATCCATTAACCCATACTGAAAAAAAAAATGACCACTTCACCTCCAAGAGTGTTCACCCCATCTGGAGCTGTCGAAGACTTCACCGACGCCACTCCAGCATCCCACCCAACATCTGGGGATCACGACAATAACCAGTAACACCCCATCGTCACCCCTAGAAACCTAGAATTTCAACTCACTGACCCAGCACCTCCAACCGAGGAGAAGATCGACGCCCTGAATAACGACTGGTACGAGAACCAGAGGCGTATTTTAGACGCTCAGCTGGAACGACGCCGACGCACCGGCAAAGCAATCGCGGGTTCCTCCTCCAAACCACCCGCACGAACGTCGGCCGCCGCCCGTCACGAGGAAGGTCCAGGGCAATCCCCTGAGGACCAGGCCCGTGCAGAGCGCAACCGGTTCGACGATGAAGACTATGATGAAAGTTCATGGGACGACGATGCCTATAAGGACTATCGCCATAGCCCATACTACAGGCGGGAACGACTAAACAGATACAACGGCGACGCCACCACAAACTTGTCACTCCCCTACAGGCCCACGGCCTTCACGGACAAGTCCAAGTTCACTAGGCGTATATCCCAAGCACCAATCCTGCCACGCCAACGCCTGCCGACCAACGTCAGAATATATGACGGTCTCACCGATCCGGACGACCACCTCGGCATCTTCAACCAAGCCAGGGCCGTCATCGGATGGACCCTACCCGTCTGGTGTCACATGTTTTCCAGACACTTACCGGAGCCGCCAGGGTCTAGTTTGACAACCTCCCCATCGGAAGGATCGACAGCTACGAGCAGCTGATCGATAAATTCTCACTCCACTTTAGCCAACACGTCGTCACAAGCGTGACAAAAGCCATATCTCTCTGTGCAAACGCAGAGATACTGAACCGCTAGAAGACTTCATCGTACGGTTCAACAAAGAAGCACTCCAGTTAGGAACGGGGGACGAGGCATCCCGGACCTCCTTCCTGGCCAACGTCAACGATGACGGCCTCCAACACACCCTTCAAGGGAAAGATGGCGTCCCAGATTCCTGGGAAGAGGTCGTCCGCATTTCCAAGCTATATGCAGGCAATCAAAAAACGATGCGCCAGAACCAACGAGGGAGCTCCAGCAACAGCCGCGGCAACAACCGAGCATCCGTCTGGAACCGCATCTCTGGTTCCACTGACGAAGGCCGGTACTCAAGCTCCGGCGATGCCCGAAACATCATCGGTAACAAGCAAACTCGCGATCAGCGCAACAGCGGTCGCCGGAATCAAGACTGGACCCCCCTCACAAAAACACCATCCCAGGGGCTGTCACAAGTCCTCTCAACTGGAGAGGTAACTTTCAAGATCCCAAAACCCATGGGAACAAAACGATAAAACATTAACACCACCAGATTCTGTGATTTCCACAAAGATGTGGGCCATGACACTGACAACTGCTACAGCCTCAAAATGGAGATCGAGGCAACCCTATGTTTAGGGAAGTTGGCCAACTTGGTCAAAAATGTCTGCGCCGGCGCACGCCGGCAAGATGAGCCCGCCAAGGCCATCAAAGACATCAAAACACACCACGTCCGCGGCGCATACAACAGACAGTGCAACATGACGCGCAACACCAAGTGGAAAACAAACTTCCCAGACATAGCGACCACGTCGCAACAATCAGAAATCACAACAGCCAGAAACTGGAAGGAGGCCCAAGTCATCCTTCCCACAATACCAGGGGGCGCAAATTCAACAACCCCACTCACCATCACAGCACTGTTCGGGCATTACCGAACTTACAAGATGATGTGCGACGGCGGCAGCAGCTTTGACATCATGTACCAACAGTGCTTCGATCAACTCGATGAGGAAGACAAAGCACGCTTGCAACCAGATGCACCCATCACTGGTTTCTTCAACGAGGTAATACGCCCCATTGGCAAGTTTGACTTTACAGTTACACTTGATGATGGCACTCACACCCGCTCAAAAGTTTGCACCTTTCACGTCATCCCAACCATCTCCTCATACGACATACTGCTGGGCAGACAAGGCCTAGCAAACTTCAACTCCACTGCGTCAACTCCGCACCAAACCATGGGTTTTCCAACACCCACGGGGGTCGCATACATCCAAGGCAACCAAGAGTGCCTCATGACAAGCGACCCGATCGACGACACCGTACGGCAAGCGCCAACCCCGCCGAAAGAAGAAAATTGGGTTCTCAACCCAGCTTTCCCCGAACAAACCATCACCTTAGGGCGGACCCTGTCCCCCCAAGTAAAAATACACCTAAAACAACTGTTGGTGGCAAACAAAGACATCTTCGGCTGGCAATCATCAGACATGGTCGGCGTCCCAAGACACATAGCCGAGCACCGCCTCAACACATACAAAGATGCACGCCCGGTGGCCGAGAAAAAACGGCCACTGGGCCTCGACAGAGTCAAAGCCATGAACGAACAAGTCAAGGACCTACTGGAAGAGGGCATCATCAGAAAATGCAACCACCAAACCTGGGTAGCTAACCCTGTCATGGTCCTCAAGAAAAATGGATCTTGGCGCATATGCATCGACTACAAGGACCTCAACAAAGCATGCCCTAAAGATCACTACCCCCTTCCAGAGATTGACTTGAAGGTAGACTTCCTAGCGCCATTCAAATACAAATGCTTCCTTGACGCATATTGAGGATATCATCAAATACAAATGGCCCACGAAGACGAAGACTGAACGGCCTTCAGAACAGACCGAGGGGTATACTGCTACACCAAAATGCCCTTCGGACTCAAGAACGCTGGCGCAACTTACCAACGCCTCATGGACCATGCCTTCATCAACCAGATCGGCGTCAACCTTGAAGTCTACGTCGATGACTTGGTAATCAAAAGCACTCAAGAAGACACCATGCTATTGGACATCCAGCGCACCTTCGAACAGTTGCGCGACATCAAAATGAAACTCAACCCGGGGAAATGCTCCTTCGGAGCTGAATAGGGAAAATTCCTAGGAGTCATTGTCACCAATGGCGGCTTCAAGCCAAACCCGGAAAAAATCCAAGCCATCCAACGCATGCCATCACCAAGCTTAATAAAGGACGTACAGACACTGATGGGACGCCTAGTTGCTCTCAACCGATTCCTATCAAACTACGCCTCCAAGTCTTTTCCTTTTGTTCACACCCTACGAAATGTACTAAAGAAAACACAGTTCCGCTGGACACCAGAAGCGGAAGTAGCCTTTCGTGAAATGAAGCAATGTTTAACTTACTTACCAACTCTAACAGCACCCCTGCCAGAGGAACCACTTACACTGTACCTATCCGCATTAGAAACAGCAATAGGCGCAGTGCTACTCGTAGAATGCAACAAAGTACAAACGCCAATCTACTACATCAGCCGCACCATGGCAGACGCAGAAACCAGATACTCAACCATGGAAAAACTTGTTCTCGCACTCGTACATGCGTTACGACGACTAAGGCGATACTTCCAAGGACATCCGATTGACGTCCTAACAGATTACAGGATCAACACCGTACTCTCCAAACCAGAACTCTCAGGCCGCCTGGCGAAATGGGCAATCGAGCTAGGCGCACACACCATCATCTACAAACCAAGACCCGCAATCAAAGGGCAGGTCCTTGTAGACTTCATCGCAGAAATTCCAATAGATAAAATCCAAGACTGCAAAGATGAGCAAGATCCCAAACCCATCCCAGACGACCGAGTAACCTGGTCGTTACACACGGACGGAGCCTCCAACGACCAGGGCGCAGGTGCAGGCCTTCGCCTAGTCAGCCCCGACAAAACAGAATTTACATACGCCGTCCGTCTCGAGTTCCCAAGCAAAAACAACGAAGCAGAGTACGAAGCATTTTTGGCAGGACTACGCCTCGCCGACAAAATGGGCGCAAGACACCTTAACGCCCATGTCGACTCTATGCTCATAGCAGGCCACATGAACGGCGTCTACGACGCCAAGGACCTAGTCATGGCCCAATACGTCGACCAGGCAAAGCTCCTTACCAAAAAATTCACAACCTGCACAATCCTCCACATCAACCGAAGTGGCAATAAAGAAGGTGACGCACTCAGAAAGATGGCCTCCACGGCTTGGCCGCACATGGCCAAAGAGGTACGCATCGAAACTCTAGCTCAACCTTCAGTACCACTTAGACAGGTTAATATCACACAGACGGGCACCGGGTCATGGATGACCCCGATTCAAGCAAACCTGGCAACGGGCACCCTACCACCTCAAAAAGCAGAAGCCCGAAAACTCCAATACAAATCCCAGCACTATCAGCTCATGAATGGAGTCTTATACCGACGCTCCTATCTCGGCCCACTCCTGAAGTGCGTAGATACCGCGACAGCCACCTCCCTTATAAAGGAGATCCACGAAGGCATATGCGGAATCCACGCGGGCCCAAGAATGGTCGTCGCCAAAATCATGAACGCCGGCTACTACTGGCCGGGCATGCATCAAGACGCCGTCAAAATCCTGCGCACTTGCTTTAACTGCCAGCAACACGCACCAAACACCCTGCGCCCAAAGAACGACCTGGTCCCAGTCACTGCCGCCTGGCCATTCCAGAAATGGGCTATCGATCTAGTCGGCCCATTTCCAATGGCCCCTGGAAAGATACAATACCTCATCACTGTAACATTTCGCATTTAATAATTATACGTTACGTATAATTTGGATTTAAACGACAAGTTCTATTATTATAATTTACATCTAATTATTTTTTTTCTAAATATATATATATATATATATATATATATATATATATATATAAAGGTTTATAATAATAATAATAATAATAAAAATAATAAAAATAATAATGATAATATTCAAAGTATTGGGTATTTAGTTTAAACCCAAACATCCAATCAAACCCAACCCAACAATCCTTCTTTCCCCACTCTGAGCCCACAAACACTGGCCCAAGTACACGGCCCAGTATCGCGATCTCGGCCCACCTGGAACCAGGCCCAACTCCCCTATCCTCTTCACTGTTTTTAAAAAAAAAACAAAAAAAAATGGTTGCTTTTGCCGGGTTTCGAACCAAAGTCAACCACACACAACACACGCGCACTAACCACCTGAGCCACCCTTATATCTTGTTCTGATTCCAATTCACTTTATATAAATACACAAACAGCCTCTTTCCTTTTTCCTTTCCTTCTTCGAACAGCTACAGCAGCAGAGATGATCTTTTTTTTCTTTTTTTTACCAATTAATTCACTTATTTTTGGTATGATTGAACCAATTAATTACTGTTGACCTATTTTATTAATTATCTCCGCGTCCATTACACGTAATTACCATTATCAACACCCAATTTCTAATCAATTACGCGTATACATTAACTTATTGGTCAAACTTCTAAAATTACGAATTCGTGTGGATTACTATAAATTGGGATCGTCCTCAGCTTCTAATTGTACCGAAAAACACACACAAACCTTCAGTTATCCTCTCAGTTCATCTTATTCGCATAATTGCTTCGGTTTGACTTTTTCTTTGACCACTCGTTCATCATCATCTACGCGACATAGGTAACGATTCGTACTTTGGTTATGTTTATCGGCTCGTTTGCATCAAAACCCCCATGGTTAATTACATTATAATGTTGTGATTAAGCGATTGATAAAACTAGGGTTCATCACGATTTGGGGTTTTTCTGTTAGTTGTGTATTAATATTTTTCGAAAACAAAACTGAACAACCATCTGGTCTAGACCAGATGGTCACGCTCGCTGCTATTCAAACAAGCGGCTGCGGGTTCGAGTCCCAGCAGCTGCAACGTTTTTATTTCTTTTCTTTTAACCTTTCATTTATTCTAATTAACATTTTTTTTAAAAATACATTTAAAATACCAAAACACTTTTAAAAATTCTACAAAAATTATCTTATATTAATCTGATGTAAAAGTTCAACTTACAATTTTTAGTTTTCAAAAATTTATTTATTTAATATATATTATAAATAAATCAAGTTTATTCTATTTTATTTATAAAAATCTATAAAAATATCAAAACGATCTTATTAATTTCCACAAAAATTATCCTGAGTTTTTATAACATTAAGCTTTTCAGAAATGATTTTTATTTCTGAAAAATCATTTATTTAATATTTTTAATCAATTTTTGTTAGTTTTAATCATAATTAAATCATAATAAATCCAATTTTTAATATTTTTGCACCAAAATTTTATACAAATTATTTCTGAATATTTAGAACAGAAATATAATTTTTAAACTGATAATTCTTTAATTTTAGTAATTTTTAATTATTAAAGTTAAAGTTTGACAATTTGTAATAAATAGATTTAATAATCTATTTTAAAGAAAATAATTTTATAAAAAATATTTTTATACTTTAAACACATTCTTGTGACCATCTTAGATTTAAATTTCCTAAAAAGATTTTTGGTTATTTATTTATTAATATTCCCTCAATTATCAAACATATTTGATATTAATCAAACAAGCATTTATCCTCAATTCGAAGCCCTAGAAACTTATACATTTGTAGACTTGATAGACTTAGACATATTTATTGCCTTATTATAGGGTGATACTTGATACATTTGGGCAACACACTATTTTTCAAGAGATAACATTTTGCGAAGGTGAGTTTTACATAGCACCTTTTCTATTTATCACCATTTTTGGGGTGAAACATGTTACAACAATATTTATGCAATTCAATCATCAATGTGTCTATGTGTATTTCTATGTTGCATTATGTCTTGAACATGACTAGGGTAAGCACAATTCTAGCATAAACATTCATCAGCCAAACGGTATACATTGATAGATCTATTGGACTGACAATCCCATCCAGATACGTGCCTCCTACAAAGGTTGCGTGGGTGTTTGTTACTGCAATATAAACGAGTGAACCATGAGCGTATGGGATGTACCACAATACAACAGTCACAAGGTTGATTATGCACTCGATTTACTTCTAGTATGTTTTCGCATATGGACTAGATTGCCATGACACATGAATTGCACAACAATTTTATTCGATTATCTAAACCTATGTAATTCTCACCAACTATTGTTGACCCAAAATATTTTCAACTTAACATGTTTCAGGTTCTACTTGCTTGAAGAATTGTTTGAAGATGTGTGCATAGTTTTACTCAATTTGATGTACAAATTCTTGTAGAACAATTGTATGTAAATTATTTAAATCATATAATGAAATTTATTATTTACCATGAGCTACTGAACAATCATCAATACGTGACATCCCGATGTTTCCGCCATCGGTTGGGGTGTTACAGATTGGTATCAGAGCCATGGTTATAGAGAATTAGGTTATTAGAAAAATAATCTAGTCTATAACCATAGGATTTAACCAGTACTTGCTTCTTTTACTTGCTATTCTCTATCTCACTCCTACTTCTTATCCCTACTTTCATCCTTTCAAGAAGGTTGCTCTCCATCACTGGATCCACTCTTAGACTAATAAGGCCAAATCCTCAGGTTTAACCTGAACCACCTTGAGATCTCGTCGAAGTTCTAGATTTTAATAACGAACACGTGCAATCTGGAAGGGTGAACGCCTGTATTCTGAGTCTTCTGTCTAGGCTGGCATTGCGCATATATCCCAATCAGACGAGGGACCCGGATGCCTACCTGGGAATTCTCGGGATGAGTGTTCACTTATAGGCTAAAGCACGTCTTCATATGTTATTAGAATTTAGAGCCTTTGATAAGTCAACGTTTTCGTTTATTCGTTTTAATTAATGAATAAATGATTACACTCCTTATATAATCTCATTCATTTCACTGTGTCTCTTACAGATCATGCCTCCACGTCGTAGTGCTCGTCTTAACAGTGGTGAAAATCATGATGAAGGAAGTAGCAATCACAACCACAACCACGATACTAACCACAACAACAACAACAACAACAATAATGGTGTCGATGCTCAACTGGCTGCAATCATTTCTCAACAAATGGCGCAGCAAATCGCAACTCTGGTTCCCAACTTACTAGCTCAAGTCATCCAGTTGAACGGCAACGGGAACAGTAACAGCAACGGGAATGGAAATGGAAACCACAACGGGAATGGGAATGGTCTTCCAGCCTGCACTCTCAAACACTTTAACTCTTGCAATCCCCCAAAGTTTAGTGGTGAAGAAGGAGCTACAGGACTCCTACAATGGTTTGAGGGTATTGAGAATACCTTCATCAACAGCGAATGCCCCGACAACTTTAAAGTCCGTTATGCCATGAGTGTTCTTCACAAACAAGCACTCACTTGGTGGAATGAAGAAAAACGCACTCGCGGAGCTGAAGCTGCACTAGCCTTAACTTGGGATCAAGCTAAAGACATTATGAAGGCAGAGTTCTGTCCTCGTAATGAAATTAAGAAGCTGGACGATGAATTTCATGATCTTGCTCAAGACAGTGGGGAAAACCTTGCTTACAACACTCGTTTTCACGAACTTAGCTTACTGCTACCCCACAAAGTCACCCCTTTGCCCATTGCGATCGAAAAATACATTGGTGGCTTACCGATGCAGATTCAAGATACGGTGTGGGGAATGAACCCTGCTACTTTGGAGGAAGCAAAGCGTTTGGCTGCCACCCTAACAGATAACCATGTGAAGGCAGGAACCCTGACTCGTAAAGGGGAAAAGAAAAAGGATACTCCCCAACCTGCCGTTGAAATCAAAACCGAGGCCTCAACCAACGGGAAATGTAAGGTCAGGAATTTTGCAATAGACACCACTGCCCCACCCAACAAGAAACAATACCACGGGAAGCTACCTAAGTGTGACACCTGCCAGTATCACCATCCAACTCCAGTTCCCTGCCGACAGTGCACCAATTGTCAAAGGTACGGGCATCTTGCAGATGCTTGTCGAATCCCTGCTATAAACGCTCTTGATGCTCCAAATAACCCCGCTTGAAACCCTCCAGCTACTTAACAGCAAACTCTACCATTTGAATGATGTCTATTTTTTCTCTTTAATTCTATGTATTAACACTTTTTGATTCAAGTAATAAATTCAAGTATTATCATAACATCTGAGTGCATGCTTGTTTGAATGTGAACTAATTGCTATATCTATAATCATACTTGCTTACTTGTGCAACAATTAGTTGACTACCAAACAACCTACTTAACGATTGGTAGAGGTCATCATGTCTTTCCAACAGTCGGGAGAGGCCCTACAACCTGCTCAACGACTGGTGGAGACTATCGAACCTGCTCAACAATCGGTAAAGTCATAAAAGGACGCAAAACCCTAATGTAAGGTAAATTGGTAATTACGGTTCGGAACGTAATCATGAATTTACAGGTACGTTAAGGTAGTGTGAAATTTTTGCAAGGTTTTCGGTAGTCAACCAATTGTAAACCTGGTGTCTTTCTTTAACTTCGGGACGAAGTTCCTAAAAGTAGGGGAGACTGTAACATTTCGCATTTAATAATTATACGTTACGTATAATTTGGATTTAAACGACAAGTTCTATTATTATAGTTTACATCTAATTATTTTTTTTCTAAATATATATATATATATATATATATATAAAGGTTTATAATAATAATAATAATAATAATAATAATAATAAAAATAATAATAATAATGATAATATTCAAAGTATTGGGTATTTAGTTTAAACCCAAACATCCAATCAAACCCAACCCAACAATCCTTCTTTCCCCACTCTGAGCCCACAAACACTGGCCCAAGTACACGGCCCAGTATCGCGATCTCGGCCCACCTGGAACCAGGCCCAACTCCCCTATCCTCTTCACTGTTTTAAAATAAAAAACAAAAAAAATGGTTGCTTTTGCCGGGTTTCGAACCGGAGTCAAGCACACACAACACACGCGCACTAACCACCTGAGCCACCCTTATATCTTGTTCTAATTCCAATTCACTTTATATACATACACAAACAGCCTCTTTCCTTTTTCCTTTCCTTCTTCGAACAGCTACAACAGCAGAGATGATCTTTTTTTCTTTTTTTTTTTACCAATTAATTCACTTATTTTTGGTATGATTGAACCAATTAATTACTGTTGACCTATTTTATTAATTATCTCCGCGTCCATTACACGTAATTACCATTATCAACACCCAATTTCTAATCAATTACGCGTATACATTAACTTATTGGTCAAACTTCTAAATTACGAATTCGTGTGGATTACTATAAATTGGGATCGTCCTCAGCTTCTAATTGTACCGAAAAACACACACAAACCTTTAGTTATTCTCTCAGTTCATCTTATTCGCATAATTGCTTCGGTTTGACTTTTTCTTTGACCACTCGTTCATCATCATCTACGCGACATAGGTAACGATTCGTACTTTGGTTATGTTTATCGGCTCGTTTGCATCAAAACCCCCATGGTTAATTACATTATAATGTTGTGATTAAGCGATTGATAAAACTAGGGTTCATCACGATTTAGGGTTTTTCTGTTAGTTGTGTATTAATATTTTTTGAAAACAAAACTGAACAACCATCTGGTCTAGACCAGATGGTCACGCTCGCTGCTATTCAAACAAGCGGCTGCGGGTTCGAGTCCCAGCAGCTGCAACGTTTTTATTTCTTTTCTTTTAACCTTGCATTTATTCTAATTAACATTTTTTTAAAAAAAATACATTTAAAATACCAAAACACTTTTAAAAATTCTACAAAAATTATCTTATATTAATCTGATGTAAAAGTTCAACTTACAATTTTTAGTTTTCAAAAATTTATTTATTTAATATATATAATAAATAAATCAAGTTTATTCTATTTTATTTATAAAAATCTATAAAAATATCAAAACGATCTTATTAATTTCCACAAAAATTATCCTGAGTTTTTATAACATTAAGCTTTTCAGAAATGATTTTTATTTCTGAAAAATCATTTATTTAATATTTTTAATCAATTTTTGTTAGTTTTAATCATAATTAAATCATAATAAATCCAATTTTTAATATTTTTGCACCAAAATTTTATACAAATTATTTCTGAATATTTAGAATAGAAATATAATTTTTAAACTGATAATTCTTTAATTTTAGTAATTTTTAATTATTAAAGTTAAAGTTTGACAATTTGTAATAAATAGATTTAATAATCTATTTTAAAGAAAATAATTTTATAAAAATATTTTTATACTTTAAACACATTCTTGTGACCATCTTAGATTTAAATTTCCTAAAAAGATTTTTGGTTATTTATTTATTAATATTCCCTCAATTATCAAACATATTTGATATTAATCAAACAAGCATTTATCCTCAATTCGAAGCCCTAGAAACTTATACATTTGTAGACTTGATAGACTTAGACATATTTATTGCCTTATTATAGGGTGATACTTGATACATTTGGGCAACACACTATTTTTCAAGAGATAACATTTTGCGAAGGTGAGTTTTACATAGCCCCTTTTCTATTTATCACCATTTTTGGGGTGAAACATGTTACAACAATATTTATGCAATTCAATCATCAATGTGTCTATGTGTATTTCTATGTTGCATTATGTCTTGAACATGACTAGGGTAAGCACAATTCTAGCATAAACATTCATTAGCCAAACGGTATACATTGATAGATCTATTGGACTGACAATCCCACCCGGATACGTGCCTCCTACAAAGGTTGCGTGGGTGTTTGTTACTGCAATATAAACGAGTGAACCATGAGCGTATGGGATGTACCACAATACTACAGTCACAAGGTTGATTATGCACTCGATTTACTTCTAGTATGTTTTCGCATATGGACTAGATTGCCATGACACATGAATTGCACAACAATTTTATTCGATTATCAAAACCTATGTAATTCTCACCAACTATTGTTGACCCAAAATATTTTCAACTTAACATGTTTCAGGTTCTACTTGCTTGAAGAATTGCTTGAAGATGTGTGCATAGTTTTACTCAATTTGATGTACAAATTCTTGTAGAACAATTGTATGTAAATTATTTAAATCATATAATGAAATTTATTATTTACCATGAGCTACTGAACAATCATCAATACGTGACATCCCGATGTTTCCGCCATCGGTTGGGGTGTTACAATCGTCGCCGTCGACTACTTCACAAAATGGGTAGAGGCCAAGCCACTTGCCTCGATCAGCACTGAACAGACCAAAAAATTCATCTGGGAATTCATCTTCTGCCGTTTTGGCCTACCCATGGAAATTGTCACGGATAACGGAACACAATTCACAGGCAAAAAGCTTCAAACCTGGCTAACACAACTAGGCGTCAGCCAGAAATTCACATCCGTCGCCCACCCCCAAGGCAACGGCCAAGTAGAACACATCAACAGGTCACTAGTTGAAGGCATCAAGACTCGCCTCGGGTCAAAGCGCACAGGTTGGGTGGATGAACTCCCACACGTGCTATGGGCACATCGCACCCTCACCAAGACCAGCACCGGAGAAACCCCATTTAGCCTAACCTATGGTTCCGAGGCCGTAATACCCGCAGAAGTAACATTCCCATCACCAAGGGTCCTCAACACCGCGAACACTGACAATGACAGAGAATTGCGCCTCAACTTGGACCTCTTAGACGAAAGGCGCGACGCTGTCGCTATACGCGAGGCAAACTACAAAAAACAATTGGAGCGCTATTACAACTCCAAAGTCAAAGCCTGCGCATTCGACATCGGCGATTACGTCCTAAGAGACAACTACGCATCTCACTCCGAGCGCCCAGGAAAGCTCGCACCCAACTGGGAAGGGCCATACAAAATCCAACAGGTACTAGGCAAAGGAGCATACGCGCTAGAAAAACTCGACGGCACACCCATACCTAGATCATGGAATGTAGCGCAGCTGCGCCCATGCTACTTATAAACATTTCAGTTTTTTAACTACACCCCCTACCCTCTGTCTATTAGCGCAGACAACGATTACTTTACCTATAACTTATGAAGCTAATTGACTCTTCATAAGGCTTAACATTAAAGGTTCGCCACATTCCTAACTTATGAAGTTAATTTACCCTTCATAAACTTAGAAAAAGACAAACCTTTCGCCCAAAAGTCGCGTAGTTAATTTACCCTACGCAATGGGCGCCAAGGTTACTTGTAATCTATGAAGCCAATTGACTCTTCATAAGGTTTAACATCAAAGCAATCTATCGCACGAAAATACGCAAGATGGGCAAAAGTAAAGTCAAAACATCACATTTGATTATAGCCGAAAGGTCAGATTTACAAGACAAAAGGAACATTTAAACAAACTATTGAGGAGGCTCATGAGCCGTCCCCGAACTACCCGCCCCCCAGCCTTCTCCTTCCCCTTTTCAGCACACTCATGCCCAGCACGCTCAGACTCCTCGACCCAACGCTTAAATCTAGCAATAGGGTCAGGGTCCGCCAAACACTGCCTCACAACCTGAAGCACTGGAAAATCTATCTTCTCGAGCTTCTCAAGCTCCTCCATCAGCAGCTGGTCAGTATTCACATCCTGAAAAGGCTGCTCCTCAACCGGCGCCCCATCCTTGGCGGCCAGATAACCCTCCAGCCACCCACTATGAACGCGCCGCATCAACAACCTCCGCAACCTGCTCGCCCATCTTTGGCTCATTCCAGCAGCGATCAAAGACCTACATAAAACAAACACAAGATAAAGTGAGCTACACAAAATACAGAAAAAAAGACAAAGTAAAGAGAACTTACGGCAGATATCCCGTCAGACATAATCCACAGGGACTTCTCACAGTATGCCTTCTGAGCATCCAGCAGCAAGGTCCTCTCAAGCTCCCAGGTCTCCTTCTCCTTCACCAGCTCACCAACCTGACCTTCCAGCTCGGACACCCGAGTGGTCATCCTCACCACGTCGGCATCCTTCGCCTTAATGTCACCCACCACACTAGCATACTTGGAGGACAGCTCCTCCATCTCCTTGGCCTTCTCCGCCACTACCTTCTTCTGCTCAGCCAGCGTAGACTCAGCCTTTTGAACAAGCTGACGACGACATTCCAGCTCCGTATTAACGGTCGCCGTTGATTTAGCTCAACTCTTCTGCTTCTCCGCAGCATCAACATCCTTTTGGCGCAGATCGGACTCTAACTTCCGAACCTGCTCTAAGAGCCGCTTCCGCGCCAGCTCATACACCTCCTTCTCCCTGGCCAGGCGCTCGGCTTCACCTGCAACCGACGCCTGCTCATCCAAAAACTCACCCTCTCCTCCGTGCAGGGCGTACAAGTTTCCCAGAGTCTGTGTTAAGTTTATACACATCTCCGAGAAAAGAGTACCTCGGTTCTGAGACCGGTGATGCGCACGCTCAGTTGGCGGCAACGCATAGCTGACAAATTCCTCAGCCACGAATGGGTTAAGGAATCGACAGCTTTAGGTAATACGCCACCCAGGCGTATACACCGGAGCGTCCAACCGGAAGGCAGGAGCACCCTAAGACGCCACCACGCCTTCAGCTTTCTTCAACTTCGGATCATCAATCCCACCACCATGAGGAGACGCCTCCAGCACGTCCCTCTCACTCAAATCAACAAAGGAGGGCCCGGTCCGCGAGCCCTTGCCACCCTGAACGCCCATCCCTTGGGCCTGCTCCTTCTTGATCCTAACCAAATCCTCGTGTTGTTTCAACAACACCAACCGGCGCTCCTCCTCCTCCTTTTCAACTAGGTCAGCCAAGCGAGCATCCTCAGCCCGCTTGCGCTCCATCTCTACTTGGAGAGCCCGGGATTCATCCTCTTTTTTCTTCAAAGCGGTCTCAACAACACGCTTTTCCTCCTCCGCCTTGCATATCAATTCCTCCTGACGCGCAGCCTCAGCCCGAGACTGCTCCTCCTCCAGCTTCTTCTTTCGTTCCTCCTGATACTGCTTCACAGATGGAGGAACCGAACCTACAGATAAACAAAGACAAATTCAAGACCTTATCGAAATTGGCGAGAAAAATTCAAAAGGACGCGCAAAAAGGTATTTACTACTATGTTTCTTCAAAGCCTTCTTGTAGAAGGGCTCTCGCACAGGGGGGGGGTCAACATCACCGGTCGCCGCCCGCTTCGGAGACTGACCACCACTCACATCCTCTCCAGCAGTTTCCGGCTGTTTACGCTTGTGACCTGCAAACAAGATAGGTAAACTTCAAAGAAACACAACAAAACTACAAAAACAACAAAGAAGGCAGTAACACCTACCCTCAGTAGCCAAGCCCTCAGCAACACTGGCTTCACCAGTCATCTCACCACCTTGCGCCCCGGCCGCTGACGCACTTGCTCCAGCGCCACCTGCAGAGCGACGCGGACGATGAATTAGACCAGACGACGACCCACTCGACTCATCGTCTGACAAAAAAAACATAATCCACCCCAGCCGCCGTTTTCACAGACAACGGCTCAGGATTGATCAAGAAACCCACTTCAAGATTAGAGGGCGCACCTTCCATCGGGCCGGGGAACAAAAAGTTCTCCACCATCAGCTCCAGCCCCGAAACGCCGCCCTCGGGTACTGCCAGGTAGGTGGTCTTCACAGTACGGGCGGCAAAAACTTCAAACAGTAATTCACCTGTCACCAAACACAACATGCGTCAAATCAACACAAACAGTAAAAAAAAAAAAAAAAAAAAAAAAAAAAAAAAAAAAAACTAAACAAAGTTGAAATACTCACCTTCAACAGACAGCGGCCCAGCCTCGCCCACAGGTGCCACATCATAACCCTCCCTGACGCCAAGACGGCTCAGCCCCAACAGACGGAGCACACCCTCCTCCAGCTTATCCAGATCATCCAGGCGGGTGGGATGTGCGCACAAATCCTGAAACCAGGCTTCTTCCTGGAAATCGTTCATCACTTCAAAAGATGGTGCCTTCTGGCCCGCACGCAGCTCAAGCTTCTCCATCTCCACCGGTATCACCTCCTTCTTCTGGAAGAAAAAGCATTTCTTCCACTCACGAAGAGTCTTTGGAGAGCTCTTAGGTACGATCAAGGTCACCGTCTTCGACCTTTCCACGAATGACACCCAGCTGGAGTCTTTCACCTCCAGCTTGTAGAACACATTGAAGTGTTCAAACTCCGGCTCCCTACTCAACGATCGGCAGGTGGCCTCGAAATGCATAATTCGCATTACCTCGAATGGGCTCATCTGCGAAATATGCACTCCATACTTCTGAAGAACGGAGATGAGAAACTTTGACACCGGTAGACGAAAAAGCCCCTTCAAAAAAAACGCCTCATAAAGGCATATCTTCCCTCCGGGCAGTCCAACAGAGTCTGCCCTTTCTCTGGCAGCTTCGGCTCCCACTCCCGGGAAATACCATATTTCTTGACCAAAGACCGAAATTTATCCTTGGACCAAGAAATCTGGGCGTCTTTCATCGCCAATTCCGCCTTCTTATCCTCAGATGACATCTCCGACAAAGGAAAGAAAGAAAAAAAAAACTTTTTCCTCAACGGCTGATCGGAAAAGTTAAGAACTCGCCGGAGGAAAACTCAAAAAATTCGTGTGAAAAAAAAGAATTAAACGAATGAAGGATCAAAGGCAGGTATTTATACTCATCGCATTAAATGCAGTGGCAGAAAGAGGAATCATCACAAGCAGGCTTTTCGCGCAAGGGCCCAATAGCAGATGGACACGTCAGACAGCCCACGTGACCAAACGGCTCACGTGCTGCGCGTGGCCCACTCGCCTAACGGTTGCTTTACCCCAGCTGGCAAACGATGCCGGTGCTCGACACGTGTACGCCCACGTTCGAATCCATCATCAAACAGCTGTCCCCATGCATCAGATGCACGACACGTGGCGGCCTAGCAACTCAACAGTCACAGTAACTGTCAGACACGATCTCCAAGGCAGGTGTACCAACCGTCAGCCACGTCTTTTCAACTCCAAACATTCCCCCCTTTAATTCACACAAATTCCAAAGATACAAATTCAATGCGGAGTAAATGCAGGCGCGGATAGCAACAAAAAACCACTTTTCACAACTTCTGGTCGCGCAATCAGGCCCAACGCCTTTTTACGCTCCACGCCTGTGCGCCAGAACGAAAAACTTGAAAAAATTCTTTTTCACAACTTCTGGTCGCGCAATCAGGCCCAACGCCTTTTTAGGCTCCACACCTGTGCGCCAGAAAGAAAAACTTGAAAAAAATTATTTTTCACAACTTCTGGTCGCGCAAACACGCCCAACGCCTTTTTAGGTACCACGCCAGCGCACCAGAACGAAAAAATTTGAAAAAACTATTTTTCACAACTTCTGGTCGCGCAATCAGGCCCAACGCCTTTTCAGGCTCCACGCCTGCGTGCCAGTAACGCCTAACCCACTCATAGGCCCTGCAATAAACACTCATTCCGTCATACGCCCGCAGCTTGATCACTGTGCGCGCACCAGTTGACGAGGGTCATACACACGTCCACTTTGTTACATGAATACCCAGTGACGACTGGATGTAACTCAAAGTACACTTTTGAAATCAAGTCCAGCACTCCCCTACCAAAGGTGCATGAAAGCACTGGACTGGGGGGACTTGAAGGGGTATGGTATCAAAGCATTACAAATACCATACCATTGCTCAACTAGAACCGGCTTCGCCAGGCGTCCATCCGCCCGTTTTACGTCAGCGGAACGTCTGGCGTCCACTAGCTCGTTCTACGTCAGCGATACATCTGCCGCCCGACGCGAGCGTTACCCTCTCGTTCTACGTCGGCGGAATGTCTAGCGTCCATCCGTCCGTTTTACGTCAGCGGATCGTTTAGCGTCCACTCGCCAGGCGTAAGCATGCCCACCCATTTTACATCGGCGGGCCCAATATACTTCAAAGCTTCCTTAGCAAGCTTCACCAACACAAATTGGAAGATACCTTTTGGGGCAGCCTTGGGACTCACCCCTGCCCCAAACGAAATATCTCTGACACAGCAGGCGGCCCGACAGAGTTCCTCTCCAATCAGAGACTGCTCCGAGTCTGACGAACAGAAAGGACGATGACGTGGCGGCCTCTCAACCAAGATATCTTCCTGACAAAACAGACTTTCTCAACTCGTCTCAAAGTCCAAGAAAGGTATGATTACTCACCACCCTTGGTCTACCAATGGGCAGGCACCAGGTGTCCGCCGACCACTGGCGTCCACTCAATTGGTGCCACGTGTACCAACCGTCAGGACGGTAACATCCCCCCTTAGCATTTTACTTTCTCCCTTTTATCAAAACCCACTTTCACCAAGTGGGCTTGAGGACTTGGGCCGGATTGTGGAGACACCTCTACCTGGGCCGGGCCCCATCAAAGGTAGAGGATGGGCTGAGAAAGTAGAGGACCTAGGTACCATAAAAGGAGGAGCCCTTTATCCTTTTATTGGCATCTAATCACTCAAACTTTCACTCAAGAAGAATACGAACTCTTTTGTACCTTCTTCAACCCCTTGTTTATTGTACTAACTGCTAGAGGCTCGGCTCTTCTAATCAGTAGTCTCCTAAATTCCCTGGTCTTGTCCTTAGACCCTCACGTATTTTTCAAACACACTCTCTTTGCAAAATACCGTAGAAACACTTACTGGGTTAGCGCCCTTTCGGTAATCCAGGATTCGTGTTTCTTCAAAAACATAGTTAGTTGGACACAACATGTTCTAAAATGACACTACCCAAATACTTCCAAAATGACATGTTTAGTTTGGTTTGCTTGCTTGACCCTCGTTCGGGTGCCCCATCATACCTACAACCTGTCAAACACGTAACATACAAGGTTAGTTAGCTTTGGAATATAATTTAGAGCGACTACGGAAGTCCATAAGCATCACAGACTAGGTGAACGACCATTCACGTTGAGTGAACGGTCGTTCGCCCTGATTGTCAAGGTGAACGGACGTTCACCAAGGTGAGCGGGCCGTTCGGTCATCATAGAAGCCTCCCAGCTGATTTCGTCCCTTCCGAACGGCCGTTCACCAAGGTGAGCGGGCCGTTCAGAACGTCTGATCTATTCTTGGGTCATTTTAAGCCATTTTCCTTAACTCGGATGAGTGACTCGACCCTCGCAGACTTGTACTAAGGCGATTTTACGACGATCTATGCCTTGGTCTTACACGTAGATTTCTCGGTATTCATGAATTTATCAATTTTGACCCATATCAAGATCAATATGATGACCACTATACACATGGTCATGTTTTGTCTAGTTTACCATAGCTAATAGCTAAGGGACCATGTCTCGGCTGTTGTCTATACTTCGATAGTTTCTAAACTACAAACAACAATCATTCCTATCATATCTAATTACATCAATTGTCACAAATCCTTAAGTCTAACCTTACTACATGGTCAACCGCATAACCTGCCGTCAACAATTCTTTGCCAATAATAACACATCAACAACTTAGAGAATTAAGCAAAGTAATTCATACAAACGACATACATATAACGTACCTCAAAGCTTCCCCTTTGGCGAGTGACTGCCTCGCTTTTAACTTCCTTGATTTCACTTGATTCGCCTATCCAAGCAACCAAGCTATCGTTAGAATCTATTATCAATGTCCTACGACATACACAACTCATACAAGTGTTCAAATTATCCGATGTGGTCTTCACCAAACACTTGGCGGGCGCATTTTGATTAGTAATTTATAAGTTAATTCCTAGTTCACAATTCACCCAATTTCAAGCATCATAACCCAACATCAAGTTGTTGTTATAATTTAGTAAAATAGGTCAATAATCAAGCAATTTAAGATAGATTTTATAGAGGGCCTTGAGGGTTTTTACCAAAGGGTCGAACCCCTCCCTTACCATTATGAATGATGTTATTCAATCCCTAATATTAACAATTGAAACTTGGGATTAGAAAATTTATCTCCCCATACACATACAACCTAGTCTACTTCATAAATTAAAGATTTTCCTACTAATTAAGGTTAACATCAAGAACCCTATTTTTGAAATTCATCACCAAATCAAAATATTTAGCATACCTCTTGTTCAGATTTTGATGGTGATTCGTTTTATGTAATCATGCAGAAATTTCACCTTGATTTCCCCCCTTGAATTTGGAGATTTCAATGTTTTAAGGTGAGTGTGTATTGAGTGTGTGTGTTTGTGGTGTTTTGGTCGACCAAGGTGTCTGACCTTCAACACCTTCTTGTTTTTTTTGATAATATCCACACCCAAGTTTGTATATGTGACACCTTTAGTCCTTAAACCTTTAGAATGTCTAATTGGCCACCATTTGTTCTAGACAAGCTTTAGTGTTTAGCATATGTGAAATTAAGTAAAATACTTTTTAACCCATGTTTCTAATGGATTAATATTATTAAAATAGAAATTTCAAAATTCGGGTGTTACAGTAGGTCCATAAAAACTTAGAAAAATCATCCAAAAATAAAACATAATATTTATGATCAGATGAGTTAATTACGGGTGTTGTCCACACGCCACTATGAACCAAATCAAAGGGTTGAACAGTTTTAGTTAGGGCTGTACACGAGCCGAGTCGAGCCGAGCCAGGCCCAGCTCGAGCTCGAACTTAAACCGAGCCAGCTCGGCTCGGCTCGTTTTTCTGGTCGAGCTGAAAAGTCGAGCTCGAGCTCGGCTCGTAAATGTTCGAGCCGAGCTCGAGCTGGCTCGAGCCAGCTCGTTATATTTTTTCATTATTTTTTATTTTTTTTACAAATATTTATTAAATAAAAAACAATAAAATTACACATAATCATGTATATTTTTTTTTCTTTTTCTAAGTTATGGTTTATTTATTATGAAAAGATGGGGAAGATAGGTAGTATGAGCGGAATTTTCAAATTTTGAATTTTAGAATTAGGTTTGGAGCCAAAATATATTAGTTTCATCTATATATTAATTACACATACACAAGCCTGAGTCGAGCCATATGTCGAGCCATCGAGTCGAGCCACGAGTCGAGCCATCGAGCCGAGCCACGAGCTGAACACCCCTGGCTCGAGCTCGGCTCGATTACAAAACGAATCAGCTCGGCTCGGCTCGAAAACAAAACGAGCCTCTTCAAGCCGAGCTTTTTTCGAGCTTTTTTCGAGCGAGCCTCGAGCCGCGAGCTTTTTGTACACCCCTAGTTTTAGTAGTAGATGCAAAAAAAGGAAGTCTAATACTTTTGCCAAACACACAAGAGTCACAAACATTATTATGAAATTTGTCAAAGGAAACAGAAGTAGCAGTTTTTATTGAATTTAAAGGTTGACGTCTTGGGTGACCAAAACGTTGGTGCCAAAGGTCAGCAGAGATGGCGGCAAAAGCAGTAAGTTGTGAAGAGGAGAACCCGAGCACTAGAGGGTAGAGATCACCGCTGCTGTTGCATCGCAGGAGCGACCTCCGCGTCTTGAGGTCTTTCATAAGAAAACCAAACGGGTCAAATTCAACAGACACGAAATTATCATGATAGAATGTAAACCGTGATTGCTTCTATTGATTTACATGGTAAAAATAATACATTCGGTTGAGCTATTTTAGGATACAATAATAAATACATTAATTGGCATACAATCATACTAAATATATATATATATATATATGTATGCTATTAGTTAGTGATACTCTTTTGTTTAGTAGTGTCTTATAGGGGTGTTCAAAGTCGGATTATCCGATTTTTGGATATCCGAAAATCGGATAATCCGAAATTTCAGATTCGGATTCGGATTCGGATAATCCAACGGATAATCCGATACTTAAAAAATCACTTACTCTTATGTTAAAACTCTAAAACCGAACCTTCTTAAAACAAACATTCAATATATATATATATATATATATATATATATATATATATATATTAATATTTTGGATTTGAGAAAGGCGTATTATGTTAGTTTAAGGTAGGGTTAATTAGGAATTGATTAAATATATAGTATATATGTAAATCATATTATATATATAATACATATATATATTTTTTAATATTTCGGATTCGGATAATCCGATTATCCAAATTTTTTTAAAAATAGGATCCCAATCCGAATCCGAAATTTTGGATTATCTGATTTTCGGATATCCGAAAATCGGATAATCCAAAATATCGGATAATACGGATACGGATTTTTGAATATTTCGGATTCGAATCCGGATTCGGATTTTTTTGAACACCCCTTGTCTTACATGTAAATAATGATTACGCATGACATTTCAAATGTCAAATGTAACTCACCACTGGCATGGTATGTATGAATTCAGAGCCAAGCCAATAGGCTTAGCATTCTAGGCAAAGACCTAGGGCCTCCTTAAATTAAGGGCCCCAAAATTTTTAAGTGTTTTTTCATGTATTAGCGAATTACTATTGGTCCAAGTAAAAATAAATAAATAATAAGTGTGGCCCAAGATCTAAGCCTAAGAGACGAGAATTAATGATTTATTTGTACAGAACCGGTATAGTAATGTTTTTATTTATCGTGAAAAACTGAACCAGTACTGTCTTTATATTGGTATCGATACCGTATTTGCTTTTATAGTTTTCTCAACGAGACAGTATAAAACCAATTTAAAATGGATTTTTCAATACATACGAAGTTCAAAACGCCCCCGTGGCAATGCACAGGTGCAAACCGCATCCCATGGCAATGCGAGGGTAAATACAACTCTAATTAAATCATAAAATAAGTGACAGATCTCTAAATTTAAGCATTCTTTGGCATCGCTACTCGTTCCTATCCTCAATACGCAACGTCAGTTACTAACTTATGTGAATACGTGAATGGTAATTGCAGGTGAAATAATGCTATAAAGACATCACATAATGTTCATCTTGTTTGTCAACTAAAGTAGATGCAATTTGTGTTTTTTTTTTTGTTTAATTACAAAGGGCCTCGGTTTTGTAGTTTGCTTAGGGCCTCTCAAAATGTCGGGCTGGGTTTGAATTGAATTCGATAATCATCTAGACTATGATGAATTCATTGTTGGAATATTTAATACTGTGAATGAATATTTAATTAACAAAATTATTAATGAATGTATTCATATGGTGAATTGAAGAAAAACTATTGAGTACCGTTTTTATTTCACTTGATTAGCTTTTATTAGAGTGTTAACTCTCTAATTAAAGAGAAAGACTCTTCACTCAATCAAAATTATTGTCTAATTATTACGTTATGTGTCTCACTTGATAGTATAAGACATACATGAAAAAGACATAAAATACATATTAGAATACATATAGAAGAGTTCTTGGAGAAGAAAAGCCCCATATAAAAAAAATCTCATATGTTAGGTACTATAGAGAGGGGTACTCTCTACTAGATTCCACAAGTTCTAACATTGCAACTTTACCTAGTGTAACCTCGGGCGTGCGACCTTCTCTGGCAGTACAGACTACTTTACCTAGTGTAACCTCGGGTGTGCGACCTTATCTTGAGTAAAGGCGCGAAATCTGTTTTAAGGGAAGCGTGTTGAACACGTGCCTCAACCACAACCGTCAACATTCGTTTGTTCAAGCTTGTAGCCAAGAAGCGTACAAAATGATCTTGTTGAACAAGTTGAAGACTCCACGTTTTGAAGATTGTATCCAAGAGACGACAAGAAGATATCTGAGGATTACACAAAAGATCGTACAAGAAAACGTGATTCGTACTTTTGTTGAAGAATTCGGTTTGAATCAATTGTGTTATATTTCCCTTAATTTTCGTTTGGATTTGTACACGGTGCATGTACTATAATTTCCCAAAATTTTATAAAGAGATTATCAATATAGCTTTTATTAATATTATTTTAATAAAATCGTGATTGATGTACTAAGTTCATTTAATCTATTTTTTATTATCCTATTTTGTTCTTTGTATGTGTATCACATCTATGATATAACAAAACTTCTGGATAGACGTAACCCACTAAAATGTTAATGATGAGCTTCTCTGATACCAATTTCATGCTATTGTTACAAAGTCATGAAATTTTGTTACCTTGCATGTTGATATGTTTTAAAACTAGGCAAAATGCCTTACGGATCGAATTGGTAGCCGTAAAGTAAGTCATTTATAGATTTCGACAACTAGAAAGATGATAGATTTCCCTATCCTACCACTAGTGGCATCTTTTTTAGTGTTAGGTACCCAAAATTCCCAAGGAGCATATCTAGAGTTCGAGAAGTGTTAGGTGTTGTTATTTGGAATTTGTGTGAACTTGTGTAATATGTTAAATTGCTGTATTCGTACTTACTAAAAGGATCGTTGGATTTGACCTTGTGTCCACATTTTTGTGTTTATATTGTAATTGTAATTTAAGAGGTAAAATCTGAAACAGACCTCCAAACCGCCTTGAGCGGGTGAATGTCGTGAACTTACTTAGTTTAACATTAATATTGTTGATTATCTTCTACTAACCCATTGGTGAGGCTTAGCGCTCTGTAGCTAGTTCTACACTTACTGAGCCGGGGATTTATAGAGAAAACCTCTAATCGGGGCTTGCCTCACTAAGGTTAAGGGTCCAATGAAAAGCCCATTGTCTGCATATATAAAGAGGTCTTTATCTCAATTATAGACATGTCACGAGCATTCTATTTTTTTTTTATTAGAATAGAAGAACTCCCTCCTCCGGGTGTCTATCTAGTCCCGATTTTCTCTCTTATGATCATAGATCTAGACCCGAGAAGACAAAGTGCACTCTCATCATCATCTTCTCTTGGTGTGTTTAAACCCGCCCTATCCGCTAGGTAAGTTTTTTCCTCTTCAAAAATAAAATATATTCATCTATTTCTAAGGTTATTCGAAGTGAGTCTTACAAGTTATAGGATCATGAGTTATAATTTGAGAGTTAGGAATTTCTAATTAAAATAACGTATTTTACAAAATAACGTATTTTGTAAAAGCACCATATGGTGGATTGGATCACATTAAAGTTTAGAGTGAAATTAAAAAGTTTGCACCATTCCCTTTCGATGGGTTGATTGTAGGCCCATGGTGGACCTATATTGACCTTAAAAAAAGGGAGAAAAGAAAAGGAAATACCCTTGTGAATGTTTTAAACTTTTCTTGATGGTGTTTTGATTTACAATTTCCTATAAATCCCCATGGTATTCGGTAACAATTTGTTAATTATTTTATACTTTCAGGTGATCAGAGATTTTAGTTTCATTTTTTTTAAATAAATAAAAATCTAATTATAATATAGTGATAGGTAAGCGAGTAACAAGATATGCCGTAACCTTTTTTGGATGGTAAAATCGATCCTACTAAAAGTTTAGATCGGGAAATAATATTGAAGAAGCACGGAATCCACCAAATGGATTCAAACCGTGTTCACTGAGAGATTGAGAATCACACCATTTCTTTACCCTCTAATTCAAATATGTAATCATAATGAGAAAGATATATATAAAGAGAAAGGCTTCTGTTATAAAATAAACACCAAAACAATCACAATCACAATCGAGAATAATTGACCAATGATTATGAATATTATTGATTAACAAACGATTACAAAGAAAAAATTGTAAAGAAACTGGATTAAAAAGGATTAACCTCAAATCATACCTAATCTGACCTTAACAAACTTATTTCAAAAGTGACACAAACAGTCCTTATATTTCTGGACATTTATTAAAGACACCAAACTATATTATCACACTAATAAACTTTGGATATTGACATAATACCCCCTGGACTTTATTCTTCCAGATTTTGCCCTTTGACTTTCGTGTTTAACCATAGATTTTGACTCACATTTTCAACAATCCCCACCTTGAGTCAACAATCAAAGTTTATCCAACTTATCAACCACCCAAACAAGAATCAAACAACAATCCTTCACTAATTTGATCACCTAAATCATCTCCATTTAGTTCAGTCTCTCCTGGAACCATTTTGACCCATTTCATTGCTTTTACCAAACCAAATGACCTTGATTCTACACAATCAAAATCTGACCCATGTTGTAACCAGCTTACAACATCCTCCAAACAATGATTATCCATTGTTTCTTTCACAGATTTGAACAAACAATTAGTTGCACAAACAACAACTTCCAAATGGACCTTTTTACCCTTCTTCACTGTTTTTGTCAAAACAAACTGTTTTGATTCAGCAAAACACCAAGCTGTCCCATGTTGTAACTTGTATTTCCAACTCAAAATACCTTCCAAAACCTGGTATACACACCTAGTTTTGACCTATTTCCTTTACACAGCTTCCACACACAATTCAGGCTCTACAAGACCATTTTGCCCTTTTGTACATTTTCTGTCAAAATAAATGATCTTACCTTCACATTGCAGCTTGTCATTCCAACATTCAATAACATCACAAACCTAATGTTCATAACCTGTTATGCACATTCCACTGTCCACAGCACTTGCATAATCAGTCGCAACAAAACTTATGACTATTTTGCCCTTGCCATCAGTTTTGCTCACTAACAACACCACCTGATTTCTAGGTTTACAAATCCCTACCCAAGCATCACTTACACATAACAAACTACATTTCACTGCAATTACCTTCCACCACTTGGTCATTTCTGCTGATTTTTCAGATTCATCACAAATCAAAAGCTTCACTGCTTTCCACCTTGTCCAGTACCTTTCACAGAACAGTTTTACACTGATTCCAGCCCTGTATACCTAAGAAACTTTCCCTGTAACATCCCCAGACTCCACCTGAATCTGAACAATCTTCAACACATCTGGATCAATATCTGGAATTGGGTCATCATGCTCAACCTCTTTCTTAATCTGCTCAAAAGGATCATTCTCAACCTGCTTAAAAGGATCATCCTCAACCTGCTGTCAAACCCGCTCATGCCAAAGCTGATGAAAGACAAGTCTGTTATTTAACGCATCATAGTCAGGATCAATATGCTCAACATATATATCAACTGATTTCTCAGTTTCAACAATCTTGTTCAACACGCGCACATTACTGTCATTTAACAGTGGTCTTAATCCCAATCTGTCACACCCTAAAATTCCACATGCAGGGTTTTACCACGAGGCGCGTGACACACCAGGATCCTAGTCAACGATCACAATAAACGGACAACAAACATGCATACATACATGCATATATATATATATATATATTAAAAGCAAAACATCATGCTTTGAGCCGTAAACCAGCAGCGGAAGCATTTCTTGTTTACAACCAAAAGGCATATTATAGTTTACAAAACATTGTTTAATATGCATCAAAACTCTAGACGCTGTGCAAGACTTCGTGCGCCTAATCCATTAACTGCTACCTTAGCGACCTGAGAAAACATGCCAAAAATGTCAACATATAATGCTGGTGAGTTCACAGGTTTTCTTTTATAAAAGAGTTGTTATAAGTTTGAAAAGATCATTCCCGTTACTACTAGGTTATAAGAACGTTAGCTAGACGTTAAGTGTTTTTACTACTACGGTTGGGAACCCATTACTAAACGTGTGTAAGTAGTTAAATCAAGCCCAGACGACTTGGCTATTACCGATGCCTCGGTGAGCCCGTGAAAAGAGACAATATGCACCCGCCCGGCCCCGCCGTCGAGTGGGGTTTGTGAGGCCCAATAGATCTATCCACATTTCCCCTGTTGTGCGATCCGCACATTCATGGTTTCCCCCTGAGACTTTCCATAAAAGCCGTATAGTATTGTAAAGTAACCACAGTATAACATGACCTTTAGTAAGTAAGTATGTAGCATGTTTCTCCCCCGAAAGTAAAACAGTAAAAGTGGGGTTGTGACACTCACCTTAGATTGCGTTACTTGAAAACAGTTAAATAAGTATGCTATGATAGCCCCAAATAGCAGCGACCTATCATAAGATGTGTATAAGTATCCGGACTCATAACCCGTAGGTTAACTAGTCCCCGAATGTCCAGACCATAACCATAAACGTTTGAAAACACCTTTGACTGTTAAACCGACCGTACCAGATAAGACCCGACATCCCATTGGTGACCCGACATCCCACGTGTTAGCCGAATACAAGACATCATGCAACATATGCAATTAAACACTTAATACGCGCAAGAGTTCACATAGTCTAGCATAATGCTCAATTAACGCATAAATGAGTCCGAACACGTGTTACTAAGTCATTGGACATGTCTCGGGGTTCCTATCATGTTCCTAGGTGTCAAATCATGTTTCGGGATGTCAAAATACGCTTACAACAGCAGTACACGCGATTAGGAAACTAACATGCAATTAGGAAAGTCAACTAGTGATTAGAGGGAGTCAACAGGCGAGTAGAAAGCTAATCTCCTGATACATCAGGCGATTACTTGGGTAATCGCCCCTGCAGCAAGCGATTGCAGCTCCCAATCACCTGTTGCAGGTTCTTGACGTGTTTTCGCGCGTTAAACCCTCCAAATCAGATCCGAAACATGTAAAATCACACAATATCAAACCTAAACTATTAAGCAACCCATTTCAAGCAAAAACCCCCCAATTTATCTCTGCTCTAACGGCCTCGGTGCGATTATTTCCAAAAATGGCAAAGTACTTTAACACCCTGAACTGTTCTAGCAGAAAATACGCAACGGAAAAATGAACCAGAAAATTTCTTACTTTATAAAAACATTTTGTATGTTTTGAAAACCATATCCACAAGATATTATAGGTGTTACATGTTTATTGTTTGTTATCACATTCAATACAACTCATCTTTATTAGATTACGTGACCGCGACCCCGTACGATCCGCGTCGTCGCTCGATCTCCATCCTTTCCTAACTTTGTGAGGTAGACAACCTGCAATCACTACATAACCATTTTGTTAGTTCGTTAAGTGACTTCATGAAATTACTCACAAGTGGAAATAACATCCAACAATACTCAATGATCATGTTCAAACGCCCTCTGCAACTTCGGTCTGATATCTGGATCCTAACCTCCAATTTCCATGCACTCATTCTTACATATCTGCATCTTTATTATCATTCTCATAACAAAAGGTTAATAACGCTACAACACATACCTGCGTATAAATCCCATACACAAGTTATCTTGACCCGTCATACTATTTTTCCTTCACGTATTCTCTAGGACAAACATGACGTTTCCAATCTTATACTGAATCTACACATAACGACCAACCTTTACATACACAAGACTCTCACGCATACCCGGGTATAAGTACCTATGCATACATCACATTACTCAATCACAAAAGCGTAACAGATCTACTTACCGTACTTGTTACCATATATACACACATATATCCATATAATTAAATACACACGCATCATTCCGTATTTGTGTCATATTTGCAAATCCCATGTTTGTTTCATGTATAAACTACCTTCACTTTCATTTTCATCTTTGTTGACCCATTTATCCTAACTAACTTCTTTGTTATGTGGTGAACTTTACTTGTTCACTAACATCATCTATTAACTTGTCTTACTATAAATTGTCATTTCATTTTTGTTTCCCATTCCACATTTATACGTAAATATACAATTGCTAATCTAAGAATTTAGTTCATAAGCCACTTACCTTGGCCACAGTTTATGCATTCCTTGACCCGCTAGTACATTTGATTCGTTTGTTCCAAGCCTCCACCTAGCTTTACCAGATCAACTTCACTATACTCAAGATAATATAAGTTAGTCATTATGTCAAATAACTAACACATATCATGAGTTTTCACATACCAATTCATTCTTAGGTTGGTTTGCTTCTTAGAAGCCAAACTACCGATAGACACTAGTATATACATGCTAAACTATTTATTTCTCGTTTACTTAACTACTTGAATGGGCTTATTTGTAGGTTTCTCAAACACTTAATATAAGCCACATAATGTGCCTTATGTTTACAAAACCATTGCTTCATGAACAAGGCAAGTGTACACCTATTATCTTGCTTTAGTTAATCAATAATTTGTGCAGCAACTTTCTGCGCATCAGATTTCATCAGGTTATTTCACCCACTTACCGACCATATTTTTGTATGGTCTATAACTCTACAGAAGCGAGACTCATTATATTTTCATATGCAAAAAGAATCAGCTCAATCCGAGCTTCCTAGAATTAGTTGTGATGCTCGCAAGATCAACTCAGAAGTTGAAACAATTCCAAACAGCTTGCTGTCAAAACAGTTCCGCTGACTTTGGACACTGTTTTGACCCGTTTAACATCAGAATTACGCAAACATGTTCAAATATAAAACGTAGCTTATACAAATACCTTTTCGAGCATATAAGGCTCAACCTCACAGGCTGTGTCTGTGATTTTATATGATTTTTTTACAAAACTGCTGCGCATCAACTATATTTTTCATTCAGCATTGTTAATCATTGTGATTGTGAACTAATAACTCTTCTTAAAGCCTCTAATCATCTCCATAACTTAAACTAAGAATAAGGAACATATGAGACATCATTTGGTACCTCAATTCATGTCAATTACTTATTTGGAGTTTACCAATTACTTAACCATTGAGCTAAGCATTTCATCAAACACTTAATGTGTATCAATTTAACACATGATTTTTTAACATGTTAAGATGGTCCTTAAACCTTTACAACTTGTAGTTTTCACTAGGTTTTTCACCAAGGCTAAGCATCCTAGTGATTATTATCATCAATTAATCTCAACTAACATGGATTCAAGCATTTAACACCACTTACCAATATAACCCATGTATACCCTCAAATTTTCGGATTTCTTCGTACCCACCAACCTAAAACCACAAATCTTTCACTAATAAGGGTTATTTAGGTGAAATTGAAGTAGTTATTCACTATATACTCATATAACATCATCAATTTCGTGATTCTTTCACCAAATCATCATCAATTTCATAATACACAATATACTATAAACTTAGATTCTTGAATCTAAGAAGTTTTCACATACCTCTTGTTTGACGAACACCAATTATGACCTAGAATGTGTTCATGCATCAAATGATTCCATGATTTCTTGGTCCAATTTATTGATTTGCTGAATTTGGGTTATGTGTGTTCTTCATCATCTCCTGATGAAGAAATCGTAACACACACATATGTATTATATATTTTCTTTTATCAAACCAAGTTTAGTCACTTGACAAATCTAGCCCCTCAACTTGATTTCCACCATTATTAACTAACCTAACCTTGTTAGGTTTATAATTTTACTACATAAGCATTTCACTAGCGTAACTAACTGGGTTATTTCAAGATATATGTACCATTTCCATCGTTTAGTCGTCTAAGCGTCATTATATGTACCAACAAAAACGTTCGTTTCAATATTTATTTATCTTTGATCGTTTCATTGTCCATAAAACACGCACATTAGCGTAACTACATGAAACGGATTTTCGGGGTGTTACAAGTACCAAGTTTCATTAACTATGAGATCTTTCCTTAAATGGCAATAATCAGATTACACCTCCTACAACTTGCAAATCATCATCTCTTTGTTATAATATCATTCTAGTGTGATTCCTAACAACAAACAAGTATTGAATCACATCATAACATCCTAATTCTTCAAGAATCATCCAAATGGGTCAAAATGCATACTTTCATCAAAACACTATAACAATAGCTCAAATCCTTAGATAATCATCCTAATAACTCCTACACATCAGAAGTACATCAATTTCATTGAAACATTAATGTTATAACCACCAAAAATCATCATATGCATAAATACTTCACATATAGCAAGTATTATGGTGTAGACTTGTTTTAGAACTCATTTCAAAGGTTTTTAAAGACACATACTTAGCAAAACAAGGTCTGGACTTTTGGGGAACCAAAACAATAACATTACAAAGGTTTGGGATGAAGAACACACCTTGGATTTTATCAAAGAAGGGTGTGTTAGCTTGGAAATGGTGAGTTTTGAAGCAAAATGAGTTCTAGAAGTGTTTTGAGGTGTGTGGGAGGCTTAGGATCTGTTAGGGTTGCACAAATGTTGTTTGGGGAGTCAAGGGTTGTATTTATAGGTGTTTTTACTCGTGCAACACTCATCAGGCGATTACAGGAACCGATAAGGCGATTAAAATATGTTACAATTTGACTTTGACTTATATAGATGTAGAATTCATGATTACATTGAACAAAAAACACTTCTTTCAATACAGTGACTTTGTAAAGAAAAGCATATACGAATTTTCTTTGAATACATGAATTTAGATTAATAAATGTTTATTAATCTAAACATAAATCACTTTCAATAATCAACGAAGAAGAAAAAACTTCAAAGTTTTTTAAAATTTTTAACACTTACTTCTTGCTAAACAGAGGGAGAATTCAGAAACTTTTTAAGAATAAATGGTTTGATGTTAATGTAATCATATATTTATAATGGCTAATCAATAATTTTATGTTAAATTAATTTGTAAATAAAATCTTATATTTTAAATTAGAAGATATGCATATCTTCTTTTATTTATTTTTAAATAAATATTTTATTAAACTTATAGTAAACAAATAAATACTTAAATCTTTATGTTAATCCTTATACATAATTCGAAAACAATATTTATATATAGTATATATCGAAAATAATATTTAAGTGACTAAGTGACTAAGTCTTCAATCACCAACTATCTCTCAAACCCGTTTGACCCGCACCTATCCGAACCAACCCAAAACATCAAGATTATTCAACATGCTAAGGTTTTTTTTAACATATTTCACATAAATATAAGATCAGATGTCAATTATAAATATTGATCTTGTATACCCCATCCAAAGATATACCTAGTTTTAAATACATACATGATACATACAATATCCCAATCCATTCTATCCATCTCCTGGTACAAAATTAATATACATCGATCTCATCATTATGATCTATAAACCCTATTCTATATCTATAAAGAACTTCAATGGTCTTGTTCTTCAAAGTATATAGACCTGCATGCATGTTCTAATAAGTAATAACCTCTCTTCTTTCTTAATCACTCTCATTGATCCAACTAACCATGCTAATTATTAAGCAACAAAGTCTGGCAATGGCTGAGCCGCAAACCTTTTCTGGTTCTGAATGTTCATGGTCTCATACATGGCTGTTGAGTGCGAAGAAGACGCTTGATTCATAGCTTCGAATTCGTTAGATTGTTGAATGTTTTGATTCGGGAGGAAACTCTGGTGGGCGCCCGACATTGATAAGTTATCACAGTGTGGAAGACCAAGTGTCAAAGAGACAGTGTTGCCAGAATATGGTGGTTGAAACTGCTCAGTTGTAAACCGCCCTATTTCTCCTATTGGGTAACCACCTAACCCACCCATGAAATCTGTTGGGTTTCCCAATAGAGTAAAACCTACCTCTGACGCATGTTGTTGTTGTTGTTGTTGCTGTTGATGTTGATGTTGTGTGTCATTTCGTGGTTTTTTAGGGCTGAATTGTGCGATTCCTTCCATTTGTGACGAGTTAATAAGGCTGAAACCGGACGGGTTTTGGAAGTTGATTCTGTTGGCAGTAGGCGAGGTTGAGACCGTGTTGGACATTGTCATTTGCGGCGGTGGAGGCTCGTTGAATCCACGTTTTGAACTCTCCGGTGACAGACTTTTCGCCTGTTTTGATGATGGATTTTCGTCGCTTTGTTCGCTTTTGCTCACTTTGTGATCTTCTGATCTATTGTTCTGTTCTTGTTCCTTGCATTCTTCCAAGTACATTTCCTCTACCATTGGCTTCCAAAGCCGAACTCTAGCATTTATGAACCAGTTTGAAACCTGCATGGGCATATTATTAAATTAATTATACAAATCACATGTCGTAAGGGTCCGGTCTGGTTTGGTTTAGTTAACTTTGATGAAAATTTTAGGCCGAACCAATAACTGCTATTTTGTGGGAATACACAGGGAACTGGCCAATTTTCAGTTTACACGGCTGGTTTCAACTTCCAAGTTTCAAATATATAAATTTTTTTAAACTGCTAACTAAATATCACCTAAATTGCCAGTCAGTTAGCACTGGACAAATAGCAACCCACTGGGCAACCCAAGTTCACCAATCCACAAATTCAAGGAAAAACTCGCTGCCCGAAGGCCCGCTGTGATAAAACCCCTCTGAATTGAATTCAAACTTAAGACTAAATAGTCTCAAGATCTGATCTTCATTTACTCGTACTACTCTACAAAATAGTGGTGGGTGGTTCCAAGCTTCAAATAGATAACAGAAACTGGTCCAACCAGCCTACTTTCTTTTGCTTGGACAGTTCTGTCGGTTTTTATCAACACCTAAAACTAAAAGTTAATAAAAGTTAAATAGCTAAGTCCAACGCTTGTAGCCCAGTTGGTTGAGGGCTTAAAGTTTTCTATGGAGGCTTGAGTTCAATTCCCACTAGCTACATTTGAAGGACATTGGTGGATGGGAAATGAGGGATTACCCAGCCATTGGCTTGGGTTCGAGTCCTGATCCCGACCGGTTTTACCGACTATTTCACCGTCGTGCCTTCGGGCGGGTGAGTGGTCGGGTTTTCCCGGGAATTGGTGGCAATTGGTGGCCCGGGTACTCTCGAGTACCTGATTCGCCAAAAGGGTGCCCGAGAGTGCTCGGAATTGATTCGTTGGCCGTTAAAAAAAAAAGTTAAACAGTTAAGAATAATTTGAAATTTACCGGGCTTGGATTTTACCGTTTTAGTATATAAACAAAATTTTTTAAAGAAAAATATAATGTTGACCCAAATTTTAATAATAAGTCTGTTAATGAAATCTATATATCCCAAAATAAAAAATAATCAATGGATAAAGTTGAAAGTTGAATCATACCTGACTTCTAGTAAGTCCAGTTTGTTTAGCAAGCATATGTTTATCTGAATCTTTAGGATATCTGCAAATAATTTACAAAAGCCATCAAAAATCAATGCAATAACACTACCAATATTGACAATCTTTACATAATTTCGATTCTTACGGATGTAAAAAGTGTTCAAACAGCCAAGCACGAAGAACCGAAACAGAGCGCTCGGGCAATCCTCGTTGTGGTCTCCAAGCGTTGTGTTGGATCATTCCTATTTGTTGTAAAGCCCGCTGTTGCCTGAGCTGGTTATCGACAAATTTCAGCCTTGAACCACTGCCAGAGGTCTTTCCACCACTACCAAAATTGTCTTCTTCACCTAAGCTGCGGCTTGCGGCTTTGATCTGTCCCATTATTGCGTCTTTTAGGCACCGAAATTGCTTAGAAATGGTCTGAAGTGCTAGCGATGTGTAGGTTTTTGCTGACCCGATTCCGGCTGCTTGTTCGAACCATGATATCACAATTTGCATTTGGTTGTGGTATTGTCGATACCTCTGTTCCACCTTCAAAATCCCCAAGTTTGAATACAAATGTTTAAACTTGTTACTTGTTGAAAAAAGAAAGAGAGAAGCAATAATAACATATGTTACTTATTACTATTGGAAAAAGAAAATAACAGAGTAACAGTGATAACATGTTTTAGTTGTTACTTAGGAATTAGGATTTATAGTAATTATATATTATATTACAAGATATAATTTGATTGGCTTAGAAACCCTAGCAATAATTCACCTTTAAAATCCCTAAAATTTAAAGTACAAAATGTTTAAATTTGTTAATTCTTTAATATATATATATATATATATTAGTTAGGATTTACTGTAATTATGTATGTTAAAATTACGAGATATAATTTGGCTTGTTTCTTGTGTAATATTTTCCATTAGATAATTACAATAAACCTTAACTAATATCGGTAAGGGAGTCATCAATTACCTCATCAAGCATGTTTATGAGTTTTGCTTTCTTCATCTGAATTTCTTGTCGTTCTGCGGTGGTAAGCTCGGGACCATCCCCTCGTTTGCCACTAGTTTCATCTCCGCTCTTAGCGGTAGTGCGCGGTGATCCATCGCCGTCACCACTACCGAACATCTTCAGATGCTCGGTAGACTGGTCAGAACTTTTTAACACACTTTTACTCACATTCACCACTTCTTCAAGCAACTCATGGGTTGCATTCAAGTACTTAGAATTCAACAACACACTTTGCATACTACTCACACCATTAGTAATCCCGGACGCCGAAGGTGTCGATCCACCACCACCGCCACCAGGAGCTCGGCTTTCATCTCTAGGAGAAACCGTGGGTACTCCCGCCGTCTGTGACCCGAACCCGGATTGCTGAGATGAGAGCGACAACGACAGCCCTTGCTGGAACCTGGCCACGTCATGCGGTGGCGCCGCCGCCGTCAACTCCACCGGTTGTAAATATTATAGTGGACACGTGGCATGAACCCGTGGTGTCCAGAGATTTCGTGTTGGGAGTGGATAGACACCGGTGGTTGTGTAGACAAAGGTATGCCGACGAATTGTTGGGTGGTTTGTGGTGGCGCGTGGGATAAAGACGCATGGTGATTAATATTATTATTATTATTATTATTTAAAAACATAAAATTCCCTGGCTGTGACGGCTGTTGTTGGCCGTCAGAGTAACTAACATAACCACCACTTGGATTCATTAAAACAAGTGTCTGCAACCCATCACCACCTTGTATTTCAGTACTTCCATTATAATAAGTTGCCATCAATATTTGTTTATTGTTTTATCAATATATTCATCATCACCACCATCATCATCATCATCGTCATTAATATCTGAAAAATCACAACATGACGCTGACGTCACAACATCATACAAGAATATTATGCTTCTTTCTCTAACCCTTTTGAACATAAGAAGTTACATATCATTTTTATTTGTCTAAAACAATATATAACTCAACGAAACCTTTCTTAATATATATGTGTGTGTTTGAGAGTTTCTCTCTCTAGATGTGTATGTGTATATATATATGAGATATAGAAGGAAAGGTATGTAATGGAGGGGCTGTGTTAAGAGAAATATGTACCTGCGAATGGATCAAAGAGGGAAGGTGTGTGATGTTGGTGTGTGGTTGATTTGACCTTCCTTTTCAAATGATTTGATGCAGCAGCTTTGATGATGATGATAAGTTGCTACTCTCTCACTAAACAAAGATAACTTTTTAGAGAGAGAGAGATGTGGATGTGTGATTAAACAAACAACAAATGGGTTGCTTGCTTCTTATATCATATGTGTCAGAAGATACTCACATCTGAAAAACGAGGAAACGTCACCTTCTACTACCCAAACTACTTACTTTTTCTAATTATTTTTTCATTATCTCATTAATCTATCTCACCACCATAATAATAATTTATATTTATGTGGTTATAATAATAGAGATGCGAACGAAGAAGATGATGTTGTGATGATGATGAATGACACAGGGTTAGGTTGTGGGAGGGGGGTCCCCTTTTGTTTTCTTCCATTTGATATATATATTTTTTTTGAATTATATATTTTAAAACTATTCTTTTTAGATTTTTTTTCTCTCATTTGTCAAGTTTTGTGTGGTTGGATGGTATAGTTTGATGATAAAGCAATTAAATTCTGAAGGAACACTGGGCCAACCACCATAACACCCCTTTACTTTAATGATATCAACCTCTACAAGTTTATTAATATAGATGTTTGTTACTATTCTTTTGACTTGCAATTATATGAATGTAAAAAAATTTCCATGTTTATAGAGCATGTGTCTTTTCTCTTTATTGTTGTAACTTTTTACGTACCTAGAGGTACCATAAACTTACATTGGTGCGATTTATTTGATGAAATGTAGACATTTGAAAATATTAGTGTCATATTTGGCTATATATCATGAACCATGACTTGACTTTATAATTTTTAACGTAAAGTTACACCCAAATCTTGACTTGGCATCTCATAATCACTACAAGAAAGAAAAATGGAAGGCGATGTGCTTAAATGATTTTGCATCAGGTGTTTTAAGTGTGTTACCTTTGGAGTTATAAAATACTTGTCTCAATATAAATACTTCCGACTCACAAAGCAATGTCAGATTATACAAAGTGATAAGAGATGTTAATTTATCTTCTTTTAATACATATAATATGTCAATATTGGCATTTTCTTATTAACTTAGGATCCGTCTATTTTGACACCACAATCTATTTCGAGATATTTCTACATCCCATAATCTATTTCGACACTTATACGCCTAGTATAGTGTCACACTCTCAAATTCTACATGCGAGGTTTTATTGCGAGGCGCGTGACACGTCAGAATTCAAGTCACGTCAACTATACGAGTAAAATAACGTTCAAAACAACCATGCAGTTTTGAAGAGTTAAAAAGATACAGAGGAAGCAGTTAAAGTTTACAATCCCCAAGTACCGACATAAAACAGTGTTTAGAAAATAGTTAATGGTCATGTCTGAAATGATAAAAGTAGAATGATAGAATGCACTGAGAAAACATGCTAAGTATGTCAACATATAATGCTAATGAGTTCACATGTTTTATGTTTGCAGTAAAACTAAGGTGTTGTTTGTTTTTCCTCAGAAGCACTTCTGACCTCTTTTGTCTGCGCCGCGCAGACGCGCGCAGACGTTTGGGGTATGCAAATTGTTTGTTTTTTAGAAGACATTTCACTCAAAAAGGTCTTCCCGACCTCTTTTTGGTGCAGACTTGTTCCAATATCTTCTCCTCTTCTCTTCTCCTCACCCACCACTACCACCACCACCGTCCACCACCCACCACCACCACCACCACCATCATCCACCACCACCACCACCATCCACCACCACTACCACGGTCCACCACCACCGTTCACCACCACCCACCCACCCCCACCACCGTCCACCACTACCACGGTCCACCACCACCATCCACTACTACCACGGTCCACCACTACCACGGTCCACCACCACCCACCACCACCACCACCACGTTCCACCACCACCACCACGACGATCCACCACCACCACGGTCCACCACCGTCCATTACCACCACAGTCCACCACCACCACCACCTCGGTCCACCACCAGATTGCTGTAAAAATTCAGTTTATGTAAATTTTAATTTATTTCAGCAGCCTGCAGACGTTTACAAACAAACATTCTTCTTCTTGTAGACTACAGACCTTTGGTCCACCTCTTCTTCTGCAGATGTCTGCAGATGTGGTCCGCAGACTGCAGTCCTTTTCCTGCAGAAAAAACAAACAACACCTAAGTGTTTGAGTACCAGACCCCCATAATCCTTGCATCTATATCTGATGGTAGCTAGACATCTTTACAAGTTACTTAAGCGTTTTGAACCATAGCCGACTGATAGTAATATGTATGCCTTGTTTCCACGTAATCGGCCATCACCCGATGACGTAATGTTAGATAGGACAAATATGTAGTTGTGCTACCTCTAGTATACATAGGTGGGGCTTGCCGGACCCAATAGATCTATTCACACTTTCACCGCTTTGTTCCACATATTCATGGTTCAAACTGTTAGAAGGACTTTAGATGAGTCACTTAGTATACAAGTGATATAATGTAATATATGTGATATACCGTGTTTGTGTTTGCGTAGCATGTTTCTCCCCAACAGGAAAATAGTAAAAGGGGTCGTGAAACTCACCTTAGGTTGCGTCTATAGTGTTTGTAAATCAGATGTGAGATAATAGTTCCAACTAGCGGAAACTTATCATAAGACGTCTATAAGTGTTTGACTAATAACATGTTGGTTTAATAACCCTTGATTGTCCAAACCATGACTTTGTATGTTTTCATAAGTGATTGACTTTGACATGACCACACAAGTCTCAACATCCCGTTGGTAACCCATTATATTAGTTTAATAATCACATACAAGTTCCCTTACAAGTGAGCAGGAAAAACATTTAGTTTCATACAAGAGATTCATATCAGACCATGTTCTAGCGAATGAGACTGATCCTAGTCTCATTCGCTATAACGTGCCATGCAAATGAATGAGTGTTCCTGAGACTCATTCGCTTGAACGATTCTAGCGAATGGGCCTTCATTTGCCCTGCACAGGGCTGTAACCATTTTTTTACGAACAATACCCCTTGAATCTGATCTAAAACATGTCAAGATGTAACCAAATTTAGGGTCATCAATGTACATGTATAACATAATCCCAATTTAAGGTCATCAATTTACAACATATAGGCACCTTATTAATTTAGTTTTCATGCTCAAAATCATATGTTTTCCTAAAATGACAAATTATGGGAATGTCAGATCAATGTTCATGAAAAACTTTCCAAAAAGGACAAATACTAAAATCATAATATCATTTTCCTGATCTTTATATGCTTCTAACATGTTATCATCATCCTTTATCATCATACACCCTAGATTTACACAAAACCCGTAAATGGGTTAAAGTTCATAACACTCATAACACATCAAGCCCCACCTAGACATATTTCTAAACAATCCCAAATTATCTAAACATAATCATATTATCATTCTATCAAAACATAACGCAAAAGCCCCAATTATTAGGTCACCATCATCATCATCATCATCATCATCATCATCATCATCATCATCATCATCTAAACTTGTGTTTTTATAAGAAAACTCATTATTGAGGTCTAGATCTAGTTTGGAAAGGCTTTTATTTAGGAAAACACTTGAAATCAGATATGGACATTTATGGTTTATCAAAATAACATAAAAACGTAAGAAAAATGGTTTAGATGATTAACACACCTTGGATCTTTGCTTTATGATGGATTTGGATGTGTTTTAGGGTAGGAATCAATGATTTGAGGGCAAAAACACGTTTCTACATATTAAGGTTTGTAAGAGAGCACCTGGAGGTGAGTTAGGGTTGTGAAATGATGAAAATGAATGAAGAATATGTCTATATAGTGTGGTCTCAATCGCTACATCAATATATTGAATTAGCCCCATTCGTTAGAACATTCTAGTTAATGGGTCTTTTGATCTCTTAATTGCCTGAAATTTCAGGCGAATGGGCTGTTTCTTGGGTCATTCGCCTAAACGGCTCTAAATTGCAGATGAAACACATATTATCATATCAATTCACATAAACACATTTTCTTAAGTTATCAATTGATCATAGAACATACAATACTCAATAAGTTACTCTAATTATGTTAATTCACCAACAAATAGGACAAAATATTTGTGTGTGTTACCCAGTGATTCTCTGAATCACCAAAACCATGACAATTGTGTGTGTAGACCCTACTTAACTAACCTAGTTAAGTTTGTTTAGTAAATGTTTTGCAAAGGTAGATTTATGTGTTTGCCAGAAAAGTTAACCTAAGTTTTTCGGGTGTCTCATATTGGTCTATACGAGGCGTATATGATTAACCCTAAAGACACAGATTTGACATTGTCAGGTCTGTCTGGCGGCTATACGAGGCAAAACGATATTTTGGTGAAAAGTTAGGCATATGGTGTTGTGTTTTAGTGGAATTTTCAGTGAAAAAGTTGGGTATTATGTTGTGTTTTATTTATAAAAAATATTACAAAGATTTTGTAACGCGTATAACATTCTAAAATTTCATACATCTCCAAGCATGTAAACAAATACATGGTAAACGTTTACATTATTTGTTGTTTTAGAACGTTTTACACTAGGGACGAAGGATAAGAAGGGCCAGGGGTGGCCCTGGCCCCCCTGTTTTCTGGCGTAGTGGTATAAATTTGCGATTTTCATAGGTAAATTGAGTCCGGGTTGAGTTCGGCCCCACCGATTTGCCACTACCGATCGAAAAAAATTAAGTCCGGCCCCCACCGATTCCGAAACCAAGCTTCGCCACTGTTTTACACATTTATTTATATTCAAAACTAAAGTATTGTATTTGAATAACCACTTAAACATTACTAAACACTATAAGTAAATATCATAGTTATAGATAACTAAACTGAATATACATAAACAATAAGTTTGCACATTAGAAAATCAAAAGACAATCGAATCTAAATTACAAAAAAGAAGAAAATGACTAGCCTAAACATATGAATCTTGATGTGCAAGATCATTCTCCTTATACTGTCATGGCAGTGGTATTGGTCAGGGCTCCAAACCAGCAGCGCGTCTGTTGTCAGACTCCGACTAAACAACCCACATCATCAAGTCATTCAAATGATCCTAACAATGATTAATCTTCTGAAACACAATTTCGTTTGTCGAAGGCATGCCTTGGTAAACGTCTTGTGGGTACTGACGTGGCTGTGGTAGCGCCGTCTGCGGCGGGCCCGGTGGTGCATCGTGATCGACCCGGCCGGTCGTCTCCTTATCTGGCTGCTTTGCCTCTTAGTAATCCGGGATCACATCTGGTAACAGCTTGGGGACAAAATTATGGTGGTCGCTCATGCAGAATCGGAGGCCCCCCACTCTTGTATGTGATTTGCAAACGCAAACCATTAAGCCAAACACGTCGCAAAAGCTCATGACCTCCTGTAGAACAGACAATACAAATAAAATAGGTCAGTACTAGGGCACCACTCACGGTTCATCTCGCCTGGCGCAATAGACATGGCAATAAGCATGTGCATGTATCGGTACAAGGGCTTTGGAATGCGGACGATCCTTAATTTGATTTTATGAAATGGAGCATCGTTAATCATCGTCTAAAAACTAATTAGTGTGTGTCACACCCCGCCTAAGGCGGAAAACGCGAGGTGAGACAAATATGGTGATTACAAACATTGTTTACATGAGAAATACTAAATGTCATTCATTTCGCATAACAAATAAGGTCTTCATGTCAAATTGAGTTACAGGCCATAGCAAATGAGTTCAACAACTACATTAAATAACAAAAACAAAAGACTTCTTCATGCATTCCTAAGCTTTCCATCTTATTATCCTTACTTGATTTCTTGAAAAACATGCTTAAATGTGTCAACTAAAAAGTTGGTGAGTCAGTAGGTTTCAATGACTCGATAAAACGGTTTGTTTTCCACAACGTTTGCTTTCTGTGTCCATGCAGAATATAGTTACCATGAGCCCCATAACCAAACCCCGACTTCCTTGTACGCCCCAACCTATGCCTTATCACGGAACATTGAAAAACATGGATAATATGCAATCATTTGACACGACGGACGTGGTTAGATAAAAAGTTGGTGAGTCCGTAGGTTTCAATGACTCGATAAAACGGTTTGTTTTCTACAACGTTTGTTTTCCGTGTCCATGCAGAATATAGTTACCATGAGCCCCATAACCAAACCCCGACTTCCTTGTACGCCCCAACAATTGCCTTATCACAGAACATTGAAAAACATGGATAATATGCAATCATTTGACACGACGGACATGATTAGTGCGACTAACCATGAAAGGGATGTCAACCCAAATAGTACTATTCATATGATCCACGGCTTATTGCTAAGTTAATGGTTATAGTTTTCCGGGGACTTTGTTGTGATAATGTTGTCTAACTCATGTAACACATATTGTTGTCATGTACAAATGTAGGTATTAAGCATGTTTCTCCCCCAAAGTAGTAAAACAGTAAAAGGGGCCACGAAACTCACCTTGTGTTCGTATGAGTAGACTAGGAAATGAAAATCTTGAATGAACTAGAGTTTGAACTAAAGTACCCTAGAATTTAGAAGGACAACTTAAGTCTTGATATTTGATTGTTTACCGTGCATGTTCACCCAATTTGTATGTCTTTAGAATACATGTACATAGTTTTATTACATAACATTGCTTGTCTTTCAAAAAGTTTTATGGTTTTAACTTGTACTTCTTGTAAATTCCTCGTTTGTTTACAGTTGAAATAATAACTAGTCATGTCAAAACCATATTTACAAGTTACCATATGATACCTCATGTTAACACATGTCAAGAATGCTCATGTTAAAAGAGTAGTTAACACTTGTTGTGACTCACGAACATATGTTTTCTTAAACTCGAAGAACTTTTGTATATATTCATGTTTAAGGTTCAAATGTTATGTCGAGGTCCCATACTTGTTTGTATATACATATGTACCCTTGTAAATGTACATGTGCGAGTATGTGGGTGTATATACAAACATACGCGTGTATGGATACAACACATCCATACATATGCGATTGTGTATGTGTATATATAGATCCATATTTTGTAAATGTTCCATGTGTAACTTGTTTTATTAGCGTGTTTAAGCATAATAGAGTTTCGGGTGGACCACATATTGACTAGAAAAATGAAAGATAATCATAGGTTAAGTTATTTGACATACCTCAAGAATGGAACTGAAATGTTATAAAGATGGGTCGAGTCCTATGCCGATTGCTTCTCTAGTATAGCTTCTAAATGCTTGAACTTGGGGGGTTGAGGGTTATTATGGTGTGTAGCGATCAAGAAAGGGCCGAGTAGGGGTTTGTGACAACCTGCACCCTTCACTTTTCATAAATGTGCATAATTGGTCCCTTAACTATTTCAAAATTTTCATTTTTAACCCTCGTATTTTAATAGGACCAAAAGTCACAATTTAGTAAAACTTATAATTTTTATAAGTAAAAGTATGCACGTTTTATACTCACATCTACACCCGAGCACGTATGTTTCAGACCTTGATACTCAAAACCCTTAATTTTCGGTCCTAAAAACAACTTAGAAACCGAAGGAAACAAGTCCCGAACTTAAAATTGATTAAATTAGAAAAATCAATTTTTTTGCTCTCGCGGTCCGCGGAGACAGTCCAACAGTCAAAGTCCCAGTCAAACATGTCACTTTTAGTCTATGGTCAAATATGGCCTTTAATTCGAGTCAAAACACATCTTTATGATGAAGACTAAAGACCATAAGTTTCACTAGTGGTCAATTCTCCATTTAATGGCTTTTATGTCAAAAATTAATCACAAACTAGTATAAAAACCCACTTATGTGCCCCTCTATCATTACACCTCTAAATCGATCATTTTACTTCAATTAAACACTATCACACCATCTCCTCTATTAGTCTATCTACTCTGCACAAGAAGCCCCAATTTTCATCTCTTATCCAAGACGAATTGGAAGCTTATTTTCTTGATATTTTTCGGTTTTTATTTCATCATTTTGGGATATCAAATTCGTGAGTTTTTCTAATTTCTTTTGCATTTTGATTCATTATTATCAGTAGAAGAATAGCCCTCTACTTATTATATCGATTATAGTTTCTAAGTGCTTCGATTGGATTCTAAGGTGTTAGGATGTATTTGTGTATTTTTCAATTAAAAACTTGTAAACTTTAAAAAAAATTCATAACTCGTTGGTTATTGATCCAAAAATCATGAAATTTGGTATGATGGCTTATATGATCATTTAGAAATTTTAGAATAAGTTTTGGGATTGTTAGCCACTGATTAATATTTTTAATTATTTTATGATGTTTTAGTCTTAGTTAATTCATATTAATTATTAGTAGCACTTTTGGTTATAAAAATTTGTAGAAAAATGTTTCATTAGATAATTATCATAACATTTTCCACTGGTTTTGACATGGATTCCTATGTTGTTTATTTTTATTTGTTAAATAGATTTTATACAAATAATATTTATACTAAATCTATTTTAATCTCAAAAATCCTATAAAATTTATATTCAGGTTTCTAAGTCAGTAAGATTGAGATTTCACAAAAACTTTTATTTTTAAAAGTGATTTATATTTATTTATAAATTATGTCATTTGTAATCATGATTAATTCATATAAAATTGTAAATAAATAATTTTGACATCAAAACTGGTGGAAGTGTATATAAATATGTTAGGATAATTATCATATCAAATTACTATTGTTTTAAAACATTTTTGTATTTTAACTAAATTTTATTTTTTGATTTAGTTTTATACAATTAAGATTCTTAAATTTATTTTATATATTTTTAATAAAATATATTATTTCAACCTTAGAAAATTTTTGTGATCGAGAAACTAAACTCATGATATTATTTTCATAAGACGTAGTACCAACCTTAATAGTTTGTATTTTTTTCGCCATTATTATTATTACTTAAAAATCCCAAATATAGTCGTAACATCCTAAGTGCCTTAGAATAAGAACCCTAGACTTTATTAAGCTTATATACTTATTTTGGGATACTCGAAACATTAGGTTGAGTCTTTGGATTGCTCGCATTTTCACGCTCGCTTAATCATCTAGTTATTTAGCGAAAGTGAGTATATCTTTTCCCTTTTTCATGTTTTACTCTTTTGGGGTTATTCATGTACACTATGACAAAATTTTATTCTTTCACTAAATACAATTCTCATGTGTGTTTGCTTTATGTTAATTTGTGTGTCTATTACTTGTCAAAATCATTAACCCTTGAGGGCATGACATTTCAATGAATAGTACTATGGTATATACCACCTTGTTGACTTATGTGTTCGAGTTAAGTCCTTTGTCATTGTTATGTGATTCGTTATACTAAAAAATGGTTTTCAAAGTGGTTGTTTTATTCTTGATTCTTGATACTTAATTCTTAGGGTTGATTTTGAACGGATATTACTTATTACATAATTGCAAATGGTACCGCACATGAATTGCTAAACACTTTTATACTATATATTTATTCAAATCAAGGTATGCTCCCCAATACATTATATGTGTTGACAAAATTATTTTGTACATGTTTCAGGTTATTTTGAGATTTTTCTTTTAAGCTTTTGAAAATATATTTAGTCTTGTCTTCATTGTATTTCAGTTTGACTTTACACTTTAGAATCATTATATCTTTGTATTTCATTTCAATGTAATAAATTATTTATTTAATATATCAATATTTACACTTTAGTACCATGAGCTATTGAACAATCGTCACTACGTGACACCTCGATGTTTCCGCCGTCGGTTGGGGTGTTACAGGGTTGATTAATTCGTCCAAGAGTAAAAGCAAGGGAGGAGGAGTGTTAGTGTTTTGAGAGTTGTTAGGTTACTTGTGTAGTGATGTGGGAATGACCAGAGGCAATCGGCTCTCTTATATAGTCGAGAGAGGGAAATGGTCGTAGGAAGTTTATGGCTTAATAAGGTTGGTCAAGACTCATGGGATGTTGAATTAAAAAGTAACATTTCCTTGTTTATATAAAGGGTTGATTTGTGAAGGCATGCTTGCCTTGGGAATAAGGGCAATTTTAGGGATGAGGGTTAGACAAAAATGGTAGTCAACAATGCTTTGGAAGAAGGTGTAGGAGGGTTAAGGTTTTGTGTTGGTGAATGTATGGATAAATAGGGCTTTGTATGCTAGTGTATGTGTGTGTATATATACATTGATTCAAGTTAACTCTTGCATGCACATGCATGCATGCGATTGGGTGTGTGTGTGTATATATATATATATATAATATTTGTTTTTATGGAATGGTCAACACATGGGGTTTGATGGTGCAAAAAGCTACATGCCACTTTCATGGGGAAAGAGAATGGAATTTGGGGAAGTCAAAGGTGTGTTGGAAGAAGGTGATGGATGGATAAGGAGCCATGTTGGTGTATGTTATGAACTAGAGTGTCTTGTTTATTTGTGTAGTGTGTGCATGCATGAGAAATTCAAAGGGTCACACACATTCCTATATATATGCATTGTGTGTGTATATTTATACATAATATTGGTTTTGTTTGATTATACAAATATATATATATATATATATATATATATATATATATATATATATGGGGGAAGGTTCAATTGAGAACTCATAGTTAGGGAGAGAACTCGAGAACTCTATATTACACATATGTAATATATCATATGTTGTATATTACACTTGTGTAATATATTACTATTGCATATGTTGCACATGTGCAATATATCATATGTTACACATGTGTAATATATACTACACATGTGCAATATATGATATATTGCACATGTGTAATATATATTACACATGTGCAATATATATTACACATGTGTAACATATGATATATTACACATGTGTAGTATATATTACACATGTGTAACATATGATATATTACACATGTGCAATATATATTATACATATGCAATATATGATATATTGCACATATGTAATATAAAGTTCTCGAGTTCTCTCAATAAAATGAGTTTTCTATTGAACCATCCCCTATATATATATATATATATATATATATATATATATATATATATATATAGGCCGATTGTATGTATGTAGGTATATATAATATGCATTTTGAAATCCATCAAGTCTATACATGTATTTTAGAAATTGATTTGGACATTGATGACTCATGTTTAAAGATAATATGTATTTTAGAAATTTATTTTAGAAATTGTCTATGTATAGAAATAATATAGTTTGAATGCATAAGATATTATTGAAGTGTTTCTATACACTTACGTATGTTTATATTTGAAAAGAAAATGAATCCATACATACGTTTGTATTTGTTGATCCTTATTATATTTGAGTGGGGTTATTCCACACAATTATTCAAACATTGATGCGAACTGATACACTTAGTCTATGAACATAGTGAAGCAAAACCAGTTAATTGTACGGACTCGACCTGTGAATTTGACGGATGTCACAGTGTGGCTCTAAAGGCCACACTGATTGCATCAGTGTATAGAGCCATAGACATCTCTGGCTCCGTGTACACATCGGTGCGCCACGTGAAGGTACGAAGGGATATCTAGAATAACTTCCTCGCTAATCGTAATTATGTCTCCACGAATAGGTGATCGGGATCGTCCTACTCCTCTGGCTGACTTGCTGGCCATGGTGTGAAAGTCAAAGATAATATAAACTCCATGACCAGATCCCAAAACGACGAGTGGCACATCATATCAAACAACCTGTTCCATAGCGTATCAGGCCCCATAATATCCTGGGTTCTCTCAAGCTTGCCGAGCTCCTCTAACACCTTCCAGTCGATTGCGTCATGCCCGTCGACCTTCACCCTATGATGTTTCTGGGAGGGACCACACGCAATGTTTCCCAGAGAGAACTCTAAATACAGGTGACCCAACAATTAGTTAATCTGGGCTGTGGCCCCGCTCTCGTGATGGTGCATCTCCTCATTGTTATACATCCTGAAAAACCAAATAGATATACGTGCAAAATTGAAATAAATAAACTATTTTTTTGTGTTATTAAATTAACTAACTTTTAATTTTAATGTTCCAGGTAATTTTATTTTTAATAAATAAAATAAGGAACTACCATGATGAATTCGGCGAACATGCCATCTACTATAGCGAATTGTCAGGATTCAAGTACCGGGATTATATGGTCAGGGATGTGTTGTGGGATGTGCTTTAACTAGCTGGGATTTCTGCCAAGAAAGAGACCCCGTGAATGTTCTTATGTTTGGTTGGTGGGGAGGGGCAAACATGCTTGTATAGACCTTACCGGGTGTCCCCCTGTTGGGACTGCGAGACAGAGGGTTGGTGTAGGGGCAAGTGGTTTTGAGTGCGGAGGCCAAAAAGGTTGCAAAGCATGAAGTGGCCTGTTTAGAGAATCAACACGTATTTTTTCCCTTTGCTTTCGATTCATTTGGATCCCTTGCCCATGAGGCACTACTTTTCCTGGATTGAATGTAGAAGGTGGTTCATAGTAATTCGTAAAGCTCCAAGAACCAAGGGTTTCTCTTTAGCCGAATAGGGTTTGTAATTCAGAAGGGGGTAGTGAGACAACTTCTTGTCCGTTTACCTGCCATTATGATGTAATGTGTTTGATCGTGGAATCATTTTTGATGTATAAAAAAAGAAATTTACAACCTTTTTAAGTCATTTACTACAACATGTTTAGATCATGTCAATTTCTTTTTTGATTTATTTAGATAAGTGAGTTAGATGATTCGTGTTTGAGTAAAATGATTTCTTTGTATGTCCAAGTTATGACTAATATCTTTGATACAAATAAATATCGTGGTCAGGGTCAGTTTCAATGGTTTACATTAGGGACGAGCATTTAGGTACCGGTACCATACCAGAACGAAATTCAGTACCCATTTTTAGCGTTTTTCGGGAATGGTATTTTCGGTTAAGTACAGTATGGTGTTACCGAATTTTTAACTTTGAATATGGTAATGTACCAAACATTTTTGGTACCGATATCCAATTTTGATAAATTTTGAGATCAATACTTGCGTTACCAATAGTGGCGGATCTAGAAAAATAATTTAGGAGTAACGTTCAAAAAACAAATTTCGCCATAATTTCATACAAGATCGTCAACAACCTAAAAGTAGCCATTCATAGATACAAAATCACTTAAAAGGCAAGAAGAAATACACATATACTCGCATCTGTCTGAGTACGAAGGAAACATCACAAAGTTGGAATCATATCCTCAAAGTCAGTTTTAATCGAGCCAACATCATGTTATATTGTTATTCAATAATATCATTTTCTTTACGGATGATGGACGTGGCTTGCAACAACCTTTGTTAGTGCATGATGTCCCTAGGCTAGTATATATGTTATTTGGACGAGTTTCGGGGTGTTTGGAGACGTTTATACGCGTTTTTGGGTGTGATTAAGGCTATAGGCGATTAGAGTATAGTAATAGGCGAATACACCCTGTTCGCCATTACTGTTCTAGTGATTATAGGTTCCCTATAGGCGATTATGGCCCAATCGCCTATAGGTACGTGTCTTATAGCCTCTATTCGCCAATACTGACCTGTACGAGTACGGGAGGTATAAATAGGCCCAATCATTGCCCTAATAATCAGTTTTTGCCACACACACTCTCCAAACACCCTCCCCAGGTCTGAGATTGCTTGGTTTGATCATTGTAACACTCGTGCTCTGTTTTAATGATATAAACGTTAATCTTTTGACCCGTTTGTGTGTTGTAATTGCTCGTTTATCATTGTTTCAAGTTTGTTTCTGTTATTAAAGCATATTCAAGGGATTCCGCACCTTGAATATAACCCTCGTGATTGTCGGGTGACACGTTCGTCGATCCTACAAGTGGTATCAGAGCCGAGGCTCTTATCACGAGAGTTTTGATAACAAAAACGAGTGAAAACAGGTAGGTTTTTGTGTGAAAGTTGTGATTTTTAATCAAAAACCTGTTTTGAACTTTGAAACTTTGAGTTTTTCACAAAAACCCTTATTTTCAAATTCTTAGTGTGTTTTTATGGATGAAAACGTGTGTTTTTTATTAGGTTTTGTTCTAAAAGTGTTTTGGAAAGTTTTCTAATCATTTGGGGATTAAACACATCATTTTGGATAAGATTTTGAGGCAAAAACGGTGGTTTTTGAGCAAAAGTGAAGTTACAGATCAGATCAGGCGATTACAATACATGTTCCTTCCCAATCGCCTATCTATAGGCGATTAGCAACCAAGATACACGATTAAAGCTTTATTCGCTAGTCTTATACACAATTAGGGATCTATTCGCCATCTCTTTGTGTGGCATAGTCCCTAATCGCCTCTAAATCTGTAATCGCTCAACTGTTCACTAGCAATTACACCCTAATCGCGTGTAATACTAGTGATTACAACTGTAATTGCCTATACAAAACCCTAATCGCCAATAGACACAAAAATAGAGTTCCCAATCGCCTATAACAACTTGAAACTGAAATTTTGACTAAGTATCGGACTTTTAACGAACTTAAACATATGGCAAACCAGTGGGGACATCTGAATCAACCAAGGCAACAATATAATCAACAAATGAACAATCAAACAAACGTACCCACGAACCCTTGGCAATTCTCAGCCGAGCGTAACGCGCAACGGATGCAACAAGCGCAAATGCAAGCGAATGTTGCCGGAATCAATCCGTGGGCGCTAGGGGCTCAACAACAGGCAATGAACGCGAATCCGTGGGCACTCGCAGCTGCTGCAAATTCACAGACGAATCATTTGTCTTCCGTTCTCATGAGTGACTTAGAGACGGGTAGTTCGAATAGGGCACCGAAACTGCAATACATATCCGACTACCACGGATGGAATGGCAGATTTCAGACGTATGTTGAGGGTATCGATGGTCTTGTATGGTCAGCAATTGAGACAGGGTACAACGGGCCGATGGTTGAAAATTCGAATACTCCGATCTCACTGGAAGATATGAATGAAGATCAGAGGAAGAAGTATAACTACGAAAAGAAGGCGATGGCAACATTGAAACAAGCTCTTCCCAAGGATATACTTCATCAATTCGCTCAGTGCACTACGTCACAGATGCTTTGGTTAGCGCTTGCTGAGCGAAATGAGGGAAATCTGAAGACTCGAAAGGTCAAAATGGATCAACTCAAGAAGGAGTTCGAGAACTTCAATGCTATTGGGAACGAATCGCTAAGAGACATGACTGCAAGATACTACCACTTGATGTCTGAAATGTACGAGTACGGGGTCTTGTACTCATCTGCAGACCTTGTGGAAAGATTTGCTGATGCGCTACCTCCTCATTGGCATCAATGGTTGGACATCTTGAAATCAAGCAATGCTTATCAGACACTCACCATCAATGAGTTCATTACCGAGCTGGAGAACAAGGAGATAGAGGAGATCAGGAGGGCAAACAAGGCGCTCATTCCACAGAATCCCAGTATCTACTACGGGAACCCACTTCAGGACGCTAGTGTGGGTGGATCCAAACCACATACTGCATTTGTGGTTAACCTGGATCCAGTTTATGCCTTTGACAACTATGGTCCCCTAGCTGATGTTCCTCCTCCAACCTATCCCTTCGGACAAGGAAACCAGTATCCTTTGAATTTTAATACTAACCATTTTGGTGTTAACCCTTTTTCTCATCTTGCAGCACCAGCACAGGCAACTTCAAACTTTGGTGGACCTTCTCCTTCAGGTTTTGGTGGAGCTCCAACTACAAGTTATGGTGGATATTGTCACACCACGCCAATGGCGGAAACACGTGGCGCGACGGTTCAAGCGTATAAAGTCAAGGTTAACGCAAATCATAAGTAATTAAGAAAATGGGTCATTTATTAAGGCGTCAAAAACCATGTTTTACGTTTACACATAAACGAAATTGTTTTTAATACAAGTAAGGAGGTTTCTCAAATATATCCCAAATCCTTGGGAAATAAAGGTGAAACCCCTTCAAAACACCCGACGCCCAGTTGAGAGATTCCCCTGACCCAGCTCGCCATGTTGTCCATCTTCAATCAATTACCTGAAAGATATGTTTAAAATTCGTCAATATATAAATATTGGTGAGTTCACAGGTTTTAGTTTCCAAAACTTTAACTCTTGGGAAATACCATGTTATGACAATTTATAGGAGTTGCAAGTTCCTACAATTCTACTTGAGCCTATAACCAAACCAAGACAAATAATAATAATGCCCCGCTCCAAGTCATTACTCGGTATCCTACGACTTGATTTCAGAATACGTGCACCCCAGGCATACGCCGATGCATAATCGACGCTATCGATTAGGGGTGGGCCTTGTCAAGCACCAATAGTACTATTCAAATATTCATTCGGTTTCATTTCCCTGAATTAATGATTATAGAAGAGAGGTCTCAACCCCGAGTGGCGATCACAACTCAAGTAGTTATCCCGTCAAACATTTCCCCTAACATATCTTTCCCCCGAAAAACGTAAAATAGTTTAAAATGGGGCCGTGAGACTCACCTGAATCTGTGCTCAGCTCAAAAGGAAAGATAGCAAATTTGTGGTCTCGCACCTACAAACGTCCTAGACGTATAAGTCACTACACCTATAGTGCATGTGCCTTGGCAAGTTGTACACCCAACTCCCCGACCACGAGTTATTCCAAATCCCGTTTAATTAAACGTGTGTCCTAGGTTCGTTGGCGATGGATTACCCCTTTTTACAAGTTATATAATATTCTCATTAATATTCTTTTAACTTGTGTAATATTATCCTCGACTCGACTTCACCTAACGTATAATTATTTTCCCATTCAAATAATTATACTTAAGATCGCATCGTTCGATATAATATATTCTTAACACTCGACCCGACTCACTTTGCCGCATATTTATATTCCCATTCAAATAGATATGCTAAGGTCTTGTCGTTTGGTAGTATATTCTTAACGCCCGACTCGACTTACCATGTCGTATATTTATTTTCCCATTCAAATAAACATACTAGGATCTCGTCGGTTCGGTATACACACACACACACACACACATATATATATATTTTGCCTACTCGTCTCGGTTTTCCTTCCCGCATATCTACTTTCCCATTAAGTAGATATACTAGAATTTCGTCGAGTCGAGCATATATATATATATAAACGTGTAATTTTTCTTGTTAAGTCCATACGTTGTTTAACGTTTTAATCATTTACGTTATGTTTTCTCCCACGGATATTTTCTCCAACACTTAGGAAAGTGTTATATAATTTTCATCCAGGTTATATATATTTTACTTCCTAAAATATATACATTCTAATCTTGCCGCAATGACATTTTTCTTGTTTGTCCGTTATCCGTTATAGTTAGTTTACGTATCTAAGTCCGATAGTTAATTTTTCCAAGTTTTTCCTAATAGGCGTTTTATAGAAATATTATTTATATTTCCAATTCCTCAACACATATTACTTGAAAGGTTCAAAAATATACTTTTGTACTTTTAACCCAAACTTGTTAACTTATATACAAAAATGTTTCCAACACTTTTATATTCCCATTTATATAAAAGTGTTCATTTTTGTATAAGTTTTCCCAAGTTTTTAATCTTGTTCAACATTTTTATAAAAACCTCTATTTTTATAAAACCCTTACGTTAATACAAGTCCATATTTTTATAAACTTCCATTTTTATAAAAATACACTTTTTATACAAAATACACAAGTAGTTTACTAGTGTTTACCAAACCATCCTTGGAAAATCATTATTTATACTTTTGACACCAAACTTTCCATTGTTGCATTTTTTGATCAAAGTTTCTAAAATATCCATTTTAGTCCCTCAACTTTCAAAGTTACAACGTTAGTCCCTTAACTTATAAATGTTGCATTTTTCTATCCTAACTTCCAAAGTTAGCATTTTTCTCCCAAATTAGTGGACTTTGAAGATTCATCTTCTTAATGTTAGATTATTTTTGCATCATACCACTTTTAATAGTCTTATGTTCCATAAATAAGGCTACTAATATGTGTGTTTAGTGTTTTTGTCCAACATATCCAAATTTCACTCATCCAAGTGAGTAGACTTTAAATATGTAACTTCTACATTTATGATCTTCTAACATATTCCAACTTATATTAGACTTTAGATGGTCATTTTATGATGATTAAAACTACCTTTTAGCATATTCAAGTTACTTTCACAAATCATGTTTAAGTCATCATCCTTCATAAGTGTATGTGTAGATTTTATAACTTTTAGAAATACTACATTACTAACATCAAATCTATGATCCATTTACATGTCTTTAATCATTCATTTCACTTCATGTAAAATATATTAAAGCTTATGTTTCAAAACCACATTTTAACCCTTCTTGTACAACTTGCTTCTAAGAACACATAACATGAATATTAATGATCAAAGCAAGGTTAAGAAGCTTACTACTAGCACAAGGATAGGGAAGACAAAAACCTTGGATTTGAATGGGGATTAGTGTGTTCTTCCAAGTGTTTAAGCTCCAAGCTCTTAAAACACACAATGGGGTTTTGAAGGATGGATATTTAGAGGTGATTTGGATGTGTTAAACTTGAAAGAAAAGTTTGTGTGTGTGTGTTACAACCTACGGCCACAAGGGAGAAGAAAGAAGAAAGTTTTGCTTGAATGTTCAAGTGTCGAACACATGTTTGTTTATAATATCCTTCCAATATCTTTCCTAGATTGCATATGATCTTACTAAAGATTCAAGAGATTTGTGTTGTACAAAAATGATCTTGGGAGATTGTGTAAGAGGGGTGTTTGGCCGTGAGTTAGAGAGAGAAGGAGATGGCTTGTGAATCTTGCCAAGATGTTTATAATCTTCCATGTAATCTACATTAGATTTATATAATCATGTGTTTACTAATGTAATCTTATGAAATGATCTTGTGTTGGATTCATAAGGCCTTTGGCCGATTTTTGTCTTACACAAAGCATGGTTTAGGCATTGCTTTAGTACTAGCTAATCTTACACAATCTATATCCAAGCATGCTTAATTCTCATGCTTATCTTTTGGACACAAGTAGGATGTTTAGACAAAAAAGAAAAAGTATTATGCATGATGGTTTTAGGCCGGCCCCTTTAAGGGTTTAGTTGGGGTCCACAACACCAAATATTTACCCATTATTTGTTAAGTTAAATCCCTCTTCGTTCGGGTGTCGTTCGGGTATTTTTCGGGTTTTAACCGCGCGTTATTCGGACATTAAAAATACCTTTAATAACCCATAAACATAGCCTAGTTTAAGCGTTGATTGGTTATTTAGGCTTTTGTCGGGTGAAATTATCAGTTATACGCGTATCGGGTGCGGTACGCGCACTTTATTCTTTACCGGGAGATTCGTATGAAAAGCTCTCACTTATGGCTTTGGAGTTCCAAACCCATTATATTTTGTGAAATTACCCTTTATTTTACATCCTGGGTGTCCGGGATCCTTTTCGTTTATTTAATTTTTACCGGGTAATCGCCAACGTCCATACCGGATAAGTTTACTCGCACATGATCCTATCATGTTTTGTCATTAAACGTATGCATTCCTATGCATTATTTGGGAATTGCTATCTTTTAAGGCCTTGATAAATAAATCAACACATAATTGCATTTAATTACGTTAATCATATATTAGTTAATTAGTACGGAATTACCTTATTTTTTCCGGTTGTTACATTCTCCCCCCGTTAAGAGAATTCCGTCTCGGAATTCACTTCGAGTTCTCCGGTATAGGGGTCTTCTCGAATAGGGCAGGATATTTTTGCTTCATCCGGTCCAGCCTTTCCCACGTGAACTCAGGTCCACACTTGGCATTCCAACGCACTTTGACCAACCTGATTTTGCTGTGTCTTAGTTTTTGGACCTTCCAATCAGTCACCTCGATTGGTTCTTCGACAAAATGTAACTTGTCGTCAATATGGATTTCGTCCGCAGGGATGATGAGAGTTTCGTCGGATAGGCACTTTTTCAAATTCGACACGTGAAACGTGTCATGTATTCCACTAAGCTCTTGTGGCAACTTGAGCTTGTATGCCATAGGGCCTACTCTGGACAAGATTTCGAACGGTCCAACATACCGTGGGTTCAGCTTTCCGCGCTTTCCAAAGCGCGCGACACCTTTCCAAGGTGACACCTTTAGTAGGACCCTGTCTCCGACTTGGAATTCCAAAGGTTTTCGCCTCATGTCAGCGTAGCTTTTCTGTGGGTCACGGGCCGCTTTGAGACGTTCTTTTATCAAAAAGACCTTGTCCGTCGTCTCTTGAACAATTTCGGGCCCGGTAAGTTGTTTTTCTCTGACTTCAGCCCAACATAGTGGAGATCTACACTTGCATCTATATAGAGCTTCAAAAGGTGCAGCTTGAATGCTCGTATGGTAACTGTTGTTATATGAAAATTCCACCAATGGCAAGTGTGTATCCCAATTACCGCCGAAATCGATTGCACATGCCCGTAACATATCTTCCAAGGCCTGGATGGTTCGTTCACTTTGACCATCGGTTTGAGGATGATATGCGGTACTCATGTCAAGGCGAGTACCGAGGGCTTCATTCAAACTTTCCCTAAACCTTGAGGTGAAACGACTATCTCGATCGGAGATGATGGAGATAGGTACACCATGCTTAGACACCACTTCCTTAATGTATAAACGGGTCAGTTTTTCCAGCTTATCCGTTTCGCGAATTGGAAGGAAGTGTGTGGATTTTGTCAATCGATCAATAATTCCCCAAATCATGTCATGGCCGCTTGTTGTCTTGGTAACTTGGTAATGAAGTCCATGGAAATTTGCTCCCATTTCCATTCAGGTATTTCCGATTGCTGGAGCAAGCCGGACGGCCTCTGATGCTCGGCTTTGACCTTCGCGCAAGTTAAACATCGCGCAACATAAGCTGCTATATCCCTCTTGAAATTTGGCCACCAATAATGTTCTTTCAAATCGTGAAACATCTTGTCTGCACCAGGGTGAACCGAATATCGATAACTGTGAGCTTCGGCCAATACTAGTTCACGCAACCCGCCATACACTGGAACCCAAATTCTATTCATGAAATACAGGGTTTGGTCCGCCTTCGCCTCCAGTGAATCAACCATTTTCCGCAATCTTTCACCTTTGACATTCTCGGGTTTAAGAGCGTTAATTTGAGCTTCACGAATTCGGTCAGTCAGATTCGTGTGAATAGTTAGACCCAAAGCTCGGACACGCAACGGCTTAACCCGTTCATTGCGACTTAAGGCGTCGGCCACAACGTTCGCCTTTCCGGGATGATACTTTATCTCACAATCGTAATCGTTTAATAATTCAACCCATCGCCGTTGTCGCATGTTCAAATCCTTTTGATCAAAGATGTGTTGCAAACTCTTATGATCGGTGAATATCGTGCACTTGGTTCCATACAAGTAATGCCTCCAAATCTTGAGAGCGAATACCACTGCACCCAATTCCAAATCGTGTGTAGTGTAATTCTTCTCGTGGATTTTTAGTTGCCTGGAAGCATATGCTATCACCTTTTCTCGTTGCATCAACACGCAACCCAAGCCTTGATGAGAGGCGTCACGGTAAACCACAAAATCTTCCGTACCATCGGGGAGTGATAATATTGGAGCGCCACATAACTTCTCTTTTAGCAATTGAAATGCCGCTTCTTACTTTTCCGTCCACTCAAACTTCTTATCCTTTTGGGTTAGCATGGTCAAAGACTGTGCTATCTTAGAAAAGTTCTCGATGAATCTTCTGTAGTAACCCGCAAGGCCAAGAAATTGTCGTACTTCGGTAGGACTTCTAGGGGCGTCCCAATTTTTAATTGCCTCGATCTTGGCGGGATCGACATGTATACCCTTTTCATTCACCACATGGCCTAGGAAGTGGACTTCTCGAATCCAAAAGTCACATTTTGAAAACTTAGCATAGAGCTTCTCTTTGCGTAGTACTTAAAGGATTAAACGAAGGTGATTCTCGTGGTCTTCTTTAGTGCGAGAATAGATCAAAATATCATCAATAAAAACAATGACGAACTTATCCAAGTACGGCTTACACACGAGATTCATCAAGTCCATGAAGACCGCCGGTGCGTTAGTTAAGCCGAACGACATTACCAAAAATTCATAGTGCCCATAACGAGTCCTGAAAGCCGTTTTTGGTACATCCTCTTCTTGGATACGTAACTTATGATAGCCGAACATTAGATCAATCTTGGAATAGAAGCTGGATCCATGGAGTTGATCAAATAAATTGTCGATCCTAGGGAGGGGATAACGATTCTTAATGGTTAATTTGTTTAGTTCCCGATAGTCAATGCACATACGAAAGGTGCCATCTTTCTTTTTCACGAATAAGACGGGAGCTCCCCAAGGTGAGAAACTCGGTCTTATGAAACCTTTGTCTAACAATTCTTGCAGTTGACTGGATAGTTCCTGCATCTCGGATGGAGCTAAGCGATATGGCGATCGTGCTACGGGAGCAGCTCCAGGAACAAGGTCGATGCGAAACTCGACTTGTCGAGGTGGTGGCAACCCCGGCAAATCTTCTGGGAATACATCAGGAAAATCTCTAGCTACCGGGATATCTTCCAACTTCCGCTTGTCGGCCTTCTTATCTACGACGTGCGCCAAGAATGCGATAAGACCTTTCCTTAAACACTTTCGGGCTTTCAGGCTTGTAATAATCCTTAATGGTGTCCCACGCCTTTCCCCTTGAATTGAAAGAGTTTCACCGCTTGCGAGAGGAACTTTAATTATTTTATCGTTGCAAACAACGACGGCACAATGTGCGGATAACCAATCCATGCCAACGACTATGTCAAAGCTACCCAGTACAACCGGTAAGAGATCAATACCAAACTCGTGACCACAGAGATCCAACCTACAATCTTTCGCTACTTCTCTTGTTTCTATAGTTTTACCATTAGCCAATTCTATGGAATAAGGGGTATCTAGCTTACTAGCTTTTAGCCCAAGTAATCTTTTAAACTCAACAGATACGAAGCTAAAATCGGCACCAGTATCAAATAATACAGAAGCATAATGACCGTTAAGAGGGAACGTACCAGTGACCACATTAGGGTCCTGTCTTGCATCACCAACACCAATCACAAATGCCCGTCCGCGTGCTTGGTTGTTAAGCTTAGGGCAGTTTCTTTTCCAATGGTCGGGCGACCCGCACGCGAAGCAGGGCCTCGCTCCTCCGGTCTTGGGTGCTCCCGACCTGCACTCCTCAGTCTTGTGCCCCGAGCGGCGGCACTTTCCACAGATTACCTCTTTCTTTCCCTGATAACCAGGTTTTCCACCATTTCCACGTCCCGTGGCCACATACCCTTTCCCTTTCTTGTTCGAACCACCCGATGATCCATCCTTCTTTCCTTCGTTACGCTTTCGTTTCCCAAATCTCGGCTTGTTCCCCTGATCGCTAGACCCAACCACCGTGTTTGAACCCAAGTTTTTACCTTCCACACTACTGGATTCTGAAATCTTTAATCCCGACACTTTTCGGATCAGGGTGCCCATTCGGATGGCATCCTCAGTGAGGCTCAGGGCGAGGTCGATGGCCTCACGCATGGTCGTGGGCTTAGAAGAAGTGACCATGCTGCGTATTTGTGGCGCCAGTCCGAACAGATATCGTTCTATCTTCTTGCTTTCTGGTGTGACCAAACGAGGAACCAGTCGTGAAAGGTCGTGGAACCTAGACGTGTACCCAGCTACGTCCGCACCTGTCATGGTGAGGTTCCAGAATTCAGTCTCCAGTTTCTGCACTTCACTCGCCGGGCAGTACTTAGCAATCATAAGTTCCCTTAACTCCAACCAGGATAAGGAGTATGTAGCATCGTCTCCTAGTGACTGAACTTGGCTGTTCCACCAAGTTAACGCTTGATCCAGGAACAAGTTCGTAGAGTACATGACAGTTTGTCGGGGAGTACAGCTGCTGATGCGGATTACCGCCTCAGTCTTTTCGAACCATTTGACCAATCCAACGGATCCCTCGGTGCCGCTGAAGTTGATTGGCTTGCAATCCAGGAAGGCTTTGAATGTGCAGCCACGCTCTCGCGAGACAGTTTCTGCAATAACAAGGTAGTATGTCATTATGGGATAGGAGTTTCATGATAATCTCCCATCGCTTTTGCATTTATTTATAAACCTCTTACCAGTGGGGGAGGTCTCACGTCGATCACTCCCGGTCCTGTCCCGCGATCGTTCGGAGCGGGCGGCGTCGTGCTCCGCGATGGCCCGGGCTATACGCTCTGAGATTAGCGTTTCGAGTTTGGCAGGTGTTGCGGGCAATCCGTCGTTGCCGCTGTTGCTTTGTGTGGCCGGTGCCATTTTACTTCAATAATAATTATTAAAGGTTAATTTTGACGAACATTTATACAAATATTGTCATACAAAAAGCATAAGTAGCAACTCATCTCATGAACATAATAATCAACACAACATCACCACACAATCGCACAAATCACAATATATAGAGTAAGTAATAATAATCGTAGACAATCACGGTTATACAACAACATATTTTACCATCATAACAATAAGATTTTCATTAATTTCAACATTACGAGTACAACGCTTTGTTTACAACAACAAAATAGGGGATAACATCCCTCATACATCGTTTTGAAATAATAAAAACATCATGTCATATGCCGGCACACCCCGCACGGCTGGGCAAAATGCAAACGAGCGCTGTAATCCGTGCTACGCTATCATGCTACTACTACTATATACATCTGAAAATGATTCTTCGAGCATCCCTGGAATGTCTCCCCGTCTACCGCAGTGGTGGCGGTGGGTACTGGTACTGGGGGGCATACATACTGATGGACATGCTGATAGTCATAATGCGATCGTATAGGAACTGACGGTGCGCGAAGTGCGCGTCGCCTGTGATCCCACAGTGTGCGTCCATGCACAGAAGCTCCTCTGCGTAGTGTGCCAGTGCATCCCTGGCGTCTATAATCCTGGCCCACATGAGCAGTGCCTGTTGATCCATCTGGCTTACGGTGCGCTGCACCGTATCAACGAGAGTCTGGAAATCACTCTCCAAGGAAATCACTGTGGACCAAGCAGGTCCGGATAGTGAGGCCATCCCATGGGGCTGTGACGGCCCGGGTAGGTCGGTGTATGTCGGCTGGGATGGGCCGACCGTGTCTGGTACAGGTAGTGGTGTGAATGGCTGGGCAAAACTCCGTAGTCCAGGGGTGAAGTGGGGTGGCATCAGGTACGGGTCTACTGCACCCAGAGCATACGGTGCAGGCGGTGGTATCATGAAGGGGGCCCCTGCACCCAAAGTGTAAGGTGCAGGTAGTGGTACTGTAGGCATCTCTGGGAGGGGTGGCAGCATGGGTAAGGTAGGGATGGGTAATGTCATGGGTGCTGAGGGGGGGTGCTATCGGCTCGGCTAAGGGGGCCATGAGGGGCTGTGTGACGGTGGCCCACTCAGGGGTGGACACCGCGACGGTGGGGGTAGTGGGGCTCATAGTAGCGAATGCCATCATGCCCACTCTGCGTAACTCAGAGCTGCGGGCTGAGCTGTCCTCTAGGATATGTCCCACAGATGCTGGCCCATCCTGCGGTACGGGCTCGGGTAGGGCGAGAAGGGCTACTGGTGCAGTAGGGGCGGCCTCTAGTATCGGAGCAGCGGGCTCCTCCTGGTCAGCTGGGGGGACGGGTATGGCTACATGGTCCACAGACGCTACTGACTCATCGTCAGAGTCGTCTAATATCCAACCGTTCCGTCCTCGAGCAAGAGGCACAAGCCTCATGCCCGGGGAACGGGAATGTGAGGGGCTGGTAGCGGCTCATGATCGACGTGGGCATGTCGATCGAACGGGGACTCTACGGTCTCCGACCGGGCCGGGGCAGGTCTCGAGGGGCCTGCACAGTCCGCAGGGAAATCCCTGACGGCTCGGATGGGGTGAGGTGGCAATGGGGCTGCGGGTAATGGTACAAGAGGCAAATCAGCCTGTGGTGCCTCGGCCATCGGCATGTCTGCTACGGCTGCCGGGGTACGGCCATGTCGTCTCCAGCGGGGCCCCACTTCGGGTCCTCGCTGGGGTCAGTCTCCTCTGAGCTGTCGCTGCCCGCGCCTCCAACGGCGGCGTCTATCTCCATGTCGTCATCCTCCGGGTCGAGTACTACTACCTCGACTGGCGGAGCTGGTATGATCTGTATGCTACTATCGTAGCTCGGTGCTGCGCTCTCTGCGTCCGACATCCCTGGCAAAAGAACCGTACTAATATTTATGAATTATTCATTAGAAAGTTAAGGCGTACATTCAAGATATCCTTCCTAACTTCTAATACTAACGTAACACATATTAATACCCATGGCTAGCTTGGTCGGAATCTCCTCATACCCAATGTTCTTTTCTTTCGGAAAAAATTACTTTATTGCGTTTTGCATATATATGTATATATATTTTGAAAACTTTATCTTTTGAACCAAATCCGGTTATAGTTTAGATTTTAAAAAAAAATACTAGTTCGCTATAACCTAGGCTCTGATACCACTTTCTGTCACACCACGCCAATGGCGGAAACACGTGGCGCGACGGTTCAAGCGTATAAAGTCAAGGTTAACGCAAATCATAAGTAATTAAGAAAATGGGTCATTTATTAAGGCGTCAAAAACCATGTTTTACGTTTACACATAAACGAAATTGTTTTTAATACAAGTAAGGAGGTTTCTCAAATATATCCCAAATCCTTGGGAAATAAAGGTGAAACCCCTTCAAAACACCCGACGCCCAGTTGAGAGATTCCCCTGACCCAGCTCGCCATGCTGTCCATCTTCAATCAATTACCTGAAAGATATGTTTAAAATTCGTCAATATATAAATATTGGTGAGTTCACAGGTTTTAGTTTCCAAAACTTTAACTCTTGGGAAATACCATGTTATGACAATTTATAGGAGTTGCAAGTTCCTACAATTCTACTTGAGCCTATAACCAAACCAAGACAAATAATAATAATGCCCCGCTCCAAGTCGTTACTCGGTATCCTACGACTTGATTTCAGAATACGTGCACCCCAGGCATACGCCGATGCATAATCGACGCTATCGATTAGGGGTGGGCCTTGTCAGGCACCAATAGTACTATTCAAATATTCATTCGGTTTCATTTCCCTGAATTAATGATTATAGAAGAGAGGTCTCAACCCCGAGTGGCGATCACAACTCAAGTAATTATCCCGTCAAACATTTCCCCTAACATATCTTTCCCCCGAAAAACGTAAAATAGTTTAAAATGGGGCCGTGAGACTCACCTGAATCTGTGCTCGGCTCAAAAGGAAAGATAGCAAATTTGTGGTCTCGCACCTACAAACGTCCTAGACGTATAAGTCACTACACCTATAGTGCATGTGCCTTGGCAAGTTGTACACCCAACTCCCCGACCACGAGTTATTCCAAATCCCGTTTAATTAAACGTGTGTCCTAGGTTCGTTGGCGATGGATTACCCCTTTTTACAAGTTATATAATATTCTCATTAATATTCTTTTAACTTGTGTAATATTATCCTCGACTCGACTTCACCTAACGTATAATTATTTTCTCATTCAAATAATTATACTTAAGATCGCATCGTTCGATATAATATATTCTTAACACTCGACCCGACTCACTTTGCCGCATATTTATATTCCCATTCAAATAGATATGCTAAGGTCTTGTCGTTCGGTAGTATATTCTTAACGCCCGACTCGACTTACAATGTCGTATATTTATTTTCCCATTCAAATAAACATACCAGGATCTCGTCGGTTCGGTATACACACACACACATATATATATATATATATATATTTTGCCTACTCGTCTCGGTTTTCCTTCCCGCATATCTACTTTCCCATTAAGTAGATATACTAGAATTTCGTCGAGTCGAGCATATATATATATATAAACGTGTAATTTTTCTTGTTAAGTCCATACGTTGTTTAACGTTTTAATCATTTACGTTATGTTTTCTCCCACAGATATTTTCTCCAACACTTAGGAAAGTGTTATATAATTTTCATCCAAGTTATATATATTTTACTTCCTAAAATATATATATTCTAATCTTGCCGCAATGGCATATTTCTTGTTTGTCCGTTATCCGTTATAGTTAGTTTACGTATCTAAGTCCGATAGTTAATTTTTCCAAGTTTTTCCCAATAAGCGTTTTATAGAAATATTATTTATATTTCCAATTCCTCAACACATATTACTTGAAAGGGTCAAAAATATACTGTTGTACTTTTAACCCAAACTTGTTAACTTATATACAAAAATGTTTCCAACACTTTTATAGTCCCATTTATATAAAAGTGTTCATTTTTGTATAAGTTTTCCCAAAAGTTTTTAATCTTGTTCAACATTTTTATAAAAACCTCTATTTTTATAAAACCCTTACGTTAATACAAGTCCATATTTTTATAAACTTCCATTTTTATAAAAATACACTTTTTATACCAAATACACAAGTAGTTTACTAATGTTTACCAAACCATCCTTGGAAAATCATTATTTATTCTTTTGACACCAAACTTTCCATTGTTGCATTTTTGGATCAAAGTTTCTAAAATATCCATTTTAGTCCCTCAACTTTCAAAGTTACAACGTTAGTCCCTTAACTTATAAATGTTGCATTTTTCTATCCTAACTTCCAAAGTTAGCATTTTTCTCCCAAATTAGTGGACTTTGAAGATTCATCTTCTTAATGTTAGATTATTTTTGCATCATACCACTTTTAATAGTCTTATGTTCCATAAATAAGGCTACTAATATGTGTGTTTAGTGTTTTTGTCCAACATATCCAAATTTCACTCATCCAAGTGAGTAGACTTTAAATATGTAACTTCTACATTTATGATCTTCTAACATATTCCAACTTATATTAGACTTTAGATGGTCATTTTATGATGATTAACACTACCTTTTAGCATATTCAAGTTACTTTCACAAATCATGTTTAAATCATCATCCTTCATAAGTGTATGTGTAGATTTTATAACTTTTAGAAATACTACATTACTAACATCAAATCTATGATTCATTTACATGTCTTTAATCATTCATTTCACTTCATGTAAAATATATTAAAGCTTATGTTTCAAAACCACATTTTAACCCTTCATGTACAACTTGCTTCTAAGAACACATAACATGAATATTAATGATCAAAGCAAGGTTAAGAAGCTTACTACTAGCACAAGGCTAGGGAAGACAAAAACCTTGGGTTTGAATGGGGTTTAGTGTGTTCTTCCAAGTGGTTAAGCTCCAAGCTCTTGAAACACACAATGGGGTTTTGAAGGATGGATATTTAGAGGTGATTTGGATGTGTTAAACTTGAAAGAAAAGTGTGTGTGTGTGTGTGTGTTACAACCTACGGCCACAAGGGAGAAGAAAGAAGAAAGTTTTGCTTGAATGTTCAAGTGTCTAACACATGTTTCTTTATAATATCCTTCCAATATCTTTCCTAGATTGCATATGATCTTACTAAAGATTCAAGAGATTTGTGTTGTACAAAAATGATCTTGGTAGATTGTGTAAGAGGGGTGTTTGGCCGTGAGTTAGAGAGAGAAGGAGATGGCTTGTGAATCTTGCCAAGATGTTTATAATCTTCCATGTAATCTACATTAGATTTATATAACCATGTGTGTACTAATGTAATCTTATGAAATGATCTTGTGTTGGATTCATAAGGCCTTTGGTCGATTTTTTTCTTACACAAAGCATGGTTTAGGCATTGCTTTAGTACTAGCTAATCTTACACAATCTATATCCAAGCATGCTTAATTCTCATGCTTATCTTTTGGACACAAGTAGGATGTTTAGACAAAAAAGAAAAAGGATTATGCATGATGGTTTTAGGCCGGCCCCTTTAAGGGTTTAGGTGGGGTCCACAACACCAAATATTTACCCATTATTTGTTAAGTTAAATCCCTCTTCGTTCGGGTGTCGTTCGGGTATTTTTTGGGTTTTAACCGCGCGTTATTCGGACATTAAAAATACCTTTAATAACCCATAAACGTAGCCTAGTTTAAGCGTTGATTGGTTATTTAGGCTTTTGTCGGGTGAAATTATCAGTTATACGCGTATCGGGTGCGGTACGCACACTTTATTCGTTACCGGGAGATTCGTATGAAAAGCTCTCACTTATGGCTTTGGAGTTCCAAACCCATTATATTTTGTGAAATTACCCTTTATTTTACATCCTGGGTGTTCGGGATCCTTTTCGTTTATTTAATTTTTACCGGGTAATCACCAACGTCCATACCGGATAAGTTTACTCGCACATGATCCTATCATGTTTTGTCATTAAACGTATGCATTCCTATGCATTATTTAGGAATTGCTATCTTCTAAGGCCTTGATAAATAAATCAACACATAATTGCATTTAATTACGTTAATCATATATTAGTTAATTACTACGGAATTACCTTATTTTTGCCGGTTGTTACAGATATGGAGGTGCTTCGACTTCAAGTCAAGGTGGCTATCGGACCAACCCAATCGCAGAGCAGCTGAACACAGCAGGTTTAGAGAAGGTGACGGTAGAGTTAGCTCAAGAACACATGGCTCTACTGTCAACCTTGGTCAACTCCTACAGTGGATTGGTTGCTGGACAGATCGGGAATCCTCATCTTACACAAGAGGATTACTCACAGATCGATAAAGATGACATGGATCTGATAGACATCCAGTGGCACTTCGCAAGTGTAGTGAGAAGGGAAAAGGAGTATATGGACAGGACAGGAAGGAGAGATGTTTTGATAAACAACAACACTAAGTTTGGGTTTGATAAAACGAAGGTCACGTGCTACAACTGTGGTACCAAAGGGCACTTTGCAAGAGAATGTGACCGACAGAAGCAACAAGGTCATCAGAATCCCTTCAACAACAACAGAGCAAATCAGAATCAGAGGCAGCAAGCTCAGACACAACCTAATCCAAATACTGAGCGAGCTATTGTCCCAGTAAATAACTAGAATCAGAACCAGAGACCTCCTGCAAACAACAATCAAGGACAAGCCCTGGTAATACAAGCTGATGAAGGTTTCAACTGGAACCATCTAATCACTGGAGAAGAAGCTCCTCAGGGTGGTGCTGCATATTTTGCCTAACAATCGTCTGAAGCACTAGTTGAAGTTGAAGAATGCTCAAGTTAGTCTGGCGTTATTATTTCTGAAGCTGAAGTGTCCGACTGTGACTCTGAGTGTGATTCTGATATGGGGGAAGATTTGGAAGATTTGTTAGCTGAAGCAGATGCGCTGATCGGCAAAAGATCGTTTCTTGTGGATGCTGACTGTACTGAGAAGAACTTTGGCGAATTCTTTGGAGCTAAGAAGACTGCAGCTCATTATGCTTTGATGGCCATTACAGAATCGTCAAACAAGGTAAGTTCTTCCTCAAATTCTAAGATAGAGTGTGTAGAGTGTAATCAGCTAAAATTCAGAATTAAAGAATTAACTGAAGAGAATCTGAATTTAAAAGCTAATGTTGGTCCATTGCAAAGGTCAATTGATTCCTTAAAGCAAAAGGAGAAAAATTGTCTAAGTACAACTGAAAATTACAAGAAGGATGTTTCTGAACTGTCGAAAACTCTAGCAAACAAGCAAATTGCTATCAATAATTACATAAATGAGGTAGAAGACACTAGGAAACAATTGGCCATTGTCAACTGTGACTATGAGAAGATCAAGAAGAAATTTGAAAGTTACCTAAACTGCAAGTATGTTCTTGATCACATAGTTGAACACTTGGAAAAGGAAAGCATTTCCACCAGTCCCAAATATTCTCAGTGTCCACCTCCGGTGAGATTCAAAAATCACAATTTTGATGTCTTGCCGAAGGAGGAACTTGTGGACGTGGCAGCAGCAGCAGCAAAAGCTGCAGGGCGGCCAAAGCAACTGAAGCAGCTAAACCTGCTGATGTTACTAAGGCTGCTACTCCTGCTGAAACTGTCAATCTTGGTGAGAAAGCTGATGATATTAGTGTGTACGACACAGACTCGTCGGATGATGAGCCTCCTAGGTATGCACCGGTCAAAACTCAAAATGTTCCTCTTGAAACCATATCATTACTACTGAAACCCTGAGTGAACTTGAATCGAAAGTGCAAACCGAGGATGGCAGAAGGATTAAGGTGTTTTACAAACTTAAAGGGTCTGAAAGGGTATATGCTGATAAGGAAGTCCCTCTCAAATGTATCACCACTGGTCTAATTGCTAAAATTTGGCAAGAATCTGTCATTACCGTGGAAAAGGAAACCTGGAATAAGAAGAAGGGAAAGGGTAAGGGTAGAAAAGACCAGGGTAATCAGCCAAATGAATATAACAAGAAAAATCAAAAGATAAACACCGTTAATCCTCAAAGTCATGCTCAGAGGAAAAGTCCGAAGAAGCATGTCACTGAGTTTGTTGCAGATGCTGAAGAAGAGGAGGTCTGATCGGTCGACCTAGAAGCCGGAGGTCGGACTTCTCGTCGCATCTTTTTAATCCGGTCACCAATTAGATTAGAAACAATCTAGGAACTTGTCGCTGCCTCGGTAACTGAGACTGGCTCAGTGAAGATTACCGAAGTAGGCATTGACATGGTGACTCTTGCAGGCATAGCTGCACAAACAGATGTGGGAACTGATGAGGTTGCTGCTGTTGTTGTTGTTGTTGTTGTTGTTGTCATTGCTGCTGCTTGGGAAGATTGTGTGTCTTGAACCCCAAACGCTTCAGGAAGATTAAAACGTCTTTTCCTTGAAGTCTTCTCCATTTGTGGTTTTTGAGACATTGTCTTCTTTCCACGAACACTATCCTTCTTAGCAGTAGTCTTTTTTCTCTTTGGAGGAGGTGGAGTGTCAAGCTCTGCATCTAAATCTGCAATTAAATCGCCCTGTTCCACGACAAAGGTGGGATCTTCAGCAAGAGCTCTCATCGCAGCTGCACTAGCTTTCTCCTCTGCTACCTTTCTCTTTGCTCTTTCTTGTTTCTCAGCAAATGTATCAGGGGAATCACTTTCTGTGTCATCAAAGTCTTCTTCAGCATCAGTTATGTTGACTGGAGCATTTTCATCAACATGTTCTTTACCTTTAGCAGATCGAGAGGATTCTTGTTCTGTTGCAGCACCGGAAGGTTCTGGCGCCTTCGGTATTACCTTATCTCAAGTGCTTTTCAATACCCCTGGCGCCTTCGGTATTACTTTTGCTTTCAGCCTCACCCTTTTAATTTTAGCGTCTTTTACTTCCTATACCAGGCCAGATAAATTATTTAAGTGAAATATAATCTATAAAAATAAATAAATTTGAGCCCAAACCTACCTTTGATTTTAAATTAACTTCACTTTTTCTAGCAATTGACTTTTCCTCCAACTTCTTCAAGAATTGAACCAAAGGAAGCACATTTTTTTAGAATCAAATACTTTTACATGCTTCATATGGTTAACATATTGTATCTCTTTTCGTCTTTTGGCTCTTTCGTTACTTTTCAAAGCCACTGAAGTTCGTCCCACCTTTAGCCGTCTTTCATCCACACCAACCCCTTTAAGTGACATGACCCACGATATGTTATCTAATGTAAAGAAGGAATGAATAAGCACAATAGAGTTTCAACAAAAACTGTTTCTTATGCAGATGATACAGATTTTCATGTTGGTCCTATTTGGCCTCTTGCAAAATTGATTTTCTCTACTACTGATGATGGTGCCTTCCTTGATCTATGCTTCTTAATTTACAAACTTAGTAGAACAATAAATATCTATATGTAAAACATAACAACTAGCAGGATTAACATATATGCCCAAGGAAGCAGGGCCGATGGAGTGCCAGGAGGGCAGAGGACGGTTGAGGAGGACGGAGGGCCGGTGGTGGTTGCTGAACAGGAGTTAGGGGGTAGGGTTTGGCGGGCGTTGATGGCTGTTGTTTGTTGTTGAACAAAAACAATCGTCCATGGTATTTTTTTTGTTCCAAGTGAAGTGTGAAATGGTGGTTGGCTGGGGTGGGATGGACTTGAGCCTCTTGAGTTACTAAATTTGGGTTGGGACTTGGGTTATAAACTTATAATTTTGGATTTTGGGTTTAGATTAGTTAATTTTTTTGGGTTATTATTACTCGAGTTCGATAAATATTTTTTCCGATTAACGTAACGTGGTTGATGTATAATTTTATTTTAGTAGTAACGTTTTCGAAAAATCGTAAAATAAAATAAAATTCTACTACGTGTGAAACCTGAGGGGGAGCGGGCGCGACCCCTAGCAATAAGCTAGGCCCGCCCCTAGTTACCAATACAATATTTAGCTCATCCCTAATGAACACCATCAACTCAAAATCCATCAAACCAACTTGATTGTGAACTCTAGTTGTAAAAAAAACCGTAGTAATATGAAGAGTTTGATATAAAGATAATACTTTATTAAAAAAAACAGGCAATCTTCATGTAAATCATATATTGTCGGATAAGTTGAATGTGGCCATGCATTTATTTTTTGGGATTTATAAATGTGTAAAACATTTTGCAAGATCAGAAATGGTGCACCACGTTGAGTGCAGTCGGTCCACCACTTTTTTGACCCTTTCTTACACCCTTCAGGCTCACAATTGTTGTTTCGCATCCAGTATCACAAAAGAAATATAAAACACAAACGTGCGTACATTAGGATCTAGTATGAAGGATTTTTTATTTTTATTTTTTGTGAGAAACAATTCTCATATAAAAGCAGAAGCAAAATTGAAATTTATATTAGTGATCCCAATGTACCAAGAGGATGAAATCTGTCCAATTTGCCGTAAGGCTTGCCTGGATGAATACGGGGAACATGCGGTTCATTGTAAGGAGTTACCCGGTTTCAAATATCGGCATGACTGGGTTCGAGACATTTTGTGGGACATTTTAAGACGGGCTGGGATCTCAGCTAAGAAGGAGGCCCCTGTGAACTTCCTCTCGGATTCAGCAGAAGGGAGATCCACCCTACGACCAGCAGATCTCTTGGTCTTTGGGTGGGCCTGGGGGAAGCATGCTTGTGTTGACCTGACAGGTGTATCTCCCCTAGTTGGGTTGAGGGATAGTGGCTTTGTAGTAGGGCAAGCGGTCCGAAAAGCAGAGGCAAAGAAGGTAGAAAAACATGCTAAAGCCTGCGAGGAGAACCAACACGTTTTTGTACCCTTGGCTTTTGATACCTTTGGCTCATTGGCGTCGGAGGCTATCCGTTTCCTGACAAGGGTTCAGCGGGTTATTCAAAGTAGTGTCTCGGCGCTGGGTGGGCATGGCTACGTCTTTAGTAGATTAGGATTTGCTATTCAGAAAGGGGTGGCGGCGCAGCTTGTTGCCCGCCTACCCGTTATCTTGATGTAATTTTCGTTGTCTTGGATTGAATGAGAAATCTATTATTTTATATTAGTGAGTGAAAGATAATAATTAATTAATTCTATATAAATAGAAGTAAACCATAACAAATTATAAGCGGGTAGCTGATAAATAGGCAACAAGTTACGCCGCTACCCTCTTTTGAATAGCAAAACATATTCTATTAAAGATGAAGCTTTGCCCCTTGGTTGATGAGTAATTACTATGCACCACCTTTTACACCCGATTTAAAAAACGGATCGCTTCGGGGGCAAGGGCCCCAAATGTATCAAATGCAAACGGCACGATGTTGGGTCTGCTGACCTGGAGAAGAACAGATGATTGGAAAGCCAAAATATGCTATCTATTTGATCCTTGTATAAACAGTCTTTACAACTTGCTTCTCCCAAAAGACTGCTGACCCTAACTACTGTTCTATCCAAACAACTGCTCAACAACTGCTGATATAAAGAACTGCTGAGGAAACAACTGATGAAGAACAACTGCTGACCAAAGGTCTGACAAAGAGCAACAGCTGATACAAGTACTAAAGACCAAAGCACTGCTGGTACCAACAGCACTTAGGCTCCAGCAGTGGATACAAGACCATCAGAGTTTATCTTTAACAGCTGTTTATTATCAGTGCTTTCAATGTAACAGTAGTTTGTATAGCAGATGTTTAAGTTTGTTATTCTGTTAGAGGTCACTGTCTTAGGTGACGTCAGCCTAGGTCATCAGTGGTTTGAGTCAGTCTATAAATAGAACAGTACATGTACTGTTCTATTGCATCACACACAAAACATTCTCTCTGACAAACAACTGTGTGATCAGGCTGAGGGGGAGTAACTTGTACGATTGTAATCTTTGAATTAATGAAAGCATTCGATCTAAAAACATTTACTCTCTTGTTTTGATTTACAGTTTATTATTCCGCTGCACTTTCATTCTATTTTCATTTCATTTTCATCATCATTTAGTTAAACAATCAAAACAAACAAACTCAGATCCTAACAATTGGTATCAGAGCTTGGTCAATTAAATTCGATCTAACAAATCAATTTAATAATCAGCTCACAATTATTGATATCGTTTGTCAGTTTGATTGAAAACAGAGTAATAGTTTAATTTCGTTTCAACCGTTGTTAAACAGACTTTGTTTTTTGAAAAATCAGAGAATGGCTTCTATCAATCACGATCCACATAACACTGGCACGAACAACAAGCCACCGATGCTTGTCAGATCTGAATACAATATCTGGCAACGTCGGATGAGCCATGTTCTAGCTCAACAAAACACTGGGTGTTGGAAGTCGGTTATCTTCGGACCACATGTTCCGACTGTGCCGAGTACTGAAGATCCCAAAGTGTTTGAGCCAAAGAAACTTGAAAACTACTCCGACCAGGATTTTCAGAAAATTGAGCTAGATGCTAAGGCCTTCAGTATTGTGGCCATGGCTCTACCCAATGATATATATGCTGGGTTGTTACACTGTAACAGTGCAAAGGAGTTGTGGGATGCACTGAAAGAGCAGTTTGGTGGGACTGAGGAGGTTATTGAAAACAACCGTGAAATACTTAACCAACAATATGAAACATTCAGTCATGTCAAAGGAGAGTCATTAACTCAACAGTTTGAGAGATTTAACTGCTTAATTAGTGAACTAAAATTGGTTGGTCTTACTTACCCTCATTCAACTTTGAACCATAGGTTTTTAAGATCATTACCAAACAAATGGGACACTATTGCTATTGTTATGAGAAACTCAATAGGATTTAAAGACCTATCACTGACCCAGCTTCATGGTAAGCTCTTGACCTATGAAAGAGAGCTTAACCAGAAAAAGAAGCTCCAGGACTCTGGAAAAGTGTCTGATGACTATGTGTTTGGGAATACAGCACTTTTGGGTCATGATGAGGTGCCTGGAAACACAAAGGATCAGAGTTATGATCATTTTATTGACATAACTTCAGGTTTTAACTCAGGTTTTAACTCTGACTCTTATTCACCAAACTATGCTTTCACAGCAAGTGGTGGTGATATACAGGCATCTGACAACATATCCTTTGAGTATGATGATCTGAAATACTTTGACCCTGATGATTTGGAAGAAATGGACATTATGCACCAATTGGCCCTTCTCAGTGTAAGAACTAATAATTTTTTACAAGAAAACTGGGAGAAGGTTTCCAGGGTTGACTGGCAGATCTAAGGTTGGGTTGGATAAATCAAAGATCAAGTGTTATAAATGTCATAGGTTTGGTCATTTTGCTAGGGAATGTAGGGGTCAACATGGTACACCTATGATAACCTATCCAAATCAAAGACCACAGACCAACACTTATCAGAATTCCTATAATACCCCTGGACCAAATGTGCAAAACACTGCTCATTTTGCACAGTCCTCAAACACTGTTCCTGTCCAGTATGTCCAAACCACTGTTCCTCAGATTCATTATGTGCAAACACCTGTTGCTCAACCATCTGTACAAACGACTGCTGCTCCATCTTCTGCTCCTGCAGAGACTAGTCAACAGAGCTTCTTTACACAAGGCTTTGTTGATTGGAGCAGTCTACCTGATGAGCTAACAGATGAGAATTTTGCACTAGTTGCCAAAGCTGAAAATGAACCAGAAAATTTTTGTTTCATGGCTATGGTTGATGAGATTGAATCTGAGGAAGTGGTAACTGAATCTGATGTTGTGACTGATGATATTATTAGTGAAGTTGTTGCAGGTGAAAAACCTGAAGAAGAGGTTGTGAATCTCTCAGATCCCTGGGGTGCATCTGATGAATGTGAGTGCAAGTGTGATTGTGCTTTGATGGCTGCTGCTAAGGTATCTCCTCAAATTCTTAAAGAGTTGTGTTCTGACAAATGTGTAATAGCATTTGCTAACATCAAAGAGGTGAATGAAAACCTTAGAAAGAAAATTTTGGATGATGAAGTTAAATTTGAAAAACTCACAAAAGATTTGAAAACAAGTTTAACTGCAAAAGAATCTGAAATTAGCAGTCTAAAACATGAAGCAACTATAACCAAAGACCAGCTCCAAACTATGATAACAAAATATCAAAGTTGTAAAAGTGAGCTTGAGTCCACCCAAGTTGAATGTAAAAAATGGGTGGAATCATGTAGAGGTTTTGAGATGCTACTCAACAAACAAACCAAAAGTCATGTGAAGTTTGGCTTTGGTTTTGCAACCACTGCTCCAGCTTTTGAAAACACTGACACAAAGAGTCAAAAGTCTGTTGAGATAGTACCAACAAACCTGCAGGGTCAAGAGATTAAAATCACTGAACCAAATGGTAAGAAAATTGTTCTTGAAAAACCAGAAGGTTCCTCATCTTTTGCTGAACTTGAAAAGTATGAATTTAAACCTACTTGGTCTGATGAGTGTGATACTCTTGAGAATTATAAACCTGTTGATTTTAAAACTCCTGAGGGAAAGACAGCTCCTCAGGCAAGGGTCATTCCCTTGGCAAAAGTCATTCCCCTGAAAGATTCTCCAGCAGATGCTCAAACATCTGCTGAAAAGAAGACTGAAAAAGGGAAGAAGAAAGAAAAGACTGTTAACTTGTTTTGTGATTTCTGTGAAAAGAAGAATCATGTCACCAAAAACTGTTTTCTTCTAAAAGCATATGACATCAACAAAGGAACAAGTGAATGTGATTCAAAAGCCACATGTTCAATATGTGGGAAAAAGAATCATAAGACTAAAGAGTGCTTGTATCTCAAAAATTTTGATGTAAAAATACAAGAATACAAAGCAAAAACTCTTGCAAACCCTGTGGTTAGTACTCCAAAAGGAAAGCCCAAACAGACCTTCACACCTGCCCAAACATCTGTTACAAAAAGGCTTGAAACATCTGCTTCTAGAGATGTCCAAGTAACAGATGCTCCACCCACAAGTAAATACCCAAGAGGTTATGGTCAACCTCCATGTCACAGTCTGCCACATGTTTATGAGGAGCCAAAAAGACCCTCTAAACCAAGAGTGAACAGAAATCCATATGGGTATTATCATCTGTCAGGAAGTGATCAAACAACTGCTGCCCCAAGCGTTGACATACAAACACTGGCAAATGGTCAGCAGCAGTTGTTGACCTTAATTCAAAAATTGGTCCAAACCACTGATCACCTTCCAAAACTTGAGTCTGAAAGGTCTGAGGACCCATCCAAAGCCAATTTGGCTTTGGACACTCACCAAAACTAATCATTTACTGATGTGCAGGGAGCTTCTGCTTGTTTAGATAGTCTTTGGTATGTAGATAGTGGAGGTTCCAGGCACATGACAGGATGTAGAGCACTACTTCTGGACTTCTTGGCTCATGGAGGGGGTGATATATCCTTTGGTAATGATTCTAAAGGTAAGGTGTTGGGTTCAGGGACTGTACAGGCAGGAAAACTCAAGTTTGAAAATGTCAATCTTATTGATAATCTCAAGTTTAATCTTCTGAGTGTTTCACAAATGAGTGACAAAGGTTATGGCTCATTTTTCACAAAGAAAACTTGTAAGATTATTGGGCCAGAAGTGGTGAAAAAGATTGATACCATTATTGCTGAGAGCAAAGCACAGCTTGTTGCTCATAGAAGTGGCAATGTGTATGTTGTTGATATGTTAAAGGACAATCCTATGGCAAATGTCTGTCTATTTTCTGCTGCCTCCACTAAGGAGACAGAATTGTGGCATAGGAGACTGGGTCATACCAACCTTAATACTATCAACACACTCTCAAAACAAAGCCTTGTCAGAGGTTTACCATCAAAAGAATTTAAATGTGATGAGCATTGTGTTTCTTGCTTAAAAGGGAAACAACATAAAAGCTCTTACAAATCCATTGATGAGTCCAAAACTAGTCAGTGCTTACAACTGTTGCATATGGACTTGTTTGGCCCTGTTAAAATCATGAGTCTAAGAAGAAAAAGATTTTGTCTTGTCATAGTTGATGATTTTTCTAGGTTTACATGGACTTACTTTTTACACTCTAAAGATGAGACTGCAGGTATATTGAAGGACTTTGTCACCAAGGTTGAAAAGCAGTATGACTTGCCAGTAAAAGTCTTCAGGAGTGACAATGGAACAGAGTTTAAAAATAAGGAGTTAGATGACTTCTGTGTGTCAAAAGGGATTGTGAGGCAGTTCAGCATCCCAAGAACACCAGAACAAAATGGGGTAGTTGAGAGGAAAAATAGAACTCTTATAGAAGCTGCAAGAACCATGCTAGCAGATTCTGGTTTGCCACTGTCCTTTTGGGCAGAAGCTGTAAACACTGCTTGCTATGTTCAAAACAGAGTTTTGATCAACCCCAGACATCAAAAAACTGCTTATGAAATTTTGTTCAAAATCAAACCATTAATCTCATTCTTCAAAATCTTTGGCTGCCCATGTTTCATTTTAAATCTTAAAGATTCCATTTCAAAATTTGCAGCCAAAGTAGACTGTGGTTATTTTCTGGGATATTCTTCTACTGCTAAGGCCTACAAAGTGTTTAACACAAGGACTAAGACAATAGAAGAAACCTTGAATGTTAAGTTCAATGAACTTTCATCTCTGAAAATCCCTGCAAACCCTGCTGAATTATTTGATTTAGATAAATTCAAATTTGAAGATATCACTGTTAAAACTAACAATGCAGGTATTCCACAGTCTCCACAGCAAGATTACAGAACAGATGTTGTGATTCCTAGTCACTACAAAGTCTATTCTGCATCAGAGGAAGCAGCTGTTCAAAACAATTGTCAAAACTCTGCCACAGCTGTGTCAACCACTGTTGGCCAGTCCTATCCTCAAACCTCTGCTTCACCCCTCACAACCACTGACCTATCATCTGTTGACAAAAGTCAATCATCTGTTGACAAAAGTCAGTCAAGTTTCACACCACTTGGACCCATTCCTCCATTACCATTTCAAACATCTGATGGCACTACAGAAGTACCAACAGATGTTACACCAACAGAGTCACCAAACCTCTGTCCATCACCTCAAAATGCCATTGTTCCATATCAAGGAGATCTTATTTACTTAAGAGCTCATCCACCAGACCAGATCATTGGCAACATCAGAGAGGGTGTGCTCACAAGAAGCCAATCCTCAAATATCTGTCTTTTTGCAGGTTTCTTATCCCTCACACAACCTGTCAAGTACCAAGAGGCACTGAAAGACAACAGTTGGGTAGAAGCCATGCAAGAAGAACTCCTTCAGTTCAAAAGACAACAAGTATGGGAGCTTGTACCACTTCCTAAGGATGTTTGTCCTATAGGAACAAAGTGGGTCTTCAAAAACAAGACTGATGAAAGGGGTATTGTTGTCAAGAATAAAGCCAGGCTTGTGGTTCAAGGCTTCAGACAAGAAGAAGGAATAGATTATGATGAGACCTTTGCTCCTGTAGCTAGACTAGAGGCCATCAGACTCTTTTTAGCCTTTGCTGTCAACCACAATATAAAGGTGTATCAGATGGACATCAAATGTGCTTTCCTTTATGGCAAAATTCAGGAGGAGGTCTATGTATGTCAGCCACCTGGTTTTGAAGACACATTCCATCCTGACTATGTCTACAAGCTCAACAAAGCTTTGTATGGACTCAAACAAGCACCAAGGGCCTGGTATGAAACTCTTTCCACATTTCTCTTATCCATTGGCTTCACAAGGGGTAAAATTGACAAAACCTTATTTCTTAAATGGAAAGGGAAACACTTAATGATTGTTCAAATATATGTGGATGACATCATTTTTGGATCCACATGTAACCAAATGTGTGAAGAGTTCAGAAAACTCATGACAGCAGAGTTTGAGATGAGTGCCATGGGTGAGCTTCAGTGTTTCCTTGGTCTTCAAGTGAAACAACTGCAAAATGGCACATTCATTCACCAAAACAAATATGTAAAGAACTTATTAACCAGATTTGAGATGAATGATTGTAAGCCATGTAGCACACCCATGAGTACAGTCAAGCTGCTCACTATTGATGACAAGGATGAACTGGTTGATCAAACACATTATAGATGTATGATTGGGTCTTTATTGTACCTAATTGCATCTAGGCCAGACATTATGTTTGCTACCTGTGTCTGTGCCAGATCCCAGGCTTCACCCAGAAAGTCAAACCTTATTGCTGTGAAAAGGATATTCAGATACCTCAAAGGTGCTCCCACACTTGGTATCTGGTATCCTGCTAATGGAAACATTGAGCTTTCAGGTTATTCAGATAGTGACTTTGCTGGCTGTCACACCACAAGAAAATCCACTTCAGGAGGGTGCCAATTTCTAGGGAATGCCTTAGTTTCATGGCAAAGCAAAAAGCAGGCAGCTGTTTCAACTTCAACAGCTGAAGCTGAATACATTGCTGCTGCAAGCTGTACAGCCCAACTCATGTGGCTTCAAAATCAACTACTGGATTTTGGGATAACTGCACTTAGGACTCCACTCATGTTGGACAGCCAAGCTGCTGAAAATATCATCAAGAATCCAGTCTCTCATTCCACTACCAAGCACATTGACATAAGACATCATTTTGTCAGAGACAGCTATGAAAAAGGTTTGATTTCTTTACACCATGTTCCAACAGAGGATCAGTTGGCAGATGTGTTAACAAAAGCTTTAGACACATCTACCTTTACAAATCTGATTTCCAGAATTGGCATGTTAAACATGGATTAAACAAATAAATTTTTTTCAAATAAAATTGTTCAGAAATTAAATATTTTCTTAAAATTGCTGTTTGGTTGAAAAATCTGTTTATAACATCTGATCAGATAAAACAACCACTGTTTCATTCATTTCCACTGTTGGTTGAAAAGTCTGTTTCCAAACATCTGATCAGATAAAACAACTGTTAGTTGAAAATCTGTTTCAGAACATCTGTTCAGATAAAACAACTGTCCACCTATATATATATATACTATATCAAAAAGAAAAAAAAAAATAAATAAATAAAAAAATAAAAAAATAAAAAAATCCAACGGTTGGATCCATCAGCTGTTTGTATCAGTTGTTTACCAAAACAGCTGTTCTCCACCAGATGTTACATCCATCAGATGATTGCCACGTCTGCTCATATAAGCAGATGTTTGGCCACATCAGCGGTTTCATTGAGCCTATAAAAACCCTGTTTTACCACAACAGATGTTACACTGTCTCATTGTATTCAAAATACTGTAAACCGCCGTCTTCACTCTCAAACCCTTCATCAATCTTCAATCATTTTCACCTTCGAAATCCATTACAATGGATCTTCAAGCCAAAGCTACACACAATTGTCTTCCCTATCTGATTAAAACAGATGACAACACTCCATTTCATTCCACCATCGACATTTTCCTTAACTCCAAATACTTACCCATCCTAACCGCCAACGCCCCCATTTATCTGGATACACTCCAAGAATTTTGGTTGAATGCTGAGTTTCTACTACAAGACAAAAAGCCTACATCCATTATTTCCAAAATTGGAGAAACCAGTATCGTCATTACCCCTGATATCATATCCACAACCTTCACACTGAATGACCTGGCAGGTAAGGATTCCTTCACTAAAACAGAGCTTCACACTGAGTTCCAAGAAAGAGGGTACGATGGTCAGATGACTGGATCAACTCTTTTCAAAAAGTTTTTCCCTCCAGTCATGAAATTTTTCTTCCATACTCTTCTTCTTTGTGTCTCTGCTAAGTCCACATCCTTTAATGAAATTCCATTGAGGATGCAATATCTGGGATATGCTATGTTGTCAAACTCTGACTTCAATCTTTCCCAGGGATTGTTCATGGACTTGGTATCAAATGTGAAAGCAGTCAAGTCTGGGTCAAACAATGCTTTTCTTATTTACCCACGAATTCTTAGTGTAATTTTACAAAAATTATTACCTGAAAAAGTTTTCAAAAAGGGTGCTGCTATGCAAATGAAAAGCTTAACTGATGAAACTTTCACAAGAATGCTGGGTGGAAGCACCCAAGAAAAAGTGTCTAAAGTGTCAAAAGTTTCTAAAACACAAACAAAGAGGACAAAGGCAACAACTGTTGTCAAAACCTCTGTTGTTGAGCCCACTGCTCCTGGTGATCATGGCACTACATCCAGTGCTGTGAAACCCACACCAGCCACTTCCAAAAAGAAACATCCATCCACAAAAACCACCACTCAACCACAAATGAGGCTTCTGGATGTTGAGGTACCAGAAGAAACCTCTGTTGCACAACAAAAGCAACCTGAAACCACTGTTGTTACTTCCTCACAACAGTTGGACATACCTCCACCTGACCAAACTCCTCATGAATCCTCTCAAAAGGATCATGTTGTAAGCCAAGGGGACACACATCATGATGCATATGAGTCACTTGACCATATGTTCACAAGCCCCTCTCCCAGGGCTAATTCTCTTCTTACTCCACCACTCTCACCATCACATGTCCCACAAACAATGCAACCTCTGTTTGAAGCAATTGAAAAATCTCAGGAAGATCCCAGTTCCTCTCTTCCACCTGTCACTGAGAGTCTACTCCAACAAGTGACTGGCCCTGAGAATATTCAATCTGCTATCCCACAAACAGAAGAGGAGGTTACACCACCTAGGTTCAATGAAACTCTAGGTGAGTTTTCAAGTGGAGCAGCCACTACTGATGTAGAGACCACTGTCTCACATCAGGACAGTGATTTCATAGCTAAGACTCCCTTGAAGGCAACAACTGTTGAAGCCACTATAGTGTCTCCAAACACAGTTGGAAGTCCCCAGTACCAAGACAAAGGGGCATCTGATTCGCCTATTAGGCCTGAATCAGATAAAACTACCACTGGTAGGGTCTCAGATGATCCTATTCATTTAGGAGATGAGTCAAAATACCAAGAATTGACGGCCAGAGTTTCTGTTATTGAAACCTCTGTTGCTGACATCAAATCTGATGTCAAGCTTCTCCTGAGCTCAATTGCAGATCTCTCCAAGAGTCAACCATCCACTGCTGATATAGCCAATGAGTTATGGAAATCAGTTTCCCCCATCATCATAGCTCATAGAAAATTGGCTGATCAGACACATGAAACCTACATGGCTGAGATCAGGAATATGGTAGATGCAAGGTACAAAGATACCCATGCTGACATCAAAGCCATCAAGGACCACCTGCTGAAGACTACTGGCTCTGCCCCTACCACCATCCTCAGGGATGAAACTGATGATGTTTTCACAGCTGATGATGCCAAAAAGGGGGAGAGTGGCAGAGATAGGCTACCAAAATTAGATCCTTTTGGTTGTCCTCCTTCTCAAAAAGGTCAAGCCAAGTCTGCCAAGAAACCAGAGTCTACCAAATCAGCTCCACAACAACAACAACAAGCAACACCAACAGCACCACCACCACAAACCACTGAAAAGAATAAGGCAGTAGATGACTCTGCAAACATAGAAGCTGAAAAGGCTGCTCAGGCCAAACAACAGAGGGCTGACACCTTGGAAGTAAAAGCAGAGTCATTAATTGAACTCAAGAAGAAACAACAAAGGGAAACTGAAGATGTGGGATCCTCTAAAAGGATGAAAAGACCTGCCAAGCATGTTAGAAAACCACCATCTAAGTTGAAAACCTCTGTTGATAAAACCACTGCTACTGAAACCACTGTCACCCAAAACACTGAAACCACTGCTACCCAAACCACTGAAACCACTATACCCAAACCAACACACACTCCTGAACAAACAACCACCAAACCTACATCACCAGCCAAAACCCCAACATCTGCTGGTTCTTCTAAAAGGCCAACAGATGTTAATCCAACCACTGCTACCAAATCACCTTCACCAAAAATCATGTACACAAGGAAGAGAAAATCAACCTTTGTTGTGCATGATGAAAACATACACACATCACCAACCACCATTTCAACTGCCCAATCCACTCCTCCCATCACAGCCATTCCACTCACATCATTCTCACCACATACATCCAAATTCAAAACCCATAGACCACCACCAACCATTACACCATTGGTTGTTCAGTATCCCCTTGAACTTGATCTACTCAAGGGGGAATTACAATCCTTCTACAATACTGAACAACCATCTGAAAGATCCTTCCCATCTCTCCCAAACTTCCCTGTTCCCCTCAACATTGATACCTATCTAAAATACAAGGGTGAACAAGTGGATGCCATCATCAGGGAGAAATGCAAAGGGAAGGATGACAGGACTGCTCAGGGCATCCATTCAGCAGAGCTTAGCAAACTCAGAAGGATTGAAGACTTTGCTAAGACCCTGAGCAATTCCATGTCCACCATGCCTCTTAGTGTAGATTTGGAGAAGGAGGTAAGGGAATCCCTTCTTGAACAGATAATGGCAACCAAGCCTTACAAAGCAAACAAAAAGCAGTTCAATGGCTGGACTACTCATGCTTTGAGGGAAGAACTGATCAGAATTGAAGAAATGGCCAAAGATCCCAAAGCTAAAGTCTCCACTCCCAATTTTGGCAAAGGCAGAGACCCAGTCAGAGCCTTGAAGTTCAAAAGAATGAGGCAGGAGATTGTAGCTGCCAATTATGGGGAGATGAGGTCTGTTTCCAGATGGTCAGAGCTAAGATTGGTTGAAACCTATAAAAGTCTGGAAGAGAATAGAAAGAAGGATCCCAGCCTTCCAAGAAAACCAATCTACAATGATGAGCCAATGATGAAGAGACCCCAACAGACTTTTAATCTAGACAGCTTACTTGAAACCTCCGATCTCACAGCTGCTGCAAGTAGACAGTTCAAAAAGCAGAAGGAGATGTCAGAGGAAGATCAAAGAAAGTTTGCTGACACATTTATCAAGGAAGGGCTCTTCAATCAAATCCATTATTTCTCTGATCCTACAACAGAGAAACTCAGAGAACTCATTGGAAGACCACCTTCACCCAACTCATCAAGAATAAAGGTTCATCTCAGCAAATCCACTGACTCAAAAATTCTAAAGTGGAAGGTCAACAAAGACAACCACGAATTGACATTGCTCAGGTCAGATGGAAAGGTTCAGAAGATCAGTATGGATGATGCTTACAGCCTTTGTGCAGAAGATCACCAAGCACTGCTAAATCTGGATCTGGAAAGAGATGAAGAAGACCTATTTGCTTTGAACTTTGAACTACAATTCAAAGGTCAAATCAGAGAAAGTCTGATGAGAAATAAAGATCAATGAATAAAGCTGAGTTTTGGCATCATCTGTTCTAGGGGGAGATTGTTGGGTCTGCTGACCTGGAGAAGAACAGATGATTGGAAAGCCAAAATATGCTATCTATTTGATCCTTGTATAAACAGTCTTTACAACTTGCTTCTCCCAAAAGACTGCTGACCCTAACTACTGTTCTATCCAAACAACTGCTCAACAACTGCTGATATAAAGAACTGCTGAGGAAACAACTGATGAAGAACAACTGCTGACCAAAGGTCTGACAAAGAGCAACAGCTGATACAAGTACTAAAGACCAAAGCACTGCTGGAACCAACAGCACTTAGGCTCCAGCAGTGGATACAAGACCATCAGAGTTTATCTTTAACAGCTGTTTATTATCAGTGCTTTCAATGTAACAGTAGTTTGTATAGCAGATGTTTAAGTTTGTTATTCTGTTAGAGGTCACTGTCTTAGGTGACGTCAGCCTAGGTCATCAGTGGTTTGAGTCAGTCTATAAATAGAACAGTACATGTACTGTTCTATTGCATCACACACAAAACATTCTCTCTGACAAACAACTGTGTGATCAGGCTGAGGGGGAGTAACTTGTACGATTGTAATCTTTGAATTAATGAAAGCATTCGATCTAAAAACATTTACTCTCTTGTTTTGATTTACAGTTTATTATTCCGCTGCACTTTCATTCTATTTTCATTTCATTTTCATCATCATTTAGTTAAACAATCAAAACAAACAAACTCAGATCCTAACACACGAAGACGTGCTGGTTCGCCAGGCATGCAATTTCATGTTTAGCAACTTTCTTAGATTCAGCTTTCCAAACTGTTTGTCTTGCCACAAACCCCAAATCCCAAAATCCCACCAAATAAGACACTCTAGTGAGGTCACCTTAAAATTCCTTCTTATATGTTGACATACACACATTTTAATTTAAATTTTCATTTTTCAAGTTATAAACTATAGGCTTCAATTAGTTTTCTTGGTTTCTAATTATGTTATACTATATTAGTAGATGAATGTCTTGAACAGTAATCATGGCTATATTGTAATTTCCTTTGTTGAGGATGATATTGTCTTCTCTTTTTCTTTACTAGTTATCTTCTTCCACATGACAACCGATGAGATCTCTCTTCTCTCTGCAATCTCTTATTCACCTTTATTTCTTTTAATAGCTACACATGACACAAACACACGACATCGTTTGACCATTTTTACAAGTGACCAAGGTTTATTTGTTCATCATATGCATATATGTAGTATGACATAGTTATAATGTAAACAATCTTTCTTAACTTGACATCTACCAAGAATAACTCATCTATTTCTAACAAGTAGACAACGAGACAAGTCGTCACCTCTCGGCTCTCGTTTTCTTGATTTCTAAACTTTTTACTGATAGAAATTCACAAACACATGACATCGTGTGACCATTGTTACAACTAACCAATGATCATAATTGTTTTTCATAATATGTAAAATGACAGAGTTATAATGAAGACAATCAGGGGCGGACATACTTCATGGGGAGGGGTTGCGGACGTTGCAACTCAACTTCCCGCGCGTAGTGGAAAATTTGGTTTTTTTTTTTTTTTTTTTTTTTTTACGAAATTTGGAAAACGTTGCTACTAAAATGAAAAAAAATAAAAAAACGTTACTACTGATTTTGTGGCCTAGATCCGCCACTGAAGACAATATTTTTTAAGTCACATCTATCAAGGCAAACTTTACCTAATCGTAAACGCCTTGTCCTATGCCTGTCGCAATATGCCTTCGATCCCATTCTTGTGACCTATTGGGTACCAAAAATAACTCATCTATTTAAAACACGTAGGCCATGTAACAAGCCGTCACCTCTAGTGTCTTTTCATTAAAAGTTGTAGTTATTGTTGAATACTTAATTTTTAGAAACAAATTTTGATTGTAAGAGTTTAATTTTTTTCGAACAGTAATTTTATTCCTCAATAAAAGGGTAAATTTACAGTAGGATGACGGGTAAACGAGCAACAAGTTGTGCCGCAACCCGTATCCTACTGAAAATAAAACACTGGTCTGTAGGGGTCGAGATATTCATGTGTACGACCATTTGCACTCTATCTAGGAATTTAATAGCTTCCAGGGCCAAAGAGTCAAAAGTATCAAAGGCAAAAGGAACGAAGGTATGTTGATTATCCGCGCAAACTTTATTATGCTTATCATTTTTTTTTTTTTTTCGATTTCGCCTTCGGCATTGCCTGACAGACCACAAACCTACTATCCCTAAGGCCAAAAAGGGGGGTACGCCGGTGTGTCCATTCAAGCGTGTTTTCCAACCTGCCGAACACAAGAACATCATTTTGGCGCAAATTAGTAGACCTCTCCTCCATCGTGTCTGTCAGAAAGTTAACCGAGGCTTCCCTTTTTTCATATATACATGCCCATTTGAGAACATCACATAAGACATCCCGAACCAAATCATAGCAGTACTTGAATCCCAACAGCTCCTTACAGTGGACCGCATACTCCCCAAAATTTGTCCAATCAAGCCTTACATCCGGACAAGGCTAGTCAACTAAGAACAAGGGAACCATCAAATGATATTTAAAGAAATCCCTATATTCAACTGCCTATATACGTTGCCCAAGCCCGTTAATAGGAATAACATACAAAAAGTGATGGACATGAGGGTTGAGGCCGTCACAAGCATTCTACCTTGGCTTTCTATCACGAGGATGAAGCACAATATTTTCCTATTCCAGGCGGTTCTACTGAAAAGGGCACTCTCCGAAGTTCTATAAGCCTTAGGGGACGGTGCTCTTATTAGTGAAACACCCAAGATCAAAGTCGGGGAGGACCTGCGCAGGTACCCCAGAGCCTATTCTTAATCCGGATCTAGCACAACAACCCCACTATACCACAAGATGTGATCTTGCAAATTCCATGACTAGTCCCTCAAATCCACGAAAGCATACATTGACACACCATGTGCCGAAAGAAGGCCTACCCCCTCCTATAATAGGTAACCGGCAAGGACTCCAACTTCCACTGAAACTCACCATAATATGACCCTCCACACACAACAGTATCCTTAATCGCACTCGGAGTCCTTTCTCAAAGAGGGACACAACCTCTTCAACAAAGGGAGGCTAGTATGTTCGTAAGCCGATAAGCAGCTTAGCAACACCCATGAAGGAACGAAGTATGAAGAGCTCACTTTAGGGATCCCTCAAGCTAGGAAGGTGATGTCGTGTGGATTAAGTCACTTAAACTTCTTTTTCTTAAATCGACAATTTCTTGATGGAAATGTCAAGACCCGATGAAAAAGGTAATTAAGTTGGAACTTTAAGTTAGGGCACTTATTCAAGTTTTAAATTTATAAAAAAACGATAATTGCCAATCGTTCTAAACCCACACAATAGGCAAGTGTACCTATCGAGTGTGGTATAGACTTCAAGCAAATACCGAGTATCGAACCCAAAGACACGTCTTCCCATACTCAGCCTTAAGTTGTTTTTTTAATAAAAGTAAAGATAGAAATAAGAGAGAGAGAGAGAGAGAGAGAGAGAGAGAGAGAGAGAGCAAGAATAACCGATGTAGAAATCAATATCCAAAAAGAAGTGTTGCTTGGGTCCAACTAACTTTAGTTTGAATTAATAGTAATTAATTAATTGAGTGATGCATTCGAGTTGCGCACTTTTGCTTAACTTAGAGTTGCATAATGTGCATTCTCTAGAGGTGACTGTTTTCGCATAACTAGTTTATGTTTTTGTTTTAATTGAGGGTCTCCCAAACCGGTAAGCTCACATCTCAACAATGAGGAACGGACTACTCAAGACTGTGCATGCCTAACCACGAAGAATCCACCTCCCAGTGTTGCGATAAAGACATCTAACTACTTTAAACTTTTATGAATAACTTGCCGGCGACCGGAGCAGGGCCGAACAAGCTACCACTTGATATCCTAAAAGAGTCGTGACTAACCAGAACACGTGCATCCCTTACTTAAATTAATTAAACTTTCAAAATGTTATTATCCTATTACTAACTGTGCGGCAGTATAATAATGGAAGAGGATAAAGACCGCCCGTTTCCAACACGGGTTCACCAATCCTTGGTCTGCGCCAAAGCCACCAAATAGATAATGAGGCTAAGTCGCATAACCAAGCCTTGGCTTATCACAAGGATAGAGTATAAAGACCGTACCGACCCTAAGTGAGATTTTGATAGCTGAGGATCAAGCCACAAAGTGTGATTGTTTCCAACCACAAATGGGTCAATCTCTACACATGGAGTTAAGGTTAGCTTAGAAGTGCATGGGTTGTTACACACCATGGGTACACTCATAAGTCCTTCCACTTTCTATCAAAACACCCACAAGACCAAATACTAAGTGTTAGTTTTAATTAATTCATCAAACAGAGTTTTAAAATAGAAAGAATTAGACAAGAACATAAAACACCAGTCAAGAAATAAAAACTATATGATTCATTACCAAAGAAGTCTTCACCCTAGCAACACATAAGAAACCTAGCCAAAGATTGGCATTACAACATGCACTCTAAGTTGATTGTTCAAAGAACACATAGTAGTGGTTGTTTGGAGGATCAAAGAGGGTTTTTAGGATGATTTGTAGTGATCTCTCTCGAGCTCTCGCTCCAGTAGTGTTTATGGAGTGATCCCAAGCTCCAAAGGTCACTTACTAGACCCCCAAGATGGCAGAAATGTGAGAGAAATTAGGGCAGAATGGATGAGTGAAGGAATGCTCAAAATGTGGAGTGGATGCCTCTATTTATAGGCAATTCAGGGGGTGCACGCCCGTGCTTCCTATGATGGCACGCCCATTCTCGACAACAAGTACTGTTGCAGAGTCCTTTTTTGCAGAGATTGTTGGGTTTCAGGGCTTGCACGGTCGTGCCAGGTGTTATGGCACACACGTGCTTGCTGCTTTGTGTACCAGTGTTGTCAGTTTGGTCGGTTTTAAGCCTTGGGGAACACGTCTTCAATGGCACGGCCGTGCACAGTGTTTTGGCACGCCCGTGCACCTCTGCAAGTTGACTTTTTTGCCTTCTGTTGACTTGAAAATGTTGACTTGTTGACCCAGGACAGTTGCACGGCTATACGCAAGCCCGTGCTACATCTGGAATAGCTTCAAAGTCTTCTATTCCTTGTCTGTTAGTGCAGTTTTGTGCCGTTTTTCACTTCTTTTCACCTCCTGTCCTTGAATCCTACAATTATCAATAAAGAGAGGTAAATCATGATAAAACTAAGATAAAAGCACGATTTGGGTGTAAGATAGGTGAGAATATGTGTGGAAACCATGTCAATTTCTCGGCACATCATAACACCTCACACTTGAGCTTTTGCTTGTCCTCGAGCAAACCGAACTTTAGGCAATTTTTATGAGAAAAAAATTGTAAGTTTTACTCGATGTGCCGAGTTAAACTTACGTCCTAAGAGTCTCGCTTAATAAACCCTCTGGATTTCGGGCTTGGTTTGTGGTAAAACTACTAAAACATTTCCTAAGGCGCCCCTCTTTCCTTTTTCCTCACTCCTTTCGTTCACTCGGGTTTTATTTGAGGGTGAACACTCAAATTCTACCCAATGGCATATACGAATCATAGTCTTGTGCGCAAATCACAATTCCACCACTTTTGTTGAGGCGATGCGTGTGAATCAAAAGGACTTTTCAAGGGTTAGGTTAGTGAGGTAATGAAACATAGGGTCGGAATGGAGTCTACCACCATGACTAACTTTCGGTTTGGTGTTTGAGGTGTTGTTAGAATCTTGTAGATCTTCTATGTTGGCTTCGATGATCTTTCCTTGGACTTCATAGCTTAACTGTGGCCTACTATTGTGAATCGTTCGGTGCGCGGGCCGCCTAATAGCCTCCACTAGGCTGGGTCGACTACTTGGTCTTTTTAGAAAGTCTTGCAAAACTTCTCTTTTGAAGGTCTCTTGATTCCTTTAGTTCAGCAACATCTTTATTCATACTTTTTTTAGTATAATGAGTTACATTTGATGTTTTGCTGGATGATTATTGACACTTGGTATGCTCTTTTTATGGCTTACTTTTGTAGCCTTTTCACGATCGAGAGTCTAGATTCTTGATGTACGGCTTATGCTTCAAAGTCCCAAAATTGCCAAAGAGCTTCCTTAACACCTCAACACTTCCCTGGTTTTGTCATGACGGGGCTGAATGGATGAAAGGAAATAAAAAGGCTAAGGCTCAAAATGGGTGGCTAGGGGTGGGGAAAATATATGGAAGGCCAATGATAACGGAATGAGTAAGTCCTAAATGCCTAAATCATTTTCACACACTCACCTTTGATGTGGTCTTGTAATGCATAAGTCACACAAGTTCTAATCGTGTCATGCCAAAGGGGAATATCATTCAAGACAAATGAACGAGCATGTAGAGTATATGTAATGCTATGCTCAATAAGGCTAAAAAACACTCACATGTAAGGGTAGGGGTTATTTAAGGAATCGGGAACACCATAGACGGTTCGTTTGACTACCAAAACCTCCCTAATCTCCCGCAAGATCGTAGGGCGCACTCAAAGGGTTTGAAAATATTTTTGTTTCCCAAAAAACTTTTAAAAACTTTTTCTTTTTAGTTATGGTTTGCTGACTGCTTTGAGGTGTTTTTAAATTTTGCAACAATTTGAAACACCTCACACTTAATTATTTTACATAATTTTTAAATTAATATCTGTGATATGAGTGTGCAAAGAAAATAAGTGGGCTAGTCAAAAGGAACAAGTATCTCCCATTTTTGCTCTCCAACGGCCTGCCTGCGTGCGATCGATCCCCGCAGTTGCCTCCACATGAACGTTTCCTTGAGAGAAACCACTTGACATGAACTACAATAGTTTATTAGTAACAAAAAGAAAAATAAAAATAAAAACAAGCTACTGGTTCCTAATGCTGGGAGGGCATACATGGGTGAAAGAAAGTATCAAGAGTGAACGACCATACCTGATGGTTCTTGACCAACGTTTCTACTGTATGAACCAACCTCTTAACTTATTCTTCATCGGGCTTGTCCTAGAAACACTACTTTAACAAAATTCAATCCCGCAATTTAAGATTTTAGGATTCATAGTGAAACCTGATGAGTCGCGCCACCACCACTTGAAATTTCCTGGATCAAACTTCACTATGCGCAAGCAGTGAAGAAGTCGGTCACCCCGACACACCACAAGTGGATCGCCGAAATAACGCCACTTCTTCCTAGTGAAGTGATCCTTCGAGTGATACGCTTTACCCTAGGAATCATCAACAAGTTCAGCTATTGGGGACTATCACTCGTAAAAAGTGGCAACTGAGATATTACCATTTCCTTTCCTGAGTTTTCGCAGTCTGGTTCTTTCGGTCCTTCTTACACCTCTTTGTCCACCACTCCACTTCCACCCATGTTTTCTTCAATCTTGTCTACACCCACTTCCTCTTGTTGTACTTCTAATACCCTTATCCTTGCTTCATCTTCCATTGCAAATTTTTTCGAAAGATAGTTTTCTACTATCTCGATATTCTAAGAAAACTTCTCCAAATCGATGATAAGCTCAAGTTCGGACTCAAAGAAAAGATTTGGTGATGGAGATGGCAAAAATGGTGGTAAATTTTCAGGGGGGGGGGGTATTTTTCTTCGAAATGATAAGGTAAGAAAGTTGAAGAATCAAAAAGTGTTGTTATATGAGAGTGTGGAAATGGTGACGGGTTATATAGAGGTGGTTCGTAGGTAGGTAAAGGTGGAGGAGGTGCAGGTGAGGGTGAATATGGAGAAGGTTCACAACGGTAAGACTCAAAAGTGGGAAGACAGAGAGAGATGTATTCTTCGCATTTATGGGGGTAAGAAGGTCCACTGCAATACCTACACGGAAGAATACAAAACAAATAGTCTTCAAAACTGTGGGGAAAAGGAGGTCCGCCATAATAGTCACATCCTTGTTGAATGTAGCAACCATTTTTAGCAATTTGATGATCCATCCTGGAAAATAAGAAAAGTAGACAAACGGATTAAACTAGCAACTTAAAAGCTTTCTATGGAGTATGTCGTGTCCCCGGCAATGGCGCCAAAAACTTAATGTCGTGTGGATTAAGTCACTTAAACTTCTTTATCTTAAATCAACAATTTCTCAATGGAAATGTCAAGACTCGATGTAAAAGGTAATTAAGTTGGGACTTTAAGTTAGGACACTTATTCAAGTTTTAAATTTATAAAAATAAAACGATAATTGCGAATCGTTCTAAACCCACATAATAGGCAAGTATACCTATCAAGTGAAGTATAGACTTCAAGCAAGTACCGAGTATCGAACCCAAAGACGCGACTTCCCATACTCAACCTTAAGTTGGTTTTTTTTAATAAAAGTACGAGAGAACTACACGAATAATCCATATGGTTTATAGAAAGTAACATCTTAGGGTACTAACTTTATTTTTTAACATGTTAATGGTTTATGGTTTTGGTTTTGTAACATGTTCGGGTACTAAGTCTAACTCAGTTAGTTTATCTAGTTAAGTTTTGATAAAATGATTAAAATGCCCAAGAATAACTAGATAGGCCATTCTTGTAATTAACTCTATTTGATTTACATGATACTTTTTGCAATTTATTAAATTAATATTATTAAATTTAAAATTTTAATAATATACTAAATTAAATAATTATACTATACACATTTTAATATATTTTTTATAAAACAATACTTTTATCCATATAAACCACCGCCGATAAGCCTACTTGTATCTACCATCAAGCACCACATCAACTCTCATCTCCACCGCCATTTCCGCCATGCGTTATCTATATTTGATAAGTTCAACTATAGTTTTTAATATATAGAATTATCTATTAATATTAATAAAACTTAGAAATTTTAAATTATAAAAATATACAAAAGTAAGTAATTATAATGTACACGTTTTAGTATATATATTTTTATAAAACAATAGTGTTATCCATGTAAACCATCGCCAATAAGCCTAATTCGTATTTGCCATTAAGCACCACGTATATTCTCATCTTCACTGCGATTGTTGTCATACGTTATCTATATTTGGCAAGGTCGTCTATATTTTTAATACATAGAATTATCGATTAATATATATTATTTAAAAACTTTAAATTTTATAAATATATTAAATTAAATAATTATACGTACTCTATGCGCTTTAATAATATTAATAGCTAATTCTACATCAAGCAACACGTCAACTCTTTGCGTTGTAAATATAGATAACGCATGGCAGCAATGGAGGTGGAGATGAGAGGTGACGTGGTGCTTCATGACAGATACAAGTTACGCTCATAGACGGTGGTTTATATGGATAAAATTATTATTTTATAAAAAGATACATACTAAAACGCAAAAAGTGTAATAATTTAATTTAATATATTTTTATAACTTCAAATTTTTATGTTTTAATAATATTAATAGATAATTCTAATTCTAATTTCAATAAGCTGCAAAAATTATGCTTGTAATATAATAGAGTTAATTACAAGAATATCTAGTTATAATAGGGCATTTTAGTCATTTTATCAAAACTTAACTAGAAAAACTAATGGAGTTGGGCTTAGTACCCCAACATGTTACAAAACTAGAACCATAAACCCTTAACATGTTAAAAAATAAAGTTAGTACCCTAAGATGTTATATTCTATAAACCATAAGGACTAGCCGTGTAGTTCTCTCTAAAAATAAAGATAGAAATAAGAGAGAGAGCGCGAGAATAACCGACGTAGAAATCAATATCCAAAAAGAAGTGTTGCTTGGGGGTCCGACTAACTTTGGGATGATTTAATAATAATTAATTAATTGGGTGATGCATTCGAGTTGCGCACTTTTGCTTAACTTAGAGTTGCGCATTGTGCATTCTCTAGAGGTGACTGTTTTCGCATAACTAGTTTATGTTTTTGTTTTAATTGAGGGTCTCCCAAACCATTTTGACGGCACTTCGAATCTTGCAGAAAACAACAGTGGGCTCCTAAGTAATGATCAAATGCAGCAACCAAACAACATGCAATCCCGCTGCAATGCGCGAGCTGCTGCTAGTATCATCGAACAACTATTGTGGTTGTAGATCACATTTGGCCACACTTTTTCTAGTGTGACTAAGTGTCGCTTTTTTTCCTTAAAGTGTGGCAAAAGGGTTCAACTAATGTGTTTTTGGTCACATAAAATAATTACTACAGCCGTAGATCACAAATGACCATACTTTTTCTAATGTGACTACTAAATGTCACATTTTTTTTTCTTAAGATATGACTAAAGGTTTTGAACTATAATGCAAGTGTCACACGAATAAATAAGATGTGTGGTTAAATATAGGCTAGAATGTTTTGAAATGTGATTAGTGACCTTTAGCCACACATTTAATCAAAAGTGTGGCAAAGCGATTTTAGGAAATATGTGGCTAAAGCCACATTTTGGCGTAGTGTACATAGGTAATAGTGAGCCTATGGTGGGCACACCACGTTGTGAACTATAAACAGTTATTCCATGAATTGTGAGAGAGGACAAACGCATAGGCGTGACCATAGGGTGTATGGATAGTACTATCAGTTACTGATAAGACCCATCCTGGATCGATAACGTCGATTCCTTACGGGATGCATTTAATTTCTTGTTGGGTCAAAGAGGATTGATAAGCATTTCAACCTTAGTCTAATATCCTCTCTGCATTTTGAACCAGACAAAGTACTGAAGACTTGAAGGGAAAGTATTGAAGAAAGAAGCTGAAAGTACTGAAGAATAAAGTCCTGAGGATGAACCAGACAAACATTTGATGAACAACTTTGATGATTAACTCATCAGAAGTTGTTTACTCTTCAGCAGTTTTAGTAGAAGCTTCCCATCGCCCTAATACGTTATTAGTTTGTTTTAATATTAGTTTCTGACTACTTTATAGATATTTTTGTAGAAGTTCCAATGCTACAACCTGTTTTAGTATTTTAGTATTAGATTTATACTTCCCTTATACGTTTACTATTGTCTATAAATAGATGGGTTCACACCATCTATTATAGATAGATTTCCAATTTCTAATATATGAGAACCATTTGAAAACTCACAATTGTTTTATCATTTACCGTTTTCTGTTTCTCATATACTTATGCTATTTTAGTTTGTTCATTTAAGGGGAAGCATTTACTGAATCGAAAAGTAAACTATTAACTTGAACAATTACTTTTAATTCCGCTGCACATTTACTTTGTTGTTTTAATTGTTCATATGAACTGCTGAACTTAGATCCTACAACTAGTATCAGAGCATCTAGTTAATCTGATAAATATCAATCTAACAAATTGAGATCAGACACGGGCTCTTATTAATATTCAATCAAAGTCTATAGTTCCCTTTATTTTTCAATCCATCACTTTAAGAAATTACTAATCAATTAATCGTCTTAAAAATGGATCCTCATAATACTAGATCTGTAAACAAGCCTCCTATGCTAGTAAGAAATGAATACAATATCTAGCAAAAAGGATGGCACTTACTTTATCACAACAAAACACTGGTTGTTGGAGGTCTGTTATGTATGGACCCCATAAACCAATGACAACTGATCCAAAAACTAAAATAGAAAAAGTCAGAGAACCAAAAGACTACACAGAAGAAGATTTCCTAAAATTTGAGCTTGATGCTAAAGCTTTTTCCATGTTGGCAATGGCTCTCCTAAATGAAATATATGTTGGGCTCTTACATTATGAGAGTGCCAAAGAGCTTTGGGATAGCCTCAAAGAACAGTTTGGAGGAACTGATGAGGTTATTACCAACACTAGGGAAATTCTTGCTCAACAGTATGAAACTTTTACTCATGTAAACGGAGAAACTTTAACACAACAATTTGAAATATTTTCTTCACTTATTTCTGAGTTAAAATTAAATGGGCAGACCTACACAAATACATCTATGTTACATAGATTTTTAAGGTCTCTACCTGAAAAATGGGAAACTTACTCCATAGTACTCAGATCCAGTTTAGATTTTTGACTCCCTAACACTCACAAAATTACATGGGAGATTATTAACTTTTGAAAGGAAAATAAACAAAAAGAAAAAGTTACAAAATTCTGGCGAAACTGCTGATGACTATGTTCCTGGTCGTACAACTTTGTTAGGACAAGATTCCTCATCTTGTTCAAATGATTTTGGTACTTTTGACCACATTGACATCACAGCTGGGATATCTTCTGATAGATCATACTCAGCTTGTGACAATGATGGAAATCAAACTACCGATAACATGTGTTTCATACTTGACGATTTAATAAAAAAAATTAGTAGTGATGATTTAGAAGAAATGGACATTCTGCACCAACTGGCTATGTTAAGCATAAAAACTAACAAATTTTACAAAAGGTCAGGCAGGAAATTTCCAGCTTTAAATAATCAAACAAAAGTTGGTTTTGACAAATCTAAACTTAGATGTCATAAGTGTCAGAAGTTGGGACACTTTGCTAGAGAGTGTAGAAGCTCTAGCTACAACCAACCAAACACCCATTATAACATAAATCAAGGATCACAAGGAAGTGCTCACTTTGCCTCCTTACCAAATTACGTACAATCTCAGGCACAATCTCCATAAATCCAATGTGTGCCACAGATTCAGTATGTTTAGATGCCCATTCAGCAACATGGCCAACACCAACAGCAAATGCCTTCCACTGCTGCTCAACCTCTATAACCTCAACAACCCAATCAACAAAGTCTTTTTACCTCTGGGTATGTTGATTGGGGCAGCCTTCCATAAGACACATCTGAGTGCAGTCAAGATGCTGACAACAAGATCTTTGACATCAACTGGAGAGAACCAGATAAGGGTAGAAAGAATTTATCCTTAATGGCTATTGAGGGATCTTCCTCTACTTCTGCATTATCACAGGTTTCACAAGCTTCCCTTTTAAAGCTTTGTTCAAATTCATGCAAAGAAGCTTTTGCTTTAATCAGGGAAACCAATGCATATCTATAAGGCAAAGCTAATGACACAGAGAGAAAATATACCCAAATAAAATGTGATTTAGAAAGAAAACTTGCTTCTAAAAATAAAGAAATTTCTAAATTGACCGATAAAGCCATTAAAACTCAAGCACAGATAAAAATCATGGTAGAAAACCTAGGAAATATCAGAAAAGAACTTGCTGACACCAAGGTTAATTGTGAAACTTGGGTTGAGTTATGTAGAGGCTATCAAATGCTTCTTAACAAACAAAGTGCATCAAATGTTAAGTTTGGCATTGGATACAATCACACAGAATCACCAACTGATTTCACTCCTAAAACTACTGATGATGGGAGTGAAATGATTCAAAAAGAAACTTCTAAATTCAAAGAAATCACGTCTTTTCATCAGAGCTTTCTCACCATTGCTGATGAAAGCTCATCAGAAGTTCAAAACCCTGACATTAAACCTTCAATAGTTGCTTCTACATCAGGATTTAAGTTCCTGAAAACTAGTAAAGACAAAATTGAAAATGTTGAAAATGTCAGTAAAATGCCTTCCAAAACTACTAACACTGTCAAAGAAAAAGAAAAGGCAAAACCATGTGTGGTGTGTGGTTTGTTTAACCACACATCAGAATTTTGTAGATACAGGAAAGGAAGTCTATTTAACAAGAAAGTCAAACAACTGGCTGTGGGTGAACAAATTAAATGGATTTTAAAAAGACTTTTTATCCCAACAAACAACAGCCAAACAAAACCTTTCCTAAGAAAAAGACTGTTAAAACTTAACTTCAGTCTTATTCGCAAAAAAAAAAAAAAAAAAAAAAAAAAAATCTTCAGAAGTTAGACCCAAACCTTTAGTAGATTCACAAACTACTATGGTCAATAAATTGATCCAAGTTAATGGTGAACCTAAAAAGGTTTCCACCATTGCATCAAACAACAAATCCATGGATAAAACGACATGGATTCCTAAAAATAGTCCTAACCAAACTGTTACACTTTCTGTTCTCAAGAATAAACCCAAAGCCAAAGTGGCTTGGGTTCCTAAAACTAACTAATCTACTCTTTGTGCAAAGGGTCTCCCGAGGTCTTAATACCATCTAGTATGTTGATAGTGGAGGCTCAATGCACATGACAGAATGTAGGTACCTGATCAACAATTTCATCAATAGAAGAGAAGGATATGTGTTCCTTGGGAACAATGCTAATGGATATGTACTTGGATATGGTACAGTATCCTCAGGTAATGTACAGTTTGACAAGGTCAATCTGGTTGAAAATCTAGAATTCAACTTGCTGAGTGTATCTCAAATGTGTGATAAAGGAATATTCTTCCTTTTTCACCAAACATGCTTGCAAGATCATTTCACCAGAAGGCCAAAAGTTGATTGAGAATATTATTAATGATCATACTTTGCAAATTGCTAAAAGATGTGGCAATGTCTATGCTGTAGACATTGAAAAAGACAAAGTATTAAACAACCGTGCTTGTTTCTTCTCAAAAGCATCAACTACTAAAACAGACCTTTGGCATAGGAGACTTAGCCATGTGAACTTTAAAACCATAAACAAAGTCACAAAAGTGTACTTGGTCAGAGGTCTACCCTTGAAGGAATATCAGTGTAAAGAACACTGTGTTTCCTGTTTTAAAGGGAAACAACATAAGTCATCCTATAAGTCCATTGAAGAATCCAAAACTACTCCATGTCTTCAATTACTCCATATGGACTTATTTAAATCAGTCAAAATCATGAGCCTTGGTAAGAAGAAATACTGCTTGGTCATCATTGATGACTATTCAAGATTCACATGGGTTTTCTTCTTATTTTCCAAGGATGAGGCAGCTGAAATAATCAAATTCTTCATTCTACAAGTAGAGAAGCAATATTCTCTTTCTGTCAAAGTCATCAGAGGTGACAATGGGACAGAGTTTAGGAACAAGTGCCTAGATAATTTTTTATTGTCTAAAGGGATTGTTAGACAGTTTAGCATTCCTAGAACTCCTTAATAGAATGGTGTTGTACAAAGGAAGAATATGACATTAATTGAAGCAGCTAGAACAATGTTAGCTGATTCAGGCCTACCACTCTATTGTTGGGCTGAGGCAGTTAACACAGCATGTTATGTTTAGAACAAGGTCCTTATCAACAAAATACATTCCAAGACAGCATATGAAGTCCTTCATAGCATTAAGCCTCTTATCTCCTTCTTCAGGGATTTTGGATGTCAATGTATTTTTCTAAATATTAAGGACTCTTTTCAAAATTTGGTGCTAAAGTTGATTCAGTTTATTTTCTTGGTTATTCTTCCACAAGGAAAGCATATAAAGTCTTCAATTCAAGAACCAAGATCGTAGAAGAAACACTGAATTTCAAGTTTAATGAGTCAAAACATACACTCATTCCAGGAAATCCTACTGGACTTTTTGACCTTGACAGTTTTAACTTTGGACCTAAAAATGTTGTCAGCAACTCATTAAAACGCACTTATTATGCTGATCAAGGGTTTGATGATGGTCCTCCTTCATGGACTCCCAATACAGCCTACAAATCAACTCCAAAACCAAAAACTACTGATTCAGAAGCAAAAACTTCTGATGCAGTTCCTCAAACTTTTGCAGCTCAAACACCTAAACCAGAAATTATCAACATTAGTGGTTTGTTTGAAGACAAACAAGAGCCTATTATTCAACCCCAAGAACAACTGATTGAACATAAAGATCACCCATCGGATCAAATTCTTGGTGATATAGCTTTAGGGGTGTTGATAAGAAACCAACTTTCCAACTTCAGTTTTTACACTGCTTTCATTTCTCAGCTGGAACCCAAGAAATAGCAAGAAGCCTTAAAAGACAACAATTGGATGGAAGCTATGCAGGATGAGTTGCTACAATTAAAAAAGAAACAACTTTGGGAAATTTGTCCCTTACCTCCTAACAAGCTACCAATTGGCATAAGATGGGTTTTCAGAAACAAACAAGATGAAGCTCGTCTAATCATTAAGAACAAGGCAAGACTGGTGGTACAAAGTTATTCTTAAGAACTATGAATTGACTATGATGAAACATTTGCTCCAGTTGCAAGGCTTGAAGCCATCAGGTTATTTTTGGCTTATGCAATTTCCAAGAAAATCAAAGTTTTTCAAATGGATGTAAAAAGTGCATTTTTATATGGAAAAATAAAAGAGGAAGTGTATGTTTGTCAGCCACCTGAGTTTGAGGATCCTTCTCATCCTGATTAGGTGTACAAACTTGACAAAGCTCTCTATGGGCTAAAACAAGCTCCCAGAGCTTGGTATGAAACACTTTCCATAATTTTACTCAAAAAAATCACTTCACAAGATAGATCTCCGGTAGTTGGGATTATCAGGGGCTTCGCTTTTATTTTTGTAATAGAAGAACGCAAACTGAGGTGAGTTTCACAGCCCCACTTTTACTGGTTTTGCTTTTGGGAGAGAAAACATGTGCTATACTTACATTTTGTAACATATGTCATACTATGGTTTACTTTTGAGTTGCTACACGATCTTTTGAAGTCCCGAGGGAAACCATGAATGTGTGGGGTTGCACAACGGGGGAAATGTGGATAGATCTATTGGGCATGATCTACCCCACTCATTGACTGGAGGTCGGACGGGTGCATATTTTCTCGAACTATGCTAAACATGCTGAACACTATTCAGGCTACTTAAACACTTGCTAAACGCGTCTAGTAATGGTTTTCCAATAGTAGTAGTAAAAAAATATACTCCTAGCTAGCATACTTTAGTTTCACTGGACATAGTATTGATAGGTTTTGGATTCGATAACATTTTATAAAATCCTGTGAGCTCACCAGCATTATATGTTGACGTCTTTTTGGCATGTTTTTCTCAGGTCGCTAAGGTAGCACTACACGGACTAGGCGCACGGGCCTGCATGGCGTCTAGGGCTTTAGTTTCATGCTTTTGAAATAATCATTTTGGAACATGTCGACACTTGGTTTTTGGGTAACTAGATATTGCTTCCGCTACAGTTTTCTGATAAAAGAGTTATGTTTTGAGTTCACGTATTTTTCATATAGTGTTGTTTATTGTGATCGTTGACTTGGATCCTGGTTTGTCACGCACCTCGCGGTAAAACTCCGCAAGTGGGAATTTGAGGGTGTGAAAACATCCTACTTGTTCAAATTTATGTTGATGAGATCATTTTTGGTTCAACCAATTTAAAATTGTGTGATGAATTTAAAAAAACTCATGCAATCAAGATTTGAGATGAGTACCATGGGAGAACTGTAGTACTTTTTGGGACTGCAGATCAAACAACAAGCAAGTGGAACTTTTATACATCAATCTAAATATGTTAAAGAATTATTAAACAAATTTTCTTTAAAAGACTGTAAATCAACTTACACTTCCATGAGTCCAACCACACAAGTTGAACCAGATGATCAAGCAAAACATATTGATCAAACCATGTATAGATGTATGACAGGTTCGCTACTTTATTTAACTGCATCTAGACCAGATATTATGTTCTCAACTTGTGTCTGTGCTAGATATCAATCAACTCCAAGGGAATCACACCTAATTGCAGTCATAAGAATTTTCAGATATCTGAAAGAAACTCCTACACTTGGAATTTGGTATCCTGCTTCCAGTAATACAAAATTAATAGCTTTTTCAGATAGTGACTATGCAGGGTGTAAAATGTCAAGAAAATCAACATCTGGTGGTTGTCAATTCTTAGAAAACTATCTGGTGTCCGGGCAATCAAAGAAGCAAACATTTGTGGCAACTTCAACTGCTGAAGCAGAGTATATTGCAGCTGCAAGCTGTACATAACAAATTCAATGGCTTCAATATCAATTACTTGATTATGGAATCAAAGAGACCAAGACCCCACTGCTTGTAGACGGTAAACCTGCCATTAGCATAATTCAAAACCCTGTCCAATTTTCAAAGATAAAACACATCGAAATCAGGTATCATTTCATCAGGGATTGCTATGAAAAAGACAAGATTGAGGTAAACACATGTGACAACAGCTAATCACATAGCTGATATATTCACCAAACCTCTTGACACATCAACATTTCAGAGGTTAGTATCCATGCTTGGGATGCTAAATTTTGAGTAAGTGCTGTAAGTGTTTTTCATTTTCCTGCATATATTTTACTTTCGCTTACTTTGTTACTAATCTGTCACAAACCTCTGATGACCAAAAAGAGATAAACTTCTGATGTACAAAAACATTGGAATGAGGATATTTTCAGAAAAATGACTAACTTCTGATTAAAATAATCTTCAGAAGTTATAAAATGTGTTTATAAATTGATCTCATCAGTTTTTCTCAAACTACTAAAGAGAAAATGGGAACAACTGATGAATAAATCTGTTTCATCAGCAGTTTTGTCAATAAGGGCAAATCAGACATTTCCCATTTCATAAGTTTGACTTAAGGCGGTTATAAACTTCTGATAAACACCTTTTCTCACACTTATCCATTCAAAAAGCAAAAATTCCCTCTTTCTCTCTCAAAACACTCTCAAACCCTCCCCTGCAACACCAAAAACACTGTTCGATCAAATTATACCATGGCTCTCGTTCTAAAACAGGGACATAATCAAAGAGGCTACTTTGTGAAATACTCCGCCTGGTCTTAATACGACGAAATCATTGATTTATTCGTCAAATCCCAGTTCTACACAACTTTCACCAATGATCCTCCAATCCACATTCAAACTCTAAATGAGTTCTGGGCTAACGCCGAGACGGTGACTGTGAATAACAAAGTGATTTCCCTCAAATCAACCATCCAAGGGAAAGTTATGGCGATGACACCAAGGGAATATACCTCATTATAGTCAAAAGAATTTTCAGATATTTGAAAGGAACTCTAACATTGGGAATTTGGTATCATGCTAACACTCACACCAAATTAATAGCTTTTTCAGATAGTGACTATACAGGGTGCAAGATGTCAAGAAAATCAACATCTGGTGGATGTCAATTCATAGGAAACTGTCTGGTGTCTTGGCAATCAAAGATGAAAAACTTCTGTGGCAACATCAACTGCTGAAGCAAAGTATATTGCAGCTGCAAGCTGTACATCACAGATTCAATGGCTTCAAAATCAACTTCTTGATTATGGAATCAAAGAAACCAAGACTCCACTGCTGATAGAGAGTACCTGAGCCATTAGCATCATTCAAAATCCTGTCCAATTTTCAAAGACAAAACATATTGAAATGAAGTATCATTTCATAAGGAATTGCTATGAAAAAGGCAAAATTGAAGTGAAATTTGTGTCAACAGCTAATCAAATAGCTGATGTGTTCACCAATCCCCTTGACTCATTAACATTTCAGAGGTTAGTATCCATGCTTGGGATGCTACATCTTGAGTAATTTTGTAAGTGTTTTCATTTTTCTGTACATATTTTATTTTCACTTATTTTATTCTCATTTGTTCATAAACCTCTGATAACCAAAAAAAGAGAAACTACTGATGTACAAAACATCAGAGTGGAAATATTTTCTAAAAAGAATAAGTACTGATGAACAAATCTGTTTCATCATAAGTTTGGTCAAAAGGGCAAATCAGTATTTTCCCATCAGAAGTTTGACCTAGGGCAGATATAAAACTTCTAAAAAAACCCCCCTTTATCATTTATTACTTTTTAAAACAAACTTCCCTTTCTCTACAAACCTTCTGAAACTTGTAATTGTTCGATCAAACTCCCATAGATCTCGAATTGAAACAGGGACACAACCAACTGGGTTATTTCAAAAAGAAGAAAACCCGCTCCCAATATGACGAAATCATTGATTTGGTCGTGAAATCCAACTATTACACGACGTTCACTATCGACCCACCAATCCATGTACAAACTCTGAATGAGTTTTGGGCTAATGCTATTGCTGTCACTGTCGATGACAAGGTCATCTCCCTCAATACGACAATCTAAGGGAAGACAATAGCAATTACCCCACAAACATTGGGTATTAGGTTAGGTCTCAAGGATGCAAATGCCCCAGACCACTTCACATCTGGTGAAGTTCAACTAATCATGACTGAGTGTGGTTATCAAAGTATTCTTTCACATGCTACAATTTACAAATGTTTTTTGATGCACCTTACAAATTGCTTTTTCACTGCATAACCATGTGTTTTAGTCAAAAAAATTGGCTCATATGATCAGATGCCTTCTGCTTTATAACAATTTTTTCACTCTATTGTAAATGAATTACCATTCAAGGCATCATCATAATTTTTTCAATGAAATAATTTTACATTATCAAAACGATGAAAATAAATTTTTGCTTTATCCAAGGTTCTGTAGTTCTTAACATGCAATGACATATATACAACATATGTTAATATAATGTACGTGGTCGGTAGTCACCGCCACACCACGGTCAACATGATAGTTTACATCTTACATACATTTAGATAAAATATAGTCTGTATATATCTACACGTATATATTTACATCTTACATACACTCTATATTCTTACATATATATACATACTATGTAATGTAATGATTCTATCCTAAATACGTATTCGTTAACAACGTAAAGACATCACTTAATGCAATATATGATACATCATACCAAATAATATTTCTCTAAATAATATTTTTTATTATTAAGATTTTATATTATAAGTATATGGATTATTTCAGTTAAATAACAATAGGCATAATTAGGGGTGCAAACGAGCCGAGCAGCTCGCGAGCTACTCGAGCTCGGCTCGGCAAAAAGCTCGAAACGAGCCGAGCTTTATCGAGCTCGAGCCGAGCTTGAGCCCAAAACAAAGCTCGTTTATTTATCGAGCTTGAGCTCGAGCCTAGGATGTGAAGCTCGTTAGGCTCGTCGAGCCTTATCGAGCCTAGTATAATATTAGTTTTTTGAATATTTAATAATATTTAGCATTCATTTAAAGTTGTTTAGTAAACGAGCCCCAAGCTCGGGCTTCACTTATCGAGCTCACGAGCCTAAATGAACTATTATTTATATTATTTTTATTTAACATATTAACTAATAAATACTAAACGAGCCGAGCCCGAGCCGAGCTCGAGCTTGAGAAATTACAAACGAGCCGAGCTCGAGCTTTGAAAACAAAGCTCGAATCGAGCCGAGCTCGAGCTTGAGCTTTTATAACTTAATCGAGCTCGAGTTCGAGCCTGGTCGAGCTCGGGCTTGGCTCGGCTCGTTTGCACCCCTAGGCATAATCTAGACTAAAATGTTCATTTTCAAGTCATATTTAAACGTCTTGTAGACAATTTTGTTTAATTTTTAATCTTATTATTAGCTAAAACGTTGCCATATGTTCCGCGTAGCACACAAAGATCGAACAACAATTATTATGGCTGTTATTTCTACAAATTATTATTATCATTGTTACGCAATGCAATATATATAGTTTCTGCTGACTCTTACTTGTTTGTTTGGATTTGTCATCCACACATATACATTAACATGTCCTTGTATGGTCGTGAGTGGCATCGCTATGTTAACCAAAGTACTAAACGTTAGCGGAAACATTGTTGTAATGATTTGGAGACGGTGGAGAGTGACAAATGAGGCATTTACGTGAAGATGGAACGTGCATGTGATAGCGTGTTGGGAGATTATAAATAGGTATGATATCAAAATTATTTTTAATAAATATAAAGTTATTTTTTTTTTCGTAATTAGAAGGTACTAATAATAAATTTTAATGGTCCATAAAATTTTTGGTATATTGCACACAAATCCGTTACCCAATAGTTTGATAAGGGCAACTCTGTACCATCACCACCCACTCAAGTTTTAAACTTTATGTTTTTACACATTAGACTATTACTTCATTTTTACAAATCCTTAACTTTAAAAATTGCATTTTTAACACCTAAATACTACTTCTACTTTTTCAAATAGCCTCTTTGCTCAAAGAATTTGTTTAAAACCTTGTTTGTAGTTGTCTTTTATGTGTTCTGTTTTACGAATTTTATGTAGTGTATTATGTCTTAGACATTGTGTTTAAAACTTCGTGTCTACCATTGTGTTTTACATTCTTTTGTAATTGTCTTTTGCGCATTATGTTAAACGCTTCGTGTCTTCCTACACGTTTCCACCTGTCACGCGTCGCCGCATCGCGCGACGGAAAATATACTAGTTACCTAATTTAATTTCCTTAATAATTCAGGTCCATCATCTCCAATTTTTCACAACCTTCTTTCAAATACGCATTCTATTCAATTCTTTGGTTTTAAATGTTATATTTCACCATACAGGGATGTTCTTACCGCCTTTGTTTTGCGCCTTTTTTTTTTACCAAAAATCTTGAATTTTCGTTTCAATCTGATGACCACTATTAATGGTTATTCTTATATCAGTTTGATCGTAACAGGTATATCGATGGCATTAAACTTGCCTTGATCTTAACATGCATATTGATGGCAATAAACTTGCCTTGATTTGTAAGCACAATATGTATCTCAGTATCTCACCGAATTTCTTTTTTAGTCTCTCTCTACCTCTTTAGTCTGCCTGCCTCTTTTGGTGTTCTTCATTTCTCTATGCACGATTTATAAAGACAAACCACCACTTCAATCGCTTCAAGCATCACGACTAAGAAATCAACATCATCAGGTTTGGCTGAGGATGAGCCTTCATGGCCATCGTCTTCCAGGTTATAACAACTCATGCAGATCAAAACAACCACTTGCAATGTAATGCAGTAATCTTTATTGGTTATGTGTTGAAAAAGTCGGTTACAACGATGCAAGACCCGAGAACCGACCCGAACCCGAATTTTGGAAAATATAGGAATCGAATATCAAGTTGTTTATCCAGAATCGGTTCAGTTTTAGGTAATTTCCGGTCGGGGTCTTGGGTTTTTTCGGGTTGACCCGAATGCTGCTCACCCCTATGAAGGATTGATTTATCACGGGAGATTGTTTTACTAAGAATTGGTATCAAAGGATAATTATCTTTTGTTAATTACAGAATTCGCAAAAGGAAATTAAACACAAGGCAACAGAATCAATATATAAGGCAATGAAGATAAGAACTAGAACCTTGTGGTCGTAAGTTTGAGTCCAAACTATGAAGTTTTCAGAGACAAAGAATAATAAAGACTTTATTACTGAAACAATACAAAATCAACCAACTAGTTGTTCATAAAAGGATGAACAACAATACAAAGATCTTCAAACTCTCACACTAACTCTAATGACACAAACAAGAACCAGGAGATCATCAATCACACGATGATCAAACAAACACTAGAAACTCTGATCGGCAAGAATGAGAGAGAACAAAGATTACAGACTTAAACGAATGAAAAGAATCAAAAAGTGATAAAGTGAACAAAGCATAGGGTATTTATAGAGGCCCTGGAATCTTCTTCTGAGAAAGCACAAAATAACAAATGTCCACCGTTAGATCATGGCACACACGGATCACCATTAAAGGACGGTTGAGTTCATGTTCCTTATATCAACTTGAGCCCACAGTTGTAATGACCAGCATATGTCCACTTGTTGACCAGCTAAAAGAAGCTCAAGCCTAGTATCCTAAGCCCATTCGACCAGAAGCCCATTATGTAAGCCCAACCTGCAAACAAAAGACTTATGCAAAACTATAAGCCCAAATATTATTAAGTAATAAAATTGAAAGTATAAAAAGATGTAATATTTTAACATCCCCCCCCCACACACACACAATTTTATTACTTAAACATATCCATCATTTTAATACTTTCACACAACTTTGAATGTTGATGTGTTTGCAACCCTTTTGTAAACAAGTCTACCAGTTGCTCTTCTAAGCTAACTTTGACAGTTTTGATGATACCCTTAGTAATATGATCCCTTAAAAAGAATAAGTCCAATTCAAAGTGTTTTGTTTTATCAAAAAACACTGGGTTAGCTGCAATTGATAATGCAGCTGAACTATCACAGTTCAGGATCCCAAGAATCCTGACATTTACCATTAATTCTGACAAGAGTTTTCTGACCCATAAAACCTCGCAAACTGCAGCACACATGGCCCTATATTCAGCTTCTGCGGAAGACCTGGCAACAGTTGGTTGTTTTTGCTTTTCCAAGAGACCAAACAATTGCCAATAAACACACAAAAATCAGTAAAAGATTTTCGACTATCTACACATTTTCCCCAATCAGAGTCAGAATAAGCAAGCAGGTCAAAAGAATCATGTTTTGAAAACAAGATTCCCTTGCTTGGAGAAGACTTCAAATATCTTAAAAGTTTTAATGCTATTTTCATATGACCCTCATTAGGTTTGTGCATAAACTGGCTTAAATAATGCACATCATATGATATGTCAGGTCTTGTGTGGGATAAGTATATCAATTTTCCAACAAGTTGTTGATATCCCACAATGTTATTCAACAGCTTGTTTTTATCCAACACTATGTTATTCAAAACACTATTCTGTTCAATGGGATTTGTCACAGGTTTAGCACCTAACATACCATATTCTGCAAGAAGTTCAATACAATATTTTCTTTTAGTCAAAACCAATCCATTATTAGTTTTCATAACTTCAATACCTAAAAAGTACTTTAATTCACCCAAATATTTTATCAAAAACTTAGTTTTATAACAAGTTTTGACCAACTTAATTTCTTCAATAGAATTACAGTCACAATAATGTCATCAACATAGACTAGTAAAACAACAAACACATTTTTACTATGCTTAAAAAACATAGAGTAATCACATTTGCTTTGCACAAAGTCAAATTCAATCAAGGCACCAACAAGATTTTCATTCCACATTTTAGGTGCCGGTTTAAGTCCATAAAGAGACTTTTTTTAGTTTGCAAACTTTCCCATGAGGTTCATTTATACCTTCTGGGAGTGACATAAATACTAATTCATGCAAATCTCCATAGAGAAACGTATTGTTAACATCTAATTGAAAAATACTCCAATTATTCTGAATAGCTAGACTGATCACACATCTAACAGTAACTAATTTGACAATCGGGGAGAAAGTTTCTTCATAGTCAATTCCTTCCTTATGACTAAAACCCTTAGCTACAAGTCTAGCCTTGTATCTATCAACTTCCCCTGTGGATTTATAGTTGATCTTATAAATCCACTTACATCCTACTTTATGTCTACCTTTTGGAAGATTAACAATATCCCAAATATCATTCCTATAAAGAGCTTCAAGCTCATCATTCATAGCCCTAACCAAATTGTCATCCTTAACTGCTTCATGATAATGTTTTGGTTCCCTACTTCTATCAAGTGTTACAGAAAAACATTTGTTTTCAATGCACAAATTTGCAATATTAACAACTTTTTCAAGTCCATATTTAACCTTACCCTCTATGACATATTCACTATACTTGTTAGGAAAATTGCTACTTCTAGAGGACCTCCTAACACTATCTTGAATAATGTCCCCCTCAGATTGATTGTTCAATTCATTCTCAGTATTCACATGGCCTGCCTATCCAAGACCAGGAACAGTGTCTTCAGGCTGCTGTGAACCAGCCTTGCCTTGACCAGAACACTGTTGGTTTGGTTGCTAATTATCATGTGTTCCTAAGTCACTATTACCATTCTCCCTTTCCTCATCATTGGGATCATTCACATTCAAGAAGTGTATAGAATCTATGTTTTCAAAAAGATCAAAAAAAATAATTGTTAACTGTTTTAGCATTATTACTATCATAGTTATCAAAAACAGTTTCCTCTTTAAATGGAAAGAAGGTTTCAAAAAACTTTACATCTCTTGAGAATAAAATTGTTTTGGTATCCAAACTAAAAGTTTTATACCCTTTTTTTCTCATGAGAGTATCCTAAAAAAACTCACTTCTCAGCTCTACTTTCTAACTTATTTGACTCATTTAACACAGTACAAAAACACAGACAACCAAACACTCTTAAATGTCCTAGAAAGGGAGAAAAACCATGAATCATTTGATAAGAAGTTTTTCCACCAAGCACTAAAGAGGGAGTCCTATTAATTAAATATGAAGTAGTTAGAATGCAATCAGTCCAAAACCTAACACGTAGGTTATTATGAAACAATAAAGCCCTTCCTACATTCAGAAGGTGCCTATGCTTTCTCTCAACAACACCATTTTGGTGAGGAGTATATGCACATGTGGTTTGGTGAATAATCCCTTTAGACTTACAATAAGTAGTCATTTGATTATTCACAAATTCAGTCCCATTGTCACTCCTAAGTATCTTAACAGATTTTTGAAATTTATTTGAAAGTATGTTAACAAAATCTTTTATGTGTTCAAAAACCTCTGTTTTCTGTTTCATAAGACAAACCCAGGCTGCTCTAGAAAAATCATCAACAATGGTTAAAAAATATTTATTACCATCTCTATGAGCAACTCTATAAGGCCCCCATACATCAATGTGTACTAACTGACCTAATTGAGTTGTCTTATTTTTTAATAAACAACGAGTAATAACTCGGGTATAGTGAGGGGTGGCTACTCATGCTCACTACAGGATGTAATCCTTTGCTCACAATAATGATAGATCCATGGTCCGATTGGATATAGAATAAGTTAATAAGCAATGCACAAAATACATAAGGTTTAAGTGGTTCGGTCTCGCTGACCTACGTCCACTGTCAAAGTACGATCTTTATTACTCGAAAGGTTACAAGTGTAAAGAAAGAATACAAATCGGAGATACAAGTGTGTGTGTGTGTGTGTGTGTGTGTGTGTGTGATTGGAGAATTGTTTGACCCTATCAAAGGTGTAGCAGTCTCCTTTTTATAGAGGTCGTGTGGGATGGACGTCTGTGGCCCACGTTAGGAGCACTGGGCTTGGGCCTAGGAGTTGGGCCTGCCTTCCAGAAGCCCACTTGATTGGATTTGGATCCATAGTTGAATGGAGTAAACCAGTTAGGAATGACGCCTTGTGATTGGTCCACGTGGCGTGTTGTGGTTTGTTGACAGGGGCGGCGCCCTGGCACTGGTACACGTGGCGCAATGTTATGGACTGCAGGAGCCTCATTTTCTTCCTGGTGGCAGAGAGTGTCAGGAGGCTTATCTTCTTATATAAGACAGGCTAAGGTGACATCTGACACCTGGGAGATGTGCAGCAAGTGGGACTCCAGGGGAGCTGTACCTTGTCGCAGGCAGCTGCTAACCTTTCGCGGGTGGTCATCGCCAGAGCTGGCGATTTGCTAGCGTTTGATAGTTTCTACTTCACATGTGTTGTTAGTTCCTTTTTCCTCCGCCTAGCTTTGCTGATCCGCGGAGGCATGTCTTGGAGATAATATTTGTGGGGTAGGGTGTGCCGAGGCGCTTGAACTGGTACCCTACCCCTTCAAGTCCCCCAAGTCCAGTGCCTCTCCTAGTCTTGCCAAGAGGTCTTGTGGGGTGATGGACTAAAATGTGTTGCCTGTGGGTGAAGTCTCATCCACACTGAGTGCGCGTTGCAACTCTTTGGCATATATGAGTTTGAAAAGAGTGCTCGTTGCAACTCTTTAACATATATGAAGATAAAAAAAAAGTGCGCGTTGCAACTCTTTGGCATATATGAGTTTGAAAAGAGTGCTCATTGTTGCTATTTAAAATTTGTTGCTCATTTGAAAAGAGTGCTCGTTGTAAAATCCGGCGGAGAACGTCTTTTGGATTTTACGTCAAACCAGCACTAAGTGATGACATGGCAGTCTGGTTGTTGAAGAGGAGTTAATGCGCAGCCAAAGGTGTATTAACTATAGGAATGATTAGAAGTTAATGCGCCATGAATTTGAAAAGTTGTCTTGAATTTAGGGGGAACCAAGGAGTCTTGTTGGGGAAGCCGAGGCAGTTGGAAGACGTGTCAGTTGACAGAGAGGATGTATGTCATGATTGTAGTCACATCAGCACGTTTGTGTGTCCTTTTCTTTGTGTGTCAGGCGCATAGCCGTCAACGTGCGCGAGTGAGATTACCAGTCTGTAGGTGGCTAACACGTGGCATACAGAGAACGAGCTGTATCAGGCACGTGGATCGTCACGTGTTTGAATGCAGCTATCATGATGCTGGATGATGACACGTGTCCCCTGCACACGTCGTGTGTCAAGCGCGTGGGCAACCACGCGCTTGATATTTAACAGCTGTGTGTGTAGTTGGACACGTGGCATGATCCTGAGCATCCGATGACTTTTTGATCTGATCCATGTTTGTGAGTGGGACCCATCGCAATAAATGCGATGGGTATAAATACCTTTTATCCCTCCTCCAAATTGTTTTACTTTTCCGAAAATTCTCTCAAATCTTCTTTGTCTTTCTTCAAACCTTCAAGTTTTCTTGTCGATTCCATTGAAGATTCCGACGAGTGTTGAAGTTTCCGGCGACCTTTACCAGATTTCTTCTTTTAAATACCCTTTTCCTTTGTGAAAAAGTGTCTGAAGTTTCTGTTGGTAACTCTGAGTCGTCTGAGAAGACGCCAGAGCCAGAGCAGGTGGTGGTTCAGGGCAAGATAAAGGAACGCAAGTTAATGACGAACACGCCGGTGAAGTGGAAGCCGACCGGTCTTAGTGACATTGTTTGACTCCGACCGATGGCAAGATATCCTTGTATGCGGCCCATTTCTTGAAGTGTGGCTTTCGTCTTCCGGCCACCCGTTTCAAGTAGATGCCTTAGTGTCACATGGTGTGGCTATTACTCAGGTCAGCGCTTTTGGGATGCTGAGGCTCGTCCACTTTGATGCGTGCTGCCGCGCGCTGGACATTGAATCGACTGTTGATCGGTTCGATGTGTTTTATTTTATTGCCAGGGATGAGTCCTGTCCCCAAATCCCTTCATGATTGGAAGGAGAAATACTTCTTCGTGAAGACAAGAGTTATTCCAGTGGCCATGCCTTGGAAGATTTTGACCGAGAGGGAGCGGGTGAAGGACTGCGACGTTATGGCGGGTTACAAGGAGGAAGGGTGGTTTGTCGCGCTTACCACCCACGTCACTCCTCTTGAGCTGGAAAAATGCAAGGAGTCTCTGTTTAAATATCTGGGAATAACCCGCGTGATCTTGCAGCCCGTCCAAGAGCCATATATCTCGGATGAAGGTATCCTCTGTTTTAAGCGCTTTGTTTATATAAAATAAAATTTGGAGTTTATATGTTGAGTTGCGCTTGTTCTTGTTGTTCCAGGTGTATCTAAGCTGGAGGTCTTTTTAGCCCGTGACAAGGCTATGTTAAGGTGGAGGGATGTGGCTGAGGGCGCAGCCTCCGTTGTTGAAGAGAATGCGGATAGATTCTACTATCCGAAGCTGGATATGGAGCCCACACCCTACTATGCTACAAGTAAGTATCCTAACCCTCAGCCCCATACTTCTGTGCCGCCGGGTGGAATCCCGTGTGTCAACTTGTCTAATTCAGAGTCCACTGGCTCTTCTGGGCGGTTGTCGTGTGAATCGCGGCCACGCAGTAGTCGTGGGCGCTGGAAGACTATTCCGCCGACCCATACTTATGGCTCCAGGAAGAACGTATTTTCTGAATCTGAATCATCGAGTGCAGGGGGTGAGGTGGTGTGACATCAGTCAACGAACCAGGTCAACGTCCGTACACATTTCATTTATACGTCATCATATGTGCATATTAAAATATTTTGCATACATTATACCTCCCCGCCATGTCTAGTGAAGCAAGAGTTAATCAGAGAACTCAACATGGTACACTTATTTAGTCATACAATATCCGGACAAGCCACCAAACAAGCATTTCATGAGGTTACTATACCCTAACACATGATAGCTCACCTTTAACATGCGTATGTGAATACAAGGACCACTATGGGATATAATTTTACAAACACATGATACCTATGAAACAAAATACATGTTGATGTCATCATCAATACCTACATATATCAATCTCTTAACCATCGGGTCTATCCTATACAAGGAGGAACATGACTAGCCAAAACATAACTATAAATGAACACATATATATACACACACACGGCACACATACATTGGACAAGACCCTTCCTATAATTCATAACTCCTCCTCTTTGTTTAGTTATCGGCCAACGAACCCCAAGAACATCAAGTGTCTCTTTCACCTCTAATCTTGGTTATACTAACTTAGGAACCAACCAAAGAAGCTTCATCGCCTAATACAAGATCCAATACCCCCTTTCCCTCTCCATGTGAATCGGCCAAAAGGCATTGATGACACAAGTTGTTACACTAAAATGCAAACAGTGCAAGAATGAAGTCATGAGCCACCCTACCCTTCTTATAATCGGCCAACCACCCACACAAGTCCATGAGCTATCACCATCATAGGAATGTCCAAGACTTACACCAAATTGGCACCATGACATCACAAACACACTCCCACCATTTGATCCCTACCCAAGATACCAAAGACCTCTCCTTCTTGTCCTTATCGGCCGCCAACTCTCTCTTGTCCCTTTCATATAAGAATTGCAAGTACGTTACCTTGGGAATTGAAGCTCCAATCGGCTACCATGAGAGAGCATGAATGATCCATCACTTTCACAAGCCATTTATCCTATACTCCTTGTCCTATAATCGGCTGCAAGAAAGGAAGCAAACAAGGAAGATCATAGTTGTCAACATTACACTAGAATGGACATCAAGACAAACTAAGATAACCTACAAGCTAAGTCAACCATCCCTTACTTAGAAAACCTATATGATAATCGGCCAAACTAGGAGAATGCATGATACCTTAAACTTACACTAAATGATGATTAAAACCAAGGATCGCTACACTTCCCAAGATGATGAACCTTACCCTTTTCTTGCTTTGTCCTCGCCTCCATCGGACACTATAAAAAGAAGGTCCCTTGGACACTTCAAATTGCACCATCTCAACTCAAAAACTCTCCCTAACAATCGGTTCTATCCTACCTATCCTCAAGTTCAATTCGGCTAGCAAGAGAAGGCTCCCAAAGATCACAAGGTTCCCTTGTTTCATCGGGTCTTGAGGTAAGCCTTAACCATCTATATTACTTGTTTTCTTTTGTCCCTATTGTGAAACCAAGATAGTGCACTCAAACTTGATCTAACCGGCTCATGTTCAAGCTTAGGAAGTGTCATTAGTCGACCAAACATGGAAACATGGTCTAGATTTTCTATCATCACCTTAACACCATCTATTTTGTTATAAGTTTCCTTTAGATCTCTCCATACTTATGAGGCAAGTTTAGAGTAAACTTGTCCCGTGTAGAGATCCTCATAAATAGAATTCAAAATCCAAGTTAATACTACAGAATTACATCTATCCCACTACCTAGCAAGAACAACATCATCATTTTTAACACAGTCTCTATTAATAATCTCTATCTTGTTCTTAACTTGTAAAGCAAGAATCATAGCATTAGACCAAACAATATAGTTTTTAGTACCTTTCAATTTAACATTCACAAATGTCAAATTAGCATAATTAGTAGCATGAAGGTACAAAGGATCATTAGCATCAAGCTTACTAACAAGAGTAACACCAAGTCTAGCTTCAACAGATTCACTACTAGCATCAGACATGACTATCAATCAAGCAATACTCGGTAAACAAAAAACACCAAATAGAGATCAAGATAGCAAACCAACCAAAAGCAATCAATAAACACAGAGAAAACAAGAAGCAGTCAATGAACAAAGATCAATCAGACTCAGGAGAAGCCACACCGGTGATCCAGATCGTTGGTTCGTCACTCAAAAGGTGTCAACGCAGGTCCTCGTGTGGGAGCCTTCTAACCCTAGACCAACCTTAAAGCTAAACAAGGACTCAAGCCCTGTACAATCGACTCCTTAGGACAACTCTATGAAAAACAAATAAAATCAGAAAGATCTCACCAATATAGCCCAAGTTAGGGTTCGCCAAATAAAACTCGTAGTGTATAACCTTCACTTAGGATTATAACACCAGAGAGCAAGAAGAAAAGCCTTCCAGATGTCCAAGAAATCACGTACAGCTTCTCAGGCTACCAGAAACCCTATATTTGTAAGTCATAGATCCAAGAACCCAAGAATACACCAACCAATCCAGAAGACTTCTTAGATCTCAAACACAACAGAATCAGAATACTAAGACCAAAGCTCAAACCTGGAGCTCTGATACCATGTTAAGATTTCGGAGACAAAGAATAATAAAGACTTTATTAATGAAATAATACAAAATCAACCAACTAGTTGTTCATAAAAGGATGAACAACAATACAAAGATCAAATATCTTCAAACTCTCACACTAACTCTAATGACACAGACTAGAACCAGGATATCATCAATCACACGATGATCAAACAAACACCGGTAACCCTAATCACCAAGAATGAGAGAAAACAAAGATTAAAGACTTAAATGAATGAAAAGAATCAAAAAGTGATCAAGTGAACAAAGCACGTGGTATTTATAGAGGCCCTGGAATCTTCTTCTGAGAAAGCACAAAATAATAAATGTCCACCGTTAGATCATGGCACACACGGACCACCAATAAAGGACGGCTGAGATCATGTTCCTTATATCAACTTGAGCCCACACTTGTGATGACCAGCTGATGTCCACTTGTTGACCAGCTAAAAGAAGCCTAAGCCTTGTATCATAAACCCATTCGACCAGAAGCCCATTATGTAAGCCCAAATATTATTAAGTAATAAAATTGAAAGTATAAAAAGATGTAATGTTTTTAACACGAACCACCACGAGTTTTATTCTCTAGTGTTACCTCAGAGAACGTAGTTCTTGTGGGAGCACAACGACTTTCATCGTGTCTAGTACGGTAGAACAAACGTGGTAAGGTTCTCATGGAACGCCAAGCCCAACACCGATACCAGTCTGGATCCGATTAAGACAACATAGTCTGGCCGAATATGGGTGGTTAACTTGCCAAGAGACGGGTGTAACCTACTTATCTTCATAAAAAAATAAAGGAAGATCACTATTAAAAAATACAAAATACAGAGAATTAATAATTTGATTGTGATAAGAATATAGGAGCGTAACTTTCAACAATATCATTAAGCCTTGGACTTAATTAGTTACTTTATACACCAATATAAGTTTTGAAATGTTTGAACATCGGTATTTGTTTATAATGATGAAACTTAGGTGTTATAGTTTTATCAAGAGTGTATTGCTTCAATATCTAAATCATGGTTCAAATTTGCCAAAAAAAAATCATGGTTCAAATTTTCAATATGATTTGGTTATTGTTGTGTTAATTGGTTATTAGTGTGTTATTTTGACTGTAGGTATACCTAAATAATTACAAAACCATTAGGCTACACGGTGTGGTGGTGTAGAAGTGGGTTGTGGAGTCTTCTACATTAGCCCATCACACCGTGGCCAACGTGAAGCAGGGTGTAGGGTATATCAGAGGGGAATTTTCACCGACGTGGGGTAAATAAAGAGTATGAAATGGCCTTTCATAATTGGTCAATGGCCATGGTGATTATTTTAATATTGTTGGCTCCCCAACGATTGTTTTTTAAATAACACCAAATCACTTCTATTTTTACACTATATATAACCCAACCTTTCCACACCATTTTTCCCCACAATTTTGTTTTATACCTAAACCACAATCAAGCAAAATGGTAAAACGTAGAAGATATGACGTGTGAACCGAAGTAGAAGAGCTAGCACTATCGCTATGGTGGCTAAACTTAGTCACCCACACAAGAGTTACAGGTACGATTCCTCCGGTCCCTTTTGGGGGTCAAGTTCTTTGAGAATTTCGGATTCTCGTGGGCGATCACACAAACCGCAATATAGATAAGCTTTGTTACAAGTTTAGATACATCAAAACAAAGAGCATAAGGTTTGAGGCCATGTTTGTAGCCAACATGCTTCAAGACCCAATGGCCTCCGAAGAAGTTCCCATACAGTTGAGTCAAGTGGATTACGCTATTGAGTACCGAATGGAGTTTGAGTACCTATCGTTATGGCAAATGCTATGACTGGATTTTATTTAAGTTTTAGTATATGTGTTTTAAATTTATGTTGTTTAGAAGTAATCTTTTTTATTTTAAATATAATGTTTAATTTTAAATCTAACAATGTTATATTTTATTGTTACGTTTATATATATATATATATATATACTAGTGGGGTGCCCGCGCGTTGCAGCGGAGTGACATATATTAAAGCACATAAATAAAAATAAAGGCTAGTCAAGTTGAAACAACATAAAAAAATATGTTATAAGAATGCTTCAATACAGTAGTCAATCCATACATAATAAATCAACCACAAACAACAATTGATGCATAACTATCTCTTTCTTTGTGTGTTAATATGAATCATGATTGTTCTAAACTGTGTAAATATCAAACCCATATTTCTTCGGCCTCCCTCTACGCGTTCCGAATATCATCAACATCCCCTTCATCCCTTGTCCCTCCGGCCCTGCACAACAAACACATTTCAATTGCGCGTTGTTGTCTAGTTTTTGACAAGCAACTATAAAATTATTGCTAGGTCAATAAATATACCTTAATTTTTAAATAATAGATAAACTTATATCCAGTGTCATTATAAATATAATACTTTATTACCTACTCTATTTGAAATATGCTTTAAAATTGAAAGTAACAAACTAACAACACAATAGCATTCTTAGCCAAACATAAATGATACATAAATGATAGTACATAAATTCACATGGTTCATCTAATGCTATTATCCTAAAATTGGGAAGAAAAGGTAAAAACCATGCATATATGTAGCATCTTTCAAGAGTTGAAGCTTGTTTTAATTGTTTTCAGAAAGATTAATTTCCTGAGCTTGATCCTTGTGAAGCTTTTGATAATTTCCAAAGCCTTGGTTCATCCCTTGTCCCTCCGGCCCTGCACAAAAAACACATTTCAATTGCGCGTTGTTGCGGTACTCACATTGAATACAAAAAAAATGTATACAATAGTTTATGCAATGTACAAAATATGAATCTACCATTCTAGACTAAAAGTGGGTTTACTACACCAAGTAAAATCGAAAACTTAAAAATAGAGACGAGCAAATCGAGACTCGATTAAGCAGGATGTAATAACAATCTAGTTAACAACCATCAACAATCACGAAAAAAAATTAGATATTATGATCTAAACGAAGCAAAAGAAAAAAAAAATGCAGATAAGATGGTATACCTTGATGGCTACACGCTTTACTTTTTATACAAAAGATCGAGTAGAAGCAATTAGACAAAAGAGATGCTTACTTGCTTTGTTACAGAGAGGGTGTCGAGGGAATGAAGGGCGATGATGATAAACAGGTCTTGCTTTATAATACATAGTAGGAGAACAAAAGAAACGATTAATGGCTACCCATCTTCTTTATAATTATTCACATTAAGTTTTATAATGAAATTGATGATGGGTTTTATTTCTCTATTATGATGTTTTAATAATGAAACTTAAGAAGGGGGTTACATATGGAGAATGATAAAGTGTGTGTATTACTTATAAATACAATAGGCTTTACATCTTGTACACAAGGGTATAAAAGGAAGAAATAGGGTATAAGTTATGAGATTAGACTTATGGCTCTTGATTTGCCATCTTAAAATGGTGGTAAAATGACTATCTTAACCATCTCTCCTCCTTAATAAGGTAACATAGATATATAATAATATAGATGAGGGGTTGAAAGGTCTCACATTTAAGATACATCATAAGTTAAGTTATATTTTATCTTTTAAAAGTTGGACATAAGGGCATAATTGGGATAAGATTTTAGGATGTGAGGTATTGGATTATGTTAAATTTACTAATCTACCCTCCTAAGTGTCTTAATTGTCACAACTATGCCAATAATACCCTTAATTTTTTTTGCTTAAATATGTTGTACATGTTACTTCTTAAGTTGTACGGAGGTAAAAATGACTACGTTGTACATCACTCCTCCTTTATAATGTACTAGTGGGGTGCCCGCACGTTGCAGCGGGGTGACATATATTAAAGCACATAAATAAAAATAAAGGCTAGTCAAGTTGAAACAACATAAAAAAAAAAAATATGTTATAAGAATGCTTCAATACAGTAGTCAATCCATACATAATAAATCAACCACAAACAACAATTGATGCATAACTATCTCTTTCTTTGTGTGTTAATATGAATCATGATTGTTCTAAACTGTGTAAATATCAAACCCATATTTCTTCGGCCTCCCTCAACGCGTTCCGAATATCATCAACATCCCCTTCATCCCTTGTCCCTCCGGCCCTGCACAACAAACACATTTCAATTGCGCGTTGTTGTCTAGTTTTTGACAAGCAACTATAAAATTATTGCTAGGTCAATAAAAATACCTTAATTTTTAAATAATAGATAAACTTATATCCAGTGTCATTATAAATATAATACTTTATTACCTACTCTATTTGGAATATGCTTTAAAATTGAAAGTAACAAACTAACAACACAATAACATTCTTATCCAAACATAAATGATACATAAATGATAGTACATAAATTCACATGGTTCATCTAATGCTATTATCCTAAAATTGGGAAGAAAAGGTAAAAACCATGCATATATGTAGCATCTTTCAAGAGTTGAAACTTTTTTTAATTGTTTTGAGAAAGTTTAATTTCCTGAGCTTGATCCTTGTGAAGCTTTTGATAATTTCCAAAGCCTTGGTTCATCCCTTGTCCCTCCGGCCCTGCACAACAAACACATTTCAATTGCGCGTTGTTGCGGTACTCACATTGAATACAAAAAAAATGTATACAATAGTTTATGCAATGTACAAAATATGAATCTACCATTCTAGACTAAAAGTGGGTTTACTACGCCAAGTAAAATCGAAAACTTAAAAATAGAGACGAACAAATCGAGACTCGATTAAGCAGGATTTAACAACAATCTAGTTAACAACCATCAACAATCACGAAAAAAAAATTAGATATTATGATCTAAACGAAGCAAAAGAAAAAAAAATGCAGATAAGATGGTATACCTTGACGGCTACACGCTTTACTTTTTATACAAAAGATCGAGTAGAAGCAATTAGACAAAAGAGATGCTTACTTGCTTTGTTACAGAGAGGGTGTCGAGGGAATGAAGGGCGATGATGATAAACAGGTCTTGCTTTATAATACATAGTGGGAGAACAAAAGAAACGATTAATGGCTACCCATCTTCTTTATAATTATTCACATTAAGTTTTATAATGAAATTGATGATGGGTTTTATTTCTCTATTTTGATGTTTTAATAATGAAACTTAAGAAGGGGGTTACATTGTCACACCACGCCTATGGCGGAAACACGTGGCGCGACGGTTCAAGAGGATTAAGCCAAGATTAATGCAAATTACAATATTAATTAAACAAACGGGCATTTATTCAACGTTGAAAATCATGTCAAATTATTCATACATAACTAAAAATTGTTTTTGATATAAATAGGGAGGCTCCTCCCTATATCCCGAAATCCTTGGGATAGAGAGACGAGACCCCTTCACGACATCCAACGCCCAAATTGGAGATTCCCCCGACCCTGCTCGCCATGTTATCCTTCATCTGTCAATTACCTAAAAGATATGTTTAAAAATCGTCAATATATAAATATTGGTGAGTTCACAGGTTTTGTATTTAATAAAACTTTATCTCATGGGAATATCCTTGTTATGACATTTATAGGAGATGCAAATTCCTACAATTCTACTTGAGCCTATAACCAAACCAAGACAATTAATAATGCCCCGCCCCAAGTCGTTACTCGGTATTCCTACGACTTGATTTCAGAATACGTGCACCCCAGGCATACACCGATGCATAATCGACGCTATCGATTAGGGGTGGGCCTTGTCAGGCACCAATAGTACTATTCAAATATTCCTTCGATTTCACTTTCCTGAATTAATGATTATAGTGGGGAGGTCTCAACCCCGAGTGGCGATCACAACTCAAGTGTCCAACCCGTCAAACAAATCCCAACATATCTTTCCCCCGTAAAAACGTTAAATAGTTTAGAAATGGGGCCGTGAGACTCACCTGTAACTGTGCTTGGCTCAAAGAAGAAAATAGCAAGGTTTGTGATCTCGCACCTACAAATGTTCTAGGCGTATAAGTCACTACACCTATGGTGCATGTGCCTTAGCAAGTTGTACACCCAACTTCCCGACCACGTATTATCCAAATTTCCGTTTAATTAGCCTCGTATCCTAGGTTCATTGGCGATGGATTACCCTTTCCTTACAAGTCATATATTATTCTTGTTACTATTCTTTGTAACTTGTATTCCATTATTCTCGACACGACTCTACCCAACGTATAATTATTTTCCCATTTAAATAATTATACTTAGGATCGTTTCGCTCGATATAATATGATTTCTTATCACCCGACCCGACTCACTTTGCCACATATTTATTTTCCCATTCAAATAAATAGGCTAAGTTCTTGTCGTTTGGTAGCATATTCTTAACGCCCGACTTGACTCACCATGCCGTACATTTATTTTCCCATTTAAATAAATGTACTAGGATCTTGTCGGTATTCACACGTTCGTAGATATACTCCACCTACTCGTCTCGGTTTTCCTTCTCGCATATCTATTTTCCCATTCAAATAGATATACTAGAATTTCGTCGAAACGAGCATATGTACATATACCATTGCGTGGATACTACTTGTTAAGTTCATGTGTCGTTTAGCGTTTTTAATTCATTACGTTGTGTTTTCTCCCACGAATGTTCTTTCTACACTTAGGAAAGTGTTACGCACGTTTCACCCTTGTTATATATATTTTATTTCCTTAAAATATATATATATATATATATATATATATATATATTTTTATCTTGTCGTAATGGCATTTTTCTCATATGTCCGTTTATCCGTTTACGTTAGTTCATGTAACTAAGTCCGTTAGTTAGCGTTTTCCACATTTACTTCCAATATGCGTTCTATGGACATATTATTCATACTTCCAATTCCGAACGTATATTTCTTGGAAAATATACTTTTGTATGTTTAGCCCAACTTGTTCAACTTGTAACCCAAAAATGTTTTCGATACTTTTATATTCCCATTTATATAAAAGTATCCATTTTTGTACAAGTTTTCCCAAGTCTTTACTAATATTTTATAAAATATTATTTTTATAAAATCCTTATGTTAACTTATCCTCTTATTTTTATAAAACTTCCATTTTTATAAAAATACCTCTTTTAATTTATACATAAGTAAGTTTCTCATGTTTATCAAAAACTACACTTGGAAAAGCTATTTTATGTTTTTGACACCGAATTTTCTGTTAATGCATTTTTGGACCAAAGTTTCTAAAATACATATTTTGGTCCCTCAACTTTCAAAGTTGTAATATTAGTCCCTTAACTTATATTTTTTTGCATTTTTCATCTTATCTTTCATGGTTAGCATTTTTCTTCCATTTTAGTGGACTTTGAAGAACCATTTTCTTAATGCTTGATTATTTTTACTTCATTCCACTTCCAATAATCTTATAATCCATCCTAGATGCTATTAACATGTGTGTTCCATATTTTTATCCAAAATATCAACTTTTCACTCATTCAAGTGGGTAGACTTTGAACATGGAACTTTTTCACCTATGATCATCTAACCCATTTTAATATATTTTTGGCATTAACTTGTCATCTTATGATGATTAAAATCATCTTTCATCATATTCAAGTCCTTTTCACAAATCATGTTCCAATCATCCTTCAACTCAAGTGTATGTTCATTTTATTACATTTTCTCAAAATATTACATTTATTAATATTAATCCAAGATTTATTTATGTTATTATTCTTCCATTTTTAATCTAGCAAGACACATTATCTTTATATTTCAAAACCATTTCATTACCCATCAATGTACAACTTGCTTTCAAAAGCACACAATATGAACATTAAAAATCAAACAAGCTAAAACTTACTACTAGCTCAAGGCTAGGGAAGACAAGAACCTTGGATTGGATGGGGTTTAGAGTGTTCTTCCAAAGGGGTTAAGCTCCAAGCTCTTGAACACACAAAGGGGGTTTTGATGGATAATGATTTAGAGGTTATTTGGAAGTGTAAAAATTGAAAGAACAATGTTGATGGAGGGGTGTAAAGCTACGGCCACAAGGAAAGGAGAAGAAGAAGTTTTGTGATTTTGTTTTCAAGTATTCTCAAGTGGCTTATAATCACTTTCTTTCAAATCTTCCAAAGATCACTTGTATCTTGCTTGGATTGGATGATAATCTTTATGTAAGATTATGGAAGATTATGGAATATACTTGAAAATCTTGGGGGATCATATTAGAGGGTGTTTGGCTGAGTTTTTAGAGAGAGAGAGAGGGAGGGGATTAGTTGATTTTTACCCAATATAATTGCATGCATTCACATGATTATTATCTTCCTAATGATTGGGTTATTAAGGAGATGAAGAGTTAAAGGGGAAAATTAAAAAGTTTTACCCATTTGGGTGGGCCATAGGCCGGCCCCCAAAGGGTGTGGGTGGGGTCCACTTTGCTAAATAATACCCTTAATTATCTAAGTTAATCTTGTGCGGGTACCGTCCGGGTATTCTTGGGTTTTTAATCGCGTGTCACCCGAATATTAAAATACCATTAATATTCCTTAATTTTAGTCCAGTTTAATTACTGATAATTTATCTCGGCTTCCGTCGGGTGAAATTACGTGTTACGCGCGTATCGGGTGCGGTACGCGCACTTTACTCGTTACCGGGAGATTTGTACAATAAGCTTTCACGTATGGCTTTGGGTTTCCATAAATCATTATATTTTGTGAAATTATCATTTATTATATATTCCGAGTGTCCGGGGTTCGTTTCGCTTATTTAATTTTTACCGGGTAATCGCCAGTGTCCATACCGGATAGATTTGCTTGCGCATGATCCTATCATGCTTTGTCATTAAACTTATGCATTCCTATACATTATTTGGGAATTGCTATCTTTCTAAGGCCTCAGTTAAACAGTCAACACATAATTACGTTTAATTACGTTAATCACGTTTAATTAATTAGTACGGAATTACCTTAATTTTGTCGGTTGTTACATACATATGGAGAATGATAAAGTGTGTGTATTACTTATAAATACAATAGGCTTTACATCTTGTACACAAGGGTATAAAAGGAAGAAATAGGGTAAAAGTTATGAGATTAGACTTATGGCTCTTGATATGCCATCTTAAAATGGTGGTAAAATGACTATCTTAACCATCTCTCCTCCTTAATAAGGTAACATAGATATATATATATATATATATATATATATATATAGGATTCGGATCATTTGAGAACTTCTCTGAGTTGTGAGAACTCGGGAACTCTCTTTATAACCACATAATTATTTTAATAAAAAATGAATATGTGGTCCAGAATTAAACAACAATAAAATAATGAATAAAATATTAATATACTTACACGGGGGGTAAGAATCCCTTACATCGGTGTAATTTGGCGTAAATTAATTTATTTTTTTAAATATTTGTTTACATCGGGGTTTACGTGTTTTTATACCAGTGTGCAAAAAAACAAAAAAAAAAATCGCATTTTACGTCGACTTCTCACAACTTATCGAAAAAAGGTACGTGGAGGCCACCTAGCCATCGTTCACGCCACCACCACCCCGTATATTTGTTTGGCTTGGAGAACAATTATACCAAAAGTGAGGTGAATGCCATATGTCATTTCATGCTCACCTCAAGGGCTTGAACACACCATGTAGCCTTAGAGAATAAGGAAATTGCTCCACATTCAGTTTCTTATAATGTGTGAGTTAACGTTAGCTTGTTGTTTTACGCTCATTATCTAAAACTTCAATATGAGAGCATCACCAATAGAGGTTTTTAAGGAGGTTTTTAGTGATGAGTTGGAGGTTGTTGCTAGAGGTATTATTGCTGGGGTGGTTTTTGATGAAGTTTTTAGTAGAGGTTTGTCACCACAAACCTCTAAAAGCCTAATTTTTGCGGAGGTGGGTCCGGTTGGGAGTTGGGATATGATTATTGGTAGAGGTCTTATGATGTGGCAGTGTTTTTAAGGGGTTTTAGGTTTTATTATTAGGTGATTTTTTAGTATTTTTAGGGAATAAGTGATTTTCTGATATGGCAGCTAACTAGACATGTTTTCAAAGTTTGTTGGGTTTTGTTAGGACGTTTCTAATTAAACCTCCTTACTCCTAATTCAACCCCCTATAAGCAAAGCGTCTCGCTTTGGCCAAAGCGAGGCGCCTGACCCCATGAGATTTTGGTTATAAATTCGTTCGATTTGAATATAAACTCATTCGATTTCAATTCTTTATCAACAACATATAACACGTCGTATTACGACATCATTTTCGGTGATTCTTACAACGAGTCTAAATCATATAATGTCGAGGAGGGTCAGTCTAGTAATATCGAGGACGGTCAGTCTCTCATTCATTACCGTGACAATACGGTGAACTGGACTTGAATACACCCTGGAAGGATCTGTATGAATTTGAAGACTCTCCCCGTCAACCCGACTACGGTTATACTTACTACGCTTACGGTGGTGATGACACATTTGAAGAACAAGACTATATGCACCATGAAGCCAACGCTGGTGAGGAGAAGCAGGTAAAAGATCAGGAAGAAGGATCTAACCCGATCAAATTTTGGTTTGAGACTGACCGGACATTTTCCACACGCGAGGAGTTGGTCGACTGGGTACAAGATACGGGAATGGAAAATGGTTACGTCGTCGTTATAAGAGATCGAAGAAAAGAGGAGAACATTTCGTGAAGGTATATATTTCAGTCACTATTGTTTTTAAGATATTAACAAATACGTATTTTATAAATTGTTATTTAAAAAGCCACGAAAAGACTTAACTTATAAATTATTACTAAAACACGTGTTTTATCCTTGGTGAAGGTTAATTCCCTACGGGTGCACTAGTGGTCTTCAGGTCACACACCTTTAGGATTACGTTTCTCCTTTGCTAATAGAACTGTTACTTTTTAATTAAAAAGATTACTAGAAAAATGTATTTTACTCTTGGTGAAGGTTAATTCCCTACGGGTGCACCAGTGGTTTTTGGCTCACACGCCTTTAGGATTACGTTTCTCCTTTGCTAAGAGTATTGTTAATTTTTAATTAATAAACTTATTTTCGTGAAGGTTGTATTTCAATGCACTCTTGGGGAGGGGTGAGCATAAGAGTGTGGCTACGGTGAGGAAGACGGGTAGCAAAAAAATTGGCTGCCTATTTGAGTTGACAGGGGTGCTTGAAACTCGGACACAGGTTTGGAGGTTAAAGGTGAAAAACCCGGTGCACAACCACACTCCCCTTGAACACTTAGAGGGTCACGCATATGCCAGAAGGCTTTCTGTAGATGACAGACAACTGGTCGGGCAGATGGCAGAGAATGATATTCCCAAGCGTAACATTTGGATAATGCTCATTTCAAAGAACCCAGCGAAAAAGACTACACTGAAAGATATACACAATGCGACTCAGATGATGAATGCTGAAAAGGGAGTCGGTCCCAAATGTGCAATGCAGCACCTCGAATACTTTCTGACGGAGAAAGAATTCACCTACTAAACGCGCGCAAATGACACCACGAATGCTCTCACGGATATTTTCTTCGTTCATAAACATTCATTTACTATGTGGTGCGCATTCCACATGTGCTGATGATTGACGCCACCTACAATACAAACATGTACAATATGGTGTTTGTTCAGGTTGTGGGTATGGCGTTGACAAACCACTCGTTTTCGGTTGCCCGTGCGTTTCTTTCTTCTGAGAATCTTGGTAACTACGTTTGGCTATTGGAGAGAATAAAGTCCATGCTGGTAGGCTGTATCGAGCCGCGAGTGATTGTGACCGACAGGGACTTTGCGCTAATGCACGCGTGTGATCAGATATTCCCAAATGCATACAAGTATCTCTGCCGGTTTCATATTTCCCAGAATATCAACAGGAACAGCAAGAAGAAGTTTACGGATAAGGAGTGGAAGGAATTTCTTCCAATGTTTTGGTGGTTGTGTGACTCTCCGACTGAAGCCCTATACGAATATAATTTGGGAAAACTTCAGTCATATCTGGAAAAGATTGGTCGTCAACGTGAGTACTTTTACATAATTACATACGTACTTGTTTACATACACACGCCTGACAAGTTATGGTTATATTTTTCAGAGGTTTTTGATTACACAAAGAATAACTGGTTGGACCGGTACCATCAAAAGTTTGTGTCTGCATGGACTAACGAAACGCTGAACTTCCGCTAGACCAAAACCAACAGAGTTGAGGGCATGCATGCGAAAATAAAAAGTTACCTTCCAGGAAATCGCAACTCATTGTCAACAATTGTGAAGTTTGTCGATCAGATGGTTGATAAGCAACATATAAACATTAAAAAAGGTTTTGAAGACAACCTAAGAAAAACAATGAACCACCACAAGGGGCAGCCATTGCTTGATAAGTTGCTTCGGAAGGTTAGAAAACATGCTCTTGAGCTGATATACCTAGAGATCCAACATTTGCAAACGTCCTTGCGCCGTTACCATAACACTTGTGGGTGCCAGCTTTCTAAAAGTTGTGCTTTGCCATGTGCCTATCGTCTCGGGCAGCTACAAGTTGATGGTAATTAATACTAGTGACCATACGATTTTACTACATAATTTATTACATGGTTTAACTTTATAACATATGTTATCGTTTTCAGGTCAGGAAATCCATTTGTTTCTCGATAGACGTGTTCTGGAGGAAGCTTGACTTCCAACCTGCGAAGATCTAAATGTAGAGGAGGTGTGGGCAAAATTAAAAGAAAAGGTTGACACAAAACCAGTTTTTGCCCAATTAAACTACCTGGACAAATTTGCACAAATCATCAGAGGCAACTACTCCCCCAATAAACCACCTGTTGTGTAAAAGAAAACCCGTGATCGTCCAACTAAGAAGCAGTAAGAACACAAGAGAGTGGGTCCGACCAGGAGCTTGACTTTCCCCGGCATAGCTCTTTGGTCGGATGTGTCGTCTGAAAACCACAAATGAGCAATTAAACGTACCAAAACACGTTAAACAGAGTCTGAAACTCCTGGAAATCGATTAGACATGCAATATTTGTATTTTTTTTTTAAAAACTGGTATCGACTGTATAGTCCGTGTTTGACGTACAATGATTTATGAATGTTGTTCAAACTCGGATGTTTTTACCAAAAACCACAAACGAGCAATTAAACGTACCAAAACGCGTTAAAAAGAGTCCGGAACTCCACGATATCGATTAGACATGCAAAAGTTGTGTTTTAAAAAAAACAGTATCGACTGTATAGTCCGTGTATGACGTACAATGATTTATAAATATTGTTCAAACTCGGATGTTTCTACCAAAAACCACAAACGAGAAAGAAACGAAACGCGTCAAATGATTTTTTTGTGGATTGGAAACAACATAAAACTCTTAAAAATGAATTAAAAGTTATTTTTAATCGACCAAAACCATTTAAAATGAATTAGAACATTTTTTTTAAAAAAAAACCCAAAGCACCTCGCTTTGCCCAAAGCAAGGCGCCTGATGGGGACAGATATTATTCGAAGCACCTCGCTTTGGCCAAAGCGAGGCGATTCGTTTGGTATTTAAAAGCCAAAGCGAGACAGTGAGCCGTCTCACTTGGCTTCACACACACACAGACGGTAGAAGGCTCGGATTTCTCAGACAAAGGTTAGTATTTCAACTTTATTATGTCGAAACCATGTTATTATTGATTGTGTGTTTGATTTGGGGTTGCTTTGAGTGGTTTCCGGTTGGGTTAGTTTGGGGAAGAAGACCAAAGCGCCTCGTCTTGGCCTTAGCTAGGCGCTTTGGCTGGTTTTATTTATTTATTTATTTATTATTATTATTATTATTACTACTATTACTACGATTGTTATTATTATTATTATTATATATGTATTAATTTAAAATGAGAATTCACTATTCATGAATAGTGAATTCTCATTATTTTATATAATTTTTTTTTTTGTATTTACAACATTCAATATGAAATATATATCATTTATTTCATTTGAAAACACAAGTTCTCTTAGTGGTAAAGTGGTTTGTGGTGAACTTTCATAGCTCAAGGTTATAGGTTCAATCCATGGGAGATGCTACTTTAATTTTTTTTTTTTACAACATTTAATATGAAATACATACCATTTGTTTCATTTTAAAACACAAGTTGTGTTGGTGGTGGAGTGGCTTGTGGTGAACTTGCCCAAGGTCACAGGTTTGATCCTTGAGAGAAGCAATTTGTTTATTTTTTTCATTTTAACAGCTTTATTTAATAATAAATTCAATTGGTTTCGTATTCAAACATCAATTGTGTTAGTGGTGTAGTGATTTGAGCTCCATTTTGTTAACTAGAAGGTTGCAAGTTTGATCCTGGTAAGTTGCATTTTTTTTTTCATTTCAACAGCCATATTTAATGTTATGTATAATCTATTTCATATTAAAACACAAATGGGTTTGGTAGTGTAGTGGTATGAGACGCATTTTCTCAATAGGAGGTCTTGGGTTTGAGACCAGGCGATCGCGGTTAATTTTTTTTATTTCAACAGCCTTATTTGATGTTCTTAATCGTTTATTTATTTTTTCATTTTAACAGCTTTATTTAATAATAAATTCAATTGGTTTCGTATTCAAACATCAATTGTGTTAGTGGTGTAGTGATTTGAGCTCCATTTTGTTAACTAGAAGGTTGCAAGTTTGATCCTGGTAAGTTGCATTTTTTTTTCATTTCAACAGCCATATTTAATGTTATGTATAATCTATTTCATATTAAAACACAAATGGGTTTGGTAGTGTAGTGGTATGAGACGCATTTTCTCAATAGGAGGTCTTAGGTTTGAGACCAGGCGATCGCGGTTAATTTTTTTATTTCAACAGCCTTATTTGATGTTCTTAATCGTTTATTTATTTTTTCATTTTAACAGCTTTATTTAATACTAAATTCAATTGGTTTCGTATTCAAACATCAATTGTGTTAGTGGTGTAGTGATTTGAGCTCCATTTTGTTAACTAGAAGGTTACAAGTTTGATCCTGGTAAGTTGCATTTTTTTTTCATTTCAACAGCCATATTTAATGTTATGTATAATCTATTTCATATTAAAACACAAATGGGTTTGGTAGTGTAGTGGTATGAGACGCATTTTCTCAATAGGAGGTCTTGGGTTTGAGACCAGGCGATCGCGGTTAATTTTTTTTATTTCAACAGCCTTATTTGATGTTCTTAATCGTTTTTGCGCATACAGTAACCAAGTAAAGAAAAAGTTCAAGATGAAGCAGAAATCACCGCGGCGCGCCGCAACGCTCACGGTAGAAATCCTAGTTATTATTAATTACAAATTACTGCTACATAGATATGGACTCAGGTTTTTTTGGCGGGGCATTTGGTGGTAGGGATGACGCTGGGTCGTCTGCGCGGGTGGTTGCACCGCCGTAGAAAGGTCGAAGGCCTCCGGTGGACCCTTTACCGGACCACCCTTACCTGGAGTTTGAGGAGGGGTTTAAGGACCAGCGGTGCAAGTGCACCAAGCTGCGTCAAATGCCTGTCGACCCTCACATGTACATCAGCTGGGATCTTCTGGATAAGGTCGGCGAGCTGTAACATCACGAAGTTTTTCCCAATTTTTAAATTAGTAAAATCACCACTATGCCTATATTATACCTCTTTTGTACAAGTATAATCATGTCTAAAATTCTCTTTTGATAATTTCAAAACATTCTTAAATAGTACAGAATTTTAACGTTAGCATAAATTCAAAACGTATAAAAAATTTTTTCCCAATAACGATCTATCTTTATTTTATTTTTTTGTGATTTTATTTCTTTGTTTATTTATAATAATAATAATAATAACAACAACAATAGTAATATTAATAATATATACATATATATATATAATAAATACTAGTCCTACGTCGGTTTATATAAATAAATTACATAATATAATTATTCTATTGATTAAACGAGTTTAATTTATAAACGAGACCCGAGTCGGTAACGAGTTCGTATACGCGGTGTCCACCTAACCAACCCTACCTATATAATATCTTATTATCTTCTTCTTCTTCTTCTTCACATACACCTATCCCTTCCCACCTTCTTCCTCACCATAACCCTAGACACCCCATTAAAACCATCTCTTCTTGCCACTGCTGAATAGAACCACACAAGATCCTCCTTTCCCTCTCATCTCTCCCTAATCTCTCACGCTATACACAGCGGCGGCCACCGCCGCCGCCGACCACCACAGTCCACCATCAACAGATGTTTAATATCAGTGCTTTCAATGTAACAGTAGTTTGTAATAGGCAGATGTTTATGTTTGTTATTCTGTTAGAGGTCACTGTCTTAGGTGACGTCAGCCTAGGTCATCAGTGCTTTGAGTCTGTCTATAAATAGAACAGTGCTTGTACTGTTCTATTGCATCACACACACAAACATTCTCTCAGACAAACACTGTGTGATCAGACTGAGGGGGAGTAATTGTACGATTGTAATCTTTTGGATTAATGAAAGCTTTCAATCTGAAAACGTTTACTCTCTTGTTTTGATTTACAGTTTATTATTCCGCTGCACTTTCATTCTGTATTCATTTCATATTACCATATTTAGTTAAACAATCAAAACAAACAAACTCAGATCCTAACAATTGGTATCAGAGCATGGTCAATTAAATTCGATCTAACAAATCAATTTAATAATCAGCTCACAATTATTGATATCGTTTGTCTGTTAGATTGAAAACAGAGTAATAGTTTAATTTCGTTTCAACCGTTTTTAAACAGACTTTGTTTTTTGAAAAATCAGAGAATGGCTTCTATCAATCACGATCCACATAACACTGGCACGAACAACAAGCCACCGATGCTTGTCAGATCTGAATACAATATCTGGCAACGTCGGATGAGCCATGTACTAGCTCAACAAAACACTGGGTGTTGGAAGTCGGTTATCTTCGGACCACATGTTCCGACTGTGCCGAGTACTGAAGATCCCAAAGTGTTTGAGCCAAAGAAACTTGAAAACTACTCCGACCAGGATTTTCAGAAAATTGAGCTAGATGCTAAGGCCTTCAGTATTGTGGCCATGGCTCTACCAAATGATATATATGCTGGGTTGTTACACTGTAACAGTGCAAAGGAGTTGTGGGATGCACTGAAAGAACAGTTTGGTGGGACTGAGGAGGTTATTGAAAACAACCGTGAAATACTTAACCAACAATATGAAACATTCAGTCATGTCAAAGGAGAGTCATTAACTCAACAGTTTGAGAGATTTAATTGCTTAATTAGTGAACTAAAATTGGTTGGTCTTACTTACCCTCATTCAACCTTGAACCATAGGTTTTTAAGATCATTACCAGACAAATGGGACACTATTGCTATTGTAATGAAAAACTCAATAGGATTTAAAGACCTATCACTGACCCAGCTTCATGGTAAGCTCTTAACCTATGAGAGAGAGCTTAACCAGAAAAAGAAGCTCCAGGACTCTGGAAAAGTGTCTGATGACTATGTGTTTGGGAATACAGCACTTTTGGGTCATGATGAGGTGCCTGGAAACACAAAGGATCAGAGTTATGATCATTTTATTGACATAACTTCAGGTTTTAACTCAGGTTTTAACTCTGATTCTTATTCACCAAACTATGCTTTCACAGCAAGTGGTGGTGATATACAGGCATCTGACAATATATCCTTTGAGTATGATGACTTGAAATACTTTGACCCTGATGATTTGGAAGAAATGGACATTATGCACCAATTGGCCCTTCTCAGTGTAAGAACTAATAATTTTTACAAGAAAACTGGGAGAAGGTTTCCAGGGTTGACTGGCAGATCTAAGGTTGGGTTGGATAAATCAAAGATCAAGTGTTATAAATGTCACAGGTTTGGTCATTTTGCTAGGGAATGTAGGGGTCAACATGGTACACCTATGATAACCTATCCAAATCAAAGACCACAGACCAACACTTATCAGAATTCCTATAATGCCCCTGGACCTAATGTGCAAAACACTGCTCATTTTGCACAGTCCTCAAACACATTATAGATGTATGATTGGGTCTTTATTGTACCTAACTGCATCTAGGCCAGACACTATGTTTGCTACCTGTGTCTGTGCCAGATCCCAGGCTTCACCCAGAAAGTCAAACCTTATTGCTGTGAAAAGGATATTCAGATACCTCAAAGGTGCTCCCACACTTGGTATCTGGTATCCTGCTAATGGAAACATTGAGCTTTCAGGTTATTCAGATAGTGATTTTGCTGGCTGTCACACCACAAGAAAATCCACTTCAGGAGGGTGCCAATTTCTAGGGAATGCCTTAGTTTCATGGCAAAGCAAAAAGCAGGCAGCTGTTTCAACTTCAACAGCTGAAGCTGAATACATTGTTGCTGCAAGCTGTACAGCCCAACTCATGTGGCTTCAAAATCAACTACTGAATTTTGGGATAACTGCACTTAGGACTCCACTCATGTTGGACAGTCAAGCTGCTGAAAATATCATCAAGAATCCAGTCTCTCATTCCACTACCAAACACATTGACATAAGACATCATTTTGTCAGAGACAGTTATGAAAAAGGTTTGATTTCTTTACACCATGTTCCAACAGAGGATCAGTTGGCAGATGTGTTAACAAAAGCTTTAGACACATCCACCTTTACAAATCTGATTTCCAGAATTGGTATGTTAAACATGGATTAATTAAGCAAATCAAATTTTTTTTTAAAAAAAAATAATAAATAATAACTGTTTGGTTGAAAAATCTGTTTATAACATCTGATCAGATAAAACAACCACTGTTTCATTCATATCCACTGTTGGTTGAAAAGTCTGTTTCAAAACATCTGATCAGATAAAACAACTGTTAGTTGAAAAATCTGTTTCCGAACATCTGTTCAGATAAAACAACTGTCTCCTTATATATATATATACTATATTAAAAAAAAAAAAAAACATCTGTTTGTATCAGCTGTTTGTATCAGTTGTTTGCCAAACACAGCTGTTTTCCACCAGATGTTTCATCCATCAGATGATTGCCACGTCTGCTCATATAAGCAGAGGTTTGGCCATATCAGCGGTTTCATTGAGCCTATAAAACCCTGTTTTACCACAACAGACGTTACACTGTCTCATTGTATTCAAAATACTGATAACCGCCTTCTTCACTCTCAAACCTTTCATCAATCTTCAATCATCTTCACCTTTGAAATCCACTAAAATGGATCTTCAAGCCAAAGCTACACACAATTGTCTCCCCTATCTGATCAAAACAGATGACAACACTCCATTTCATTCCACCATCGACATTTTCCTTAACTCCAAATACTTACCCATCCTAACCGCCAACGCCCCCATTTACCTTGATACACTCCAAGAATTTTGGTTGAATGCAGAGTTTCTACTACAAGAAAAAAAGCCTACTTCCATTATTTCCAAAATTGGAGAAACCAGTATCGTCATTACCCCTGAAACCATATCGACAACCTTCACACTGAATGACCTGGCAGGTAAGGACTCCTTTACTAAAACAGAGCTTCACACTGAGTTCCAAGAAAGAGGGTATGATGGTCAGATGACTGGATCAACTCTTTTCAAAAAGTTTTTCCCTCCAGTCATGAAATTTTTCTTCCATACTCTTCTTCTTTGTGTCTCTGCTAAGTCCACATCCTTTAATGAAATCCCATTGAGGATGCAATATCTGGGTTATGCCATGTTGTCAAACTCTGACTTCAATCTTTCCCAGGGATTGTTCATGGACTTGGTATCAAATGTGAAAGCTGTCAAGTCTGGGTCAAACAATGCTTTTCTTATTTACCCAAGAATTCTTAGTGTAATCTTACAAAAAGTCTTACCAGAAAAAGTTTTCAAAAAGGGTGAGGCTATGCAAATGAAAAGCTTAACTGATGAAACTTTCACAAGAATGCTGGGTGGAAGCACCCAAGAAAAAGTGTCTAAAGTGTCAAAAGTTTCTAAAACACAAACAAAGAGGACAAAGGCAACAACTGTTGTCAAAACCTCTGTTGTTGAGCCCACTGCTCCTGGTGATCATGGCACTACATCCAGTGTTGTGAAACCCACACCAGCCACTTCCAAAAAGAAACATCCATCCACAAAAACCTCCACTCAACCACAAATGAGGCTTCTGGATGATGAGGTACCAGAAGAAACCTCTGTTGCACAACAAAAGCAACCTGAAACCACTGTTGTTACTTCCTCACAACAGATGGACATACCTCCACCTGACCAAACTCCTCATGCATCCTCTCAAAAGGATCATGTTGTAAGCCAAGGGGACACACATCATGATACATTTGAGTCACTTGACCATATGTTCACAAGCCCTTCTCCCAGGGCTAACTCTCTTGTTACTCCTCCATCCTCACCATCACATGTCCCACAAACAATGCAACCCCTGTTTGAAGCAATTGATAAATCTCAGGAAGATCCCAGTTCCTCTCTTCCACCTGTCACTGAGAGTATACTCCAACAAGTGACTGGTCCTGAGAATATACAATCTGCTATCCCACAAACAGAAGAGGAGGTTACACCACCTGAGTTCAATAAAACTCTAGGTGAGTTTTCAAGTGGAGCAGCCACTACTGATGTAGAGACCACTGTCTCACATCAGGACAGTGATTACATAGCTAAGACTCCCTTGAAGGCAACAACTGTTGAAGCCACTATAGTGTCTCCAAAAACAGTTGGAAGTCCCCAGTACCAAGACAAAGGGGCATCTGATTCACCTATTAGGCCTGAATCAGGTAGAACTACCACTGGTAGGGACTCAGATGATCCTATTAATTTAGGAGATGGGTCAAAATACCAAGAATTGACGGACAGGGTTTCTGTCATTGAAACCTCTGTTGCTGACATCAAATCTGATGTCAAGCTTCTACTGAGCTCAATTGCAGATCTTTCCAAGAGTCAACCATCCACAGCTGATATAGCCAATGAGTTATGGAAATCAGTTTCCCCCATCATCATAGTTCACAGAAAATTGGCTGATCAGACACATGAAACTTACATGGCTGAGATCAGGAATATAGTAGATGCAAGGTACAAAGATACCCATGCTGATATCAAAGCCATCAAGGATCACCTGCTGAAGACTATTGGCTCTGCCCCTACCACCATCCTCAGGGATGAAAATGATGATGCTTTCACGGCTGATGATGCCAAAAAGGGGGAGAGTGGCAGAGATAGGCTACCAAAACTAGATCCTTTTGGTTGTCCTACTTCTCAAAAAGGCCAAGCCAAGTCTGCCAAGAAACCAGAGTCTACCAAATCAGCTCCACAACAACAACAAGCAACAACAGCACCACCACAACAATCACCACAACAAACCAGTGAGAAGAATAAAGCAGTAGATGACTCTGCAAACATAGAAGCTGAAAAGGCTGCTCAAGAGAAACAGAAAAGAGCTGACACTTTGGAAGTTAAAGCAGAGTCATTAATTGAACTCAAAAAGAAACAACAAAGGGAAACTGAAGATGTGGGATCCTCTAAAAGGATGAAAAGACCTGCCAAGCATGTTAGAAAAACCACCATCTAAGTTGAACACCTCTGTTGATAAAACCACTGCTACTGAAACCACTGCCACCCAAAACACTGAAGCTACTCAAAACACTGCTACCCAAACCACTGCACCCAAACCAACAAACTCACCTGAACATACAACCACCAAACATACATCACCAGCCAAATCCCAAACATCTGCTAGACCTACTAAAAGGCCAACAGATGTTAAACCAACCACTGCTACCAAATCACCATCACCAAAAATCATGTACACAAGGAAGAGAAAATCAACCTTTGTTGTACATGATGAAAACATACACACATCACCAACCATCACTTCAACTGCCCAATCCACTCCTCCCATCACAGCTATTCCAATCACATCATTCTCACCACATACATCCAAGTTCAGATCCCATAGACCACCACCAACCATTACACCATTGGTTGTTCAGTATCCCCTTGAACTTGATCTACTCAAGGGGGAATTACAATCCTTCTACAATACTGAACAGCCATCTGAAAGATCCTTCCCATCTCTCCCAAACTTCCCTGTTCCCCTCAATATTGATACTTATCTGAAATACAAGGGTGAGCAGGTGGATGCCATCATCAGGGAGAAATGCAAAGGGAAGGATGACAGGACTGCTCAGGGCATCCATTCAGCAGAGCTTAGCAAACTCAGAAGGATTGAAGATTTTGCTAAGACCCTGAGCAATTCCATGTCCTCCATGTCTCTCAGTGTAGATTTGGAAAAGGAGGTAAGGGAACCTCTTCTTGAACAGATAATGGCAACCAAGCCTTACAAAGCAAACAAAAAGCAGTTCAATGGTTGGACTACTCATGCTTTGAGAGAAGAACTACTCAGGATTGAAGAAATGGCCAAAGACCCCAAAGCTAAAGTCTCCACTCCTAATTTTGGCAAAGGCAGAGACCCAGTCAGAGCCTTAAAATTCAAAAGGATGAGGCAAGAGATTGTAGCTGCCAACTATGGGGAGATGAGGTATGTTTCCAGATGGTCTGAGTTAAGGCTGGTTGAAACCTACAAAAGTCTGGAAGAAAATAGAAAGAAGGATCCCAGCCTTCCAAGAAAACCAATTTACACTGATGAGCCAATGATGAAGAGACCCCAACAGACTTTTAATCTGGACAGCTTACTTGAAACCTCTGATCTCACAGCTGCTGCAAGTAGACAGTTCAAGAAGCAGAAGGAGATGTCAGAGGAAGATCAAAGAAAGTTTGCTGATACATTCATCAAGGAAGGGCTCTTCAATCAAATACGTTATTTCTCTGATCCTACAACAGAGAAACTCAGAGAACTCATTGGAAGACCTCCTTCACCCAACTCATCAAGAATAAAAGTTCATCTCAGCAAATCCACTGACTCAAAAATTCTAAAGTGGAAAGTCAACAAAGACAACCACGAATTGACATTGCTCAGGTCAGATGGAAGGGTTCAGAAGATCAGCATGGATGATGCTTACAGCCTATGTGCAGAAGATCACCAAGCATTGCTAAATCTGGATCTAGAAAGAGATGAAGAAGACTTATTTGCTCTGAACTTTGAACTACAATTCAAAGGTCAAATCAGAGAAAGTCTGATGAGGAATAAAGATCAATAAATAAAGCTGAGTTTTGGCATCATCTGTTCTAGGGGGAGATTGTTGGGTCTGCTGACCTGGAGAAGAACAGATGATTAGAAAGCCAAAACATGCTATCAGTTTGATCCTTGAATAAACAGTCTTTACAACTTGCTTCTCCCAAAAGACTGCTGACCCTAACTACTGTTCTATCCAAACAACTGCTCAACAACTGCTGATATAAAGAACTGCTGAGGAAACAACTGATGAAGAACAACTGCTGACCAAAGGTCTGATGAAGAACAACTGCTGATACAAGTACTGAAGACCAAAGCACTGCTGGAACCAACAGCACTTAGGCTCCAGCAGTGGATACAAGACCATCAGAGTTTATCTTCAACAGATGTTTAATATCAGTGCTTTCAATGTAACAGTAGTTTGTAATAGGCAGATGTTTATGTTTGTTATTCTGTTAGAGGTCACTGTCTTAGGTGACGTCAGCCTAGGTCATCAGTGCTTTGAGTCTGTCTATAAATAGAACAGTGCTTGTACTGTTCTATTGCATCACACACACAAACATTCTCTCAGACAAACACTGTGTGATCAGGCTGAGGGGGAGTAATTGTACGATTGTAATCTTTTGGATTAATGAAAGCTTTCAATCTGAAAACGTTTACTCTCTTGTTTTGATTTACAGTTTATTATTCCGCTGCACTTTCATTCTGTATTCATTTCATATTACCATATTTAGTTAAACAATCAAAACAAACAAACTCAGATCCTAACACAACAGCAGCAACAAGTTTCCCGATCTGTTTGTTTTTCCGGGTTGCAGGTTCCGATTTAGACTAGGATTGGTGACCGGAGACGGGTTTCGTTCGGGTCTTGTGTCTGTGTTTCAGTTCAGCTTCGGGTGGACCGGGTCGGAGATGAGATCTGTCACGTGTGGTTCCGATTTGTAAGTTCCTTTGATTCCTGTTATAAGATATTTGGTTGTCCTCAAATATGGATCAGTTCATTATACTCTTACCATTTCGAGTGGATTGAATTGTCGAAATGTGAACCAACAGGCCAGTTTCAGTCAAGTTCTGCTCGAGTCAACCGTAGTCCAAACTGGTCAAACTGAGTCAACTGGCCAGATCCAGTCAACGCGCCGACCAAGTAGAGTTCACGTGGCGGAACACGCGTTTTAACATTCGGTATAATTTATTCGTAATTGCCTTGTTATATTTACAATATTTATTTATATGTAAATAAGTGCGAATAAAAAATCTAACTCGCGAACTGAACCGACTTGTAGTAAAACTATTTTATTTATTTTCGGACTATCTTGTACTCGTGTGTATTATTTTAACGACTAACCTATAACCAAATTTATATTATTAACACTATTATTCAAGTTTAATACTAGTCGACTTATTATTTGTTTTCGAGACGTCAAATAAAGAGTTACTTAATATATAAATGTTACTTGTCGAAAAGTATACTTTATTCGCTTAATATTGCTTTTGAAAGTTAAACTATGTGTAGTGTATTGGACAATTGATGTTTTGAGATAAAATGGACGACTTGCGTCGTCTGGTTTCTTACAAAAACAGAGGAGACTCTGCCCAAATTTTTATAAAATATAGACATATCGGGCGTTCAAATCTGTCATGTTTTGTAATAAAGCTACGTTTTACAAATGAACACTATCCCAATTTTTCATGTCATGATAGAGATACGCGTACATAAAAATATAGTTATTAATATGTATATATATATAAACATAACGGTACAAATATTAACCGGTCTTCGAAAACAAATTGAAACGCGAGTCGAATTACACTAGTAATGTTTGCATTAGCCAAAAATGTTGCTTTAACAATAATTTCAAGATGCGACTTTGTATACCATATTAAGGTATTTATTTTCAATAACTATATACACACGCATACATTCGAACAACTAAACCAAGTACAATCGGTTCGTTAAGTCATACACACTTTAAGACGCGCATTCATTCAATGCGAGTCTAGGTAGTTGAATAAACTATCTATACAACCAATAAACGAAACAAGCTTACTTGCATTAGAATTTAAGGTGTCCTTTACTTGTAATAGGATACAAGAGTTCAATTAATCCAAGTTCAGACTTGTTGCTACTTGCTAGTACTTACACAGTGAATTTCAGGTGAGTTTACGTAATCCTGTTTATGCGATTCTTTATACTTGCAACAATTTTAAGCAATTCAACATATATGTCTAGTAGTAAACTTTATTGCCTCATGTAGTAGTCAACAGTTTCAACGAGTTTCAACGAGTTTCAACATTTACATAATCATTAGCTATGGCCAAGCCGGCGATACTCAATAATAGATCTATTGGATTGACAACCCCACCCGGATACGTGTACCTCCTACATAGGTCACGTGGGTGATTGTTATCGTTCAACATATTACTAAGGTGAACCGTAGATGACGGGATGGACCTAAGCTAGTCGGAGGTTTGATTATGTCAACATATTATACTATTCATGTAGACTTAAATTTACGATAGACATACGAATTGCTAGACTTTTAAACTTAAACTATATGCTTAACATGGATTATGTATTCTCACCAACTTCTAGTTGACCCCCCCATTTTTCCAAACTCAACAGGAAATACTGATGCTTGAAGTCTAGAGCTAGCATGAGGAGATATTTGAAGCTTTGTTGATTACTTGATGTAGACTTTAATGTAATTCAATATTGTAATGTATTAAAGGAATTATTTAAACTTGTGTACTACCATGAGCTACTGAACGATCATTCATACGTGGCACCTCGATGTTTCCGCCATCGGTTGGGGTGTTACACGAGCTCTGGAGGGCGAAGAACTTTGTGAGGTATAACACCCCATGGCGTCGTCTCTTTGATATAGCCGCGGGGGATTCTTACCGGGAGCTGACGATCGAGTTTATTTCGTCGTTCGAGGTACTAGAGTGGCCCTGGAGGGAGGACCCATATCGGCCTTTTCGCCCCATCCGATTTCGGTTGGCGAGGCAGAGGCAGGAGATGACCTATGAGATAAGTTATTTCAAGTATCTGTCATTTGATTATTATGTTACCAAAACTTGTTGATATTTACAATTATTTTTTGCAGGAGTTCGCGGTTGCTTCGGGTTTGTACCTAGTCCCCGAGATTGATACTCCTTTGTACCGGGACGTTGTCACGAGGGTGGATAGGTCGACCCTGGTAAGTTTTTGGAAGTACATCACCACTTCCCACTTTGGGAAGAACATGGGGAGGGCGACGAAGCTTAGGGAACCCTGTACGCTTACATGCATCGTGTGATCACCACATCTATTGCAGCACGGGGAACAGCTGGGAGAAGGTTAATCAAAGTGACCTTTTCTTTTTATACTGTTTACTTATGTGGCAGTCGTGCGACCTAGCCGCGGGCCTGGTGGAGTACTTTGAGCTTGCACACAGGCTCCAGGCTCACTCACATCTCTATGGTGGGGTGTTCGTCACCATCATCGCGCATCATCTGCGTCTCCAGCCAAGATCCGATTGTTTCCGATCGGTGAGGCCAATTGCCGAAGCATGGGGATCCTAATGGAGATATCGGTGGGAGTACATCGGTTTCGATATCTCGGCATTAGGATCGCGTTTGAGCCGGCCCCCCATCCTGAACCTAATGCTATATTTGTCTACGATGAGTAGTAGCCGGGAATACCTCTGCTGCAGGACCAGGAGGGTGACGGCGGTGATGACGGCGATGACGACGATGACGGCCCCCCACCTCTGCCGCCACCACAGCAGCAGTACCCCCGGCATATATATGATGACCTCACTCCTGCTGCGCGTTTCGTGGCTGATGACATTGATCGCCTCATCGGTCAGATACGGGATGTTCAGCTATGGACGGTCGAGGCGATACAGGCGATGGCACAGTAGATGGGGGTACGGGTACGCGATCCACCAGTGCGTGAACCAGTACCAGGGGCTCCACCACCGCCATAGTGATTATCTATATATCTTACTTTGTAGTAGACTTTTTTTGCAGGTGTATTTTTTTTTGTATGTACAAACCGATTATTATATATGCAGTTGATCTTTTGTTTATATGTTTTCTGTTTTGATTGTTTATAATGCTTGTTTCGAATGTGTATAACCCGTTTGAATGTTTAATTGTCTAATAGATATTAAACTCATAAATAATAAATGAACTAACACCAAATTATAAATGACAAGCCAGTAAAACTAATAAGATCTAAGCAGTAAATATCCGATTATAAACATTAAAAAATCACTCAACCCTTTCATTTCCAAACCAAATAAAACTTGCATGTTCTGAACCAAAACGACGTCACCTTGATCATCAACCACCATATCCGTATCAAGTTTCGTGACTTCGTTCAATCTTTCTTTGACGAAGTCTTCTCCGTTAATAATTTATCCATTCACAGTGACAATCAAACACTTTATTAATAGAAAAAGTTGGGATTACTTGATTAATTATAGTTTGAATAGGGTTATTACGTTGTTTTTTAAATTTAAAAAAAAATACAATAATTAAATAAAAAAGTTAAATAAAAAACACTTCAAAACAAACACAAAAAAAACCCAAACCAAAACCCTCCCAACACCCCCCACCATGATGTCCAGATTCATCTCCCCTGTCCCAAAGCACCTCGCTGTGGCCATAGCGAGACGCTTGGCACCTCATTTTTCAAAATTCCATGTAACCTCGTACTCAAGGCCGTCTCCGAGAACGCTAAAAAAATTTTGGGCCTCGAGCGAAAAAAAATTTGGGCCCAAAATTTTCTAAAGAGGAATGAATTAAAAAAAAAAATGTAAATATGGTGCTAGAGCCAAGGCTTGAATTCAAGACATCTACATTAAATTTGTATGGTTTTCAAACTTCACTAACAAGACTTTTATGTATAAAACCCAAATATATATCCTAAATATTGAATTTAATATATATATATATATATATGTTTATTTTTAAAAAATGTTCGGGCTCATTTGTGAATCGGGCCCTGAGCCGGTGACCACCCGACCCATATTTAAACCCAGCCCTGCTCGTACTGACCTAAACCCTGATGTGACTGAAGCGTCCCGCTTTAACCAAAGCGAGACGAGTTGAAATAAAAGGTAAGGAGTGGAATAGCCAAACTCTTTTGTTATTGAGGATGGTCTTATACAACAATGACGTCACAAATTTGTATGATGATAGAAGAAATTTAGAATTGTAGGGTCCATAAATATAAAAGCAAGGACCCACTAACGCCTTTTTCGCAAGATTCGCCTGCCAAAGTAGGACCCACAAACACACCCACTGATCAATCAATCGGCCTGCTTTTTCTCTAAAATCTGTAATAAATAATAACTTTTTTGACTTTTGTTTTTTTTTTTAAAACCGTGTAGGATTTTAATCCACGAACAACAAAGGTGGGTCCCTCGGTCCCACGTGGCGTCCAAAAGAGTCAAGGATCCAACCAATCAGAGACAAGCCGTATGTCATCCATCTACTTGTTAAGTTTTATCCACGACGTCGTTTTCTGAAACACGTGTCGGGTGTACGCCTACCGCTTCCCCTGGGACCTTCCCTCTGCAAAGAAAACAGAATAAAAAGTTATTATTTTTTTTTTAACAGTTTTTTAACAGTAAAAGTTTGTTTACTTGAAAGCCTATTATTGTTTTTAACACTATAAAAAAGAACCCAAAATGGATTAAAATAACATAAATAAACCTTACATGGTAACGCAAAAAATTAGGCAAATATGAATATGGTCGTAAAAATATCTTCTAATCTTCGAGTAATTGTTCGTCGGTGATTTACTGAGTAATTTTCAACTAATCACTCAATTAACCAGTATGCGATCAACAATGGTCAGATCCGGTTAAAATTGGCCAAAAATCACGGACAGTCTTGTGATTCTAGCCAAAACCTGTAAATTCCGGCTAAATTCCAGTCAAAACTTGTAAATTCTGACAAATTAATCCTATGTACTTCAAAACATGGGTCGAAAAAGTTTTATAACATGTTTGCTTACAAAATTACATACAAAAGGTGTGTATATACACATGAAATCATATAAAATTTCAATCCGATTAATGTTAGTCAGCACCCCAACACGAATATGAATAATGATAATTGGATCTCAAAAAGAGCAGCTTTGAATTATATGATTTTATGCATCAATCATTCTTATTAATTATAAGTGTATATGTAGTGGGGGGATTTTATGGGGCTCCATGGTGCTTTATGAGATTAAAATATTAATAAAGGGAGATGAGGGGCGTTATGTAAAATAGGTGTGTAGTGGGTGAGAGGCTTTAAGAGGCTCCATGAGAATTAAAATATTATTATTTGATTGGATGTAGAAGGAGTGTAGAAATTGATTAAAAATAATATTATAAAATTGTTTTTTCTGTGATAACGCCTGTTATACACATAGAGCCATTCTCCTATAACGCCCTATAAAACCCAAGAGGGCGGTGTAGAGAGCGCTATGGGGCACCATAAATCCTCAACACGCCCCCATAAAGCCCAATACAAATACCCTAACTATGATGGTTTTTAGCGTATGCTAATGTTTTGGAAATTGGTGTTATTTGAGTGTTTGGTCTTACTTAAGTGTATGATGTGTACCATATGAAAAATGAGTATAATACTATTATACATATAAAATTGGTGGGTGACTACCTGACTATAATCCTGCCTAGATTTGCCTATGAGGGTATTGATAACTATAGAACAGGGCCATCTTATTGAGACACTTAAAATTAATATTGGAACACATTTTTCACTCTCGTTATTCTACGTAGTTTATCAAAATAAGAAGGGTCGGAAGAATAAAAAAACACAATATATCACGAAATATAACACAATGAGCCACAAAATATAATGTACTGCAGAAAAATATAACACAGTGCTGAAGAAAAAGACATAATAAATCGCAAAAATGACACAATGGTTTAAATAAAAAAAACACACAATGTTACATAAAAGACACATGTTAAATAACGTAAATTCTAAAAACTACAAGTTAAAAATTCAAAAAAGCAAAAACCTAAAAACTAAGATCGTAGGGTCGATGAGACGTTTTCAATTCCGCTTGAATGAGTTCAATCGGAGTCCGTTTCATATCATTCCCATGACTTTCTATTTTTCTTTAATTATGTATTTGATCCTAACCCTACATATGTATATAGATAGAGATAGAGATAGAGGCGAATTTCAATATTAACTCCCATAGGAAGGTACTACTGAGAGCATTCACAATAAACACTTCATCTTCATCTCTACAATTACACTAAAAATCACTACATTTCTCTCTCCTTTTCTATTTAATAATACTTATTCTATATTTTTATCATTACTTTTTCTCTCTCCTCTACTCACAACCACTTTTAAAAATATTAAAAAATTATGGAGGGTGAACAGTGTCTCCTCCAAATTTACTGATGAACAGTATCTCCTCTATATATTTTCTCTCTCCTCTACTCACAACCACTTATACACACTCCATATAATATAGAGACCCCCTCACACTGAATGCTCTGAGTTAAAAAAAAAAAAAGTAACACTTTATGACAGATTATTTTTGTTTTTTAATTTTTTTTACATAAATGATACCTCAAAGAAGATCATTCAAATTACATTTATCCACTCTAAATTATTTTGTTGAGTTTTTAATTTATTTGAAGTATCATTTACTAGATTATACTCTGGGAGCGTCCCAGGTTGAGATTTTAATATGATACATCAATTTTACATATGAAGTAGATTGATGTATAACTCTAATGTTAATATCTAACCTAAAACAAATTAACAATGTACAACTCCAATGCTCACCAAAACTAAAACAATGTAGAACTGTAATGTCATTAACTCTAATATTAACACCTATCCTAAAGACTAAACAAATGTACAACTCTAACATACTAATATTGATACTTAGCTTAAAACAACGTATAACTCTATTAACCTATTCGGCTCTGGTTGAAAAAAAAAATCATATTTACTGATTTGAATATAATTAGTGACTTGCCTATACATGATTAATGATTTACCTGAACACTTTGTGTTTTTTTTCCTGTATGAACAAAACCTCACAAAAAAAAATTCTTCGTTTTTTATATAGTACTCGTTGGAAAGATTTTCTTTAAAAAATCTCGTATATTAAAGATATTAACGTTTAACAATTATGGGAGGAAACATGAGGGTGAAAAATCCAATTTTGTTTTTAAATTATTTTTTTCCTAAAATATCTCAATGCCACATGGGATGACACATAGCACACTCAAGGAATAGAATGCCTCTTTGAGTGTCATGTCATTAAAATGGCTTTGGTTTATTATATGTATAGATTTGTTCGTTTAGAAAAATATATGAAGATTACAATATTACACACGCACCTACATTCGCTAGCCAATCATCCTTTTCCCTTTTCCTTTGCGTCACGTTCCACCTTTCACGTATGCTACAACTATCACTTGCACCCAGCCGCTGTAACACCCCAACCGATGGCGGAAACATCAGGATGTCACGTATTGATGATTGTTCAGTAGCTCATGGTAAATAATAAATTTCAATAATTGATTTAATTACATTACATACAATTGTTCTACAAGAATCTGTACATCAAAAATGAATAATACTAAATACACATCTTCAAGCATTAACTCTAATCTTCAAGTAAGCTATAACCTGAAACATGTTAAGTTTGAAAATATTTTGGGTAAACAAAAGTTGGTGAGAATTACATAGGTTTTGATAATTGAATAAAAACTTGTACAATTCGAGTGTCATGGCAAGTCTAGTCCATATGTGAAAACAAAACAATCGGGTAAATCGAGTGTATAATCAAACCTTGTGACTAGAATATTGTGGTCCATCCCATACGGTCATGGTTCACTCGATTATGTTATAAATTCGATAACAATCACCCATGCTACCTATGTAGGAGGTACACGTATCCGGGTGGGATTGTCAGTCCAATAGATCTATCATTGTATACCGTCGGCTGATCAATGTTAATGATTATGCTAGAATAATGTGCTTACCCTAGTAATGTTTAAGACATAATGAAACATAGAATAACACATAGACACTTATGATTGAATTGTAGATTGAATGTTGTAACATGTTTCACCCCAAAATAGTGAAATGGAAAAGGGGATATGTAAACTCACCTTAGTGTTAAAATGGAGGCCCTTGTTATATAAGTAAATGTGGCTCGTGTGTATCCAAATGTCACCCTATTTCAAGGTAATAAATAAGTGTTGGGGAAAACTTAATAAGTCTAAGTTTTCTAGTCTAAAATGTGCTAGGGTTCCTAATTTGGGGATTAATAATTGATTTATGATTAAATTTGAATAATTTAAATAAATAAAGAAATAATTAATGAAAATGTTGTCTGACCAATATTATCTAAAAGTAGTTGAATTATAATGTAATAAATGTGAAAATAATTTTTATAAAATAATTTTCTTAATTCATGAATATTTATATATTAATACTTATTTGACAAAGTATAGATTTAATATTTAAAAATAATAAAATTTATAAATTTTTACTAAAAAATTTATATTTCTGATCTAAATGTTTAATAATAATTTATGTGAAATTTTGATGCAAAATGAATTTATTATGATTTATTTATGATTAAAATAACAAAAATCGATTAAAAATATTAAATAAATGATTTTTCTGAAATAAAATTTATTTCAGAAATTTTTATTGATTTTTAAACTTAGAATAATTTTTATGGAATTTTATAAAGTCCTTTTTATATTTTTATAGAATTTTAAAATTATTAAGAAATAAACCTGTAATATTTATTATATATAATAAATAAATGATTTTTGAAAAACTAAAAATTTTATGATAAACTTTATTATCAGAATATTATAAGGAAATTTTTATAGAATTTATAAAGTAGATTTACTATTTTTAAACCATTTTTAAAAATATTAATGAATATATAAGTATAAAGGGGTTTAAAAAAAATGGTTTGTATGTGCCAGGGATCGAACCCGGGCCATAGGCCTGTTCGTGGTTTAAATCACAAGCCTAGACCATCTGGTCTAGACCCTGAGAACGATTATTCTTGGTTGAAATTAATTATATAGCATATATGTTTCACGTTTATAACCATTTTGAGAAAAAGAAAAGAAATACGCGTGAGTGGGACTCGAACCCTGGCCTTCGGCCGGTTCGTGTCTTAACGTAAAGGGACCATACCAACTGATCTACTGATCAGTTGGTGATAGGTTTTGATCTGTTTTAAATATAAATAGCATCAGTTTATGTATCATCATCCCCAAATGATAAGGGTCGAACCCTACTTTTTCTAATAATTCGAATCAACAAACAATAACCCCTGAATTCATAGGGTTATTGTTTGGATTATAACAATGATTGAAAACATGTAAAAGATTGTGACTTACAACCCAGAATTGATGACGAATTTCCCGGTCAACCGTAAAGTCAAACGCGAACACAAAGAAGATTATAATGAAGTTTTTAGAGGAAATTGAGAGTAGGGATATGGTTTTCAGCGATTTTAGCTTGAGGAGGAGGGCTCAATTTATACTAACATCAATGGATTGGGTTATTTAGAAAGTTTGACCCGTAATAAAAAGGTACACGCGTAATTGCTCGAATTTTGGTAAGTTTTGAACGTTAATTGGCGTGGAAAAGAAGCAGACGTGGTCAGTAAATCATACCATAAACGAATTGCAAGAAAACGCGGATTTGAATGTTGATTTTGGAATGGATTGAATCGCAGTTGACTTTCCCAAGTCAACTGTGATGAACTAGAAAAGATATATATATATATATATATATATATATATATATATATATATATATATATATTATATATATATATATATAATTGGTTTAAGATATGTTCACAAAGAGACAGGTAGCTCAGCTGGTTGTGTTGTGTGGTTTGTGTGAGCCGGCCATGGGCACGGGTTCGATTCCCGGCCCAGGCACTTATTTTTTTTTTTTACAATTATTTCACCATTATATAGTTAATATATGGTTATAGTATGGTACTAGGAGTCCAAAACTGTCACGAAATATATATATTTTTTTGAAGGTACGGTAATGATAAAAAAAATGCGACATTTTTAATAAGTGTCTCAAACGTACATGAAAATAATACGAAATGTTACAGCCGCATCCTTTTCCCTCTAACTAAAGACGGATCTTAAACGAAAAATTTGATAGAACCGGACTCACTTATGTTACTTTGTTTTATCGGCAAACTTCACTATCCAATCATCACCAAAATACATACACAATGCAACTAATAAGATGCTAGCAGCAAATACAAACACCCAACAATCCAGCCTAAACAATTCAGATTACATTACATGTTAGTAACATTAAACACCCTCCAATCACCCCATGTCCAATTCGCTTGTTTCCACCTATGTTTCACCCATGTAAACGTCATCGCTTGCGCTTTGCCAAAGATGCCTATCACATTGACTTTTTTCCCACTAAAGATTAGGTCGTTTCTTGCTTTCCAAATCGCCCAACACACCGCATAAATGATAATACTTATAAGTTTCCGTTTCTTTTTATTGTTGCCCATTGACCCGTGAAGCTCCAAAAGATCTTAACATTATACGCGTAAATCAGAGCTATACCCATCCACGAGCTCACCTTGTTCCAAACATTCCCCGCTACATAACAGGAAGTAAACACATGGTTCGCATCCTCGTCGCTTTCCCAACATAATTTACACGTTGATTGTCCGTTTAAAATCTTCCTCTTTTTCAAGCCGACTAACTTATGTTACCTACCATCGCTAACATCCATCATCCTCACCGCTAACACCCAAGGAGCCATCATTGATAAGATGTTTTTTTTATCTCAATCATCACTTGCACCCGGTCAATGTCGACCCTTAAGGGGTACAGGGAGAACTCCCAGCCCAGGCCTAATTTCTCAGGGGCACATTGACCCTCCGGCAATCCAAGTTTTCTTAACACCGATGTCCCTATTTTGATGGATTTTTGTATTTTTGAGCCCCAAAATTGTTAATCAGGTATTAAAATAATTGAGAGATATTAAGAATTAAAAGAGAAAATGAAATGATTTGAGAAAAAATTTTGCAGGTTTATTAACGAGTGTAGGATTAGAGAGGATGAAGAACATGAAATAAAGAGAGCTCACACTTAGTTGTTTTGCTTTTTACCGGTTGGTTTTGACTTACTTTTTAACTTTTATTTTTGTTATGAAACAATTTTTTTAATTGCCAAATTTTCACCCATTTATATTTTCATCTTTTGTGGGATTCGAACTCTCAACCTTCCTTAAGAGGGTTTGTTCTCTCTGCCGTTAAACTACAACCTAAGTGGAAACAAAATTTGATCCTTGATATTGCAGCTCGACCCGGACACCTGAATTTTCAGGGCCGGCCCTACACCTGGTCACATCCACACTTCATCAAGGCTCCCCTAACTGTTGATTTACCATCACCACCACCATTCCATTGTCACCCACATACCGTCATTGGTAAAATGTTCTCCAGTTAGTACGGGGTACGGTTTTATATTTGTGTGCAATTATGTAACAGTGTTTTCCGAATCTATAAGTTGGTGTGTGTAGGTGAGCCATTTTAGAGAGTTTCTTGTTTTGGGTTTGAATACTGGTGTTGGATTTTCTAGTATTGAGATTTGATTATTTTTTGTTTTTGATTTTTGATTTTTATGGTAGAAAAACTAAAGCACCCTTAAAGTTCTAATTAAAATATAAAATTTATATATTTACCGATCAATAAAAAATCATTAACTTATTTTCAAAACATAAACAAGTGTAAGATATACTACTAGCTTCCAAATTGTAAGTTTATAATCTCTTTATAAAATACTAGTGGGAATGCCCACGCGTTGCAGCGGGTGTCTCAACTGATATCAGATTCAATTATGATATCTATAACGAACCACCACCCATTTCAGGTTTCAAACAAGTTTGTTATAAATGTGATTACATGTCATTCGTAGCGTCTTTCTAAATGTGTCTGTATGGATAGATATATGTAGGGGTTGACGATATCCGTGTTATGGGCTACCCGTTACTCGTTGCAATTTTTTCTCTAGGAGATCTATGTCATCCTCTTTATATACTTTATATTTACATACGTATTTGTTGTTGATATATTTTGTGCGCGTGTACTGATTTGAGCTTTAAAGTTCTTTAATACTATGTTTTTTTCCCAATTTCCTCTCCAAAAGATCAAATATACGTCTATTATAAGGATTCATGTTTACATGTCGCACAAACTATTTGAACCCTCAGAGACCGCCTTGGTTACTCCTAGTTTTTGGAGATAAAAATAGATGGCTGAAAACTACAATTATATACCCCAGCATCATAGAATACTCCTCTTTTCGTCATCTTTTCCAAGATTATTATTGCAGTTTCAGTCTAGCCTAAAACGAAAATCCCATGAATGAGAGAATTATAGGTCAGGTTTTTCTGCATCATTGACCATCTTAACAAACAAAACAACGGTCGTGTTAGTATCATTTTTTCTGCAATATGTGTTTAACAGTGGTGTATAAGGTAACTTATTAGGCCTTAATCCTTTGCATATTTTTTAGAATTTCAACTGCTTTTGTTTTGTAACCGTGACAACATTGAGCATCAATGATGGTGTTATAAAACTTGAATATTTATCACCAAACCCATTGACGTCGTTTATTTCATAAGTCTATCTACAATACCAAGAGTTATTTCCAAAATTGCTTTCATAGTTTTCTTTATCAATTAAAGATTAAATTACGTATGTGTAGACCAAACTTATAATCTAGAAAAAAATCATGTATCCTGTGCAGAAGGTCTTACAATTTTTCTTTACCAACTTATTATTAATTTTAACAAAAGATTAACATGATGAAATAAAGCAAAAGTGTTGTTGATATATTAACATGATGAAATTCTATTCAATTTAATGGAGGGTCTCATTATTCATTTTAGACATTCAATTACAATGGGGGGTTTCACTAATAACTTATGGTGATGAAGAGGGGAGTAGGGCAAGTTGGGATTGTATAATAGGTATCAAAGGTGGGACACAAGGGTAAATTTGGAAGAAATGAGGTAAAAACTTGAGGATTACACTTGAGACTCTTGAGATGCCATCTTAAATTTGCCAATTTGGGGTGGACAATTTATAAGTATAAGTATAATTGTGTTGTTGATACTTCGACTTGATAACAGATTTGAGATATGGGTCATCGAGCAGGAATCAGTGGGCGATTATTTGTAAGCTCTTGATGTCTAGGAATTTCTGAGCAGAAATGAAATCCAGAGAAAAGGCTCCACTTTAACGAATCGATATGTGTGAAGACCGAGAGATGTAAAAGGGATATATAACTATATGATGGTTTAGTTAAGGTGGTATACGATTTAAAGTTATTAAGAGTAATAACTTGCATTAATAATGGCATTAAAAAGCTAGTTATTTAGTGGTTATACTTGCTTTGTCTTAACCTATAACTTAGATTTGTAGGAACTTTTTTACTAATCAAAAGTCATGAATTAACATTTCATTATTGTTTGAAATTTAAATAAAATTAAAGACGGTCTAATATTGATGTATAAAGAAACAAAGAGTTTATTTTTTAAATTTTTTTAGCAAATATACATTTTCATGTATCTTGATATTTTTGTGGCTCGGTTTTAAATAACAATCACAATTTTTGTAAGGATCAAGCAATCAAATGTTTTA